>OX375787.1:4357500-5010000 GCA_947359385.1 Chesias legatella | reverse complement strand
GTGCAACACTCCGACAGAATATCGGCTGCAACACAATATACCGTTTACATATAGTGCAACACTCCGACAGAATATCGGCTGCATCACAATATACCGTTTACATATAGTGCAACACTCCGACAGAATATCGGCTGCAACACAATATACCCATTCACAAATAGTGCCACACTGTAAATGACTATTACATGATAATCTCCCTGGTCGAAGTGAATAAAATCTTAATTACCCTAGAATCCATAATTCAGATTCAAATTCAAATCATTTATTGAACTATGTTGTTACAAAGATCTTAATATATTTATAGGATACAAACATAAACCCTGTTAGAGCACAGCAATATTCTAGGTGGCTATTTGTAAAGAAATGGCTGGAAACGTCAATAAGTAATAATAAAAAAATATGGTCTCGCGTACTTATCGCTAAGGTCGACGCCTGTTCAAACTATCCGAACCTCCGCGGGAGAACAGGCAAGAAAACACTGAAGTAGTATTCTTTCTTTTAGCGAGCACAATGCTTGCTTACAATTCAAGTAATTAAATCCGTGTAATATTTAGACTTGACACATTAGACTGGAACGCTACTACGCTAGATGTACGTAATGTATGTAAATAATGTACATATGTAATTGTACGTAAAGGCAGATTTATTTATTTTATTCCCTTTCGTCCAAATATTAGTTTATTTCGAAAGTATTTTTATAATACCAGCAGAATTCGTTAAGTAAAATGTGTAACGAAAATAGACGTGCCTATTTTTGTTGTGATCGGTCGACCAATTATGAAGTATATCAACTTCATATTTTCAACATCCATTTATACACACACACACACAGACATATAACATACCCAATTTGTGTTTGTACGATACAAATACAAAGATGTCTTCGTTTACTAAGTAATCTTCACATTATTAGCTTACTTTGGGACTAGATGGCGCTGTGTGAAATGTCCACCAATATTTATATATTTTATATGTACATACCGTCTAAATATCCAGTAACGCATGGCAAACAATGTTTCATTAATAAAAAAAAAACAACTTTCGGCTCGTTTAATGACGACAGCCGATACAAGTCAGGTGAAGATGCGGGTAGGAGGCTAGTGTGAGATATAATAATACAATTAAGACTTCTGTAGAACGATATGATTACCTTTTGGGGGTTGCGGCTTTCCCGTTCTAGTTCGTCCGCCTTCGATGAAGAACTCCAAATTGTTGTTTTCTGACAGACTGTTTACAATGTATGACCTGAAATATATAATATAATAATGTAACAGTAAAAAAATAATATCCAATGTGTATTCTCATCATTTACAATTTATTTATAAATTTATTAAATAGTTGCATCAACAAATTATACACCAGTGCGATTCAATAAGTACACATATCTATACAAATAAATAAAATTGGAGTGTCTGTTTGTAATATTAAAATAACAGCTTTTTACTAAGTGCATATGGATGTATACACGGTACATATACCAAAACAACATTTTTTTAAATTTTTGTCTGTCTGTCTGTTTGTTCCGGCTAATCTCTGAAACGGCTGGACCGATTTTGACGGGACATTCACTGGCAGATAGCTGATGTAACAAGGAGTAACTTAGGCTACTTTTCCGAGGCGTCAAATAGTTGTGCGTGGTAAAACCGAATTCCGCGCGGACTAAGTCGCGGGCAACAGCTAGTCAAATATAAATGAAAAGAGCAGTAGAACTTCGCCAAGTTCGTCCAGGGAAGTACTATCACCATTTCCATTTCTGTCGCCACTACTAATATTGTGTTACAGTTTGAAAGGTCCATATTTGCTGGTGAAATTACAGGCACAACAGACAATCCACTTTCACGTCTCAAGGTTACGGGCGCATACGACACGACTTGGATCTTATTGTACCTAAGAAGGGGAGGACTGACGTCGAACGCGTTACTGCTTGGCTGCAGAAATGTGCATGGTGGCAGTACTTCCCCGTACGAACTTGGCGTGAGTTCTACTGCTCTTATGTATGTGCTCTATGTGCTACCTGAGTGCCGCCTTGTACACTTCGTCGTGGCTGTCGGCGCCCTCCACTCGTCGCTTGATGTAGAAAGCGCCGCAGCCGCGCAGGATCCAACTATACACACAACACATACACACAACATTAATAAACTTATTAGGGCATGTCTCAACACCGCCTGTCACCTAATATGAGTATATCAACCAAACTAAATTCAGTGTATTAACCAAACTTTATTCAGTATATTAACCAAACTAAGTTCAGTATATCAACTAAACTAAGTTCAGTATATCAACCAAACTAAGTTCAGTATATCAACCAAACTAAGTTCAGTATATTACCCAAAACTTCATTCAGTATATTAACCAAACTTCATTAGTATATTAATCAAACTAAATTCAGTGTATGTATTGACCAAACTAATTCAGTATATTAACCAAATTAAATTCAGTGTATATACTAACCGAACTTCATTCAGTATACCTATTATTAATAACCAAACTAAATTCAGTGCAGGTATTAAGCAACCTTCATACAGTTTATGAAACAAACTTAAGCCCAAAGTAAGTTAAGCATAGATTGTATCATGGAAACCAGACAATTGATAGAACACATATGTCACTGTGTTTTTTCTGTGTGGGAATCGAACCCACGACATACAGCACAGAAGGAAGAGTTACTACTGAGCTGTGAGGCCTGTCAATTATATATAATAATAAGTAATAATATATACCAATAATATTACCCAATTTCACGTACAAAAGTAAAACTTTTGGAACAGGAAACACGGGAATACGAACCATAGATTCTGACGATTTGGATTGAGTTTTTTTGGTGGACATTTTACCATCTAGCCCCAAAGTAAGCTAAGCATAGTAATAATAAGTGCCTTATAAGGCACTCAGGCACTCACCCAAAGAACGGTATCCTCATATTGTCCCCGGCGGCGACTAAGGGCGGGCGCACACCGGTGAGATAGAGCGCGAATGTGACCAGGATGTAGTCGAAGTGTGACCGGTGCAGCGGCACGAATATGAGCGGCAACCCGGCGGCGTTCGCGCGCCGCAGCCGCTGTACGCCGTCGGACCGCGTGCCGCACCCGCCCACCGCTATGCGGCGGATGCCCTTGTGGCAACACCACGCCACGAATCTGTGGTAATCAACGTCACATGAATAATACAACAATATATTTCATAGGCATTTCAATTAGGGTTGCCACTCGTACTTTATAATAAAGTATTGTACGTTAATTCGGGCAAACGTACTTGATGCTTTAGTAGCTGTTGCCCGCGACTTCGTCCGCGTGGTTTTATCACGCACCCCTATTCTACCCCTCGGAAAAGTAGCCTAAGTTACTCCTTGTTACATCAGATATCTGCCAGTGAAAGTTACGTCAAAATCCGTCCAACCATTTTAGAGATTAGCCCGAACAAACAGACAGACAGACAAAAATTGTAAAAAATGTTGTTTTGGTATATGTACCGTGTATACATCCATATGCACTTAGTAAAAAACGGTTATTTTAATATTACAAACAGACACTCCAATTTTATTTATTTGTATAGATGTATAGACTAGCGGCCTTTTTTTTTACTAGGAATTGACTATTAGGCTTTTGGCCGCAGATGACCTGGACAGCGTTTACATGGGCTACTAGCGGCCCGACGCGGCTTTGCACAGATAGCGTTAAAAATGCTGGAACTACATTTTGATTACATATCATATATTATATCATATACATTTTGACACTCCAATTTTATTTATTTGTATTGATAGATAAAACTCACTTGAGCACATTATTAGACATGGCCGAGCTGATATCGCTCAGTATCTTCTTAGCTTTGGCTTCAACTCTCCGCCTCACGGAGGCGTATTCAGTCTCTCCCTCTCCCTCTCTCTTCTCCCTGTTCGCCCTGCACAGCTGCTCCTGAGTGGATTCCTCTAACACTTCGAGGAAGCTCGGGTCACATTCTACCTGCGAAAAACAGATTTGAATAAGTGAGACATATTTTAAATTTATATTCTTCATCTTTACTAAAAAAAAACTATTGGTATCATAAATTTGACATATATACCTAATTTGTTCTTTATTCTTTATTGTACACAGAAAACAATACAAATGAGTGAAAGGTAATATATGTACGAAGGCGAGTTTAACCCTAAAACGAGTTCTCTTCCAGCGAACCTTAGAGGCTAGAGAGAGGCGATTTTATAAAGGTAGGACGTTTACTAATAAAGATAAATTTGTTTATATTTTTCTGTAATTATTATAAGAATGTTGCTCAAGTTTTAGCATATGGGCGGTTTGGTGTACAGTAAGCCCTTATGTGAAGTGACATAAATAAATAAAGTGTTAACGCACATTAGGTATATTCAGAGCTTGAATGAGCTTGTTTTCATTTTGCAGGTTACTTTGATACGAGAATTTAGATGTGACAAGTGGTAAACCCTATAATACTACGTTATAATAATAATAATAATAATAATAATAATATGTCTTTATTTCAGGCACGAATCTTTAGTTTTTTTACACTATAATAATATAATAAGGTCAAATACACAAACAAAAAAATAGTAATAATAATAAACGTTAACAAAACCACAAAGAGTAAGTAGTTGAGTAGATATGTGACACACATATGACACAGTTATGACCGAAAAGATCGCGCGATTTAAGCAACCACTCATAAATTTATAAGAGATTATCAAATATTTCGTTTGGTAGCGCTTAAACAATATGTCCGCATATCTTCAAAACTGACAACTCATTAACCTGAATAACTACTTACGTCTATGTAATTACGGGTAAATAGACCATTCGCGTGCGGTTTAATTTAAACTTTACTACAATGTGTGAGAGTCGATTTTCTCTGAATGCTGTGCACGTGATTCATAACATATTTTGATAGACAGGAGTATTAATTACGTGTAATGTAACACTTTTAAGAGATTTTACAGTTGAAAAAATAATATATATTTATTACATAAATAAAACCACGCCTGTTTCCTGTAAGGGTAGGCAGACTTGCTACGATCCTGGTCTCCTGATCTGGATATCTCCTTAGCTTCATCCACTGTCATCACATTCTTAATGCCTGCTCATCGGTTTATGGTACCTACGACTAAAACACCCAGAAACAGAACAAACACCTATGATTGTCACACAAATGTTTGTCCTGGGTGGGAATCGAACCTGCGTGAAATGTCTACCAATATTTATTATTATTTTTATTAATAATTAGCTTACTTTAAGGCTAGATGGCGCTGCGTGAAATGTCCACCAATATTTATTATTATTTTTATTAATAATTAGCTTACTTTAAGGCTAGATGGCGCTGCGTGAAATGTCCACCAATATTTATTATTATTTTTATTAATAATTAGCTTACTTTAAGGCTAGATGGCGCTGCGTGAAATGTCCACCAATATTTATTATTATTTTTATTAATAATTAGCTTACTTTAAGGCTAGATGGCGCTGCGTGAAATGTCCACCAATATTTATTATTATTTTTATTAATAATTAGCTTACTTTAAGGCTAGATGGCGCTGCGTGAAATGTCTACCAATATTTATTATTATTTTTATTAATAATTAGCTTACTTTAAGGCTAGATGGCGCTGCGTGAAATGTCCACCAATATTTATTATTATTTTTATTAATAATTAGCTTACTTTAAGGCTAGATGGCGCTGCGTGAAATGTCCACCAATATTTATTTTTATTTTTATTAATAATTAGCTTACTTTAAGGCTAGATGGCGCTGCGTGAAATGTCTACCAATATTTATTATTATTATTATTAATAATTAGCTTACTTTAAGACTAGATGGCGCTGCGTGAAATGTCCACCAATATTTATTATCATTTTTATTAATAATTAGCTTACTTTAAGGCTAGATGGCGCTGCGTGAAATGTCTACCAATATTTATTATTATTCTTATTACTATATCTCAGACTTATTTTACGAAGTTTTCAAGGCACTTCCAATATATTTACTCGAAAATAATGTTAATAACGCGATTGTACAACATAATATAGGTATGTGATTAGCAGAACTATAAGATCAGTTTTTTGAAATTTGAATATCTGTTTTTACAATACCTGATGGACTAGTCTAGACGACATTAGAATTTTAATTGAAATTCGTACGAATATTTTACACTTTTTAGTACGACGTCCAACCAAATTCTCGTCAATAGCAGTGTATTTCCCGAAAACTATAATTTGGAGGTATTCAAGAGGAGAGTGAATAGGTATTTTCTAGGCGCACATGCTACATCGTAGACCGCATAGTCACTTAACATCAGGTGAGATTGCGGTCAAATGTGAGCCAATAGTAATAAAAAAAAAGCACCATCTATGGATTTTTGTTCTTATAATAAAAAAAAGTCGGTGCACGTCGGGATTTGAAATAGCGAACCGATTGAACCACTAAGCCACCACGCTCCACGCAATGCGACTTAGGTCATCTCATACTTTGGTGGGGAGGACATGAGTCGTATTGTTGTTGTCTATGGGCGGCGGTTACCACTTAACTTCAGGTGGGCCGGCAGCTCGATCCGTCACTAATCTATACAAATAAATAAAATTGGAGTGTCTGTTTGTAATATTAAAATAACCGCTTTTTACTAAGTGCATAACAACACCAAAACAACATTTTTTACAATTTTTGTCTGGCTGTCTGTTTGTTCCGGCTAATCTCTGAAATGGCCGGACCGATTTTGACGGGACTTTCACTGGCAGATAGCTGATGTAACAGGGAGTAAGTTAGGCTACTTTTCCGAGGGATAAAATAGGGGTGCGTGATAAAACCGAATTCCATGCGAAGTCGCGGGCAACGGATAGTTTACATAAAAAAAGGCAGCAGGCTGGTGGGACTGGTGAGTTGACTCACTTTAGGCACAACATCCTTGTAGTGGTAACGCGCCAGGTTGAAACACTGCACCAGGTCGCACAGGTAGCGCGACACCACGCCGCCGTTAGCGTACTTCTGCCTGCCGAGGTCCAACACGTTGATCACTGAACCTGTGTCCACTGATTTTGGGTCGTGCCATGAATCCTGTGGACAACAACAACAACAATAATAAATATTGGTGGACATTTTACAAAACGCCATCTAGCATTAAAGTAAGTTAATTAATAATAATAAATATTGGTGGACATTTCACACAGCGCTATCTAGCCCTAAAGTAAGTTAACTAATAATAATAAATATTGGTGGATATTTCACACAGCGCTATCTAGCCCTAAATAAGCTAATTAATAATAATAAATATTGGTGGACATTTCACACAGCGCCATCTAGCCCCAATGTAAGCTAATTATAGCTTGTATTGTGGGAACCAGACAACTAATATAATACTTTATACTTTTTTCGTAAATACATACAAATAATACATATATTAACACCCAGACACAGAACAAACAGCAATGTTACAAGTGTTACATAAATGTTTGTCCTGGTTGGGGATCGAACCCACGACCTACAGCGCAGAAGGCAGGGTTACTACCAACTGAGCCATGAGCCAGATTAGTACAGGCCCCGGATATTATATATTCGACCGTGCTTTGCACTTTTTAACTAGTTTCATCACGGTGTTTTTATTAGCTTCCTCATAATTATCTTAATAGTCATACCAATATCCTTAAGTGTCCGGTCACCCTGACAAACAATGCAAAAATATTTATTTCTGCATGCTAATATAGTATATTTAATGATACGGACTGGCTATTGCCTGCGCGACTTTGCTCGCGTGAACTCAATGAGTGATTTCTCGGTTCTTAAGCCTTAGAACCCAGAAATCTAACAAAACTGACGTCAATATTCTGTCTCGCTGAAGAACCTATGAAAGACTCCCCTACTCCTAAGACCTTTTTGTTTACCTTGTATGTTTTCTGTACCTGTTCGTATTATTTTATGTAAATTCATACATACATAGTATTAACAAAAAGTATATAAGTATTCTATCAGTAATCTAGTTCCCATAGGTATGCTAGTTTGGGGCTAGGTGGCACTGTTGTGAAATAGCCACCAATATTCATTTATTTATCTATTTATAGCCTGTAATATCAATTAATATTTCAGTTATATAAAAAAAAGGAGCACTTCTAGTAATGTACGTTGAAAATTATTTTAATTATTCTGTTCGTAAATAATATGCAAAACGATCCATTCAACTTCAGTGAAGCTATCAACGAAATTATGAGTAATGAGGTCACAATCGTAACCACAGCTAAATTCACGGGCAAGGTTCTGTTGCATAATTGCAGTGAGACAAAGACGCAACAATGTTGCAGGGACGAGAGTGAAAGAGATGGCAGAGTAGACATAGACAAGTATTTATAGATAGTGGAGGCGCCAGACTACAAGTTTGTTTTCAGTATCCAAATATAAATTCCTCTATGACAGTAAACAATTTTCGCGTGCTGCGTGAGTTAATCTATTTTAAGTATTTAAACATACCTGTTAACTATTATACTGCAAGATAATGAAGATAATAATCTACTACATTTTGCTTATATAAGATTTTATAGGCGTAAGAACGTAAGGCGAACGGAGCACTGATTTTAATAATAAGTTTTAACAATTTCAACGCGTTGATGAATCCTGTAGTGTTCCATGGTTAAATGTCAGGACTAATTAAGTATTCTCGCCAAATATGACAGCTGTAGTTTAAAAAAGATGGCCGCTATACACTGTCAAAGTTCGAGCGTGCCTATTGAAAAAACCTATATCAGATTTTGAGCACTTTTTTTTTTTATTTGTTATTTTTTTCCGAATGTCCAATAGTTCTACTAAGACCCATTTCAAGGTTATCTATTCATTACCGGACAACCTGTATATGATTAAATTTGAACAATATTTAACTAGAATAACGAAGAATAAGTAAATAAGGAACCCACGCATTGCAGACATACTATATTTTATGGAGCTGAGCGAAATCAGACCAAGGGACGACCATACATCAGACAGAATGCCTTACAAAGATACATTCGCATAACAGTCCCGATACTTAGAAGAATGAAAGAGTATTTATTTTGCCCATAAACAACATAATACAAATGTATATACTAAAAAACATAATAATAACTAACAACATAGAATACTTAATGCTTGCTTACCTATAGCTAAGTATTTATGTAAGCAAGCAGCAAGCACACTACGTTAGGGTTACCATATCTCAGGGTTTTTAGACTCTTCTCAGGATTACGGTTGTTTTTTTTTTTCACGTTTTTAGAATTTTCTATAAAACAGTGCAGATTTTTTTGATTAAAAGACATACTAGAAAAAAAACATCGTAAGAGTTGGGCAGCCAGCGCACATCTTACACAACTGTATTCAACACGGCACTGATGATCTTCATCTATAAAAAATCCGTAGTACTGATACTTACAAGTACTTTTTTAATCACAAATTACTTCCGAGAACATTATCCGTTCATAAGTTATTTTTGTTTTTGTTATTAGTTATTTTTTGAGGGAAATCAGGCTCTGCGGACTTTTTGATTTGTCATCTGGTAACCCTACACTAGTTAGATGTTCGAGTGGCGAGGACGAGGGCGAGGTCGTCGCTCTGTCGGAGGATCTATACTGGATACAATGTAATCTGTGCGCGCGCGCCGGTTGGTGGACGATGTCACGCCACCTCACGACTACGACGCTTTGTGTTTAAATTTGGAATATAACGCGGCCGAATTGCGAATCACTTCGATGAATGAACACAATGTGTATTTTTTTCTTTCATTTATTATCACCGAGTCAACTGCACTGATATAAATACAAATGGGAACATAAGCAAATCTTATTGCCAACTAGCTGTTGCCCGCGACTTCGTCCGCGTGGAATTCGGTTTTATCACGCGCCCCTATTTTTACCCTCGGAAAAGTAGCCTAAGTTACTCCCTGTTACATCAGCTATCATATGTCAGTGAAAGACCCGTCAAAATAGGTCCAGCCATTTCAGAGATTAGCCGGAATAGACAGACAAAAATTGTAAAAAATGTTTTGGTATATGTACCGTGTATACATCCGCACTTAGTAAAAAGCGGTTACTTTAATTTTACAAACAGACACTCCAATTTTATTTATTTGTACAGATATAATACCTATATTCTCATTATATGGCGTGGTTTGTGTGAATAACCTTACTATTTGGGTATTAAAGTATGTGAGTCAATTCTGTTAATTGCTACGTGTATATTGTTTTCAATAGGTAATAAATATATTATGTTATTTCCTACTTTATGTCAAGTATCTTATATTTACCTTTATGTTACAGAAGACGTGTCGTTAATTTTAATTTATATCGAGTTCCAGGAAATGTATAATAATTTTATTTTATCGGAAGGTCATTCATATTTTATAGCGTTATAATCGAGTTAAGTGAAAGGGTGAGAAAGTCTAGCAAAGCAGTATCATTCAAGTCCCATAATTACGATAGTAAGCACTTATCGTAATGTATAACCTTATGTTTTGAATATTATTGACGTTTCCAAGCCTACATGAATTCTATGGAAATAAAGTTTTCGACTTTGACTTTGACATAGATAAGCGACAGTCGTTCCAAGCTTTCTAAGTCACTGTACAGTTTGACAGTCGTCACACCTTTATTAGTTTAACCATCGTTTTGTTTTTGAAAGTTCATTCACACTCATACATAGCATACTTTTGCTGGAGGATTATATAATCGCTGAAATTGTTGGTCACTGATCAGAAAAAATCTACTAATACTAATAGAATTATATACATAGTTGGAAATATTTAGATTAGATTTATGTGAACAAAGATTAAATGTACACTCATGTATACCACTTTCATAGAGTAGCAAGTAGTCCCAAGCAGGGACAAACTCTTAAATATAGTATTGACTTGCCTCCTACAGATCTGAACCAGCGACCATAGGATTGAAAGTCGGGAGTTCACGACTTCTTTGTTAATTTCCTACGTATATATATATATATACATATACACGTCATAACATGTACTGTTATGACGTGTGTATACATATATATACGCATTGCCTGAACCAAAGTTAAAACAGCAAGCAATTAGCCACACGAATTAAGGAAAACTATTTTACTACAACACGTCTTAAGATGAAGCCTTGATGAGTCGATTGCTGAGTGGAATATTGACTAGTGACGTCCATGACCTTCCTTGCAGCTGAAGTCATCTGATAATAAGTTGCGACATAAACCTTAAAATGGAAGATCCGGGAGATGTTCACGTTAATAAGTATAGTTAGTATAAGTAGTATAGTAGGTATTAGTAATATAGTATTATATATATATAGTAGTATAATAGTTATATAATATAGTAGTATTACTAATACCTACTAGTTAGTATAGTAATAAGTCTTGAATTTAAGCACTTCGTATTCGAGACTTTTAAATTGTTCTGCGCATTAAGCATTTCTTATTTTATTTTAAAATGGTTATGTAATTTTTGCCCATCGATATTTCCGCCTAAGATATTGCTTCAAATACTATTCATTCTCCTATGATTCGATTCTCAGGTGTGTTCTATGTTCTCAAATCGGCAGATAAAAGGTAATAAGTCAAAATCAACATTTATTTCCACTGAATTCATAAAATATTGGCTTGGAAACGTCAATAAGCAATATTCAAAACATAAGGTCACGCGTACTTATCGCTAAGTTTGACGCCTGTTCAAACCCTATCCGACCCTCCATGGAAGAAGAGACAAAAAACACCTAAAGGAGGGATTCCATTGAGAATGAAATTTGGACAACCTATAACAAACACATTACAATTAATTTCACGGTAATTAGTCATTAATTTACAGTATTCAAACAATGATAATATGTATTTATAAAAAGTATAAGTATTCTAACAGTTGTCTGGTTCCCATGATACAAGCTATGTTTAGCTTAGTTTGGGGCTAGATGGCGCTGTGTGATTGGTCCACCAATATTATATTATTATTCGATATAATAACGATAGCCACCCTCGAACACTTGTTTTAGTCATTGACCTTTCAGTGCTATCAAAGCAACAAGGTTTTCGGATATCCCCGATAACGATTGTAGCTACGTGCTTCCGTCCAAAGGACAATCCTTTGTGTTGAATGTTAAGTCGAACTGAACAAAGGCTAGTGATAGCACCTACAAGTAAATGTACATAACATCACTGTAGAGAGGACAAAGGAAATGTGTATGTGAGATATACACATTTTGATAGCTCAGTTGGTAGTAACTCTGCCTTCTGCGCTGTAGGTCATGGATTCGATTCCCACCCGGGATAAACATTTGTGTGACGAATATGGATGTTTTCTGTGTCTGAGTGAAATAATAATATGTATAATGTGTATGTATTTACATTAAAAAAAAATATTCTATCAGTTGTATGGTTCCCATAGTACAAGCTAAGCTTAGTTTGGGGTTAGATGGCACTGTGTGAATTGTCCACCATTATTATTATTAAACAATAAACGAAAAATTACTGAACATAAACGACGAAAATTTTCAGAGGACTGGCCTCAAATAGCTCAAAACATGGAAACGTGCCGGATGGCAATGGGAGTAGAAAGGCAATATTTGCCTTGCAGGTCGAAACCTTATTTTTTCGAACTGCAAGGTAAATATTGCCTTTTATAGTAATAATAATAAATAAATAAAACTTTTATAGTAAAAATAAAGCATAATACAATTTTTATTGCTTTATCATCATACATTTGTACAGCTAAACGTTATGCAAGTATTATTTAACTGACAATTTATTTCTTTATATCTTAGAAAAACAGCTTTTGTTTATAAAATTGTTTATTACGCAAATAAGTTAGGGAACGAGCAAGAGACCTAACGCTAAGCGGTAACGTCTGCCTCTGCCCATTACAAAATGCAAAACGACTTGGGTGTTCCCCTACTTAGGTAGTCAAATTGGACACACATGTCACATTGTATTGAGCCCATAACTTTGAGATTGTGGAATGTCTCATGTGCCTGTAACTTCCCCAAATCGCTACAATACGGGGGCAGATAGGCATATGGACAGAGGATTCCCTTACATACAATCTGCCACGGCGCCAATTGTCAGATGATATATTAAAATGTATTTGTTTTTTGTTTAAATTTGGGAATAACTCCAACACTAATTCCGATGATTATAACCACTATGATTGCCTTTATACTTGTTTCGAGAAAAACTGTTTTCTAATTAAATAATTGATCACTTATCTAAGCATAATTAAGGCTAGTTTATATTTTCTAACTTTAGGTACATCAATTAAATAAGGCAGTATGTATAAAATGTATGTTTGTCGACTGATTTTATTGTACAAGAAACATGGTCTAGTACTAGTGACTGGAGTCACTGAAAACCAGCGCTGTAGAGCTGCAAAGCTGTTGCAGCATTATTCTGAATGTCGACTAATTTATTCGCCACAATTGTCAAATTTTTGTTAGCTGGAAATATTATTCAAGCGCCTTTGTAGCAAATAATTGCAAAAAAAGGCCAATTTATGTCTGTAAAAGTTCAATGTTTGTCCTGGATGGGAATCAAACCGCGACCTGCAGCGCAGAAGGCAGGGTTGCTACCAACTGAGCTATGCGGCCAGTCAATGATATAAACAAAGGCCAAACAGAGATTTGGCAAAGCATTACAAACATAGCGGTATTGGTTTCGGTATATTATGCGATCCGCCTTCTAGCCCGCGATGTCGTTCGTTCACCTTTAGATACTTCAGTGTAATGTGAATCTTACTGCCGACCTTTAACTAGAAGGCCGTTAAGCCCAAATTTTTGTTTTTGAAACATGTTCAGAGAACTCTTTTTAATACCTTTTAAATCCGTCACTTAACGGCCTACAATTTTTTTTATATCTCCGGAACTAATTACAATTTACAAACGTTTCTTAGACAGTAAGATAGAGAATTTTGAACTGTATCGCTTCCTATTAAAAAGTAAAAATGTACCTTTTGAGGGTTAACGGCTTTCTAGTTAAAGGACGACAGCGTAGTCCTTCCTGCAGGGTGAAGTATTAGATTTTTTGCGGCTTTTTTAACTTCTTTGGTTTAGGTGCTGTTGTACACAGTAATAATGGTATATAAATGTTTTTCATGTTTAATATAAGTAGTGAATGTGCGCGTGCAATACGCGGGGAACAAATAAAAGTTCTTATCTGTCTATCAGGGGGAAAATGCGTGTCATTTCCAAATCGGGACTGAAGTTTACTCTATAAGTTGAACATTTGTCATAACGCTTTTTGTTAACGCTCGGATTTTACCACCCATCAAACTTTCGTACCGGCTTTAAATTAAACCATTGTTAGGAGTAAACTCCAAAAATAACAAGTATCCCTAGCGAAGATATTTTTACTACGGACATTTCTAACAGCGACATTTAGCCTCAAATTAAGCACAGACTTGTACTGTAGGAATCATATAACTGATAGAAAGATTACATATTTTTAACATATACAAACAATATATATTACACTCACACACAACCAACATTTATTTTCGGCACACAAAAATGTTCGCCCTGGATGGGAATTGAACCCACGACGTACAGCGCATCAGGCAGAGTTTTTACCTCAGTTGTGAGGTCACCTGAATGCCTGATTGATGATGCGGCCACGTTTCTAAGATAAATTGATAAGCAAATCACGTACACACTTGCTACCTTAGTACCAGTGAGATACCGTAAGGCCAAGATAACAATCACAACTTAATTCAGCCTTTATGAAAACTAAACTGCATGGATAAAATGATCATTGCATTTTATTGATCAGACTACTGGTACTAGTCTGGTTCTATCGAACCAGTGTTGTGAAAGGATTCTGTGTAGTGCACAGAGTGTGAGTGTGTAGTCTCAGAGGCTCCTTTCGTGCACTATATACATAAGTATATAAGACATATTTACATTACCAATGTACTTAATTTGACATTTCTTACATTATCATTTATCATATCACGTATGACGGAATATGATGAATGATAATGTAAGAAATGCTGCGTTGCTAAAATCTTAAATAGGAAGAACTCACTCAAATAACTAAGAAAATGATGACGCATTCGTTATACAAATATATAAAAATTCGCAATAATGACAACACATCATCACTTTCATATAAATAAATGACGAAATTAGCGATCAAAATCTCAAGTGGTAGGCCTCGTCACCTCGCTTGTTAGTGAAATAAAAATTTGCAAACCAGATCTTGATGTCGAAATGGTTGCAAATTTCAAAATTATTTTCATTTGGATCTCCCAATATCCAGGCCAATGTACATAAGCGGTGTAGTCATCGTGTGAATGTTAATGCTTCGGCTTAGGGTCCGATCATATAGCAATGCTCCGGCGTTTTTTTCTATTTCACTGAAGTAACGGAACAAGCTGACGGCCCACCTGATGTTAAGTGGTAACCGCCGCCCATAGACAACAGCAATACATATAGTATACAGCAATACATACATATAGCGTTGATATGTATTGTATGTAGGTATTTACAAAAATGTATACAAGTATTATATCAGTTGTCTGGTTCCCATGATACAAGCTATGCTTAGCTTACTTTGGGGCTATCATGGCGCTGTGTGAAATGTCCACTAATATAGAATAGAATATATTTTATCGTACACCATAAGTAAATAAAAGAAAAAAAAAGATACTACTGTAGACATAAAAGTGGCACAATGGTCGGCCTTATCGCTGAAATCGATCTCTTCCAGGCAACCTTTGGATGGACAGGATATACGCGGACAACTGCTACCGGTGGCAATATTTATTTATTATTAATATTGCCATTTTGGTGCTTCAATGAAAATCTCGTGCTAACGATGCGCGCACGCAGCGCCAATCAAACGTTAGAACGCGCACGCCCGAAACGACGAACACAATCGGGGCCTTAGAACGCACTCAATGTGGGCAGCACTGATTCATTTAAAGTTTCGAAATACTTTTTTGGCAAGCAACATATAGGGAAATAACCGTGCGGCGAGCAAGGCGACCCAGACCAATCCGAAAGTCAGCAATGATTGTAGACCAGGCAATGTCCCCAACATTGCGACCTTCTAAGGGTGAAACAGTACAGAGCTACACAACATTATAATTACCATCTACTGTAAAAATGTGGATACGGTGGTAAATTTATATTTACCAACATGCGGTGTGCCAATGTGTCTCATGGTATACGAAGTGGAAAAAAGGGGTTAAGAATGGTAACTAAACATTAAATAAATAATGGTGGACATTTCACACAGCGCCATCTAGCCCCATAGTAAGCTAAGCATAGCACGTGTCATGGGAACCAGAAAACTGTCTATCAGTAGTCTGGTTCCCATGACTGCCATACTTTTTTTTTATAAATACATACATATAATACATTTTAAATCCAGATACAGAACATACATCTATGTTCGTCACACAAATGTTTGTCCTGGGTGGGAATCGAACCCACGACCTATAGCGCAGAAGGTAGGGTTACTAACCAGCTGAGCTGCGAGGCCAGTCAAATATATTGTAATCTAAATAAATAAAAATGAAAAAATGTTTGTACGCGCATAACTTCCAAACGACTGCATCAAATTGGATAAATCTTTCTTTTATGTGTTCATTATTGATAGGAGAAGGTTTGTATGAAAAAAATAGCTAATATTAAAAAATAAAATCTTAAACTTTGGACAGCATTGACGGCAAAAAAATATGGCGGTACGAAGTTCGCCGGGACAGCTAGTTGAATATATATCGCAATTCAAACGGAATAGTAGCACAATTATTGTTCCAGTATGCAAGGAATGTTCTTTCCACACATTGTATGACAAAAACACGATTGGGATCTTACCATTACCTACCATTATGCACATCATCCTGTCGCAACGTTGCGACAGATCACGCAAGCTAATGTGCCAATTGGATAATAACTAGCATTTCCGATGGCAATGTGTACATAGGTTTTCGATGTAAGCGCTTCTCGCTAAGGTCATTTTTTTTCATTCTGTGCCTGGGTGTTAATATATACCTATATCGACTGTAGCAATTAACATAGTCGTAAGTGATAAATGTATACTTTAGGGTACAGCCGTTCAAAGTTTCAAGAATAAAGTGAACTGAACACATATTATTTTTTCCATTTAGAAAAAGAGATGTTTGATTTTAGAGATTTAATAATTTACGGTGGCATTTATAGTTTTATTCTAAGGCCTTTTATGCAATAAAATTAAAATAGCAAAAGTCGATTTATATGTAGGTATGTATTTACAAAAAATATGTATTCTATCAGTTTACTGTTTCCCACAGTAAAGCTATGCTTAGTTTGGGGCTAGATGGCGCTGTGTGAAATGTCCGCCAATATTATTATTATTTGTTTCATTTTATTACAACGGGTAAACAAATTACATTAATTAAAGATCGAATAAAGATAAAAAGTAAATTCCAATTATAGAATAAAACTGAATAAAGAAATTGAAAAAATATATAACGTCACAGAGCAGAATTATTATAAAATAGCAGAATATGTCAACATACAATTAAATGAACACAATAAAAAGAATGGTAGATTTACAAAGACTTGATAAGTGTTAATTGGTATGTTTTGATAGGTGTTTGTTCTGTGTCTGGGTGTTGATATGTATTGTATGTATGTATTTACAAAAAAAAGTAAGTATTATATCAGGTGTCGGGTTCCCATGATACAAGCTATTTACTTAGCTTTCTTTCAGGACTAGATGGCGCTGTGTGAAATGTCCACCAATATTTATGTTTATTGAAACGAGAAGAATATAGATTCAGCATCATTTTACTCGACCAAAGGTAATTTTTTAGTACGATGTAAGGTAAATTAGTTACATTGTACATGAATTTTAAAATTCATATCCATTATGAATATATTTTAATATTCTATGGTTTTCTGAACAATAACTTAACATATATTAATACATACATATTAACACTAACGACAGGTCCTACCAAATATATATGTAGGTATTTGTCACACAAATTTTTGTCCTGGGAATCGAATCAACAAACTACAGCGCAGAAGCAGAATTACTACCTGAGCTGTGACACCTGAACTCATTTCAATTTGTGTACGCATAAAAAAGAAAACGCTGCAAATGAACATTAAAAAAAGCAAAGGTTGCCAGAATAAATAAAAGAACGTCAGTGTTGACGTTGACACTTATTGATTATCGTTTGTGATTTTAACTGACAAACGTTATCTTGAATCGTTCCAGCACAGTACCTAACATACGTACTTACGTATTGAAACAAAGAAAAATGACGCACTTTAAACATATTACACTTCTTAGTAGCGTATAAAAAGTAACGAATACAAAACTTAAGCAAAGTGTATTAAGTAGTATTTTAATGTACCTACATTACACACTTAACTAGAATAACATACAAATTTGGGGACAAGAACTAGTAACGAAATGGCAACACCGACCAATGTATTAACATAATTCATGTTATTACAAAATTACGAATGTCAATATCATTCTTCTTACTAATGACAGCGTTAAGAGAGAAAAGACGTTTTTCCATACAAAGTATCCTAATATCGTTATTCCCCAATCTCCTGCATTTTGGTGATAGTGTATATTATTTTAGACTAGCTGGCTGGTATGACTAAGTATTACCAATTTTTTTTTTTAATGGACTTTGTAGCTATTTGCCGTAGATGGCCTTGACAGAGTTTGCACGGGCTTTTAGCGAGAGCGGAGGGCTCTCAACTGGGTTTTTTCAATTAGTTTCCATAGTGTATACACTAATAATACTATAACGAAGTAAAGTTTGTAACTACAGATCAGACTGAAATAAATCTTTCACCGATGGACCAATGGAGACCGACTATGCAATTAATATCAACAAAAAAACGGTGTGAGCGTTGAATTTCTTAACTTTAAAGGAGTTTCCAAATTAACAAGTACATTTGACCGTCAGGTTTTTAGGTCAAATAATCAGTCCGTTAATCATAAGCCTCATAATAAAAACAATGAGCATGTATTAACAATCAGTGCCATGACATATTTTTTACCAAAGTAGGTAAGTAAACAATGTTTATTGCCTTCAATTTGGGCAGAGGTGGATAATATTATAATCACGGTGTCCACTGCACCGGAGAAACGTTTCGACTATACAGTCTTTGGCCACATGGGCTAATGTTTAAAATCAGCCAGTGACGTAGCCGGCCCGTGTTACTTTTTGTCTTAGGTTTTTTACTTGTTTTTCGTGTTTTTTAGACCGATCAACTTTATGTAAGTACCTACATGTATCCTTTGTTTTTGTCTTTCTTGTTCGTGTATTTTTGTTTGGTGAAATAAATGGATTTTCGTTCTTAATTCTTTCTTTATTTTTGTACGTTTCAAATACGGTGAAGTGTCCATGTCAGTTAAAATAATCGTGCATGAGAGTCATATATAATATATGTCAATGCTGATAATATTTGATATGGAACGTGAGTTATATAGACCGATATTATAAATCTATTGTTTGAATTTTTAATTTTATTTAACAGAATAACATTCACACCAGTTACTAATTAAACATATTACATAAAAAAGTAAGATTAATAAGAATACTAGCAGAACACATAACTGAACTAAAGGCTGTACAGTTTGAGTAATATAATACCGCGTAGTTTACCCGTGATCAGGACGTGACGAACTGTGCCCTTCAGACCTTGTGAGGTCAGCCTTACTAGAGACTAGCTGCGCCCCGCGGTGAGTAAGTCAACCCACGGGAACACTGCACTTTTCCGGGACCAAAGTAGCCTATGTGTTAATCCAGGATATAAGCTATCATGATACCAAATTTCATCCAAATCCATTCAGCCGTTTGAGCGTGAAAGAGACATCCATACAAAATTTCACGTTTATAATATTAGTAGGATCAATAAGTTACTGTAATTTAAGATTTACTTGTTAATAACGCATGTGAAATTGATATCACAGATTTTAAAACAATTTAAATCTTCTCGGAAGGCTTGGACACATACTTAATTAATCACTTTCTTGAACAAAAATGCAAATAAGTTATAAAAATCCGAAGAAATAAGGTATCCAATTTTTTTTATTGCAAATTTATTTCATTTTTATGTTCCCTGTAAAGTTCATTGCCTTAGGTATGAAAAACTTCACAAGGGAAGCGTAACACAATGAAAACAAAAACATTTATAACATACTAGCTGCGCCCCGCGGTGTTACCCGCGGTAAATGAGTCATCCAACGGGAACACTGCACTTTTCCGGGATCAAAGTAGCCTATATGTTAATCCAGGATATAAGCTAGTTTGGTACCAAATTTCATGGCAATCCAATCAGCCGTTTGAGCGTGAAAGAGTTACAAACATCCATACATCCTCACAAACTTTCACTTTTATAATATTAGTAGGATAGGTAGGACGAGTTAACTTACAGTGAACTTAACTTACTTATATTGCAAGTGATTGCAATGTCGATCGATAATACTAATTCATGAATCTGACAAACTTACAACTGCATTTCTCTAAACTGATATGCATATTATTATATTTATTCTTCCATCTTCCTTCTTACATTTATTTATTTATTTATTTATTCACTGCACACGTACAAGCATACTAAAACATCTACACTTGAAATTGACCAGTAAAATTGCAGGCACATGACACATTCCACCCACACGTCTCAGAGTTACGGGCGCATATGATGCGACTTAAGTCTTGTCGTACCTAGTAGGTGAGGACACAAGTCGAATCGGTTGTTATGAGCAGAGGTAACCACTTAACACCAGGTGGGCCGTTGGCTCGTTAAATGTATTATATAAAAAACATACATGTATATAAGGGTGTTGCAAACAAAACGAAATCGAAAATCAACAATGTACTCTTACAGAAGCTTGGAAACGTCAATTAGTTCCAATTTACTAAATCAATCGTACTTATAGCTAAGTTTGTCGTCTGTTCAAACCTTATCCGACCCCCCGTGGGGAAGACAATAAGGATGATAGCGTTATAGCATGTTCAAAACATGATGTCAAAAGAAACGATTGTTTTTATGTGATAAACTTACGAAACAAGCTGAAGGCCCACCTGGTACCCTCTTCTCATAACAAGCAATACGACTTAGGTCCGTCCCTACTTAGGTACGACATGGCCCTAGTCGCAGGGTCCTCCCCTACTTAAGACCCAAGTCGTATCGTACGCGCCTGACCCTGAGACGTGAAGGTGGAAAGCCTCACGTGCCTGTAATTTCACCGGCAACCTTTCAAACCGGAACACAGTAACGCGAACGCATCACTGCTTCGCCTGACTTCGTCTGAGCAGAATTAGTACCTACTTGTCTCTCATAATACACAGATAAAGTGCTAAATAGATCATTAAAAAAACTGCGTAGATGATAGAGGCGTGCTATTAACTCTAGGTCAGTAGCGATGGCCTCAAAACGTATACGTATCTTTTCCGTAATATATTTATTTATTCACTTAGGCAACATTTTGATTTGATACTTTGAGAATATTTAAAACAAGATCAAACTATTCTATTTGAACTCCATTTATTTTAAAGTTCTATTGTTATTACAGAAACAGCTGAAAATTACGTAGACTTGTTTTGAAGCAATAAACGAAATAGGACTTGTTGATACATAAACCTTGTATTTAATACTTTATCTTGTAATAAAGTATTAAAGTTGGATTAACGATAAATGTAATACAATAATCATGCAACAAGCATTTAAAAAAAATATATAATAGAGAGCTCAAAAGGCAGAAGATATAGCATCGACCTATAGATAAACTAATATGTTAGATAAAATTAGGAGTTATACCAAGCATTTTCACGATTATTCAAACGAGTTTTATATCAGACGAAAAAACATAATTTGCTCTCACGCTTAAACTATGTAAAAATAGAACATAAGATATATTTAGGCCAGAGCGAGTTAACTAAAACACATCAACATAAAACAATATGTCCTTATTATAAATTGTGTTTTAATGAAAATTAATTACGCATATTCAACTGGCCTCACAGCTCAGTTGGTAGTTACCCTGCCTTCTGCGCTGTAGTTTGTGGGTTCGATTCCCACCCAAAACAAACATTTGATGACGAGTATAAAGATGTTTGTTCTGTGTCTGAGTGTCAATATGTATTATATGTATGTATTTACAAAAAAAGTATATGAGTATTATATCAGTTGTCTGGTTCCCATGACACAAGCTATGCTTAGCTTACTTTGGGGCTAGATGGCGCTGTGTGAAATGTCCACCAGTATTTATTTTTTATGGAATTTTAATTCAGGCCTCTGATTAAAATTTAAAAACAACCTTTTATTTCATATTGTATATATATTGCGTCGTTACTAATCCAGGCATTTGAAACAATATTTGTCAAGCAAGCCAGGACTTTTGTTTAATTAACCTTAGGTTCAAACACATACATAAATCATTTGAACACAATGAAAATAAAACAATGTAAACATATATACTTTCGAATAGTTTGCCCCAATTTCAAAGTACATAGTCCGGAAGAATATATGTCATTTGAACATTCAGTCCCCAATCATGTAAAAGCAAATGCGAAAATCGAAAACGATTGTTAGTTAAAACTATACAAATAAATAAAATTGGAGTGTCTGTTTGTAATATTAAAATAACCGCTTTTTACTAAGTGCATATGGATGTATACACGGTGCATATACCAAAACAATTTTTTTTACAATTTTCGTCTGTCTGTCTGTTTGTTCCGGCTAATCTCTGAAATGGCTGGACCGACTTTGACGGGACATTCACTGGCAGATAGCTGATGTAACAAGGAGTAACTTAGGCTACTTTTACGAGGGGTAAAATAGGGGTGCGTGATAAAACCGAATCCCACGCGGACGAAGTAGCGGGCAACAGCTAGTATATTATACGGTCGAGGATTTATGTATTTTTATATTTACCTATGTATTTTATACCCAAACTTGTCTAGTGAAATTTACATCAATTATCAAAAATCTAGCGCAATGTAATGGAAAGTCCACAGCTTGTAGGTAGTGTAATGGCGGATTTGCTCTAGAAACGTCACAGATCAATTAAATATTTAAATTCGATAATAAAAAAGAAATTCAATCAACACTTCCGATCGGCATCACAGCTTAGTCGGTAGTAACTCTGCCTTCTGCGCTGTAGGTCGCGGGTTCGATTCCCACACAGGACAATCATTTGTGTGACGAACATAGATGTATGTTCTGTGTCTGGGTGTTTGTATGTATTTACACCGCTGGTGAAGGCTTTTATCGCTAAGGCGGTCCTTACATAGAGAAAAAAAATACTACTAATCACCTATACTTATAAAATATTAATTATGTATAATGTAGAATAAGTTAAGATGTAAATAAAGCTATTATTATTATTATTAAGATAAAAAAGTATGTTGAATTGAAATCACATGGACTTGCTGATTTTACTTTTGTAATGACAATAAAAATCTCGGTATCCTATTTTACAAATTTAAAATTTGTGTTTTTTTATATAAATCAACACTGCTACGTCACATTTAAATCGAATTATTGTGTGCGCGATACTTAAAGTAATATCCAAGTCTTAATAAGCAATTCACTGAATTACTAATACACAAATACAAAGGAAAGATAAAAGTATTGTATTATTGCTAAAACGTGTTTAAATCAGGTAATTTCATACAAAGAGGGTTTAATGAACGCTACATTCATTGCTAAGACAAAATCGACACTGCATGTCAACAACAACACGGTTCTTTGTTGCGTCATACATTAAAACTTTGCTAAATATAAGAAAGAAAGAAAGAAAAAAGACATTTATTTAATCAATTAATATATGTATTATCCGCATTTCTTAACCATTATTATCTGAGAGTGAGTAAGGAGAGAATGAACACGTAACTCACAGGATATTATAACGTAGACCGCGTCACTTAACATCAGGTGAGATTGCAAAGTCAAAGTCAAAAACTTTATTTCCATAGAATTCATAAAGAAATGGCTTGGAAACGTCAATAATATTCAAAGCATAAGGTCATGCGTACTTATAGCTAAGTTTGACACCTGTTCAAACCCTATCCGAGCAACGTGGGCCCCCAGATTATGAGATTGCGGTCAATATATGAAATAAAAAATCGAGTATTCACTTACCCTTGATAGAGGGGTGCATCTGGAACACGCAAGTCCCACCGGTGGCCTTATATCTGGCTGGGGTGCGGGCACTACGGGGCTTTCCTTCACTCTGTATAGCGTCGAAGTCCGAGTCTGTGGGAAAATAGGCAATGTACAATAACTATGTCGCACCCTATAATAATAATAATAATAATATTGGTTGACAATTCACACAGCGCCATCTAGAGCGCCATCCAAAACTAAGCATAGCTTGTATCATGGGAACCAGACAACTGATATAATACTTATATACTTTTTTGTAAATACATATAATACGTATTAAACACCTAGACACAGAACAAACATCTATGTTCGTCACATAAATGTTTGTCCTGGGTGCAAATCAAACCCACGACCTACAGCGCAGAAGGTAGGGTTACTACCAACTGAGCTGCGAGACCATAATACTTCTTTCTTTTTCTTTTCATTTAATCGTGTTACTGACTCTCTCAAACTAGTCTGGTGAAAGTATAAAGGTGCGCCTCAAAGAGGCTCCTTGTGTGCACTCGACACATGTCTGCGAATCATTGGTTTTAAGACATGAATGTTTCTTTGCGAATTTCCATCACCGTTCTGAAAAAGTGCTCTATATGGTGCAAATATTTTTTCAAGTGTGTACGAGGGGATTCGAAGCGACGTTGGAAATGAAATAATATAATAACCAAATTTATACTGAGAGATACAATTACATAGGAATATTTTGAGTTTTCAACAACCAGAAGTAATTGCGCGTAGACATCACCTTGGACATGAAGCGGAGGTCATTATTGATAATCATTCATCAAGTTAACCGGTCATCAAGATGCCAATTTGTTTCCGATTACGGATTTCTCATAAACATGACGAAAGTCACGCTACTTTTTAAACTAAGTAAAATACTTTATCACAGTTAAACCATATAATGAGATTTTTAAGCAATATGACTTGTGTATACCCCTACTTGGTTACAAGACCCAAGTCACATCGTACGCGCCCGTAACTCGGAGACGTGAAGGTGGAATGTCTCATGTGCCTGTAACTTCGCAGGAAACCACACCTTTCAAGTCGGAACACAGTAACGAATGCATTACTGTGTGAAATATGCACCAATATTTATTACTGCTTGGCGGCAGAAATGGGCATGGTTGTACTTCCCCGGACGAAGTTGGCATAAGTTCTATTGTTACTAAAACAGGTAAAATGACACATGCAAAGGTTCAAAGTCAAAAACTTTATTTCCATAGAATTCATAAAGAAATGGCTTGGAAACGTCAATATTCAAAATATAAGAAAAACATACAATACATATATACATATAATAAACATAAGGTCAGTCGTACTTATCGCTAAGAATGACGCCTGTTCAAACCCTATCCGACCCTCCATGGGGGAGAACAGCCAAGAAACCCCTAAAGGTTTATAAGGTAGTTTAAAAATTAAACAATAGACTTCAGTGATTCAGCCGTCGGCTTTTGTATTCGTCGCGTGCAAAATTGAATCATGTAACTGATATGTGTATACGTTGAATGGTAGTCGGGTATATAGAGGTATAGGTATGGCTCAATGCATACTATGCAGGTCACGTTATGTAAGTTTTTATTGCGCTAATGCAATCCTCGATACCTTTTTTGTTAACCGACTACAATTAATAGCTAGGCGACTAGCTTTATCTATACATGCAAATAAATAAAATTGGAGTGTCCGTTTGTAATATTAAAATAATCGCTTTTTACTAAGTGCATATGGACACGATACATATACCAAATTTTTTTTTTTTATAATTTTTGTCTTTTTGTCTGTGTTTGATCCGACTAATCTCTGAAATGGCTTGACCGATTTTGACGGGACTTTCACTGGCAGATAGCTGATGTAACAAGGAGTAACTTAGGCTACTTTGCCGAAGGGTTAAATAGGGGTGCGCGATAAAACCGAATTCCACGCGGACGAAGTCGCGGGCAACAGCTAGTTATATATAACAATAACTGTCCAAATCTTCTAAATTGACGCATGTTATGGGGTCCGATGTGTACAACAGGCTTGACGCTATTAGAGATGCAACGAGTAACTCCGCATTTAAGACCCGGTTCAAAAAATGACTTGTCGAGCAGACTTTTTATACCTACGGTGAATTCTTAGGCTTTAAAAATAAACCAACAGTAGTTTAGTTTTTTTATGTTATATAGTTGCGGAACGAGCCGACGGCCCACCTGGTGTTAAGTGGTAACCTCTGCCCATAACAACCGATGCGGTTAGGTCCTCCCCTACTAGGTAAGACAAGACTCAAGTCGCATCGTATGCGCCCGTAACTGTGAGACGTGAAGGTGGAACGTCTCATGTGCCTGTAATTTCACCGGCAACCACACCATTCAAACCGTAACACAGTAACGCGAATGCGTCATTGCTTGGCGGCAGAAATGGGCATGGTGGCAGTACTTGCCCGGACGAACTTGGCGTGAGTTCTACTGCTCTTAATGAAATGTAGTTTATGAGAATGTCCGAGTTTTTTTTTTATTTATTGATATTGATACATACATTTTTGTATACCTAACCATTTTATGTTTGATATGTAATTTATATAACCAATAAATGACTATTATGACTATTATATATATTATAAAGGAAATTGATGAGACAGCAATAATTTACCATGCACGTGCCTTTTTCTTTAATTACCATTATTATTATATTTTATTGTTTAAGTCTACAAAAAATATAGAAGACAACGGCCTCCCAGTGACGACTACTCACACGAGAACAAGTTTTGGGTAGATTATCGTAATGAGAGGTTCACAGAGGAAAATAACGTTAAAAAACAATGTAGGCACCATTACCTTACAGGTACTTACAACTGACTTTGTAAACAAACTTCGTAGAATTTAAATTTTGTTAACACCATTTGTATTATTAGAGGCGTATTAGCTTTTTTTAGAACGAAAGATTTCTTAAGGCTGATTTAAATAAGAATATTTACTTCAAACACAAGTACAAAGTTTCGGTTTCATACGAGAGCAATCATCAGGATTTGATGATGTATATAATAATATTGGTGGACATTTCACACAGCGCCATCTAGCCCCAAAGTACCCTAAGCATAGCTTGTATCATAGGAACCAGACAATTGATATAATGCTGGTTTACATTTCTTTTTAATACATATATAATAAAAACTGACACCCAGACACAGAACAAACATCTTACACAAATGTTTGTCCTGGGTGGGAATCGAACCCACGACCTACAGCGCAGAAGACAGCGTTACTACCAACTGAGCTGTGAGGCCAGTCGATTAAATCCAGTTTGATGAAATCATCGCGCTGTGAAATGAACTCTTAGTTGAGTTCATGTAACAGATTAAACTCTTTTTAAATGGATATTGCAGCTGTTGGCCGCAGATGGCCTTGACAGCGTTTGCGCGGGCTTTTGATGAGGGTGGAGGGCGCTCAACGGCGGAGGGCTCTCGTAATCTCATGATGGAGATTGTGATGTGGAACTTACCGCGATCTCGTGGTCGAGTTTGGTGTACATGTCCTGGTGATGGCGTCGGCGGGCCATCACAGCCTGCCGCAGGCTCGTGTCCCGCCCGCACCACCCCCCGACGCGCTCGCCGACCACCTCCAGCATGTCGGCGACGCGGCTGCAACAATCGAAGTCAAATGTCAAAGTCAAAAACTTTATTTCCACAGAGCTCATAAAGAATAACTTGGAAACGTCAGTAATAATCAAAACATAAGGTCACGCGTGAGCTAAGTTTGACGCCTGTTAAAACTCTATCCGACCCTCTATGGGGAAGAACAAACAAGAAACCCCAAAAGGAGAGCTTTCTTTTTTTCGCGAGCACGATCCTTGTAACAATCAGTACTTAGATCTAAGATGGGATATAGGAGAACAAACATGAGGTTTTTTATAAATGTGCCAAGGTAGCGCTTGAGTAGATGTTAAACTACTATGTAACACGTGGAGAGTGGAATGAGACAGGTCTCACTCCTCTCTCTCTCTCTACGGCACTGAGAGCCCTGGCTCTAATGAGAGAGTGCCGTAGAGTGCCGTTTTAGTAGTTTTTAAGAGCAGTAGAACTCACGCCAAGTTTGTCCGTGGAACTACTACCACCGTGCCCAATACCGCCACTGGCGGTTTGAAAAGTGTGGTTGCCGGTGAAATTACAGGCACATGAGACATTCCACCTATACGTCTCCGAGTTACAGGTGCATACGTTGCGACTTGGGATTGTCGTACCTAGTAGAGGAGGACCCAAGTCGCATCGGTTGTTATGGGCAGATTTTACCACTTAACACCAGGTGGGCCATCGGTTCGTTCCGTACCTGTATCACATAAAAAAGTACCTAGCTTTAGACCGAACATGTGCAGTGTCGGTTAGGGCAAATAATGAACTACCATACCATTTCTGCCACCAAGTAGTAGCATTACCATCAATGTTTTGATTTGAAGGCTGACATGATACTTAGCTAATGGTCAATAAGATTTCAAAACGTGCCTTTGTAAACCGAGGATAAGAGGACGCATAAGTTACAACTTGAGTTAAACATACACCAGTCTTTATTATTACTCGCTGCAGGGCGGAAGCATAATGGAGTTTCCTAGAGGTTAATTCCTCACAATGAAACTATACACTGGATATTAAAGTCATAGTAAAGAATCAATTATTTCTATTTTATTCTATCTTTTATTTTATTTCATTTATTTCCATAGAAATCATAAAGAAATGGCTCAGAAACATAAGTAATATTCAAAACATAACAGTCACGCGTACTTATCGCTAAGTTTGCGGATAGATCCATGTGGAAGAACACGAAACGCAAAAAGTCAAGAAACCCCTAAAGGAGGGATTGCAAAGGATTTTCTTAACATGCCCACCTATGTTAAACTTCCACTTTCATAATGCGGACAGCTGTCTGTATTTCCCGAGAACTATAATCTGGAGGCCTTCAAGAGGAGAGTGAATATGTTCCTTCTAGACAAGCATGCTACATCGTAGACCGAATCGTCACTTAACATCAGGTGATATTGCGGTCAAATGTGAGACTACAGTAATAAAAAAAAACGAAGTAATTGTGTTTTATTGTTATATATCGAGTGTCAACATTTCAATTACCTTAGTTACAAATCAATCGACCACATTGGCAATCCATCTTAATCTTAAGTCAATACTAAAACAACTCAATAGGAAAATAAATATTGGTTTTAAGCACACTAAACATAGATCGTAGGCAAAGCCAGTGAGGTACAATAATTTAAATAATATAAATTGCCTTAATACCGATTTATGGATTTAATATGTAATATGGGATTCCAAAAAATAGGCCAGAATAAAGGTTCGCACCATCTATGGAAAATGAATGACATACTATTACAGGTATTCACATATGTATGTTTTACATATATAAGTAAGTACATATGTAAGTCTTATTTTGTACAAAGTTTGGTCCTGACCGAGAGAGATAGAAGGAAACCGGTTCGCTTTAAAACAAAGTATGTGGAATTACTACTAATGATCTCGAACCAGTGTTATGGAAGAATTTAAGCACCTCAAAACCTTACGTGCACTTTTAAATATTGCTGAATTGCTAAAAAATTGCAACTATACTGATTACAGCAACTAATTTACAAGGAGAATAATATTCGAAAACGATATATAAAGAAATAATCCAGAAAGATCGTAAATTTTCATGAGTTTTTGTGAAATTGAACTGCTCAGTACCATAATAGCACTGGTGTTGTTACTGATTGTGGACTGCTAATAAGGAGCGAAATACTAGCCGGTGAAATTACACACGCACACGTTACTAATTAAAATGATCTGTTAATTATTTATAGCTATTACTTATATATAAAAAATATAGAAAAAAGTAATAGACGTTTATTAAAATTCATTTGTCACAAATGAACTATAATTACTCTTTTGATAGTTACGTAGCGAATGTGAGAGTGAGTGATATGTTTTATACGTGAGAAATAAAAACAAATAAGAGAAAATGTTGTCAATAATTCAATAAACAAACTAACTAATAATAACAAACCTTGAGGTGAAGAACCAGTAGATGATGGCGGTGAAGATGGCTAGTTCAGCGGCCCCGCTGGCCACTCTCACATTCTCCACCACAGTCCACACGCTGATCATCGTATCCATCGCACAGCTACCATTAACAGTCACTACATCACCAAACGAACAGTTCCACTTTAACGGATCACCGTAATAATTAATTTTGATTAAATTTAATAACACTATTATATTTAAAAACAATTACAAGTGCCAGCTTAATTATTCAGTCTCTGAAATATTATCCAATTGAATATCCGGAAAGACGTGCGAACAGAGAACAGTTCGGAGTGCTAATGAGTAGTATTCGTGACTCGTCGTACAATGAGCGCTCAGATGACCTGACAACATCGCAGCGTGGAAGCGAATGCGTGATAGATAACGCTTGGCGTTCCAACTAGTATGCGGTATCGATGCGAGAACATTAATTAATAACGACCTAATTGTGCCCGATAAACCAGTAACCCGCGAAGTAGCGAATCGAACGAAGTCCACGTTAGAAGATATGATGGAAATTTACAATCAAACAATGACGATTATACCAAGGTAGCAAAGCAAAGGCTTAAGCAAGACAGAGCAGTTCAGAAAAAAAAAACAGATCGAATGACGTTATTAATATAAATCAACGACCAAATCATTATACTTAATAACGGCAAGCCGGTGACTTCCTAGCTCCAGCATTGGCTTAAAAATCGTATGATTTTAAAAGTGATAACGGAAGAGAGGAGGTCAAACATAATATCAAGGTAAAAAACGTATACGATTTCGATAATAAACACAAACATAAGCGCATGATCAGGTGTCAATAGTTCAAAGATTGTAATAAAATGCAATCCATGTACACAAAGGAACAGTGGAACTCTTTATAACTGATACGGGTATAAAGAGGGTTATGTTGTGACAGTTGCGTGATCAGAGAACTTTTGAGGCAATGAAGCAAATAATACTGATAGGTGATGTAACTTTATAAACATAACAAACACTCTTATTATAGTTGGCAATTTTATTACACGATAGAGAATTGGGACGATATAAAAATCGGGGGTGAAACACATACATAAATAAAGTGATATATTTTTGTACATTTTAAGGATGACTGGGTGAGCACCCGATTTGGAACTATGTTTCGTTGGAAATTAATGTTCAATATCTATATGAATATGTACTTAATATCGAAATTATTATCTAATAAAGTAATAGTTGAAGAAGAATTCACTGTAAGTGACAATAACAGAAGACCTAGGGACAAACAACATGAGGAAAATGATTATAATATTCAGAAGATAAATTTACGCACAGTGATTATAATAATTGCGTAGACATGCGTCAGGAGTTGAGAACTAACAAAATATTGTGAGCAAAATATAAAAAAAAACCATCATATAATTATGATTTTGGAGTCTGGCACTACAATTTAAAATGAATCTACGATAATATACGACTAATCATCAGTGAAGCATTTTTAGATAGAGAATACTTCTAACGCATTAATAATTTCACCTCTACATTGTTAAGTTTTAGAAATTTAAAGGCATACTCGTATCTGTCAAGGCATATTTGTGACAAAAATATTGAGTGAATTTTCATAATAATCTTTACGGAAAAGAAAACACAATCACTCCCTCCTAAAACTGAACCATACACATTCTACGTTGTATCAAGAGTCACTCACATTTTTTGTATTACGTTCATATAATGTTTATTAAAAACACTACTAGTGTCCAAAATTATAATTTTCTTTAGTATTTAATTAGGTGAAAATACCAGTACTGTCGCGCTGTATTTTAACAAAGACATTATGTGTTTTTCTCGCACAGAACAAACATATATATTCGTCACACACACGTTTTTCCTGGACGCTAGTAGAACTTACAGCGCAGAAGGCAAAGTTCCAAACTGTGAGGTCAGTCAAAGTGTGAAGATTAAGTAGCAGCCCAGATAACAGCACAATGATACATTAACTATTGTAGTCAAATAACTTTTCCAAGAGACCCCAATTTAAAAACGCAACATAATCGAATGAAGCAACTGAAAAATTTTCCGTTTTCAGCATTGTCATTATTCAGCATTGTTATGTAAAAGTATTTAGAATTAGATTACTAAAAGCTTTGTTGCACGTAAATAGAATTAATTATTCCAAAGGGTCATTTGGTCACTAAATTTTGGTATTTGTTACGATGCTAGTACTAATGTGTCACAGGCTCACTCGAAAGTGTGGTTAAAAGAATTAAAGTGCACCTCAAAGGGGCTCCTTTCGTGCATACGTTTGTAACACTTATAACTATGTTTAATTGTACTTTACACTGTTAGGTTGTACTTCATAGTCTATAAAATAAAACTGTTGTCTGAATATATAATACAGCTGTTGTTTGTCCAAGTGATCTACTGTGACAAAAGATTTTTAATTCATATTTTTCAAAACCATATATACAGTACGTAGAATAAATAAAGTATTATTTTAGTAGCAATAGATCTTATGCCAAGTTCTTCCGGCGAAGTACTGCCACCGTACCCATTTCTGTCGTCAAGCAGTAATGCATTCGCGTCAGTGTTCCGGTTCGAAAGTATGGTAGCCAGTAAAATTACAGGGACATTCCACCTACACGTCTCAGAGTTACGGGCGCATACGATGCGACTAGGGTCTTCTCGTACCTAAGTAGGGGAGGACCCAAGTCGTTCATTTTCATGTTCAATCTTGTTATGGGCAGAGGTTACACTAAACTCCAGGTGGCCCATATGTTACTTCATTAGATTTTTCACATAAAAGTAATGCGATAGTGTAATGATAGATGTAGTAGAGTGATACGAATTTTATAATAGGAAAACTTGAATACAATGGAGACGTTGAAAGCAAATATAACAAAATAATTATAGGAGACGGCGGAAAACAACAGATTTTAAATTTAATTTTACAAGGATGAATAGTTTATATATTAGTTGCTGGTAATGGAGCTCGTCATTTCATTAATATTCCGTGCGAATTGATTATTACTTCCGAACGTATCTACCGGTTCTCATAAAACTAGTAAAATAATTAAGCAGAAACGACGCATTTTTGCATAGAAATATTTAAAAACAAGAAAGACAACGATACTAAAGCAAACCGATGAATAAATAATAAGCAAGATCAAAAATTGAAATGAAAATAAGAAATTAAACACATAGGACATGTGTCCGTGAATACACAAGCGTATAAAATAAATATTACGATCGGGAAAGCGAAAATTTTACGGAAGTAACCTACGATGCCAATTACGATGCACCCTCGACAGCCAAAACCAAACCAAATACCGAGCATTTGAAACCAAAGAAGGTTGATTGGTTATACAATAGAATTCTCAATGAAAGCGGTGTAGCAAAACAATCAGGCCGAAACAAATCTATACAAATAAATAAAATTGGAGTGTCTGTTTGTAATATTAAAATAACCGCTTTTTACTAAGTGCATATGGATGGATGGTACATATACCAAAACAACATTTTGTACAATTTTTGTCTGTCTGTCTGTTTGTTTCGGCTAATCTCTGAAATGGCTGGACCGATTTTGACGGGACTTTCACTGGCAGATAGCTGATGTAACAAAGAGTAACTTAGACTACTTTTCCGAGGGGTAAAACAGGGGTGCGTGATAAAACCGAATTCCACGCGAAGTCGCGGGCAACAGCTAGTTTAAAAGTAAAGAACAAATCCACGTTATTGGTATAAACGCTTTAGATTGGAACGTGCAAGGTACACGGTAGCGTCGCAACAACAAACCGCAGAAAGTGAAAACGAAACATTAAAAATTCTTGTTTTCTGCTAATCAATCGCGACCTTCTCGGACAGGTGTTATGTCTTACCAATAATCTAGACTTTATCAAGACACTGTTTAAATATAAACTGAAGAACACTATACGTGAACTAATTGTGAAATATAACGAATGAAATATCTGAACGGTGAATTTATATAACGGTCGAAAACGACGTTATGACGCGGCGCGTGCTCATGCGCGGGCGACGGACCGCTGACTGGCCGTGCCCGCCCGTGTGGGCGGCCGTTCCATACATTGGCCCGTACGTTTTAAATACATCTAATTTCGATCGCAAGATTTCGGCACGCTGCATCATGCAAAGGTGATACAAGTTATCAGTAATTGTGATAATATTTGTTTTAGCAACGTGCTAAATAATAATACACACATATCTAACCCTATATAACCCTACCAGCCATATTAAATACTTGCAGGATAGTGCGAAAGTTTATGCAGTTGGATGAAAATTATATGGACCAAAATTTTACATCCAAAACACATACTGTAATTTACCTGGTTAACCCCGTAAATGCAGATATTACCAACTTTTACATAAAGGCAAGCAAATCTTTCCCGAAAATAATAATAATATTGGTGGACAATTCATACAGCGCCATCTAGTCCCAAACTAAGCATAGCTATGTACTATCGGAACTAGACAACTCATACAATACATATATACTTTTTTGGTAAATATATAAATTTAATACATACACACCCAGACATAGAACAAACTCCTATATTCCTCATACAAATGTTTGTCCTGGGTGGGAATCGAACCCACGACCTACAAGCGCAGAAAGCAGAGTGACCAACTGAGCTGTGAGGCCTAAATAATTAGGTTGTTTAAACGCTGAAGACCCGTCGTCAGGGCCGAAAATTCGACGGCTTTTGACTTCAAAACGTGCACTGTTCCTGCATTAACTGGTTTGTATACTTTTCAGTGACCATGCGGAATATTTTTGACAGAAATAAATTTATTTCACTATTTTTAGATTCTTAAATTAACTGAGCCTATGTTCTTACTGACATTGACATGAAGTCCAAAATATAAAACAAGTTTTTAAAAACAAAATCCTGATTGGCAACTCCTGGGGAATTAATTAGTAATGTAGTTTAAATTACAGGTGTACACATCTGTTGCAACATTACATAATTCGAAGCAAAGTCATCACACAAACGATTAAAAAAAAAAACACTGCCTATCAAAATCTTCATAAATCTAACTTAATTTAAAATCATTGTTGGTTCTCACTGATGATTTTAATACACGAAAAATATCATAAAAATTGTAATTGAAAATAGCATGCCTTGAAGTATATATTTAGTTAGCGCACCAATTAAATTCGTTATTACGAGATTTTCATTGCCACCAGCCAGTGTTGTCAGTATTAAAGCAATATTTTTGGATTTTGGGGATAGACACTGCATTCTGAGATACAGTTTATACTAGTTCGGGGGCCGGTGAATACTCTACCTACCTTCCGGTGCTCAGGAATATACTTTGCCCGTTGCACTGCACATTTCTTATCCAACACATTGCGTTTCCAGGATACACAACAAGTGGACTAAACGGATCACAATTGATCGCGACCAACCGCTTACAATTGACTTTGTGATGTAATTGATAGGACTCGAACGTTCGTAACGAGGCGTAAGTGTCAGATATGTTATGCTTATTCCGATTATCATGGTAGGATGAAACGACAATTAAATTATACATATTCGAAGGCACTCTGATGGACACAATAAGTATTTATCGTTATTCATATATTTTTTTGACTGGCCTCATAGCTCAGTTGGTTAGTAACCCTGCCTTCTGTGCTGTAGGTCGTGGGTTCGATCCCACTCAGAACAAACATTTATGTGACATTTGTAACATTGATGTTTGTTCTGTGTCTGGGTGTTAATATGAATAATATGCATGTATTTACAAAAAAAATATGTATATAAGTATTATATCAGTTGTCTGGTTCCCATGATACAAGCTATGCTTAGCTTACTTTGGGGCTAGATGGCATTGTTTGAAATGACCACCGATATTTATTATTATTGACGACTCAGACGACATTAATCGACAAATCAGACTATGTATTGTAGTTGAAAAATTAAAAATTATTAAAAGAACGCCCAATTACCCACTCGTACATTAATTACTGGATATATTATTTTTAGAAATGGTTCATCTGCGCATTATTTTGTAGTTAAGGTAGGTCGATTCATGTGGATAACCATTCCCACGAGGTACCGGTAATTTTACCTCAGTATGTAATTTCTGCGGCCGCATACGAGTTGCGCTCTCGGTTGCGTTTATTTAAGGAGGAATCGATACATTATTTTTGGCATTAGTTCAATAATATTTTGTCGTGGTATCATTTTACGATTCTAGACTTGCTAAGTAAATTGGATTCGAAATCAATACGAAATTGAAGTAAAGATCCTCATGTATTTTATTTTATTCGAGTCACTGGTTTTCTCGAACCAGTGTGGTGAAAGGATTTTAAGTGCGCCTCAAAGAGGCTCCTTTCGTGCACTCAGGTATTTACTTCATTGGTATGTATTTATTTTACAACAATTTAATATATATGTAGTTTTTTTTTTTTCAAATTCTAATATATATACCAACATACTATTTATAAAAACAATGCAATCTATTGATCAATCTAAAGACCATTTCCAACTAAAGAAAGCTCAACTGATCCAAATTTTGTGTACTGTACTTGGCGAAAACTCCTCTTATAAGCAATAAACTTTTTTTTTATTTATTTATTTAATTTTTATTCCATAGACAGGGGTGGACCTCCCCTTAAGCGTATAATTTACGTGTCCTGTCGTGTCACAGTGTACGTTTTTGCAAGAGCTTGTAATTATGACATGGTGCTCAGTTAGTAATGACGGCAAATTGTCGACCGCGGGGTTAGCTATCGCAACGCCGCTGTCAATTAGCTGCCTGTGAAGTAGTTGACACCCTTTTGTGATTTCAGAACCGGATTCAATGTCAATGCTAGAGTTAGTACATATGGGCACAAGTGACTTCAAGTCAATAATACCCCCTGACGAGATAACGGCCGCCTATCCCGAGTTATTCCTATCGCCAGAGAAAACACTCAACCTTCGCACCGACCCCGCCGGCGGGGTCCGTCAGGAACGTCAGGATTTGAACCAGCGACCTCCGAATTGAAGATCGGGGAAAGTACCACTGGGCCACCACGCTGTCTACACGAAGAGCTCCGAAAATGGCTCAGTTGGTAGTGACGTCAGCTTACGATCTGAGTCACACATTGATTGGAAGTGAATCTCTGCTACATGATACATATTGCGAATGAACTGCGGATATTTCCGGTGCACACAGTGCAATACGCTGGTTGCGATTACGCAATGTATAACGTTTTCAAAATTATACATTGCTGGAATGTTCACTTACGAGTGTGACACGTAGGCGAACATACCAGCAATGTATAGTTTTGTTTTGAGTTAGAAATGTTATCATTTCCGTTTAGAAATCACATACCATTAATCACAACTTAAATCAAACAATCAACTTAAAACAAATTAAAATCACTACTACTTAAACTGCATTTTAATATTTATTAACAAAATAAAGAAATTCTCTTTTTTTGACTAATCGATGTAAGGAGATTTATTTGGAGTTTACTCCTTAGGAATCGATTTCATTTAAAATACGAAAATTTGATGGGTATTAATATCGAGCGTTAACAAAAAGCGTTATGACAAAAGTCACCGGACTTAGTCCACTCGCGCAATTTAATTTGATTAATCTAATATATATACCTGCCACATCACCAACACCTTTCTAGATAGAAAGATAAGACATTTATTTGTTTCTTCAATCACACACGTACATTTAGGTGACATAAAGAAAGATATATAGTATACCATAGGCAGGGAAAGATAACTTATACTAACATAAAAAAACAATTAATACACTTCTACCGTCCTTTAACTAGAAAGCCGTTAACCCTCAAAAGGTCAATTTTGACTTTTTTAATAGGAAGCGATACAGTTCAAAATTATCTATCTTTCTGTCTAAGAAACGTTTGTAAATTATAATTAGTTCCGGAGATATAAAAAAAATGTTAGACCGTTAAGTGACGGAATTAAAAATAATTAAAAAGAGTTCTCTGAACATATCTCAAAAACAACAATTTGGGCTTAACGGCCTTTTAGTTAGAGGACGGCACAGACTTGCCTCCTTGCCTAAAGTACATGTGTGTTGCAGATAAACAAATAGGTCAATTCTAGTTAAAAAAGATTACCAGTTCTGTGATTTATTATTAAAAAATATATGTCATTAATTCTCCAAATAATGTTAAGAGGTTTATGTAGGGTACGATACTTGTTATGTTCGTTAAAATTACATATTTTTGATCAAGACTCAACACTCATCTACAGTCGTAAATTATATCATTTAATTTGATTTCGAAAACATGAAAACTAAATAGCCAGATTACAAAAGATTACTGAAAATGTGTACCGCACGCGTTTATTATCAAATCTGATAAATTACTTTTGTATTTATATTATGAACCGGATCTATTTTCAGATTAAGATATTATAGTACTGTGTTGTAAGTAAAAAATACAGCGTATATAACCAAACAAAAGATAATTATATTAAATTTATACAGTTTTTCCCTTTTTTTATTTCGTTTTGCTTGTTATGACCAGTGGTTAAAACTTAACATTAGGTGATACATCTAATCGTGTTGTAACTTCATAGAATAAAAATGTTTTGTATTTTGAAAACATAATTTGTTTTCATATAAACACATACTACATACCTAACTAAAATCTTAACGCTTAAGAAGAATACACACATATGACAATGTCTTATACGGTTATTGCAATGTTTTACATATTATAATTTCTATCGTCAAAAAAACAAAAATTGAATTCTATGCATTGCTTAGGAAAGATCACGATCACTTCGGTCAAAACCAAAACTTATAACATTGTGAAATACTTTCAGATAATAACTAATACAGAAAATAATCCTATTTGTTTTGTTTCAGCTGGTATTCTAACATTATTTATCGATAATCGTAAATCAATTGGACAAATCTTGATAAACATGACAATATATCTCCAATTCGATCACAAGTAGGTACTAATAGGACACAACGACCTTACTTTAAGGACTTTGTATTTTATATATTAAGTAGCATATACAATGATTTATAGGATGATGATTTTGATGTAACAAGTACATACTAGTATTTTTTTAATAATGTTAAAGAACGAGTCAATGGCCCACCTAGTGTTAAGTGATCTCTGCCCATAACAAGCAATGCAACTTGGGTCCTCCTCCTCATGGACGCAACGCAGTGCGACTTGAGTCATCGCATACTCTCGTGGAGACAGCTTGAGCCGTATTGCTGTTGTCTATGGGCGGCGGTTACCACTTAACATCAGGTGGGCCGTCAGCTCGTTCTATCACCTACATAACATAAAAAAAGATACTTTATACAAATAATGTACTTAAAGTGTTGCCAGGATAAAAATAAACGTGACCACTTTGCAAGTGAAGGATTCGAATAATTAACAGGTAAAGTGTTATCGGACCAAATTAAGTGCACAATAAGATTATCGAAGGAATTAGAAGATAGCGGGGTAGCAACGTAATGACTAAAGTACAAAATTAAAGTGTATTTGCACTAGTCTCCTGGTGGATCTTGATAATCATGAAGTTTTCACGCAGCGCCATCTAGCCCCAAAGTAAGCTAAGCATAGCTTGTACCATGGGAACCAGACAACTGATATAATACTTGTAATAACATACATAAAATACATATAAACACCCAACAAATATATATAAAGACACAACAAATATCTATGTTCGTCACATAAATGTTTGTCATGGGTGGGAATCAAACCCACGACCTACAGCGCAGAAGGCAGGGTTACTACCAACTGAGCTATTAGGCCAGTCTACTATGAGGTCAGTTATGTGCAAAGGGTCGAAACACAAAGAGACAAAACCATTTCCAGCTCTACTGCCAACGTTGAGAAATAATTGCAAGTGTAAACTCATTGGTTCGAACCTATATTTATTTATTTATTGGTTCGAACCTGCGACCTCCGGAGTGAAACTCGGTGTCTGTACCACTGGGCCACCACTCTCTCAATGGCAGCTAACTTACTAGAGTTGACAGCATCCGTGGTCCAGATATATAAAAAGTTTAGGTTATACCAGAGTTAGGACTTCACTGCAAGGAGACTAAGTAAGAGAGGACCCAAGTGTATTGCTTGTTATGGGCTGAGGATACAGCTTAACACCAGCTGGGCCATCTGCTCGATACAAAAAGGCTGGCTAATTGACAGAACGAGCAAAATGCTTGCCTGAAATAAAGAGTTATGAGTCTCAACTCATCAGCAGTTTCCCGAACGAATGTACTGTATAGGAGAAATCAAATGTTTGGGATATACAAGGTAAAGTAATTAACACAGAGGTCACGATGTCTTCGAAATCTCCTGGTATCTTTTTCTTGAACACTCCATGTGACACTGAAATACCAGTTTATCCGGTACACCTTGATGGTGGAATGTTACATAATAAACTTTATATAATTTATTAAACTTCAAAATTAATTAAACGTATGGTAGCAATATGTAGATTTAACCGCGCCAGTGTAAAAAGGTGTGTCAGACTCATTTGTACTTCCGTCTATCAAGGCATTGGCTAGATGAAATACGATCAAGCTAAAACAAGGTCTACAAATTGGGAGCACTAGTACTGACGTGTGCAAAGTTTTTGATCTTACTGAGACTGGCTTCATAGTTGGTAGTAATCCTGCCTCCTGCGTCTATCGTCGTGGGTTCGATTCCCACCCAGGACAAGCATTTGTGTGACGAACACAGATGTTCTTCTGTATCTGGGTATTTTTAGTACATGTACGCATATATTAAAAAAAGTATAAAAGTATTATATCAGTTATCTGGTTCCCATGATAAAGCTATGCTTAGCTTACTTTGGAGTTCGACAGGGCTGTGTGAAATGTACACCAAAATTTTAATTTTTATTTATTTGTTATGTCAATATTATTTTATGCAAGCAAGGTGAGCTAAGGTTTAACATATTTTGGTAAAGTAAGCCTTAACTTTAGCAGTTACATTTAAGGAAGATTTTTTGTTTCATCGAATCGTGTACAGAATTTTGGCCGCCGGTATTTTCCAGCGGAAACAAATCTAACGTCTTATTTTCAGCGCTATTACGAAACTTTTACCGAGACGTTGCGTAGGATGTCAACAAAACCGTCGCTCACAATGAACCAGATATCGTAAGATGCAAACCGATTCTGTTTCTGCGTCTTCTGAATCATCTACGTTTCGTTGATCAATACAATGTTTCGGGAATATAACTTCTACACTGTATCACCACGTTAATCACGTATTAGCGCGTACTATGCAACAAGTACATGGTCGTGAGTTTACAAAGTTGGTATTTTATCTCAGTAATATCGCTAACAGCTGTTTTAAGATTTCTCGTGGTTACAATACAATATTGAGATTTTCCAATTTTGAACTGAATATCTCAATACATAACCAAGATACCAGAAGACTCGACGTGGTTGGAAAGAGACATGAAATCATGCAAAAAGTGCTCGCTAAAAAAAAGGAAGCCACATTTCTTACCTGTTCTTCCCCATGGACGGTCGGATAGGATTTGAACAGGCGTCAAACTTAGCGATAAGCACGCGTGACCTTATGTTTTGAATATTATTGACGTTTCCAAGTCATTTCTTCATGAATTCTATGGAAATAACGTTTTTGACTTTGCAGACTCTTTTCTGCCGGTCTACGAGAACCAATAATTTCGAACCTCGATAACATGAAAATTCCAAATTAATGAATTGTGATGAAGTTTTGGAACGAGAACTTAACATCATTCTTGACAACGCAGTATTTTTAGAAGTACCTAATATAAATTGAACTAGTAAGTTAAAGTTGACAAAGTTTTATCGCATCAAATACAAACAAACAAACGCCGATTTTTATATTTCATTATAGATATTCGAATGATCTCTAAAGTCTGCAAACTTATGACACATCTATACAAATAAATAAAATTGGAGTCTGTTTGTAATATTAAAATAACCGCTTTTTACTAAGTGCATATGGATGTATACACGGTACATATACCAAAACAATTTTTTTTACAATTTTTGTGTGTCTTCCGGCTAATCTCTGAAATGGCTGGACAGATTTTGACGGGACTTTCACTGGCAGATATCCGATATAACAAGGAGTAACTTAGGCTACTTTTCCGAGGGGTAAAATAGGGGTGCGTGATAAAACCGATTTTTACGCGGACGACGTCGCGGGCAACAGCTAGTACAATATAATTCCGCTATTGTTTTATCAAACTCATGTTACAGTAACACAGCACACATGCGGTTTTACGCAACTCCCGGGAGATTGCGGTGCCATTTGCGAAATGCTCACAATGTCGCCAGCCGCGCCGCGCCGCAGCTTACGCTATTGTAATCCTGGACGTGTAGATCCACCGATATAGTGGGTATCTTACAGTGGGATAACAATTAAATCTGATACAATTACGGAACGAGCCGACGGCCCACCTGGTGTTAAGTTTAACCTCTGCCCATAACAACCGATGCAACTCGGGTCCTCCCCTACTAGGTACGACAAGACCCAAAGCGCGAAGTACTCTGAGGCGTGTAGGTGGAATGTTTCATGTGCCTGTAATTCCACCAGCAACCACACCTTTCAAACCGGAACAGCTTGGCGGCAACAATGGGCACAGTGGCAGTACTTCCCAGGACGTACTATGGGAGCCAGACAACTGGTAGAATACTTTTATACCTTTTGTAAACACATATAACAATCAGATAGAAAAAACACTTATGTTCGTCACACAAGTGTTTGTCCTGAGTGGGAATCGAACCCACGATCTACAGCACAGAAGGCAAAAATACTACCTTTATGTTTATCGAGACAGTGTGTAAGTTACCTAAGTAAACCGGCTATGTGCAGTTAGACGTATAAGACAGAAAGAAGACATTTGAAGACAAGTAAACAATGGGTTCCATTTAAAAAAAAGTGCTTTAGTGTTAGAACTATTATGACACCAGTTTTGACGCTTGTATGTATTACCGTTTATACGATGGAGCAAAAAACAAAATGGCGTAAAAAAAGCATTTCTTAAATTGCATCCATATTTAACCGACTTCAAGAGGAGATTATCAACCCGGTAGTTTTTAAGCTATTGCATAGCTTCTATCGCGGGCCTTGAGCGTGGAGACCAAATCCAGAAATTCCGTAACGAAAAAAACCTAACACCCCCCACTCCGATACAGCACAGCGGTGATACTTTTTAGTTCCATCTATCGATAAATACCAGAACTTTTAATGACTTTTTTAAATATCACGCGCAATAGCTTTACCGCCGCAGTCTCAGAGTGCCACACGTCTTTTTTTTTTATGTTTGTTACTTAAACTTCTACTTCTACTTGAGATATATCTCACTCACGATTTCGACATTTTTTTTTCATTTGATGTTACTATATATACTTCCATTGGTCCCATACAAATTTCATCAAAATCAGTTCAGTAATTTGGTTTAAAAATAAAAATATCTGGAAAAAATATGTCGTTCGAGATAATGGGGAATCATTCTCGTTCATTGGCGATGAAATCGGCTTTTCGTTTAGCTGCGCAAAATAATTATTCAGTTTTATTCTTTGCCTTTTTTTATTATTTATCGGGAAATTCGACATAAAAACGCATATTTTGTGATTAACTACCTATTACATTTTCCAATGTTCACAAGATACAGTCAAGTACAAATGGACAGTGTAGGATCACTCATAGGGTCCTTAGGGAAGCAGTATGCAAGAGCATATTTTCTAATATATTTCCAACCCATATTTTCCATATAATATACATATAAATATTTTTTTGTTTTCGATTTCCCTCTCCCACAACCCCCATAGTAGGTGGAGTCTTATATTGGACTAAACTCAAAAACTTTCTTGGTGGGTCTTCTCCAGACATAATACTAGACAGTTACCAACCATCTTAGGTCAGGTGTAAGAAATGTCACCTGCTAGTTCAAACAATAACTCATCAGTAACACTTTTATAATGAAATCACACGTAGTTTACATGGGCAGGTTCATCAAATCTGAACCCAACGTACGTCAATCGTGATGCTGAAGTGATAAATAACAGTGATAATATGCAATTAACAATGCACATATCACCGTTGACTTTAAGTAGAGATAAAATATGCTTCAGATGTTTCCACTTGTAGCAGTAGATTTACGATGTGTTTAATAACAGTTTGTATATGTTATGGACTAAGTGATTAATTGGACATTATACATAATGCCCTGGCAAGGTATAATGACCATTATGAAAGGGCAATGTGATAATAACTATCAAAATAACTACTGGATGTGCTAGGACACAGTTCAAACCTAACCTAGCTAAATGATTTCAATCTTTAGACCAGTAACTATTACTATTATGACTATTATTGCCTGGGCATTATGTATATGCCCCGATTAATCAGTTGATCTATGACATATACATATGAATAAATGATTACAGAATGCCTATTGAGAAGGTCTGGATTCATTAAGTGTGTATTGAGGCATGTTCCAATGAATTATAGTCCAAAGTAGGTTTAAGTGTCCGATATATAGATAGATAATACTTTATAGATCATCAAATCAAAAAATGTGAGCTGTCACGGGATACCTGGCAGATGTGAAACATTGACATTATTTTGTAAAAGTAATATGCAACGCATGCCGTGTCGACGCGTCGCCACGCCAGAAATCGGTTTTACGTGTGGCTATAGATGTTTCACATCAATAACAACAATCAATAACTATATACAAGAGACTGAAACAATGGGCAGTCTTACCACTTTAAAGTAATCTCTTAGAGATAACCTTTGGATGGATAATGAATACTGGACTTTATATGTGGTATTTTTTTATTCAGTTTGGGATTCATAGATGGTGGAATGGTTAAAATTTACTAACTCTAGATTACATGGGATGTATATAGTAGAATAAGATAAGGTTTTTACCGAATTTAATTTGATAAGTTATAAGTTTAACTTGCTAAATTCTGTGTTTGTGTATAAACTAATATAACAAAAATCCTTTCACATGAAGTTTTCTACTTTGCCATGCCCAGAGAAAGAATTAAAGCTAAAATTTTTATTAAGGAAACTTCTATTGTTACAATATTTATGAGCTTCTGAAGGATCTGAAGCAGCTATGTTCTCACTTACAGGCTTTGCAGAGATCAAGTGTGGGTTATAAAGTTCTTTTATTTTTTGGCACTAGCAGTAGGTACAACTACTAAGTAATAAAATTAGATAAATACTTTTTTATATTAGTTTTGTTTACCAAAGTTTATGTAACTCTTACGCAACAAACATTTATTTATTTTTACTTCCTCTACCAATATTAAAACCTCTTTCAAATCAAACCCCAAAGAAAGGAAGGCCTAAGATTAATATATAGTTGTGTACATAAAAGAAACTTTTTAATAAGAAAAATGAATAGATATTGTCTACTGCATGTAGATGTGCATCTACGTTGCAACCTACCTATCCAGTTTGGTTGGACAGTCGTCAGGAATGTAAAGTAACCTCAAAACTAATGATGCAAGACATTGTAACAGTAAAAGCAGAATTTGGTTTATTTATTAGATTGCGAGATGAAGATTGCTTTCTCTGCAATTTTAAGATTAAAATACTATTTAGAGCCTTCCAGAGTATACGCCGGATTTCGCGGTTATAATAATGAAAATGCACTTACCGCTGCCTTACTGCTAGTCACCAAAGCAGTTATTAAAGCTGCAAATTATCGTACTGCTCGAGCTTAATAACTTAAAGCATCAGCATTTTAACATGGTATCACAAATATATCTAATTTGAATTTCGCGACATGCGAGCCAAGCGAAAACAAAACAATTTAGCACAGATGTGCCTGTGTTGCCAACTCTGAAATTTGATTTTCCCTATATCGCCCTGACTGTCGCGCTGCTATGAATGTATAAATTCAAAAGATTTCGCTGTCATTTTTATTCTTTATGAAATTATTATATTCGGTTATCTGAATCAGAAATTTTAGTTATTTTTAGTAGGGCCTTTATTATAATCATTCGTGCTTTTTTCCCTAGCAAAGACAAGGTTCTAATATAGAGGGCCCCGAGCAGAATTACATATGACAGTTGTCATTTTATTAATCAATTTTGTCAAAACAAAGCAAGATACATTGAATTTGATTACATACTTTCTATTCGAAAAAGTATCCAAAATTATATTATTAAAATGGGTTTATTTGGCAAATCCCCTGAACGGAATCCTAAAGAAATGGTAATTTGCACCTTGTTGCAAAATTCTTAGATCTTTTGATTCTTCTTCAGTTTATTTGGACTCATGTGTTTTCTTTTCAGGTAAACGAATGGTCTCATAAACTGCGTAAAGAAGGATATAATTTGGACAGACAGATCCGAAGTAAGTTTATTTATAATCTGCTATTAATTATGCCCTCTATGACTGCTAGTTCTATTATTCATGATAATGATGTCATCCATACTGCAACAGTTTCTTACCTGATATCTTGTTTTCGTGGCTACGGTCGTTTTGCAGTTTATTACACACTTATAATAATAGTGTGGGTATGTGGTTAACACATTGGTTGAAAACAGGAATAAGAATAATATCACAGAAATCTTATATTGCAGTGGCCTTGTAGTACAGACCCAGAGTTCCAAACTGGAGGTTGCTGGTTGAAATCCTGACGAGCACCAATAGGTTAATCATTTATGTGCGCAATACCATGTTCTCAAAAACGGTGAAGGAAAACATCGTGAGGAAATGGACTTGGCCGACTTACACTAAAATACAGGAGTTTACTTGAAAAAAAAAACAGTTAAAAGAGCAGAAGCATTGGCACACCTGAGGAATTTGCAAATTTCTTTAATATATTCTATAACAATTTTTTCAGGTATTCAGAGAGAAGAAGAAAAAATAAAGCGTTCCCTTAAAGAAGCAGCCGCCAAAAGTGACAAGCAAGTGTGTACAATCCTAGCAAAGGAAATAATCCGGTCACGGAAAGCCATCAGCAAAATATACACCAGTAAAGCGCATTTGAATTCCGTACAGATGCAGATGAAGAATCAATTAGGTTTGTTTATGTTTCTAGACTGGCCAGATTGTTGATATAAGTTCTGCAATTGTGTTTGGATTAATTCTGCATAGTTTACTGGAAAAAAGTGTTAGATGAGAAAACAATAGTTGTGATAAACTTATCACTTGTCTGGTCTATATTTCTTTGATAGCCTAACTAGATGGTGAAAACGCACCCTGTTAAGCTCTATATTTTGCATGATTTAAACTGATTTGCCATTTGGTAACCTTTGCCCATAACAAGCAATATATTGAGACTTCCCTTACTTAGTTAAAACAAGACCCAAGTTTATCCTATGCACCCGTAACTCTGGGACCTGAAGGTGTAATGTGTCATGTGCCTGTAGTTTCACCAGCAACCACACCTTTCAAACCAGAATACAGGAACACAAATGCTTCACTGCTTATAAGCAGAAATAAGTATGGTGACGGTACTTCCCAGCCATAAGTTCTACTGGCTCAGAATATAAGATGCCTGTAGATAGGCACAAATGTACATACTTATAACACCCAGATACAGATACAAACATCTATGTTGGTCATACAAATGTCTGCCCTGGGTGGGAATTGAACCCACAATGTACAGTTAGAAGGCAGAATTACTAGCAACTGGGCTGTGGGGCCTGTGAAATAGGTAATATTCAATGTTTTTTATCCTTATTTAATTACAAAGAAAAGTTCATATTTTTTTTATATTAGAACATGTATTGTTGAATTTATAACATTAATGAAAAATCTCTGTCAGCTATAAACAGGCACAAAAATGTGCCAATTTTTCTTATTGTGCTGTACACAAACAAACATAACTTTCCTCCTTGCAATTTTTTTTTTTATATTAATATGTATTAAACATTTTTCAGCTACGCTTAGGGTCGCCGGGTCATTGGCAAAGTCAACAGAGGTATGTTATTACGTACATATATTGTCAGATAGTTTATAACTAGTTTGTTAACTAGTTACATTATTTTATTTCTAGATTACTGCATTAGTATATTATGTCACCAAAAAATCAGTCTGTGAATGCGCGCATATAGCAACGCTATCTTATTCTATCGTTTTGTGTCGTGTATTGTTGGTTATCTCTTTTTCTCTACTGCCGAGACATCAAAATATCCAGCTCTTTCCTTTTCTCCTACGTCGTATCTTTCGTCTCTCTGATGTAACGAATTGTGCGTAAATGTGACGCTCCTCAAAATTTAACTCTCAATTCTCGTTCACGCGATTATCGAATCGCTGCCTTAGAAGTTTGACTTGAAAAATCAAATTTTATTTTATGAAATGTTACGGAATGAACATATGGCCCACCTGTTGTTAAGTCTTAACCTCTGCCTGAGACAACGTAATACGACTTGGGTCCTCCCCTATTTAGATACAGCAAGAACCACGTCGCATGCGCATGTAGCTCTGGTGGAATGTCTCACATGCCTGTAGTTTACCGGCAACCATACCTTCCCACCGGAACGTTAACGAACGCATTACTGCTTGGCAGTAGAAATGGGTGGCAGTTCCCCGGAATTTGGCTCAAGTTATACTAGCTGTAGAAGTACTATCTGTTCCAGGTTATGCAGGCGATGCAAGTCCTGGTGAGGCTTCCGGAAGTAGCGCAAACGATGCAGGAGCTCAGCAAGGAGATGATGAAGGCCGGCATCATCGAGGAAATGCTGGACGAGACCATGTCCAGCGTGGAAGATGAGGAGGAGATGGAAGAAGCGGCGCAGAGTGAAGTAGACAAGGTACTGTACCCTGTGGTCTTTCCTCTAGGCAGTTTTGAGAGATTCTGTATCAATCAAACAAACATTTTATTTTCTTAAAATAATGTCCTTAAAATTTGACTCTCAGTTCTCGATAATCGAAATTGGTGGAATATTAATTTTTTAAATCTATATAAATAAATAAAATTGGAGTGTCTATTTGTAATATTAAAATAATCACTTTTTACTACTGGGCCGATTTTGACGCGATTTTCACTGGCAGATAGCTGATGTAACAAGGAGTAACTTAGGCTACTTTTCCGAGGGGTTAAATAGGGGTGCGTTATAAAACCGCGCGTGATAAAAACTAGTCTAATAATACAAATAAGTTGAGTAACCTTTATGTCGTGTTGGTGTCAGGTGTTGTGGGAGCTGACGCAGGGCAAGCTCGGGGAGGCTCCGGCGCCGCCCACCGCCGTCGGCGCGCCCTCCACCAGCGCTGAGGTGGAGCCCGAGGCGCCCGCGCCGGAGCCCGACGAGAGCGAACTCGATGAGATGCAACAACGTCTCGAGGCGTTACGCTCTTGAACTTGACGTATGTATGTAGTTTGTATTGTGTAAATATTTCTTTAATTTTATGAACGTCACGGGACGAGTAGTAGTAAAGACGAGAGGCCAGACCTGGAGGTTTTTTGTGTCACTCTTCTTCTTCTTCGAGTCACCGGTTCTGTCGAACCAGTTTGGTGAAAGGATTGTAAGTGCGCCTCAATGAGGCTCCTTTCGTGGTCCTTTGTGTCACTGAAGTGACGGAACGAGTTGACGGACCACCTGTTTTTTTTTTTAAATTACTTTAGGCTCTCATTTGACCGCAATGTCACCTGATGTTAAGTGACGATGCAGTCTACGATATAGCATGCATGTTAAGTGGTAACCGCCGCCCATGGATAAGAGTAATGCGACTCAAGTCCTCCGCCAAAGTACGAGATGGCTCAAGTCGCATTGCTTTGCGTCCATCCACCCAGAGACGGGGATTTTACCTCTCATGCACCTACAATAAAAAATTTGTAGTAATCATAATATAATAATAATATTGGGAACCAGGCAACTGATATAATACTTATATACTTGTATTTGTAAATACATTTATACATATAGTACATATTTACACCCAGGCACACAACAAACATCTATGTTCGTCACACAAATGTTTGTCCTGGGTGGGAATCGAACCCGCGGCCTACAGTGCAGAAGGCGGGGTTACTACCAACTAAGCTGTGAGACCAGTCATAGTTTCTTTTATGTAAATATATCTATAATAATATTTAATGTTATGAAGTTACGGAGCGAGTAGATGGCCCCACCTGGTGTTGTCATCTGTCAATAACTTTGTTTACATGGAATGCATAAAATTGCTTTGAAACTTCGGTAAATAATATTAAATATATGAGGTCGCTTATCAATACATTATATATATATTCGTTTCAGGTACCTGTAACAACATTGATACTGATATTTTGGCATCGAGGCCGAAAGATGCCTTACGAATATTTTGTAAATAATATTTTTATTACATTAATAAGTTTATTTATATTTATATATACTAGATGTTATTGTGCAATTGAGATTTTACGCCAGAGTTGCTGGTGTTGCCAGCTATTGATGTACAAAACTAATTTATTTATCCCCGTGTGCACTGAAATTAAATGGACATTTAATATCATGTGATATGTTGGTATAGCTCTGCCCTCTGCTGCATGTTGTGGGTTCGATTCCCATTCAGGACAATATTTATGTGATAAACATATGTATATACTGTCTGGGTTTTATGTAGTCTTGTTTTTATAAAAAAATAAAGTGTGCTTTCAATTATCTGGTTCCCCTTACATAATCTTTGCTGATATTTGGGGCTAGATGCTGAAATGTCGTCCAGTATTATGAACGAAAATTCTTTACTTACCATTACCCAAAAAATCTAGTACACCTACAAATGGGCAGTCCTATCGCTAAGACGCGATCTCTTCCAGACAACCTTTAGATGGAGAGGATTTAACAAGTTATAAAAGATTAGTTGGCGGTATAATCAAGTAGTATTTTTTCTTCCTTTGTATGGTACAAAGGAAGAAAAAATAATACTAAAGAATAGTTAACCTACATATATGATGATTTTATCTGTCAGTTAATATTGCAAAGTTCATCAACAAGGCACAGTTAACTTATTCGGCTGTTTAAATGCCCATTTAATGTTACATATTGGCTTCTTGTAGTATTCATATATTGAGCAGATTTTTGAATCGCTTATTGTTAACGTGATTGTTATAGATAATTCTAAATGTTGCGTGTAATTGTTGAACAATTAACAAGTATTTCTACCTGTGAATGCACACATGAATGTCTATTTTTATTTCGCATTTTTATGCTGTAAAAACAATATTAATAATAAATTATGCTCTAATGTTGTTTCTATTTTTACTATTCTGATATCTCATTAAAACATACTTCAATAAATCACACCTGTTTCTCGTATGGGGTAGGCAGAGTTCACCCAATGTATCCTAATGAAAAAGAAGAGGTTTCACGTATAGAGTGGCATCTTTTTTCACTAATTCAAATGACAGAGCCTAATATCACCAAGTCAAATGTTGACTTATCAGATTAATGATTCATAAGTTAAAAATAAAATATTTTTTCATTAAACTTTTAAAATCAGACCCTATAGTTATACCACCCTGTTTGGTCTACAAGGAATTCCTCTTTCCTTTTCCTTCTTTACAAGGAAGTCCATCAGCATCTCTTTTTTTATTTGATGCAGTTACGGGACGAGCCGATGGCCCACCTGGTAACCTCGGCCCATAACAACCGATGCGACTTGGGTCCTCCCCTACTAGGTATTATAAGACCCAAGTCGCATCGTATGCGCTCGTTACTCTGAGACTCTGTAGATGGAATGTCTCATGTGTCCGTAATTTCACCAGCAACCACACCTTTCAAACCGGAACACAGTAATGCGAATGCGTCACTTTGGCGGCAGAAATGAGTATGGTGGCAGTACTACCCCGAGCGAACTTGGCGAGAGTTCTACTGCTCTTAAAAGAGCCTGTTTGCAAGTAATAAAAGACAGCGCTTGTAATGAATGATTTACTATAAATAGATTGGAATAATACTTGAACATGGCTTATAATATCACAGTTGGTTACAACATCTTGGAGGAGAGTTCCATTTGAAGGTCCTGGATGGATTCCTTCTTCAGAAGCGGTCTCCGGTCTACCTCTTTTGTCTTTTTCGCGTTTTTTTTCTTTGTTAACCTGTGGACAATAAATTATATATTAAATAATAATAATAATAAATAGCGCGGGACATTTCACACAGCGCCATCTAGCCTAAAGTAAGCTAAGATTAGCTTATATCATGGGAACCATACAACTGATATAATACTTTAGAACTTTTTATTTTGTAAATACAATGCATCATATAAACACCCAGACAAATAAAAAAATCTATGTTAGTCACACAAATGTTTGTCCTGGGTGGGAATCGAACCGACGACCTACAGCGCAGAAGGCAGGGTTGCTATCAACTGAGCAGTAAGGTTTTTCAATTCGACAAATCCGTTCAGCCGTTTGAGCGTGAAGGAGCGACAAACATACAAACATTCGCCATTATAATACTTAATTACTAGCTGTTGCCCGCGACTTCGTCCGCGTGGAATTCGGTTTTAACACGCACCCCTATTTTACCTCTTGGAAAAGTAGCCTAAGTTACTCCTTGTTACATCAGCTATCTGCCAGTGAAAGTCCCGTCAAAATCGGTCCAGCCGTTTCAGAGATTAGCCGGAACAAACAGACAGAAACACAGACAGACAAACATTTTTAAAAATGTTGTATACACAAATGTACCTATATAAATAAATAAATAAATAATGGTGGACATTTCACACAGCGCCTAGACAGGGCTAGATAGCCCCAAAGTAAGCTAAGCATAGCTTGTATCATGGGAACCAGACAACTAATATAATACTTATATAGGTACTTTTTTTGTAAATACATACTTATAATACATATTAACACCCAGACACAGAACAAACATCAATGTTACAAACGTCACATATATGTTTGTTCTGAGTGGGGATCGAACCCACGACCTACAGCGCAGAAGGTAAGGTTACTAACCAACTGAGCTATGAGGCCAGTCAATATATATGTAATACCAATATGTACCGTGTATACATCCACCTGCACTTAGTAAAAAGCGGTTATTTTAATATTACAAACAGACACTCCAATTTTATTGATTTGTATAGATGATAGAGTGAAAAATCTCACCTATTAAGGACGCCATCTGCTTGATCCATCATCCTGATGATATCAGCTTGGTCGGAGGAGTCCAGCGGCGCGACAGATATGTCTCTGACCGCTCTGAACTTACCGCAGTTGTTCAGATGTTCGTTCTCTAATCGGAAGAAGTTCCATATGAATCGTCTGGAAATATTAATTAATAAACATTTGAACGCTGGCCTCACAGTACAGCCGGTTGTAACTCTGCCTTCTGCACTGCAGCTCGTGAGTTCGATTCCCACCTAGGACTAACAGAATAGCTTTTGTACTGTTCAAGTGTTTAATATGTAGTATAACTAAAAATATAACTATATCAAAAAATTCATAAAAATAAAGTGTAAATTTTTTCCACGCGGACGAAGTCGCGGGCAACAGCTAGTAAGTAATAAATTTGAAGTAACAACAAAGTTTACCTGAACACTTCTAACGGCGCAAGTATGGAGACCATAGTTTCACCACTCGCATAACCATTCTCGGTTAACAAGAATGAAATGATCCATATGAAACGTAGCACGAAATCTTCTACAATTGCGAAATAGTAGAACTGTAACAAGAGAAAAGAAATAATTGGCGATGCAAGTGTTGTGGCAATCGATGACAAGTTCCTAGAACGAGTCCGATTGAGTGTGTAAACGTTATATTTATAGTAGCAGCATAAACATTAGGGATTTCAGTGTGTAAACGTTATATTTATAGTAGCAGCATAAACATTAGGGATTTCAGTGTGTAAACGTTATATTTATAGTAGCAGCATAAACATTAGGGATTTCAGTGTGTAAACGTTATATTTATAGTAGCAGCATAAACATTAGGGATTTCAGTGTGTAAACGTTATATTTATAGTAGCAGCATAAACATTAGGGATTTCAGTGTGTAAACGTTATATTTATAGTAGCAGCATAAACATTAGGGATTTCAGTGTGTAAACGTTATATTTATAGTAGCAGCATAAACATTAGGGATTTCAGTGTGTAAACGTTATATTTATAGTAGCAGCATAAACATTAGGGATTTCAGTGTGTAAACGTTATATTTATAGTAGCAGCATAAACATTAGGGATTTCAGTGTGTAAACGTTATATTTATAGTAGCAGCATAAACATTAGGGATTTCAGTGTGTAAACGTTATATTTATAGTAGCAGCATAAACATTAGGGATTTCAGTGTGTAAACGTTATATTTATAGTAGCAGTATAAACACTAGGGATGTGAGTGTAACCGTTAAACGTTATTTTGTCAGCATTAGTATAATACTAAAGGAATATTATGGAGGCCTCTGACTCACCCCGACGCTATAAACGATCTCCTCCCTCAAGAACTTATTCTCGGCGTTGGGCCCGCAACTGAACAACCCCCAGTCCATCTTCACATCCCAAGTGTACGTGTAAAGGGATGATACCAGCTGGCACGCGAACCAAGCGTACAGGAATGGATTATCATATGAGTCGATGTATTTACCTGAACATATTACAGGCTGATGAACATTTTACAGGCTTACAGTAGAAATTGTTATAAATAATAATAATAAATAAATATTGGTGGACATTTCCCACAGCGCCATCTAGCCCCAAAGTAAGCTAAGCACAGCTTGTATCATGGCAACCAGACAACTGTATAATACTTGTTTACTTTTGAACTGATATAATATTTATATATGTTCGTCACACAAATGTTTGTCCTAGGTAGGAATCGAACCTACAACTTACAGCGCAGAAGGCAGAGTTACTACCAAGTGAGCTACGAGGCCAGTCTCAGTTACGGGCGCATGCAATTCTATTTCGGTCTTGTTGTACCTAAGTAGGGTAGGACCCAAATCGTACTGCTTTGTACGGGCAGGAAGTTACAACTTAACAATCAAAAGGATTATCTAAGCGATACGTACAGTTAAAAAAAAAAACAATAAAAATTATATTTCTAGAGCGTGGCCTAGTGGTACGCAATATCGCTTGTTCAAATCAGGAGCAGGCGCGCAACAATATTAAAATCACTAAACTTATTACAGCAAATATGAAGATGCATAAAAATCATTAACTTTCTTGAGTGAAATATTTAAGCGATTATTATATTGACCCATGCTAGTATAAATAACTAAAATTAACTTATAAAATAAGCCTGGCTATGTAATGAAAGAGAAGTAGGATCTGAAACGAGATAGTTGGCGCAGGCGGTGGGATGTACGTAGTAAAGTAACAGCTACTTACCGCTATAAAGAATCCGTAGCGTAGCAAACATAACGACAAAAAACGTCGTAGAATATTTCCCCGCGTTCACTAAATGCGGGAAAGCCTCTTTGCTATCGCTATACCGACGCAGGCATTGCCAGAATCGGGTCCAAGCCGGTATTATATTGACGAGCGCACGGGTCACAATATACCAACGGGTCGTTTCGAACGCACCTAAAATATTGAAAGTTTTAATAATTTATTTTTGTTGCAAAATATATAATATGGGTGTACATATCACATAGCGCCATCGTATAGATGATAAATGTGTAGTACGTAAATATTTATTTATTAAAATATATGTAGGCGATAGTCTGGGGACTTAAGTGATTTATACAGGATTAGTAGCAGCAGAACTGAGAGCTGGAGAGTACTGCCACCATACCGATTTCTGCCACCAAGCAGTGATGCAATTGGGTTACTGCGTTCCGTTTTTCGGTAAATTACAGACACCTGAGACATTCCACCAGAGTTGCGTGTGACTTGGGTCTTCCTGTATCTAAGTAGGGAAGGACCGAGGGTATCCGAACTCACCGTTGACCTGATACCAGTCTCCCTCAGTAACGTACAAGGCCACTAAGTAATGGAAGTCCAGAAATGCTGCCGCGAACGAGTTCCACTGGTCCGCGAGCCAGAAATCTGCGAACAACACCGGAACGAACGGTGCCGCTAATATCCTACCCTAAAACAACGAGAATAGAGTTCAGTTTAGACCAAATCATACCCATTTCTGCTGCCAAGCAGTAAACGAGACATTAAGGTGGAATGTCTCTTGTACCTGTAATTTCAAATCTTTTCAAAACGGAACACAGAAGACGCAACAGAAACTGCTTGGCGGCAGAAATGCTTGTTTTATATATTACTGGTGTAAAATGTGATCTGGTTTATTTGAAATCAATTAACAAAAGGAAAGCATTATCTAGGTATTCATGGAAAAGCCAATGGCAGTGATGAACTCACCGTTAATCATGTCTACCTTCCTTAGGTATTAAACCCCACACGATAAAAGGTAGCTCACTGCATCTGCCTATGCCTCTAGGGGAAAAGTGACGAAAAACTTGAGGAACCAGCCATGACTTCGATATAAAAATTCGAAGTTTGGTGCACGAAAGGAGCCACCATGAGGCTTACTTTAATAATTTCCCCACACGTTTAGTATGACTGGATGCGAGAGAGCTACTACTACTACCACTAACCACCACTACTACTACTAATAATAAGAAATATACACTCACACATATCCTCAAAAACCAGAATCGAGCTTCGTGTCTGAAAACCTTAAACGGATTCATCAGAAACACCACCATTATAATGACGAGTGCCAACGGATTCACAAACGGCGGTATACTCAGACTGGCGCTGTATATGAAGCTGAGTATACTCAGCGCCCAGACAACGCCAAATATGGCCGCGAGCTCCATCAGGTGTTGCTCGGACAGGTGATTTCGCGGGTCCAGCTCGAATATCAACACGTGGTTGACTCCGGAGGACCGCCAGCCATACACGTTGATACCTATCAGGAATATGAACTCGACCAACAGGAACGGACCTCTGTAGAGGCGGAATGCAACCTTTATGTTGTCCGCGCCTCCTTCGTGGAACAGCGCTGGAAGATTAAGAGCCGTCTTAAGTGCAGTTGAACTCGCCAAGTTCGTCCGGGGAAGTACTGCCACCATGCCCATTTCTGCCGCCAAGCAGTAACGCGTTTCCGGTTTGAAAGGTGTGGTTGCCGGTGAAATTACAGGCACATGAGACATTCCACCTACACGTCTGGTTACGGGCGCATACGATGCGACTTGGGTATTGTCGTACCTAGTAGGGGGAGGACCCAAGTCGCATCGGTTGTTATGGGCCGAGGTTACCACTTACCACCAGATGGGCCGTCGGCTCGTTCCGTACCTATATAACATAAAAAAAACGACTAATACACACTTAAAATTCCCTATCTCAATAACTACTGAACCTATTTTGATGAAACTTGCACTATTCCCTAAATTGATTTACAAAAATGTATAATGTATTCTATCAGTTGTCTGGTTCCCACAGTACAAGCTATGCTTATTCAGGGGCTAGATGGCGATGTGTGAATTTTCCACCAATATTATTATTATCATACTGGTCATTATTAAAATCTCCCGGGCATTATGTATAATGTCCAATTAATACCTTGATCCATAAACACACTCTCTGACATTGATACAAGAATGGCCACTATAAAAACTTCCCAAGTCAACACGGTAATCAAATTAAGGTTTATGTAATAATCTCTATATGTTTGCAGTCGGATAGTGATAATCCATGGTCAGATTAGGTAATACTAGGTCCACTATAGATAACTTTATTTATTTAATTACATAATTTGTTTGATTATGAGATTAACTTTGCATCTTGTTCTTTCAAGTAACGACTAAACAGTATAGGGTTTTTTATAATATTAATATTGGTGGATATTTCACACAGCGCCATCTAGCTGTCTAGTTTGTTCTGTGTCTGGTTGTTAATATGTAATTACAAAAAAATGTATGTATTATATCAGTTGTCTGGTTCCCATGACACAAGCTATGCTTAGCTTACTTTGGGGCTAGCTTTGTGTGAAATGTCCACCAATATTTATTAAGGTTTAATAACTCACCAGACAATACGACCGTTATCAGCAGTACAATAAACGATCCTGAAAACAGACCGACTTTGAATGTCGTCCAGGGGCTCTGCTGTTCACCGAGCGGGGGCACCCTCAGCTTCTTCATAGCCTTCTGTCTGTCACCCCCTTCGAGGTCGTTGGTGACGGTAGCCTCCGTGTCGCTGATTAGCCTGTCTATGTCTTTGTTCGTGTAGAAGTGTGATGTTTCCACGTGTTCCGCCCGCCATTGTGCACCGTTGCTTACGTTTAATAACTGGGGACAACATTTATTTAGAACTAGCTGTTGCCCGCGACTTCGTCCGCGTGGAATACGGTTTTATCGCGCACCCCTATTTTACCCCTCGGAAAAGTAGCCTAAGTTACTCCTTGTTACATCAGCTATCTGCCAGTGAAAGTCCCGTCAAAATAGGTCCAGCCGTTTCGGAGATTAGCCGGAACAAACAGACAGACACACAAAAATTTAAAAAAATTGTTTTGGTATATGCACCGTGTATACATGCATATGCACTTAGTAAAAAGCGGTTATTTTAATATTACAAACAGACACTCCAATTTTATTTATTTGTATAGACTAGCGGCCTTTTTTTTACTAGGAATTGACTATTAGGCTTTTGGCCGCAGATGACCTGGACAGCGTTTACATGGGCTACTAGCGGCCCGACGCGGCTTTGCACAGATAGCGTTAAAAATGCTGGAACTACATTTTTATATGAATAAAACATAGCAATCAATCTATTTATGTTGCTTTACTGTGTCCCGGTTGAATGGTGTGGTCGCCGGTGAAATTACTGGTACACGAGACATGCCATTGCGTCTCAGTTATGGGCTCATACAATGCGTCTTGGCTCTTGCACCTAAGTAGAGAACCCAAGTCACAAGTCGTTTATGTGATTACATTTCGGAACGAGCAGATGGCCCACATGGTAAGTGGTCACCTCTATCCATAACAAGCAATACGACCTGGGTGCTCCCCTACTTAGGTAAGACACGACCCAAGTTGCCTCGTATGCGACCGTAACCCTGAGACATGAATACGGCAAAAACTGGTATGATGGTAGTACTTCCCCAGACGAACTTAGCATAAGTACTGCTGCTAACTAATAACATTTATTCTATCAGCAGATTCTGCCAGTATGAGTATTATTTCGATGGAGCTAAAGTTTAAATTAGATAGTATCGTATTGACCACACAATAGCAGTACATTTCAATGCCGATTTAAGAGAAGTAGTTTAGATTCCAAGGTAAATTTAGATTACGGGCAAATAAACATGATTGATGTCAATTGTTAAGGAGTTAGTTGACAATTCACGGATTTTTAGTATGTATTCCATTTGAAATACATTTCCGAAGACTACTCGTTGTCATAATATAACATAAATATTCTCGAGAAGAGATTGATTATGTAGGTAATTTTTTTTTTGTTTTTGTTGAACGTTTCACTCAGCGCCATCTAGCCCCAAAGTAAGCTAAGCACAGTTTGTATCTTGGGAACCAGACAACTGGTATAATACTTTTTGTAAATAGTATACATATAATATTAACACCCAGACACAGAACAAACATCAACGTTACAAATGTCACATAAATGTTTGTCCTCGGTGGGAATCGAACCCACTACCTACAGCGCAGAAGGCAGTTACTACCAAATGAGCTATGAGGCCAGTTATTCTTACCTTGTCGTGTTTCTTTAATATTTTCCTAAATCCTGTATAATTTAAATTCTGATAGTTCTGAAGAAGGATCAGACTTAAGTAGAATTCGCTAAATGCCAGTTTGAGTTCTTGCACTTTCCTCCGCGGTATTGCTTTTTTGCTGTCGCCGCCGCCCCTCGGCTTTATCGTGTCGAAGTGTGATTTCAGTTCGCTTTGAAGAGTGGCGAACTTACGGGTCGCCTCCGCAAGTTTTTCTGAAATATTTAACAACAGTTCATACAAAACGTAATGGTTTCAATGGAGATCCTTTTTATTAGCCGCTGCTCTCTTTTTTGTATCCTTTTTGTTTGTGAGGACTTGGGTTCTAATTAGAACATGTCAGTCCCATACATGTTTCATTAAATGATTAGCTCTTAGGCGCACATGCTACATCGTAGACCGCATCGTCACTTAACATCAGGTGAGATTGCGGTCAAATGTTAGCCTATAGCAAATATATATCTTTTTTTCTTTATTAAATTAAGATTGTAAGATAAGATTGATTAATTAAAAATAATTAAATTAAATAAAATAAGTTAAAAAAGTTTTCAGACTTATTCTCTTTTTGACTTTCGGAGTATAGCTGGAACATACAGAAAAAAACAAATTGCAAGTTTGATATGCTTGTAGAAAGCTGTTATTTTGAAATTATAAAAAGACAATTCAATTTAATTTATTTGTATAGAAGAGTATTAAGCAGACGGCCCACCTGGTTAAACGGCATTCATTGCCACATTACAATACTGGTCCGTGATAAGTATGAAAAGACCTTAGTCTCATGGTCTCATATTAGACCCGTCACTTTCTGACTGACGACATGTTCTAGACACTTGTTCACGAACGCCTTAAGCATGTCCATATGCTCTGTAGCCTGAAAGTTTCACATTTTGGCCCCTTTGGCATACGAACAAAGAAACAATGCCTCATAGCGGGAACCACATGCAGCACTCACAATCCTAATATTATAAACGTGAAAGTTTGTATGTATGGATTTGGTATCAAGATAGCTTATATCCTGGCTTAACACATAGGCTACTTTGATCCTGGATAAGTGCAGTGTTCCCGTGGGTTGACTTACTTACCGCGGGGCGCAGCTAGTTATCTATGTTGGGAAACTCGCACTCTGTGAGAAGCGAACGTGAGAACTTTCGTTTGTTGATGCATTAGAAAAAAAATACGTGTGGCACTCGGAGACTGCCGCGGTAAAGCTATTGCGCGTGATATTTCAAAAAGTCATTAAAAGTTCTGGTATTTATCGATAGATGGAAAAACTAAAAAGTATCACCGTCACCGCTGTGCCGGTCGGAGTGGGGGGTGTTAGGTTTTTTTCGTTACGGAATTTCTGGATTCGGTCTCCACGCTCAAGGCCCGCGATAGAAGCTATGCAATAGCTTAAAAAAAAAAATGTGGATATTTTAAAATTGATTTGATGATCAGTTAAGTCAAGATTCAAGATATTTTGAAAAAAAAAATAGCCAATTAACAAAGCCTTTTAGGCCATTAAAATGTTAGCTTGACAAACACATTTTAATAAAAAGTTTTATATATTACATATAATATAATTTATATACATAATTATATAATTATTATTTATAGTGTTAAATAAATTAATGCTATCCATACAATGAAATAAAATTTACAGACCACATCGTTAACTAACCTGAATAAAATGTGGTAATTTTCTTTAACTCCTGATCACAATAATGGAAGAATGTTTCGTCGAAGTTGGCAAAATGTCTGGACAGAACTTCTGGCTCCACATTCTCAGCTGAAGGTGCTTCTTCAACAGCTGTGTATAACATCGCTTTCATTTCCTATGAATTATAATTTTAATTGTTTTTCATAATCATAGTTAAATCAAAAAATAAATAACCAATAGGTTTTATAGTTTGCTTGTATTTTTCTTATGCTTCAGATCTCAATAGTACCAACTTACACAATTATACACTGTCTGAGACTATTTTTAAATTTGTTTGACTTATTCCCCATTACCCCTGGCAAGGACACATTAAAAGACTCAAGATCCAAGAACACACTTTATGCTCATTACCCAAATGTTTATCACAGCTCAGGATTGAAACTGGTACTCCTTCCCTTTGCAGATTGCTACCAACTGAGCTATGGAGCTTTTGTTGTTTAAACATAGAGATCTACCAGACAATAATGTTCTACCTATACCCATTATTGATATTTATACTTATTTACTGCAATGTTAATAAATCGATTTCTGAATGCAGAGCCTATAAAATATCAGATAAATTTATGAATCAAAAATCCTACTAAAAGGGCATTCAAAACAATAATATAGAGCAGTTTTATTTGACTTAACTTACTTCATAGTTTATGTATTGTTTCCGCCACTCGGGCGTGATGTGAGCACTGAGATGCTCAGCAAACTTCATCTCGCAGTCCCTTATACAAGTCTTTACCACAAGGACTCCTGTTTTACAATGGTAAATTAAACTGAAAACCGTCCTCAGACCATCTATGTTTACTTAGCGATAACTGGTCAACGATGACCTCATTTTACTGAAACTGTTTGCGAATAAATACTTGGAATGACAACGAATAATAAAACTTAATGACTACGTAACAGTAACTGCGTTTTTTTTGTAAATTTCACACTTTTGATAAAAATAAAATATAAAATGATGTTCGCTTTGACACACGTTTATCTGACAGCGCGTTAGGCTGTGTGGCTGTCAACGTCCAGTTCGATTTAGTCAGCTGTTTGTCACCATAGTCGACTCAATCAATCGATTGAAACTTGGAAATAAGATTTGATCGTAACGAAAAAATGATAAAAACGTTGTTTTGGTATATGTACCGTGTATACATCCATATGCACTTAGTAAACTATGCTTCCACTTTCATAATGCAGACAGCCCAAGAGTGGAAATCCTTGCCGCGTCTGTATTTCCCGATAACTATAATCTGGAGGTATTCAAGAGGAGAGTGAATAGGTATTTTCTAGGCGCACATGCTACATCGTAGACCGCATAGTCACTTAACATCAGTTGAGATTGCGGTCAAATGAGAGCCTATAGTAACTAAAGAAAAAGTAAAAAGCGTTTATTTTAATATTACAAACAGACTCCAATTTTATTTATTTATATAGATTTCATCCAGCTCCGTTGTCTGTTGTCAGCCATTGTGGCATGATTGAGTAGGTACCTAACAAGCTTTCGCATTTAGGTACAGTATGAAATATCGTACGGATAATCGACTGGCTGCGCCCTTGGTGATCAGATGGGCCTTCACTGACATGGCTCAAAGAAGTAATTGTAAAACTACGGCCAGCCTCCTGTCCGAAACTTAAAATAGGCAGTTTTTTTTCCTGGTCCATGTATAGATCCCCAAGGTCAAGCATTTGCCACTTCTGTACTTAGATTTACGCTAAGTTCACACGCTTCCTAAACTGTACTACCTTTATGGTGGAAACTTAACTGATTTCTGTATTATTTATTAGTATGTATTTAACATAATTCATGTACCGTTTGTTTCCCAAAATAAATAAAAAAAAACAAGGCAGAAGGCTAAAAGGGTAAGAAGGATATCCTTTTCTTAAGGTAGTATCTGAAATTATGGCACAGGATTGTTAGCCTATCAAAAAAACGGGCTTGTCTACATAAGGATTGGAGTCTGCAGGGTAAGCCCCAGTGCCCAGTTAAATAATGCAGAGCAAATCATCTGTGGAGCCAACTTGTTAATATGTGGATGGTTCTCCATCATCCATCTGATAACAGCCAACTGCGCACATACATATATAACTGGAGAGTATTAGATGGGTCGTCTCACTCTGACCATTCGATATGAAATTGAACTGAGAGAAACACATCCAGCATGGGCACGTAACCTGACACAAGGTTTTATTTGTAAATCCTTACAACAAAGAATATCAGGAAAGAGCATCCAAAATTAAAATAAAACAAGCTAAGTTTGTACAAAAATCAATCCATTTCCTCATTAACAACTTCTTTTCTTGCATTCATTTTATTTAGTTATGTATTTACTGGTGCATCCGTCTTAGGTTTAGTGACTAACTTCTCTGGCATTACTCTGGCCACTTTCCTAGGTTCCTTCACCAGGGTCTTGGGGCATTGCATTTCTGACCAACTGATTGGGACCATGCTAACTCCTTGGGGTGAACCTTCAGCTGTCGCTATCACAACACCTAGTTCATTTTCTGCTGTCGAGAGCTGGTACCAGTGAATTTCAGTCATTGGTAGCTGTTTATTCATAAGGAACAATATTGGATAAATAATTAACAAAAAGGATCACAATATTTAAAATATGAAACAATTTTTCACATTACTAATGTTACTGAGATGTCACTTAAATATTACATTGGAAACTGTATTAACTCATGTAACAAATTATAAATTACAGACCATTGGTGTAATCATAATATTTTTGATGTGAAACATATATAGCCGCACGTAAAACCGATTTCTGGCGTGGCGACGCGTCGCCACGGTATGCATTGCATATTACTTTTACAAAATAATGTCGATGTTGCACATCTGCCAGGCGTCCCGTGATGGCTCACATTTTTTTTAGTTACAACCTCACATTGTCCAACACTTAAAATTAAAAATTTTCTTTATATAAAATATTTATTTTATTTTATTTTATTTTTCAACAGAATCTACAGCTCTTAAAATTACTTATATTTACAGATTGAAGTAGCGATTAGTACTAAATAGTATAGCGTCATGATGACATATTTTTAATTAAAGTCCCTTGTTCAAGTCAAAGGTTTTTATCAGTCGTCATAGGCTGAACTCAAAAAGTATTGCAGGGATTTTTGATATTGTTTTCACTACCATATATTGATCCATAATGAATGTTAGGGTATTCAGTCAGTATTATCCATGGAAACTAGTATAGACTATTAGTGTAATAATATAATAAAAGGATACAACTCTAGCCAAGATCACATCCCCAGGCCTGAAGCATTTGTATGCATCAATCCGGTCTTTATCAGTGGCCCTTATGTCCTCTTTCTTAAGAATACCTTTGTAAGGTCTCGCGAGCACTGAAGGCCCAACACAAAGGATACTGCAAGTTACCATCCTTGGGTTTACCACTGTTACTTTCGCTGTGACTATGTCTCCAGACTTAGGCAGAACGCTGGGAGTTCTTAGGCTTTCAACAGTTACAACTGTGACCTGAAATACAAAGTACATTTTGGATAATAATATTGATTGTATCTATTTATATTATACAGATCTATGGACTGCCTCAAAGGTAAGGTAAATTAATTGAGGTGGAAATTAAAAAGAATTTCAATATTTGAAATGCGAATAGTAACGTATGTTTTACAAATGTTACCTCCGATTTTTCGTCCTTCAACATTTTTAGTACACCGGCAAGTGTGGCGTAGATACAACCTTTTAACTCATGGGTACCTGGCCCAGAAACAAACTTCGCGTTTGCTAAACTCAAACGCATGCCAGGAATACATATTGTTATACCCATTTCTATTATCTTTTGTCGATTCATTTTGTGAGGTTACCAATCTGAATAATTAACAAATTTCGATACACTAACTACGTGCAACACGTAGTCTATAATTTGAACTGTCTGTTAGTTTTCCAATATAGGGGGGTATGCAATTAGTAAAAGATTTAAAATAAATCGAGCATCAAATCGCGCACGACAACACGACGGACTGATTGATGAGATGAAAACCAAAACAATGAATGAATGACTGACTGTCATACACAGGCTATAAATGAAAGTATTATTACAATCATACAACAATATTGGTGGTGTTATCACACCATTACCCACTTTATTTTTCGGAAAATTTCGTTAGATTTTATTTAATCTGTGAATGCACAAATCGTTGGACGTGTCACGTCAGCCGGCTGGGCTTATGTCAGATTGTGGTGCAGTATTGTTTTCTGATAGTTTTTATTAATAATTAGCGTTTAATTGTGGTGAAAATGCTTACAAAATTTGAAACGAAGTCGGCTAGGGTGAAAGGTATATCCTTTCACGCGAAAAGGCCATGGGTCCTGGCTAGTTTGCACAATGGAGTGATTCAACTATGGGACTATCGTATGTGTACTCTACTGGAGAAATTTGATGAGCACGACGGTCCCGTGCGTGGTATCTGCTTCCACATTCAACAGCCGCTGTTTGTATCCGGCGGAGATGATTACAAGATCAAGGTATGAGCGGAAACGTCGAGGTTGATAAAAATATTGGGACCAAGTTTCATCATGTTTTTGACACGTATATAATACGCGAAAGCGAATATAGCCTTAATTCTATAAGATTCCTGCTTAAAAAGTACTGGTTAATAGCTTCTTCATGTACTCTCTCAGCCAAATACTAAATTATTCTAAAAACCAATGGACCGTTCACTATAAATACTGTTTATAAATTACAGTACCTATTTCTTGTTTGTTTCTAGGTTTGGAACTACAAACTGAGAAGATGTCTGTTTACGCTACTTGGCCATCTTGATTACATTCGCACAACATTCTTTCATCATGAGTATCCTTGGATATTGAGTGCCTCTGATGATCAGGTAATATATCAAATAATTGCAGGTACATATGTCACTAGCTACTCATAGATAAAAGAATATAATTGAGAAGTTAGCTGTTATGGTTCAAAATAGAGCAGTAGAACTCTCGCCAAGTTCATCCGGGGAAGTACTGCCACCATGTCCATTTCTGCCGCCAACCAGTGACGTATTTGCGTTACTGTGTTCTGGTTTGAAAGGTGTGTTGCCGATGAAATTACAGGCACATGAAACATTCCACCTACACGTCTCAGAGTTACAGGCGCATACATTGCAACTTGGGTCTTGTCGTACGTAGTAGGGGAGGATCCAAGTCGCACTGGTTGTTATGGGCCGAGGTTACCACTTAACACCAGGTGAGCCATCGGCTCGTTCCGTACTTGTATCACACAAAAAAAAATTGTTTGCTATTGCTAGAGCTGTATCTTTTTTTTAGGAATAAGCAAAGGAGCTAGCAGGGGGCTTCCCTCTAGTTAAGCTTTAACCACTGTGAATAACTAAATAACTAAAACTATGTCATGGGGTCCCAACCTACTTAGTTATGAGAAGACTGTGTCTCATGGTATTAGCCTGTAACTCAAAAATGTCTGGTGGAATGTCTCACATGCCTGTAATTTTCATGGGCAACCATGCCTTTAAAACCAGAACACAGTAATGCATACATATTACTGGTTGGTGGCAGAAATAGATCTGTGTCTTTTCTAGCATTTATTGTTGGCATGTTGGAATGAGTCTTTTTTTAAAATGATTTTGTCCTTATTTACAGACTATAAGAATATGGAATTGGCAATCGCGACAATGCATCAGCGTGCTCACTGGACACAACCACTATGTGATGTGTGCACAGTTCCACCCGACTGAGGATTTGCTTGTCTCCGCATCACTGGACCAGTCTGTCAGGGTGTGGGACTATTCTGGCTTGAGGAAGAAGAATGTGGCACCAGGCCCCAGCGGCCTTGCTGAGCATTTGAGGAATCCACAGGCTACAGATTTGTTCGGACAGGTATTTAGAAACACAACAACCAGTTGGTGAAAGGATTAAAGTCTGCTTCAAAGAGGCTCCATTCTTGCACTTGACATGTCTTTGAATTTTTGGTTCTGGGAAATGTTGGTGTCGTCAAAATGTTTTCCTTCACTGATTTGAGTACTTGGTGTTTCACACATAACTTTCAAAGAGAAAAAAAATATTGGTGCATGTCGGGATTTGGACCACCACATTGAAACTGGGATTCAGTACTCTCTAAGATCTGAGTAAAAACCCTACGTCTTCCTCCTCCTTTTATTAACTGACTTCAGAAAAAGGTGGACTTTACCAACTTCGTTGTTTTTTTTTTTATATTTGTTAAATCCGATCTCCATCATTTATTAAACAATTCGGAATATCCTTTTTTATTTGAAAGGATATACTTTCAGATTGATCCCATTGAAATCTCATCAAAATCGATTAAGCAGTTTGGTTTTTAAATCAAAATAACTGCAAAAAATATGTCATACAAGTGGCGAGATAACGAGGAATCATTCTCGTTCATTGGCGATGAAGATGGTTTTATCGTTTTTCTGCACAAAGTAATTGTATAACTATGTTTGTGTAATTATCTGCCATGTATAATATAATTTGTTAGGCGGATGCAGTAGTGAAGCATGTGTTGGAAGGTCATGACCGCGGCGTCAACTGGGCCTCGTTCCACCCCACACTGCCGCTGATCGTCTCCGCCGCTGACGACAGACAAGTCAAACTGTGGAGGATGAACGATTCTAAGGTAACTAATTAAAAATTTAAAGAAACCAGCCTTCAAGTTACCAATGGTTGGGTGCCAAACACTCGGTAGATGCCGTACACCATTGAAAAATTGTTCTGGCGGGTTGGGTATCATGCAGGATCCTGGTGATGGCTATGCCTCAGCTCAAGGTTATCATATTCAAAATCAAAATATCGTCTTGAAACATACTAAACAACACTCGATTAAGACACTTTTCAAATGAAAACCGTATTAAATTAAATTCATACATTCAGTAACTATGATGCCCCAGAGACACTGATACACACTACATATTTGCAACACCTCTCTTTTTTTCTCGGGGTTTAGAAACTAAAGTCGTCTCGGCCTCTGTTCGTTCTAAACTGTGTTACAGATTTTGATACGATATTCACTGACAGAAAGAGCCATAAATGCGGAAGGTTTATGTATATGATTTGTAACTATTTTGTACAAAATGGCTGAACTATGCTATGACGGTTATATATATGGATTATATATATATATATATATATCATAGTTCAGTACTAGTTGTACACTCTCGTTTGTCAGGCATGGGAGGTGGACACGTGCCGCGGCCACTACAACAACGTGTCGTGCGCGCAGTTCCACGCCAAGCACGAGCTGATCCTCTCCAACAGCGAGGACAAGAGCATCCGCGTCTGGGACATGACCAAGCGCACCTGCCTCCACACCTTCCGCAGGGAACACGAGAGGTACGTGCCACACACCTCACACTTCACACGGTAGTAATTGTGCCTTCTGCGCTGTAGGTCGTCGGTTCCATTCCCAGGACAAACGTTTGTGTGACGAATATAGATGTTTGTTCTGTGTCTGCGTGTTAGTATGTATTTGCAAAAAAAGTTTAAATGAATCCTATCAGTTGTCTAGTTCCCACAGTACAAGTACATAGTATATATATATATATATATAATTTCAGATACTGGGTGCTGGCGATGCACCCCACCCTGAATCTGTTTGGTGCTGGTCACGACGCGGGGATGGTGCTGTTCAAGCTGCAGCGCGAGCGGCCCGCTGCGGCCGTGCATAACAACATGCTGTTCTATATCAAAGACAGGTACAATACTCACAACACAATCTAACATAATACATTTTTGTTAAAAAATATTTTACTAAAACATGCTTTTACGATCAGTCTTTTGTATACCACCGAGGGCTATTGTGCTTTTCAAGACAAATCTAATGAGCTCAAACACGATATAGTTGCTGAGCGCTTTTATGTAGTTGTATACAGGTCTGCAGGTGACCCTGGCAGCAGCATCAGCTCCAGCACACCATATTGCAGCCGCATCCGGTTTATGCATGAATGCCAAGTTTCAGCCTTTTCAGGCTACAAACTGCTAAATTTGTTGCATATATTTTATCTTAACATTTATTTCGACCCAAATTAACTGAACCTCGATAAACTTTAGAAGAAAGAAGAAGAAAAACATTTATTTGACATGCCAAAAAGAAAAAGTTTTTTTTTTTACAAAAGCACTTAAGGCTAAAACCTTTACGGCTTTACATGAATTGATCGGCGAGTGGTCCCAGTTGGTAGGAACTCCATCTTCTGCGTTGGGTTCGATTCCCACCCAGGACAATTGTAGATGAAAAATTCACGGCTGTATACATATTTATTATTGTTCGTTCACAGAACCCTTCGTAAATTGGATATGTCTACAAACCGAGACGCTCCCGTGATGCAGCTGAAAGTAGGAGGCCGGCACCAGCCATACAGGTAATATCAACATAACATGAAATATTTGTTTTTCCAGGCAGAAAGAATGAAAGAATACTTTGTATTTGACACGCACATACAATTATCAGTATATTTAATTAGTTTTTGTTCTTCGTGTGGTCGAAATGGGTCTTCGTCTCAGCAAGATGCCGCTCGCAAAAATGACAGATCATGTTAGTAGCGGCGCTAGTTTTCAGGCGGAGCCTATTGCAATGGATGCAATCACGAACGATACCTTGCTACAGTAACAGATAAATAAAACCAAAACTAAAAATAAAAGAGATAAACATCTTTAAGGCTGTGTGGTGACGGTGAAGTGGTGGTGATATGTGTGGCTGCGAAAGTTGGGTATGGCTAAATAACGATAAGAGTAAAATAAATGAAAATGAGAGCTTGATGAAAGGTTGAAATATAATATAAGGGACAGTGTGATAAATGATGAAGATAAATGTCTTATGAAGTGAAAAGAGACGTAGGTAAGAGAAATAGATGTAGATGTAATTTTTTCATTGGGGCGTACTAATCCCCCGTTGGCGGCAGCTAGTACAACATAATAGTAATACAACATGTTTGACATACAACATGATCGTAATACAACATGTTTGACATACAACATGATCGTAAACACCGGTTGCAGCATGTCACTGAACCACGCGGAATGGTGCGTGCTGGTGACCTGGCGCGTGGGCGACACAAGCACGTATGAGCTGTGCGCGGCGCCGCGCGAGGGGGGCGAAGCGCCGCCCGCGGAACCGCTGCGCGGACACGCCACCACCGCCGTGTGGGTCGCCAGGAACAGGTTCGCGGCGCTCGAGAGGAACAACCAGGTCAGTACAGTGCAAGGACTTTTCTTAACACCGACAAATTTCAAACTTTGCAATAACACATTATCTGCAGTTGGTGATAAAGAATCTGAAGAATGAGGTGTCGAAGAAGATATCGACTCCGACGTGCGAGGAGATAATGTACGCCGGCACCGGCATGCTGCTGCTCAGGGAGCCGGAGAGCGTTCAACTCTTGGATGTGCAGCAGAAGAGGACCATTGCTTCGGTAAGTTCTCTCTTATTCTGTGCAGCAGAAGAGGACCATTGCTTCGGTGAGTTCTCTCTTATTCTCCTTCTCCTCAATTTTATTGTTAGTTTGTTCTGTGTCTTGGTGTTAAAATATATCATATTTATAAAAAAGTATGTAAGTATTATATCAGTTTTCTGGCTCCCATGTTACAAGCTATGCTTAGCTTACTTTGGGGCTAGATGGCGCTGTGTGAAATGTCGACCAATATTATTATTACTATTCAAAACTAAACTAAAAGGGCTTTTGCCGGAAAGGTGTCTAATATTGATCTATTGATCTGATATTCTATTGATGAATTTACAACTAAATCTTAGTTTATCATTTTTGAGGTACCCAGTTATTAAATTCCTTTATTATTTAACGTTCGAAATATATAATGTGACCTAGGTTAAGCCAGTTTAGCTCCGGACTGATTTGTAAAATAATTGTTTTGAATTATGAAATGAAATGCGTGTTATCGGTTCATAGATATATGTCATTACTGTTACTATTACTGGTACAAAATGATACACAGAATAGATTATACTTAATGATAGCAAAGTACATAAATGTTACGATACTTGCAGTTCATAAATAAATTTGTTTATTCATTCAGTGTAATCAACTAAAGCTACCATCCCCAGGTGAAAGTAACGAAATGTCGCTACGCGATATGGAACGGCGACATGTCGTTAGTGGCCCTGCTCGGCAAGCACACGGTGACGCTGTGCACTAAGAAGCTGGAGCAGCTGTGCAGCATCACGGAGGGCGCTCGCGTCAAGTCCGGCGCCTTCGACGATGCCGCTGCGCAGCCCGTCTTCATATACACCACCGCTAACCACATCAAGTACTGCTGCAAGGATGGGTGAGTGTTAACAAATACTGTTGCGTGAGTGGGTGAGTGTTATCTATTATATTTAAGATTATATATTTATATATTTTTCTATATTTAAGAGCAGTAGAACTCTCGCCAAGTTCGTCCGGGGAAGTACTGCCACCATGCCTATTTCTGCTGCGAAGCAGTAACGCATTCGCGTTACTGTGTTCCGGTTTGAAAGGTGTGGTTGCCGGTGAAATTACAGGCACAAGAGACATTCCACCTACACGTCTCAGAGTTACGGGCGCATACGTTGCGACTTGGGTCTTGTCGTACCTAGTAAGGGAGGACCCAAGTCGCTTCGGTTGTTATGGGCAGAGGTTACCACTTAACACCAGGTGGGCCGTCGGCTCGTTCCGTAACTGAATAACATAAAAAAAAAAAACCTGTAAGGGTGGGTGAGTGTTATCAGATATTGCTGCATGAGTTGGTGAGTGTTATCAAATAATGCTGTAAGGATGGCCGAGTGTTAATAAATACTGCTGCAAGGGTGGGTGAGAGTTAAATACTGCAAGGATGGGTGTTGAAATGTGCAACTTGCAGGCTATTTTCACACATACTGGGATCCAGCATACAGACGTACATCCGAAATTGTAGGAATTGACGAAAAATGGTCAAAGGAGTTTCGGTTCCGATTTTGATAAACACAGAGTACAATGTGATTATTCAAAAGAATTGTTCGTAACCACATTTTCCCTCTTGCTCAGTTGGTAACAACTCTGCCTTCGGCGCCTTAGCTCGTACATTCCATTCCCACCCAGAACAAACGTAGATGTGTCTTCTGCGTCTGGGTGCTAATATACAAAAATAAAAGCGTTCCATCCGTTATTTAGTTCTAATAGTACAAGCTGTGCTTAGAAATATCCACCAGTATTGTATGTTTCTTTTTTCTTTAGCGACTACGGCATAATCCGCACGTTGGACGTGCCCGTGTACGCTATGAAGGTGCTGTCGAGTGAGACGGGCGCGCGCGTCGTGTGCCTCGACCGCGAGTGCAGGCCGAAGGTGCTCAATATCGACCCCACCGAGTACAGGTAACACTGGCTGCGCCCCGCGGTTGCACGCGGTCAATATGTTTGTACACTCTGTTTGAGACGAGACACGACATGAACATTGCACTTTTCCGGGATCAAAAGTAGTCTGTGTGTTAATACAGGAGATAAGCTGGATAATTTCTCAATATTCTTACCAAATTTCATCCAAATCGGTTTAGTCGAACCAATGACATTCTAATACCCAGGACAAATCACGTCATACAAACTCAAAGCCAAAATGTGGCACACGCTTCTAATTTCACCATGCGAAGCATCGACTGTTGTTTCGATTGCTGTGTTTTGCATTGCCGCTTACGCTTTGGTCACATAAAATACTCTCGGTGCTTAAGCATTAATGTACAACAATTGTCTAGTCAAATCTTCGCATGGTGAATTTAGGAGCCGAGCCGAACAAAAAAGCAACAGAGTAGTATCGGGCAGTAAATTTTTTATTACCAATTTATGCATTTCGATTAAACCTAAATTTTAATGTATTTGTATTATCTATTATTTATGGTACCTACCTATTATTTATTATTTAAATAGATAAATTATGTATGAGAATTTAAGTGACTTTTTATCATTGGACGATATTTTTATCATTTAGACGATTTAGAGTTCAAGTACCATTAGAGGTTTTGTATGGGGACAACATTTTTAACTATTTATGTTTTTCGCTATTCTCTATTTGTGTGTGTAAGAACTTGTTTTTCATCAGATTTTATAATTCTTGCTCAACCGCCAGTACACTTTAGGTTTTAGGACAGATAGACAGACAGACAGACGGATGGACAATCGAGTAATTCTATAAGGGTTCCGTTTTTTATCCGTTTTTTCCTATTATATTATCGCACCCTGTATTCTGTAAATTACATACTATACGGTATCTACTGTAGGAACGAGAAAACCATATTAAAATTAAATTGGATTCGAAAATTGTTCGAATAAATACATTTTGAACAACGTAAGAAGTGACAAAATTACAAGTTCTTTTTCAAAACAGAATATTACACGAACACTAGAAAATAAACTTCTTAGCTAATTCATCAAAATAACTTTATAACAAACAATAGCCTAACCTAACTTAACCAGATAAAACAAAAAAGGTAAAAAATAATGTTTAACCAGTTCAGAAAGTAATAACAAAAAATAGCGTCTCCATTGTCTTCATAACTGACTATGTTCTGGTTGCGTTGTTTCGGCTGTTTCTTTCTGACGCGCGAGTTAGAAGGAGAAAAAAATATGTTTAGATGTTTGTGATAATTTAAACAGTTTTTTGATTGTTTTACTAAATAATTTACACATTTTCGTGTTATTTTACATGATTAAATTCAGCTTACCGGTGATAGGTCACACTATCTTTTTTTTTGAGTTGTAAATGTATTATTTCGGCACTTTTTTATTGCACACTTCGGCATCCTTACTGCTCAGTAGTCTACGCGCGACTGAGGCAAAAGTGTGCTTAAAATTGATTTAAGCACAATTTTGCCGTGCCGTTTTCAACGCGCCGATGCGATGTCCTGGGTATATAGAATGTCATTGAGTCGAACGCGTGGAGTAACACACACACACACCCACACACATACCGACACCCACACACTCCATACACACCCCTCCCCCACACACCACACACCCCACAACACACACACTCACGCACACACATACACATACACACACACACATACACACACAGACACACACACACACACACACACACACACACAGACAGACACACACACACGCACACACACACGCACGCACACAAACACCCCACAAAAAACACGCATGTCGTACCTGAGTTGGGAGGACACAAGTCGGCTGGTTATGGGCAGAGATTACCACCATGTCCATCAGCTCGTTCCGCAATATAGACTACACAAAATATTCATATTTATAATATTCTGTTTCCAGGTTCAAGTTGGCACTAGTGACGCGTCAGTACGACCAAGTTCTTCACATGGTGAGAACTGCTAAACTCGTCGGGCAGAGCATCATCTCCTACTTACAGGAGAAGGGTGAGTGACGTACAATTTTGGCGGTTGATCTTGCCACCTGTAGCTAAAAAAAAGACAATATGTTTTTGTTTCCATTATCCATATTTCATTTAGCTCCTGCGTGGTGAGAGAGAGATACAGAGAGAGAGAGAGAGAGCGAGAGAGAGACTTGGCGTGAGTTCTGCTGCTCTCAATTTACTAGCGACGATTAAAGCGCCGTTTTTGGCGATATTATTCGCCAGTTTATGGAGTAATGTATTGTTGCAGGTTACCCTGAGGTGGCTCTTCACTTCGTGAAGGACGCGCGCACGCGGCTGTCGCTCGCGCTGCAGTGCGGGAACATAGATGTCGCTCTGGAGGCCGCTAAGAGCTTGGACGAGCCCGACGCGTGGGACAAGCTGGCGCAAGCGGCGCTCTCCACCGGGAACCATCAGGTATGCGACAGTATTACCACTCGTTGATGTAAGGAACCCTGAAGTTGGCTGTAAATCGTTTTAGGAAAATATCCTGGGTTCTGTATATTGTGGTTCTTACATGGGAAATCTTCAACCGAGCGGGTGTAACTCTCGTTGGCTGCACTCCGATAGTCGACACTGCTTTTTGGCTTAACTCGATGGTAAATTCAATGGTATTTGTTGCAAGAGACAAATGTGTTAGAATGTTTAAAACATTTTTAACCGAGCTCAAAAAAAGGAGGAGGATTCTCAATCCAGTTTTTTTAAATCTTTGTTACCTCATAACTCTGTCATTTATGAACCTGTTTGAAAAGTTCTTTTTTATGTGAAAGGATATACTTTCCGATTGGTGCCGTAGAAATTTCATCAAAATTGGTTTAGTAGGATTTTTTAAATCAAAATAGTTGATAAAAATATGTCATCCAAATAAGAGGTAACAAGGAATAGTTCTCGTTCTTTGGCGATGAAGTCGGTTTTTTCCATTTTGCTACGCAAAATCATTACTTTTAATAGATTAAATCCAATAGAGACTCATTATATTATTCCTCTTTGCAGATTGTAGAAATGTGCTACCAGCGCACAAAGAACTTTGACAAACTCTCGTTCCTATACCTCATCACCGGCAATCTGGAGAAATTGAAGAAAATGACCAAAATAGCGGAAATTCGCAAAGACGTGTCCGCGCAGTTCCAGGGTGCTCTGCTGCTCGGCGATGTGCCTGAGAGGATTAGGCTCTTGAAGAATTCAGGACAGGTATAATAATAATAATAATATTGGTAGACATTTCACGCAGCGCCATCTAGCCCCAAAAGTAAGCTAAGCATAGCTATCATGGGAACCATAAAACTGATATAGTACTTGTTAACACTTAAGATATTGGAGTGACCATCATGTGTGACTTTTTACAATTAAATATATAACTTGCAATGTTTGCACGTATGTTTGTTTAGGTCAAAATTTTCAATTTAATATTGAACCAGTTCTCGTAGCCCGAATAGGCTGAAATTTGGTATTCATGCATAAACCTGATGCTGCTACAATATTGTGGTGTGCACAGAATCAACAGCACTTAGTTTAAATTAAAATTAAGAACTTATAACTAAAAACTTAATGCCAATTACAGATTCTCACCTCTCTCATCTTTATCAATATTTATTTATACATGTTACTTTTAATATTCACAGTGAAACCAAGCCCTACTAATCTGCTACTCAGTGATTTAATATATGTTCTGTACAGATATCTCTAGCGTACCTCACCGCGGCGAATCACAATCTGGAGGAGGAGGCGGGTCAGCTACGGGCCGTGCTGGAGGCGGCCGGGCTGCCCGTGCCGGACGCGAACCCGCACGCCGTGTTCCTGCGGCCGCCGCTGCCCGTCTTCAAGGCACAACCCAACTGGCCCCTGCTGGCCGTCTCCAAGTGAGAACATTTATCGTGATGTTTTTAGTTGTTGTTTACAGTTTGTGTGTCTTTCTCTCTTTCTCATTTAACTAACACTCAAAACTTGAAGTATCTAGGACTGCCGGTGACAGACAACGTAAAGGATTTAGTCAGTCAGTCAGGATATCATCTTTTATTAAATACTAGCTAAATCCGGACACGCTTCGCTGTGGCTCAATCTGATATTGATTAACTTAGCATTACCCGTTTAGCTTTGAAGTTTAGGATAAAAAGTATTTAAAACACTCGCATATAGAAATGAAACGTTGAAATGTATTCTTATATCTGGTGCAATTGCAGGAGTTTCTTCGAGGTGGCGGGCAACGCGCGCGCGGGTGCGGGCGCGGGCGGGGCGGAGGCCCGCGTCGCGGCCGCCGGGGACGAGCCGCTGGAGGCCGCCGGCGCGTGGGGGGCGGACGAATTGCAGGTACTAACTGTACTATATTCGAGTCACCGGTACTCTCGAATCAGTGTGGTGAACGAATTTTAAGTGCGCCTCAAGGGGGTTCGTTTCGTTCACTTTCTTTTCACATTTGAAAATAGACAAGACATCAATGTCAGTTTGTCTATTGTCTAATAATTCCGCGGTTGGCATAATTGTGTGCTGACGTTGTGTATGTGTGTCACCAGGAGGAGGGCGGCGAGGGTGAGGGGGTGGGTGAGGGGGTGGGGGTGGGTGAGGGGGTGGGGGAGGAGGACGAGTGCGAGGACGCCGGGTGGGACGTCGGAGACGAGGACCTGGAGCTGCCCGAGGAGTTGGTGCCAGTGTCTGGTGAGTCACTAACAATAAATAAATAATAAATTAAAATCCTTTATTTCTACTACCTAAAAAGTATTACAAACAAATTTAAGTTTAAACGTTGGTAGAAGTCGCCTCTTCGGCGTAAGTCTCCTCCAAGTACCTCCACAGTTTTATGTCTCGTTTCTTGCTTCTACTGTCTTATTAAATATGTGCAGTCTTCTTTTCTTCTGTCTGCCTTGTCTCCTTTTCATATCTGAAATATTGATATGAAAAGATCAGTCACTATCAACTTTTTTGATGAAGTTAATGTCTTCCTAGCCGATTTCGGCTACAGTGACTTTACTTCTACTACTGTTTTCTTTTTTTTTTCTTGAAGTTACACAACGTGCAGATGCCACCTGGTGTTAAGTGGTAACCTCTGCCCATAACGAGCAATACGACTTGGGTTCTACTCTACTTAAGTATGACAAGACCCAAGTAGCATCGTATGCGCCCGTAACTCTGAGACGTGAAGGTGGAACGTCTTATGTGCCTGTAATTTCGCCGGTATTTTATTACTTTGTAATACTATCATACACTCATTCCGATAAACTAAATACATTGTAATACCAAACATTTTCTTATTTTGTTGACGGCCCTCACAGCTAAGTTGGTAGTAACCCTGCCTTCTGCGCTGTAGGTCGTGGGTTCGATTCCCACACAGGACAAACATTTGTATGACGAACATAGATGTTTGTTCTATGTGTTTATATGTATTATATGTATGAATGTACAAATTCATTATGAATTTACAGGTTCCCATGATACAAGCTATGCTTATCTTACTTTGGAGCTAGATGGCGCTGTGTGAAATTTCCCCAATATTTATTTATTTTATTTGTAGCGGACATAGACGGTGAAGAAGCGACGGATTACTTCGTAGCGCCTACACGAGGCACGAGCGTCACGCTCTCTAACAAACTGAAGACCGCGCACGATTACGTGGCTACGGGACAGTTCGAGATCGCGTTTAGGTAAGGTTCAAAATTTATAAGTGATCGCGAAATTAGAAGAATCCCTCCCTTAGGGGTTACTTGTTAGTTCTATTTGTAAATCACTAACTTATAAACAAATTTTTAATCCACATTAATTTCACTTATTACTTTACTTAATTTGTTAGTTTGTATTATAACTACTTAATCAAAATGAATCTGTAGATAGATAGTAAACTCTTTATTGTACACCATAGAAAGAAAATTTAAGAGAGATTAAAGAGAGAAAATAAATTATAAAGTTAGGTAGACGCACAATTTGCGGCATTATTACTAAAAGTGATCTGTTAACGCAGATACAGAATTTCCAAACTTAAGAGGGTCACTAACACTTGAAATGTATCTTAAATTGAGTTTACCGCAATAAAATATTGATTATTAGCTGTTTCCCGCGACTTCGTCCGCTTGGAATTCGGTTTTATCACGCACCCCTATTTTACCCCTCGGAAAAGTAGCCTAAGTTACTCCTTGTTACATCAGCTATCTGCCAGTGAAAGTTCCGTCAAAATCGGTACAGCCCTTTCAGAGATTAGCCGGAACAAACAGATAGACAGACAAAAATTGAAAAAAATGTTATTTTGGTATATGTACCGTGTATACATCCATATGCACTTAGTAAACAGCTGTTATTTCAATATTACAAACAGACACTCCATTTTTATTTATTTGTATAGATTGTTATGTATGTTTATGCAGAATGCTGAACGAGCAAGTGGGCGTGGTCAACTTCGAGCCGTACTTGGACACGTTCGCGCGCATGTTCGCGAGCGCGCGGCTCACGTTCGGCGCGCTGCCCGCGCTCCCGCCGCTGATCGCGCACCTGCACCGCAACTGGAAAGAGGCCAGCGGGAAGGACTTGCTGCCTATAGTCAGTAAGTACTCGCTGCTGCCAATCACTAAAACCAATGACATTTATCGCTTTCAAATCAAATCATATTATTTGCATAAAACATGGTAGTATACACACACACAGTAAGATGTAAGGGTTTTATAAGATGTAGTTAAAAATAAACAAGTAAAATAAATATTGGTGGAAATTTCACACAGCGCCATCTAGCCCCAAAGTAAGCTAAGCATAGCTTGTGTCATGGGAACCAGACAACTGATATAATACTTATATACTTTTCTTTTGTAAATACATACATATAATACATATTAACACCCAGGCACAGAACAAACATCAATGTCAATCAATGACAAACAGATGTCACATAAATGTTTGTCCTGGGTCGGAATCGAACCCACGACTTACAGCGCAGGAGGCAGGGTTACTACCAACTGACCTATGAGGCCAGTCAAGTAGTCAGGTTAGATCTCATGTTTTGGCTCATTAGAGCGTGCAAATATTTCATTTAGGTTAATAATAATGATGTGTACAATTAAAAGAAACTTAAAAATATATATATGCTATCAGGACAACATTAATGACAAATGATTTAGATTTAGAATAACACTTATGAACAATCGTTTACCATTAAATTAGCAGAAAGTATTTCTTATTAAGGAAAACATCTTGAGGAAACTGACATGTTCTGAAACCAAAAATTCTACTTCAATTGTGTGAAGTGTACTAAAAGAGCTTCTTTGAGGTGAACTGGCAGAAACAACCGCTTATCATCAGATAAATCTCTGTTTGTTATAACTTGTGCCAAGTTCACCCGGAGAAGTACTGCCACCACACCTGGTAATCTGCCGCCAAGCTGTGATGCACTCGTGTTGCTGTGTTCCGGTGGAAGGGAGTGGGTGCCGGCGAAATTACAAGCGCATGAGACGTAACATCCCCGTCTCGAGGTGATTGACGCAACGCAATGCTACTTGAGTCATCTCGTACTTTGGTGGAGAAGACGAGTCGTATTGCTGTTGTCTATGGGCGGCGGTTACCACTTAACATCAGGTGGGCCGTCAGCTCGTTCTATCACCTACGTGGCATAAAAAAACTATAAAAAACAATCTGTTTAGATGTCCGTTTATAATGTACACAATATCTTTACAGCGTTAAGACTAAACGATCTGGTGATAGAGTTGCAACACTGCTATCAGCTAACGACCTCCGGCAAGTTCGTTGAGGCGATAGAAAAGCTGCAACGTATCGTCCAAAGCGTGCCGTTACTGCATATCATTGTGAAGCCGGAGTTGGCCGAGGCGCAACAGTTGCTGAGCTTGTGCAGGGAATATCTAGTCGGACTGCAGTGCGAGACTGCCAGGAAAGGTGAGACATTTACTACTTATATCTATACAAATAAATAAAATTGGAATGTCTGTTTGTAATATTAAAGTAACCGCTTTTTACTAAGTGCATATGGATGTATACACGGTACAAATACCAAAACAAATTTTTTTTTAAATTTTGTCTGTCTGTTTGTTTGTTCCGGCTAATCTCTGAAATGGCTGGACCGATTTTGACGGGACTTTCACTGGCAGATAGCTGATGTAACAAGGAGTAACTTAGGCTACTTTTCCGAGGGGCAAAATAGGGGTGCGTGATAAAACCGAATTTCACGCGGACGAAGTCGCGGGCAACAGCTAGTCACATATAAAAAAGTTGTTAAGTCCTTAAGGTATATGTTTTCTATTGTCCATTTTTATGTCCGTTATTATTATTACGCTATAATGTCTCCAGCCATGCCGAAGGCGACCATCGACGAACAGAAACGCACATGCGAAATGGCCGCTTACTTCACACACTGCAAACTTCAGCCCGTACACCAGATACTGACGTTGCGCACCGCTCTCAACATGTTCTACAAGCTGAGGAACTACCGCACGGCGGGATCGTTCGCGCGCCGGCTGCTCGAGCTCGGCCCGCGGCCCGAGGTCGCTCAGCAAGCGAAGAAGATACTGCACGCGTGCGAAAGCACGCCCACAGACGAGCACCAACTGCTGTACGACGAGCACAACCCGTTCTCGCTGTGCGGCATCACCTACAGGCCCATATACAGGGGGAAGCCGGAGGAGAAGTGCCCCCTGTGCGGCGCGAGCTTCCTCCCCGAGCACAAGGGCAAGCTGTGCCCCGTGTGCGGTGTCGCCGAGATCGGTAAGGACGTGCTCGGGCTGAGGATCAGCGCGATGCAGTTCCAGAGGTAATTTTCTTGTTTGTGGATTGAGTAAAGGTTATGGATGATGTAATTTAGTTGGCGAAGATGGAATCTGGGTTAATCAGGACGTAATTTGGGTTACTTAAGAGGTAATCTGGGTTACTTAAGAGGTAATCTGGGTTACTTAAGAGGTAATCTGGGTTACTTAAGAGGTAATCTGGGTTACTTAAGAGGTAATCTGGATTACTTAAGAAGTAATCTGGGTTACTTAAGAGGTAATCTGGGTTACTTAAGAGGTAATCTGGGTTACTTAAGAGATAATCTGGGTTACTTAAGAGGTAATCTGGGTTACTTAAGAGGTAATCTGGGTTACTTAAGAGGTAATCTGGGTTACTTAAGAGGTAATCTGGGTTACTTAAAGAGGTAATCTGGGTTACTTAAGAGGTAATCTGTTACGGAACAGATTATTCAGTGGAAATCCTTATGTCAGAGGTAACCTAGCACATTTCGAGTGTAATCGTGGTTACGCGCGAGTAACTCTAGTATATATCAGAGATTATCTGGTTAATACAGATGTAATTAATTTAATGTAATAGTTAAATTTGTCTGTGTTGAAAAAAAAAAAAGCTGTAAATGACTTTCATTTTGCGGCTAATGTTAGAATATAATAAAATTGATAAATGTTATTAATTGCCATGTTGTATAAACACTTTGGACATTCGTATGATTAAAAATTGTGTTAAAATGTTTCTATGTTTAGGATAAGAGGTAAACAATAAAATTGTATCGCTAAATTGCTATAATTTATTTAAAATAAGTTGATATATTTTTATATAATAGTTACACGTCGACCGGCTTGTTTTCATTAGTTCTGAAATAAAAAAAAAATGTTTTAAGAAATATAGTAACTTTTATAACGGGTGTCGGAAATACACTTCTTAAAATAATTCACTTCAAATCAATATATCGCTGTTCCTCTAAAAACTGTCACAAACCAAATATGGACATTTTGAGATAAATGCATTATAATAAAAAAAAATAACTTGTACTACTGATTGATGATTATGAATTTTAGTTCATGTTTTGAATTAAATTACAAGTTACAAAAATATTATAATGAATAATACAGCAGTTTTTTAGAGGATTTGCGAAATTAGTTATATTTAAATACCCATGCTAGATAGAAGCAGTAGGTATTACTATTTATCTTTATTTCAAACAATCTGGTGCTAAATTTCTTCAACAAAGTGGAAATAAAATAAAATAAAGTTCTACACCCGGTATAAATTGTCGGAGCATTTATGTTTGTAAATTGAATGTTATTTAAACTAATTATGTTTGTGATCACACATTTCCTAAACAAGCTGTGTGTTAGTTATTTTAATTATTTACATTTGAATTTTGTAAGATATTCATTAATATAGCCATAAATACTTTAACCTGGTTTTTTATTAATCCCAAAAGTTATTGTTACGTAGATTTCAAAAAGAAAAAGATTAGGAACATGAAATACGCCAAACAGCAATAATTATTGCTAAGTTTGGCGCCTATTCAAACCCTATCCTACCCCCCTATGGGGGAGAAGAAAGTAATTATTACTTTAAAAAGCACATTTTAAGTTCCAAATGTAACCTTGAGTTTGTTAGGCGACGAAATTTAAATGGCAATACAGGTGGTGCGAAAGGAACAACCCAAAGTAGCAGTAGAACTTGTGCTAAGTTCGCCCGGAGAAGTACTGCCACCACACCTGGTAATCTGCCGCCAAGCTGTGATGCACTCGTGTTGCTGTATTCCGGTGGAAGGGAATGGGTGCCGGTGAAATTGCAGCCGCATGAGACGTAACATCCCCGTCTCGGGGTGATGGACGCAACGCAATGCGACTTAGGTCATCTCATAGTTTGGTGGAGAGGACTTGAGACTTGCTGTTTTCTATGGGCGGTGGTTACCACTTAACATCAGGTGGGCCGTCAGCTCGTTCCTCCGCTAGAATCACAAAAAAAATACTTGTGTAGGTAATTTACCTATTGTTCAACATATCCTGAATTTCGTCGAAAGTCTTCCCTTTGGTCTCGGGGAGCAATGTCACTGAGAATATGAAGCCGAACCCGCAGCAAACAGCCAGTATCCAGAACGCTGTGTAGATACCGTAAGACGCCGCTACGTCTCGGAAAAACCTAGAAAAGTAAATCTGTTATTTTTTTGGACATTTCACACAGTGCCATCTAGCCCAAAGTTTACTATAGTAACCAGATAAATAAATAAATAAATAATCCGGTATATAGAGTTCCTTACATTCAAAGTGGGACGTTATAAGAATGCCTAGCCAAGTATGTAATAAAGTGTACTTTGTATATAGTACACTTACAGTGGGCAAAGTGTATAATAGAAGCGGTTAGGTTAGGAAAGTATGTTATAATTCTCGTATTTCATACATTGCCTGAAAACGTCATTGTATAGAACACCGGCTTTTATGAATTGTAGTAACATTTAGATAGATAGAACGATTTTTTTTTATAATTTTAAGGTACCCATTTTTTAGATACCAACACTATAATTTACTTACTTATTTATTTACTATAATTTTTGTGTTGGTATATTTTATTACGAATATAAAGAAAAAAAAAAGACGTGTGGCACTCGGAGACTGCCGCGGTAAAGCTATTGCGCGTGATATTTCAAAAAGTCATTAAAAGTTCTGGTATTTATCGATAGATGGAACTAAAAAGTATCACCGCTGTGCCGGTCGGAGTGGGGGGTGTTAGGTTTTTTCGTTACGGAATTTCTGGATTCGGTCTCCACGCTCAAGGCCCGCGATAGAAGCTATGCAATAGCTTAAAAAAAGTATGATTTCCTATCCTATATAGGTACTATACGTGAATATAATCCGCTTAGGTAGTGAATTTTAATAAAATAAAATGTATTGCGAACTTCATCCCTTTTGCAAAGTTGGGAGATAAATCGTAAGTTTGTGAAAGGGTCACCTTGTCCACACGAAGCCGGCGAGCCAGCACATGAAGGAACAGATACCGCTGGCGAGGCATTTCGTCTTCACGGGAAACATCTCCGCCACCAGTATCCACGGTACGGGACCCACGCCTGGTAAACACATAATATTATGTATAAACATAATGTTAATATTGGTGGACATTTGACACAGCGCCATCTAGCCCCAAAGTAAGCTAAGCATCATGGGACCCAGACAACTGATATAATACTTATATACTTTTTTGTAAATAGATACATATTAAACACCCAGACAGAGCAAGCATCAATGTTCGTCACACAAATGTTTGTCCTGGGTAGGTATCGAATCCATGACCTACATGCGTATACTACTATGCGTAGAAGGCAGAGTTACTACCAACAGCTATTATTATATAAATCTTACTTAATCCGTAACTTATTCACATAAAAAATGTAGAGTTAAGTAAGTTAAGAGTTAATTGGAAGTAAATACTTCCGATTTCCAGCTATTTATGTAAATATACTTACCTAAAGTGAAAAGAATCATGTAGACGATGAGGCATAAGAGCGGTATAAACGCCACAGAAGTCACGTCCACCTTGTAATACGAGTCCAGTAATGCGTAAATTCCTATTAACGTCTGAAAACAGAAATACAACACATTAAACACAAAGCAATATGTTTAAAAACAAGCTTTAACATTCCGTCCTTGGGTACCACTGGGATATTGAGCTATAGTACTCGTCATGACAAATAACACGATACGACTGCTGAGAGCTACAAAATACAAATACAAAAATATCTATTAATACAAAGTAAGGGTACAAATAACTGTTTAAGCTCTGCCTCCTGTTTTAGTTTACAGAAACTGTGTTACAGGAAACAGTGTCTTCCCAAATATAGGAATATAAATAATCACTCTTACGTTGCCGACAAGAAAATAACAAAAAAATACTTAACATAATTGAGAAAACAATTAGGTACATATAGTTAATTTTTAATATTTAATATATTTTGAATAAATCAGAGTTTCAATAACTTTAAATAAAATAAGTTTAAAAAATTCGTTTTAAATTTATGATTGAGTTGCGGCATAATTAACCAGCTATTGAGTTGTGTGTTCTGCAGGTGGCATTGGCACCAACATCAGCTCCATCCAGCTCATCATAACATTGTTATGAGGTTTATGCATGAATACCAAATTTAGGTAATCTAGCAACACGTACGCACTACTGTCAGGCCTAAAAACGGATATGGTAACTGTACTTTACCGGAGAGCTTGGTGGCCTACCGGTACAGACCTCGAGTTTGAATCCAGAGGTAGCGTGTTTAAATTCCGACGTGACCAATATTTTTTTCATTTCAAAAATTTATATGCGCTATACCACATTCCTGAAACTGGAAGGAGACGCAAAGCAATGTGACTTGGGTCATCTCGTACTTTGGTTGAAAGGACTTGAATCGTATTGTTGTACTGTTGTCCATGGGCGGCGGTTACCACTTAACATCAGGTGGGCCCTCAGCTCGTTCTATTCCAACATTACATAAAAAAAGGAAAACAGCGAGTAAACAGACACGTCTTCGAACCGAAAATTCGAATTAATGGAGCATGAAAGGAGCCTATTTGAGACGCTTTTTAATCCTGTTCCACACTGGTTCGAAAGGACCAGGACACGAACAAAAGTAGCCTTATCCTGGACCAAGAGTACACAATATAGTCAGTTGGTTCTACTGCTATGAATACTTACGAGGAAGATGGTAAGTCCAAGTGAAGTGGTCCACATGAGGAGTTTCCTCCCGAGCCTGTCCACCACCAGAGGAGTTATGCAACTGGTCACCACCTACACGAAGTATCTTAATATATTATTTGTAACTCACACGGCTATGGTACCTTCTGCCTTTGCGCTGTAGGTCGCGGGTTCGTTTCTCATCCAGAACAAACACTTATTTGACGAACATATATGTTTGTTATGTGTCTGGGTGTTCATATGTATTATATGTATGTATTTACGGAAAAAATGTATATAAGTATTATATCAGTTGTCTGCTTTCCATGATACAAGCTATGCTTAGCTTACTTTGGGGCTAGATGGCGCTGTGTGAAATGTCCACCAATATTAACATTTCACACAGCGCCATCTAGCCCCAAAGTAAGCTAAGCTTAGCTGGTATCATGGGAACTACTTAATATAATAAATAAACTACAAAACTATAATAATATAAAACTAACTATAAAAATAAACTACTTAATATAATATAATACTTGTATACATTTTTGTAAATACATACATATAATACATATTAACAACCAGATATGTACATAAGAAGATTAAACAAAGTTGACTGTCAAATCTGTGACGTGACAAGTGGTAACCTCTGCACAGAAAAAGCTATACAATTTGGGTACTTGGGTGGTTATTATTATATCTGTGGAATCTTTTAATTAGCCTTAAGCCTTAATTTATTAACCTATCCATTAAGCTAGCTGTAAGATTTCTTAAAAATGTAAAAATAAATTAAAATAAAAAGTCACCTGGACCACTCCCATGATGATGGTGCCGTCAGCGGGCGATATCCTGGTGCCGACCTTCGCGAGCAGTTCCTCCATGTAGAACAGAAGCACGTCTATACCAGACAGCTGGAGGAGCATCGCTAGGAATACGCAGATACCTGGACAAAAACATTCTTATGATGATCATTCTTTTTGACATACCTCACAGCTCAGTTGGTAGTAACTCTGCCTTCAGCGCTGTAGGCTGTAGGTCGTGGGTTCGATTCCCATCCAGGACAAACATTTGTGTCACGAATATAGATGTTCGTTCCGTGTCTGGGTGATAATATGTATGTACAAACTATGCTTAGTTTGGGGCTAGATGGCGCTGTGTGAATTGTCCACCAATATTATTATTATTCGCAGTTGTCATTTTTGCATTTCAGAACGCGACTTCGTTTAAACACAAATGTAGTCGCAGACTTAGTAAAACCAACTGTATTTGTTGTGTTTGTTGAAGGGACTGTCACCTTACCCATTTCTGTCGGAAAGCTGTAGTGTACTCACTATGCTGCTCCGAGGGTGTGTAGCTATAGGCGTTTAGGACGTTCCATCATCTGTTCCCATAGTGCCGGGCGCAGATGATATTGGTCTTAACATAATTACTAGGACCCAAGGGTTGTATTGCTATTGTTGTGGGCAGAGTTGGCAACTTCTTTAGTAGATATATCCAAAACTATTGGCAAATTTTGGAATTTTAAAGTATTTTATTTTAATTTTATTATAAGTTTTTTTCCAAAATGATGACGTTTTTGCGTCAACCCCGGTAATCAGTCAATCAATCTCGTTAACCATGTTTTGAGAAAATCAGACAACTCCGGTGGACAAGCCCAGGCCGTTAGGTCAGATAGAAACCTGTTCAAGTAGTTTGCGTGTCTCTTTTTTGGAACATAATCAAAAGAGAGTCATCTAACCCAATGCCTTGACATTTCCTCTCGTAGCCCAAAGGTCTTGTATCTTCGGCGCCACCCTGAACTCCCTGGCCACCACTGCTTGCAGACCCTCTAACTCAGCCTGCACACCTTCCTTGGACTTGCTTCGTAGTTTCTGAAGGACCGATGACGCTTCTTCTATACGACCTGGGATAGATCATATACTAGATTCAAAAATCAAAATCAAAATCGTGGTACCACATTGCATCCAAATCCGTTCAACCGTTCGAACGTAAAGGAGTAAAAAACATATACATACAAACTATCGCCCTTATAGATAATATTAGTGTGATCTAGTTCGTCTTAATCTAGTATACCTAGAAATCTAGTATATCTAGTAATACTTTGTATTATATCCCGATACCAGTCAGACGCTAACAACTACAATCGCTCTTTCAAGAAAACGTTTAACTATTGAGATCGTAACGAGCGACGGGAACCAGTCGTAGTAGCTGTAGTACCTTTGAAAACGAGGAAGAACGGCGTTTCAGGCAGACTCCAGGCAAACGGCACGTAGAGAAGAGACAGAACGCCTCCGGTCGCGGTCAGACCCCAGTACGATGTGAACGGCCCGATGGCGTACGCGAGCAGAAACCCGATGTTGATGAAGAGCAGAAACAGAGCGCTGAGGGAGCCTCGGTTTTTGTCCTGGAATAATCATAAATAAACATTGGTGGATAATTCACACAACGCCATCTAGTCCCAAAGTAAGCTAAGCATACGAACCAAACAACTGCCATTACTTAAATACTTTTTTTATTAAAATATACTAATTTGACTTTTTTACTAACGTATATTAACTCAGACCCAGAATAAACATCTGAGTCCGTCACACAACTATTTTTCCTGGCTGGGAATACGAACCCACGACCTCCAGAGCAGAAGGCAGGCCTCCTGACCAACTGAGCTGTGAGGCCTAATAAACTAATAATCTTTGAAGCTTGTAGGTAGGCTCTGTTTTATATGAACTTACCTTTGACGTCACGACTGACATAGGGAATTGGTCAACCCTGGTCCAACCAGGGTTGACAATTCCCTATGAAACCAGGAGTTGTAGGTACCTACAACAGACAACTGCATAGCAGTAGCGCAGCGCTACAGCTGTATCGCTGCATTCAACGTGGGTAGATCAATCGCAACGCCAGCAAGCAGCCAGCCGAGTAGCAACGGCAGTGAGTGTCCGAGTATCAGCAGTCATACACCCAATTCCTCACCTCAGCAATTTCCCCAATATAAATGGGCACAGTGGCGAACTGCATAGCAGTAGCGCAGCCCCACAGCAGCCTGGCTGCGTACAACGTGGGTAGATCCGTCGCTACGCCAGCGAGCAGCCAGCCGAGAAGCAGCGGTAGCGAGGAGCCAAGAATCAGCCAGCGGCGCCCGATATGGGGAGAGAGGGGGACCGTTATGAAGGGACCTGTAAACGTTGATACAATATTAAAATTTAATTAAACAGTTTAATATACCAACTGTTTAAGTAACATTAAAATATAATTATGCGTAATATATAATTATTACGATAGAACCAATGACTCGAATAGAAGAAATGGTAACATACCTTTAGTTAGGTTTACGTATAATGATCACGATGAATATAGAATTATTTGAATATTTTGTATAGTTTTGAATATTCATTCACAATGAATATTAATTTTAGCATTGTTTAGTTCCTCAGTAGGTTCCTTACTAAGTACGACAAGACCCAAGTCGCATCGTATGCGCCCGTAACTCTGAGACGTGTAGGTGGAATGTCTCATGTGCCTGTAATTTAAGTGGCAGTACTTCTCCGGACGAACACTAACAAACTTATAAGTACATTATGAACTAACTAATCTAGGATATAAGTAGATAACTTATAGCAACTAATCAAGGATAGCAAGTTACCATTTACATAACTGAGAGCTATGCTTTGTTATCTCGGTGCGAATAATCAAAATGCGAATAATAAAATAGCAACAGCGAACCAGTCGTGAATCAATTAATTCCTAGCCTGTAATTTATTGATTAGGTACCTAGATACAATGCAAGATTCTAGTACGTATTATTATTCCGTTATACAAAATGGCTAACCGCTTCACAGAATGGTGCCTTCCTTATCCAACAGAATTCTGTCTAAATGATGGCAAGCCATACAGTTAAATCGGCAGTTTGATGACGCCGCTTAATAAAATAGCTAGCCGTTTATGAATCGAGCAATAGAAAGATTGACTTTAAATCGGGGGAAGTAAAAAATATAACTTATGATTGAAACGTAAAATTAATGGGTCTTCGGAATCAGGATAGAAACAGCTATTAAGTAGCTGTTTCTATCCTGATTCCGAAGAGCTTGAACCTAACCCACTGAATTTGATCTGGTATGTAGACAACGAGCTGTTGCCCGCTACTTCATCCGCGTGGAATTTAGTTTTATCACGCACCCCTAATTCACCCTTCAGAATACTAGCTTCAGTTACTCCTTATAAGGAGTTATATGATCCTTATTATAAGATGTTATAACATCAGCTATCTGCTTGTGAAAGTCCCGTCAAAATCAGTCCAGCCGTTTCGGAAGCTAGCCGGAGTCAGAGAAATGTATAAAAAGTAATTTTATTTTAAGTTTTGTATATACTCTCATAAGCATTTAGTAAAAAGCTGTTATTTTGACCACAAACATTTTGATTACAAACAGACACATCTGATTTTATTTATTTCTATACCTGTGATAGGAAGTGCCACGTAAAAATATTTCGGATACCAGTCGGCTACGGAAAAGAAAACAGTCCCATCTCACCTATGAGCCCTCCAAGCACCAGCAGGGAGCCGATCCAGGACTCCTCCTGGAGAGTGGGCGCTTCCAGCAGGGGGGAGTCGGGGCCGCGGAGCATCGGGAACACGGGAGACGTCCATCCCATCGACATGCCGGTGCAGAGACTTCCATAGCTTGCTGTTGACAGGGGAAAAAACAATATCAACCAGGAAATAACGTTAATCATTAATGAATTTTTATAATGTACTTTTGATGTGAAACATCTATAGCCGCACGTAAAACCGATTTCTGGCTTGGCGACGCGTCGCCACGGCATGAGCGCTGATTGGTCCGTTCAAGGTTACGACAAATCATAAACATTATTAGTGATGGGGTACTTAGTTTCTTACAAAATAATGTCGATGTTTCACATCTGCCAGGCGTCCCGTGACGGCTCACATTTTTTTAATCGTAACTTTATTTGGTACTTTGTATGACGTAGACTGTAAGTAGCACTAGCACAAACCTCTGTAGTTTTTAGTAGCTAATAACTATATTTTTCTGTAATGATAATTTATATTGATATGAGAAAAATAAAAAAAATACCAAGCATATAGTTTTTTATAGCATACTAGCGACCCGCTCCGGATTTATTCGCAATGTTGCAATTTACTGATTAAGTAAATGAGGATTATTATTAAGCAACAGTTTGGAAAAAACACTGTACAAACAAGTAAAAACACTGTAAAACACAATAAAATCACGAAGAAAAATATTATATATAATAATTAATAAAAGTATTTGCAAATTATATAAGTAATCCTTTCTCGTTTTCGCTCTTTGTTAATACAAATTTCACTAATGTGAAATACCTACAACTCCAACTACTCCGTGGCTTAGAAGTAAGCGGAGACGTTTATTAGGTTTTTTTTTGTAAATTCTTCGCTTTAAGTAATTTCTGTTTTGCAGTAAATTTATCAAATAAACGCTGGGCTGGTAGTTCCCAGTATATCTTGAAATTAGCGGAATATTTTTTAGTATAAGTATTATTGTAAATACTTTTGTTGTGCAATAGAATAAATGTTAAATACTATGTTAGTTGATATTACCTAATGATGCGGCCAGATATTGTCGCCATTGTAACGCAAATTGCTTTCTGAATGTTTCAAACATTTCACTGAAATTTTTAAATAATTTTTTCACTATGTGCAAGTAACTTTAGAATGCATAAATTCGTCTCTATTTGAAAATAAAGAAATTAATTTTGAATTAAAATAGTCAAAACATGTAAACTAATTTCAAAATACTTTATTTTTAAATCAAAATACTAGACGTGTGCTCTACCAGCTATTACGCTGGTAAATAAATCTGTAGTCGGAATTAAAATAATTCCCTTCACATTTGTTACGTAGCAATGAGAACTTAGATTAGAATAAATTAAAAAAAAAATTAAGATCGAAAGTTACATTAAAACAAAAACAGAATTTTAATCAGGAACATTTTTTGTAGCAATATTTTTGTTTTAGGTTGTAAAAACGGTATTTATTTACGTAAAGCATATATAGTCGAAATCCATTCAACCATTCTTTGGAAAAAACACAGAAACAACCAAATTTCTCTTAAATTTCTGTAAAAAATGTACAAAAAAACTAGTAGGTACATAGATAATATTTAGTAGGTAATTTAACCGTTTGCGTAAGGTGGTAAAGGTGACATTATCTTCGACATACGATACTGATATACCTCCTTATATGTATGTATTACAAAAAAGTTTATAGGTACTATATCATTTTTCTGGTTCCCGTGATATGTTTACCTGACTTTAGGCTAGATGGCGCTGCGTCAAATGCCCACCAATAGTTATTTATTTATTTATCTTCTGGTCTCAGAATGACGGTATATGATGAGACTTGACCCATACTATATTACGAGAGGAAACAAATGTATCACATATTGCAAAATACCGGAGGCTTTAAATATTTGTAACCAATTCTTAAGAATGAACGGAAAAAAAATTATGTAATTTATATGTATTTTCTCTATAACTGAATTCTGTAATTCTTATAAGGAACAAATTATTAAACAGCAAAAACAGGAAATAACCGTTTTGAAAATTCTAGTTAAAAGTAAAAGTTAAATAGTTAACTATTATTAGAACCAATAAACCGCAAGAGCCTTGATCTTGACTCGACGCAGCCTTCGGCAACGACACACCATTTTGAACTCTGTTGCAATGCCATAAGGGCTGGTGCGAAGTGAAACTAATGTCTCGACAGGCTTCACTGCCTTTGATGATTGTCGCCGATTAGTAATTTGTTTTTGATTCGTATAGATAATTATCGGATTAACTAGGTAGGTATATTTACCTTATCTAACTCGCTTTATTAAGCGGGTTATATAATAATAATAAATTTTATTTCGCAACAAGTCCATATTACAAAATGTTATACAAAATATCACACACACAAACCATTTTAAGATTAATTAATTATTATTACAACTCTACTTTTGAATGGTTCGCGACATGCTGACTTTACAACTATGGAACATGCGAAAACCGATATCGGCTATAGGTACAGTCTTAAAACGAAGTTTAACGATTGCTGGCTATCGCCTTGAGTTAGTGAAAAAGTAAAATCAATTTATACCAAAAATTTAAAGTAGAAACGTAAAGAAATGGTAGTTTCAGTTTTGGTAGGTTGTAGTATACATTTTATAAGCAATCATGCAACCTTTAATTGCAGCTATTTAAAATTCTAAAAGTGTTATTATATTGTATCCTAAGTATGCTATATGATTTTCTATTGTAGGATATCCAAAGTTGACTTTTGTAGATTTTGACAAAAAGTGGTATATAATCCCGTACATAAAATTTAAGTTATTTCTTTTTTGTTGTCAATGTAACCGCTTTTCTACCCTGTTTTCCTTCAGTTCTAGCGAGGGTGGTGGAGGGTGGGTCGGTTATCCCAGCGACACGCTTTGTAACAGAAATCCAATTAGTACCTACTCGACGCGTCGCGTCCCCGAAATATTGGGATAAGTTTTTTCGTTACATATCACTGAATAATCTTTTGTGCTGTTTTTGTGTTTCTTAAATAAATAGACGATAAAAGAGACAATCGAATAAATGTCCTCATCTAGAACTATCATTTATCTACACTAATATTATAAAGAGGTAATGTTTGGATGTAAGAAGTAACCTTGACTGGCCTCACAGCTCAGTTGGTAGTGACCCTGCCTTCTGCGCTGTTGTTCGTGGGTTCGATTCCCACCCAGACAAACATATATGTGTGTCGAAAATAGATATTCAGCCTAATGTGTTTGGTAGTTTTAGCGTGAATTAGTAGCACAGATCAAATATTTTTTTCAATAGAAAATTGACGTCTAGGGTTTTACCGCTACTAAGGAGCCCAACACATCACCCTAGTTCTCGTTGTCACCCAGAAACATGAGGATCAAAAGATGAGTCAATGCAAGCTATAATGTATATAAGTACATCCTTCATAATGGAAAAAAGCCCGCCAAACCGACAGATAGTCACAAAGACATCTATTTCTTGGAATACCATAGGTATCCAAATCTAATTAAAGCCCATTATAGCTTTAAGTCGAATGAAATGGCTGTTCCCCACATGTTCAAACATCGCCCCCACGTAATTAAAACACGTCAATGATCGATTCATGTTCTCAAGCAGTGCCATCTGTGAACAACCAGATCGATCGCTCGACGACAACCGTGCTTATCGATTCGATACATCGAGTTTTTTAATCGATACGATTACACGAGCGCACCGCAACGAATCCGGATGCCGAGCCGTCAATTAGTGAATGCTCTCACAACATGGAGCATTCCTTTTTTAAAAAACATACGGCTTTGAAACAGATAACAACAAAAAGGAGTGGAATCGAGATCGCTTGAGGTGCCAAAAAAAAAGAAAAAAGCTTCGTCCGGAAATCGTTACAACGTTTTGATTGCCACCGTTTGTTTGATTTGATTGAAAACGCTACATCCTCTACGGTTCGATCGGTGTTACTACAGCTTTGCCTTAAGCTGTGTTGTCAGCCGTGTTTCCACCTACAATTTTAAGCATCTTGTATGAGTGTTTCTAGATTTTCTAATTTTAAGGGTTAAAGTATTGAAACCTTAGGTATAATCTTACAAAAAAATTATCAAATAACAACAATCTGTGAGTGAAATTTTAAACAAAATAACACTCTTTTAATATGATTTATCTAATCCATTTCTTGTTACAAATTAATTTTCTTAGCGTACCTATATAGCATATTATTTCATGTTGCCAACGCAGGGTCAAGGTCAATTCTCCCCAGGGGAGAGAAACGCCACAAGAGACCAAATCAAAATGAAAGATGTCACATAGCTTCGATTCTCTGCCAATAAAAAAAGGAAGAAGTTTTCTATTCCAGTAAAATTATAAGCACATACCTAACTAGGCACATACAAAAATCATACTGTGTTAAACATTACTAGGTAATTATAAATTCAATAAAAAAAATATTTGCAAAATAAGAAAAAAGATTTTTCTAGTGATTTTCAACTACAGTTCTTCGCTCACGGCATATTGTGACCTCCGCAATCATAAAGTATAATATTTTTTTATTAAACAAATAATAATTTATTTAATTAGTGATTTACTGATAACAAAAGCATACAGTCTAACTACTTCAGTAGTGTCAAAATTGATGATCATAATACACTCGTCTGAAAAGTAACAATCCCCCTGACTTTAACAAATAGCTTTTTGATGTCCGGAAAATGAAGCTGTCCCCACGTCGACAAGGACATTTTTCTGTCTCAATGTCTTAATGAAGCGAAAGTATCATAGGTTAGAAATCAGTTAGGCATGACACCTAATTTGTGTTCAATTTCGAATCTTAATAAACCGTCAAAGCGTTCCTGAAATAGGTGACTAACTAATTACGTGCCGTTAGAGGGGATGCGACAATTGACAAATGTGTTCTGTGCTCGGCGCGATACATACAATTAGTCGTGGAATGTTTTCGAACGAAACGATCGCTGACAGCTCGGCGACTGTCAAAAATTGGCGGGAAAGTAAGCTCTTGCTCGGTTTATTTAGAGGTTATTTTCGTGCAGTGATTGCACAAATCGGGGTTTAGAGGGGTTTATTTGAAGAAGACTTTGTCTGCGAAGAACGATAAATCATTGGGCTGTCGGTTGGGTGTGACAAATTACCTGTGGGCCACCTCGCGGGGCGGGTAGCTAACTATTTCGGGGCGTAATTGGCAGTAATTATGGTATGAAACCTCATCAGTGTGAACGGATGTCGTGTTTAGTAGATGGGTAGAGTCTAATTAGATTTTTGGGATAGTATTAGAGTAAAATTTGTTATCTATAGTTATATATTTGTATATATAGTCGTGGTTCGGGTCCAGTAATTGTTCCCTATGGTTAATAATCACAATTGAACGAAACATGCCCTACTTTACTGTCCTTTTGTTGGTATAAATATTGGTTGACATTTCACACAGCGCCATCTAGCCCCAAGGTAAGCTAAGCATAGCTTGTATTATGGGAACCAGACAACTGATATAATACTTAAATACTTTTTTGTAAATACATACACATAATACCCAGACACAGAAAAACACCAATGGTCGTCACACAAATGTATGTCTGGGTAGGATCGAACCGACGACCTACAGCGCAGAAGTACTACCAAGTGAGTTATGAGGCCTGTCAAAATAATAAGTAATAATCTACTTGAATTTTGTTGTTAATGTAAAATGACGTCGATACTATTTATCTACTCGTAACATCTCAAAGGAATTTCTAAAGTCTCCACCGTTTAATATAAACACAATACAATTTATGACAACAGCGGTATTATCAGAATAGTTCCTAATGGACATTGTATTTACTACGTTATGATTTGGGCGCGCCAATTTATTAAAGTGTGTGGGTGTACCATTATTCAAAGATCAAAGCACAGCCGTTTCACGAATGAAGTCCCACGACATTCAAACGAACTTCGTAAAAACAAAAAAGATGTTTGCTTTTGTCTCACTTTCGTGTGACTGGCTTTATAGCTTAGTTGGTCCCTGCCTTCGGTGCTGTAGGTCGTGGGTTCGATTCCCACTCAGGGCAAACATTTGTGTGACGAACATAGATGTTTGTTGTGTCTGGGTGTTCATATGCATTATATGTATGCATTTACGAAAAAAGTATGTAAGTATTATATCAGTTGTCTGGTTCCCATGACATGACATGATACAAGCTAAGCTTACTTTGGGGCTAGATGGCGCTGTGTGAAATGTACACCAATATTATTATTATATTGTGTAGACACTAGCGCGCCAGTAAAGGGACTTCTTATTTGGCACGGCCACGCTTTGGCGGGCGATGTGGTTTCCGAACGAATTAATTTGTGCGATAACGTGATTACCAAGCTTTTTGTAAATGTGTGTTGTTTATGAAAATTGGTTGTTGATTGAATAACACAATGAAGAAAACACAGATCAAAGAACGGCGCATTAGTAACCGACCCATAGATTGTTTTGGAGGAACGTAACTCACGTAAAATATAATCGTAGAGTTCTACATATTATTTCTCCGCTTATTTCTTTATTATAATAATTGGAACTTTTTCATTGCGTTCCTCTAAATAAGTCCTTAAGTATAGCTGATTTCAGATTTCGTTTATTCAAATAACAGTTAATGACAGAACCACGTTCGAATCGAGCGTCATGGTCTCGAGGTCGTATAAAAATCTTACTTGGTAAACTTTGCCTTTTTTATCTTTCCGGAAAAACCTCTTTCAAACTGTTATAAAAATTAAAAAAACCTAATTGGACCAACCTTCTCGAACGGTACGCGTATAAACAAACAGCAATACTTTTTTTTTAAGGCAAGATTCATGATATTACCTAACTGATTGTACAATTTGGTCTAAAGTAGGGTTAATAATATTATAATAACAAAATACAGGTAGTATAAACTTTTGCGTGCATGGCAAATTTGAGAAGGCCCTTATTCTTACGCTTATATGAAAAATAGCTACGCCCCGCGGTGTTACCCGCGGTGATAAGTCAACCCACGGGAACACTGCACTTTTCCGGGATAAAAAGGCTTCCAGAATATAATAGTAGTTATAGAATAATAGTAAGAATAAAATATTTAATTACTGAAATTCTAATTTATTTATAATTATCTACTATGGTAACAAATAGTAGTAGACAATAATACAACATTCAAGGAATGTACCACTTAACTGTGACGTTACGAAACTATTTAAAATAATCAATTTATTTCTGATTGCTTTTCAAACAGAACACATGTACTACTACTATGTAGATACCGCTTCGTGTCATTATTCAATATCATGTGTTCAAAGGCGAGTAACAGAGCAATAACAGCCCAATCGGGTGCTGTAAACTATTATTAATACAGCGTCGCGCACAAATTAGTTGCGATTTATCCTGTGGACATTCAATTAACCAGGAAAACTAAGACTTGTAGAGAGCGGAGGGTAGTTATCGATTTTATTTTATTTTTATTTAGAATCTACAGCTCTTATAATTTATTTATTGTAATTCAATAAATACGGATTTACCATTTACATCTATTGAATACATAATTACAAATACAAAATGATTCTTACTATTAATACATAGTGTTAATGTCAAATACATAAATTACACAATTATAAAATGTCCAAATAAAAAAATCACAAAATAAAACAACATAAAAATAAAGGTCAATCACAAACTAAACAACACATCCTATTATTCATTGTTATCAGTCTCACAACATCTGAGACACTCAGATAATAAATAAGTGAACCTTAAAATTACTCATACAGCCAATAACAGATAAAAAAAATATCTATCTAATATTACGGTACAAACTCGACTTATATGACAATTAAAGACAATATGTTATTATTATTTATTATTAACTAACAACCCGCCCGGGCTTCGTATGGGTTGCAGAACGTTATACGCCTTAAGAAGACGATGGTAATTTATAGATGAGTCCCAGTACTTACCGCTACCCGTGGGAAGCTGGGAAAGCGAATTAAAACCGTTAGTGTAAACTAAAAAGGAAACTCGATACTATTTCACGACATCTCTATTCAGTTTATGAAACACAAAAAACGAGACGGTCAAGTCAAATTCGTTAAAATACAAAATTGGTTATTAACATTCCGAGCGCGAGACATCGTACTGTGTGACGCTTTTTGTGATCTATTTTTGAAGCAATAAAATTATCTGAAGTTTACATTTTGGATATAAATGATGCCGGAACAAATTCTCGGCGTATAATTGCGGCTGGACGAATGTTTGAGTTTTGTGAATGAAAATCAATTGAGCGTTGAAATTGTTTTGATTCTCATTAATATCGAAATATATTATATCCTGAGTAATCATGTATTCCATTTAAATATTCGAATCCTACTAATATTATAAACGTGAAAGTTTGTATGGATGTTTGTTACTCTTTCACGCTCAAACGGCTTAATGGATTTGGATGAAATTCGGTACCAACATAGATTATATAATATCCTGGATTAACACAAGCTACTTTGATCCCGGAAAAGTGCAGTGTTCCCGTGGGATTACTTATTCACCACAGGTACACCGCGGGGAGAGCTATAAAGAAGCTTTGAGTACTATTTGTAACATTTTAAATTATTTGGAAGTACCCTTCAGGTAGCCATATAATTATTATAATTTAATAAGAATTTATTATAATTAATCCTCTAGTTCTTTCTTACTAGGTAATTCCTTTATTAGGTACCTACTTTCCCTTTACTATACATTCTCACTTGCCACCCTGGTGAGATCAGCAAAACGTCAATAGTGAAAGCTTTCACAGTTTTTAGTAGCCTTTAGTAGCTTTAAGTCGGTTAAAAAAATGACCTGAAATAAATAAATACTACATATAAGTAATATAATACCTAACTATAATTTGCCACTTTGTGAATTATTTAAAACTATGAAAATTTAAATAATAACAAAATTAACCCAAAGAACAAATTAAAGAAGAGAAGTAAAGAAGAAAAAGTAAAGAAGAAAAAGTAAAGAAGTACCTATACAAATATTATATATTTCACAGAGTAGAAAACATATATGTAGCTGTTATATGTATTATCATTGATATTGTCATTTTGATCAAAATCACGAACTTTGAGCTGAAACCTTAGCTTAGCTTAGCTTAGCTTAGCTTAGCTTAGACGGTTTTGCTTGAAATATATTTTGACTAGAAGTTTAATAATATCATTTTCTTCGCCAGGTACCTATTCAATTAAACAGAAATTTACCACGAAAATGTTACGGCAATATTTATCTGTTAATCCGTAAACAAGGATAAATTTACGATCGCGCGGGGATCCCGTAATGATCACTTAAAAATAAAGTGCCATAGTGAATCGAGCCAGTATTTTAATTGGGAAGAGAAAGACCGCTCGATTTTTTGCTTGAAAACTTTGTAATTAATGTCTTCACTGAGAAGGGAAGACAATTTTTGTCATTTTATCTTGTTTTTATGTAATAATTTATTGGAAGAATTGTAAATTGGGTAATAAAATACGGAAAATGTTGATGGGTGCCATCTCATCGTATGTAACGCGGTGTTTTACATATGTGTCACATATATTTAGCTCGAGTCAGATCCGAGAACCTTTCGTTCTACGACTGTAGTTTAAATTAAATTATGTTTTTGTATCTATGAGTCAATATTTGACTAGCGCAGACGAACAAATATTTACTACATAATAACTATTACTACTTACTATAATAACAACCAAACGAACAATAATACTCCCTTAGTGGCTATAATTTAAGATAAGTATTCCAGTAGGTATGTCTTGACCGCATCACTCACACAGTACAACTAAAACAATAAATATATTTATTTTATTTTAATATTATTCTTATTTGTATTCTATAAATATATTAAGATTTAAAAAAAATGTGAGCCGTCACGGGACGCCTGGCAGATGTGAAACATCGACATTATTTTGTAAGAAACTAAGTACCCCATCACTAATAATGTTTATGATTTGTCGTAACCTTGAACGGACCAATCAGCGCTCATGCCGTGGCGACGCGTCGCCAAGCCAGAAATCGGTTTTACGTGCGGCTATAGATGTTTCACATCAAAAAAAAAAAAAGTTGCACAAACACCCAGCATATTCATTCCATACAAATTAACATTTTGATCGTCAAAGATGATACAGGTGACGGTAGCCTCTTACCATGAGGTGGGCCGTCAGATCGTGTGCCTCATCATTCACATAAAAAAAGTCTTGTTATACAACAACGAAAATTTATGAACATTTTTAAACTCCCAATCAACATTAAGACAACCCATAGACAACTTTTTTTTACGTAAACCTAAAGCTACCATTAAGTTTGCACGCCACGAAGGCTACCGTTTGTGGCTAGGTAATTTATCCTCAAATCGCAGCGTGCGTGGGTTCGTAGTTAATTCAGCGGTCGTTGCACAATGCTGCCCCGCCGCGCGTCTAATCATCTGTGGCGAAGCTGCGGACGAGTTGGAATGTCACTGTCATCACAGGCTGTACAGACTATAAAATTCTTTTTTTTTGTGTTCAGGCAACTAGTAAATTTAAAAAGTAGAAAAATAATTAAACCGTATGCAATTATTAGCACTTATGTAAGGGAAGGAACTGGTTTCTGACATACAGTTAACGCTAGTTCGAAAGTAACAAAACTGTACAATATGGGTTTATTTCAAATAAAGTTATTGTTGTTATTATTAGAATGTTTATCCGGCATTTAATTCAGTCTTATGAAAACGATAGCATGGTTTGTTAGGAATAGAGAGAAGAATAGAAATTATGATTTGGTTAAGGTGTGTTTTTTTTTCATCTGTGGTAGTTTTGTCCTGAATGATGATTTTTGATGACGACTGCTAGCTGAGTTATTAGTTGGGAAGGCGGTGAAGAGCTCGATCACGTGTCACGTCTTGTCACACGACAATAAAAACCAAATACGGAAGATCATGTTCTAGTTGATTCTGTCTTTTATTGGAAAATGGAAAGCTGATCTTGTGTAAATAAATTTTAAATGCGAAAGATTATTTGGGGGTTTGCTAGGTGTTCTTTCACGCCAAAGTTAAGGAAGCATTTGCTGATATTTCGAGCATATACAGAATTATTATAAGCTGCTTCTTACTCCGGTAACTACAGCGCGAGCGAGAAAACAAGTTAGTTCCAAATAATCCTTTGGATCACCCCGTAGCGTTTTATCAAGACAAGCGTGACGAAAGTTCTGAAATCGTGCATGTCATTGGTGTCTCTAAATGGTAGATGTTTAGTACGATTACTCGTGTAAATACAAAATTAATTACTTGACGGATGGCTATCGACATCGTTCATATTCTGCAAAGATATAAACTTGCTGCGAAATATACCTATATTTTATTGTACCTACCAGCTGGTGCTGCCAACGTTTGCGTAGAATTATTACTGCAGTAGGTTACTTTTTTCTCCAAGCTTTCATCAATCTCCGTAACGCAAAGTTTTTTTTAAATAATGCACTTATGATCTTGTTTGATTTCTTTATTTTTACCAAAACCACCTCTATAATTATGATAATATGATAATTATGATTTTGTTGTATTACTTAAGAAATAATTAATTCCTCTTACAAATTTCATCCCCTATTTTACCCCTTTCAAGTTTCATAATTGCGACAACAAAGTCCAATCTACCTCTATACCAAAATACATCAAAATTGATTATGTGGCTTGGAAAGATAACAGACTGCTAGACAGAGTTACTTTTGCATTTATAATATTAGTAGGAAAGTATGAATATATCCAGTAAGATATTTAAGTCACTAGTAATCAGTAATTATAATAATAATAATATTGGTGGACCTTTCACACAGCGCCATCTAGCCCCAAAAGTAAGCTAAGCATAGCTTATATCATGGGAACCAGACAACTGATATAATACTTATATACTTTTCTTTTGTAAATACACTACATATTGATTTATATCCGTTGTTTACATCTACCCTCAGTATAATATAATTAATGCTAATACATAACACATATAATACATAATAACACCCAGACACAGAACAAACATCAATGTTACAAATGTCACAAATGTTTGTCCTGGGTGGAAATCGAACCCACGACCTACAGCGCAGAAGGCAGGGTTACTACCAAATGAGCTATGAGGCCTGTCATTTATAGTTACAGTTCTATTTGCTAATATATATAGTTTCTACTTCATTTCTTTATAATCCATAGCTAATCTCGATCTTATAGAGTTTGAGATACCAATGAGGCTTTAGTTATTAAAAGTATACAAACTAATTGTTAAAAGAACACATAATGCCAAAGTCTCTATACTTTTTTTTTTTTACTTTCCATCAATAATATTACGAACACACAAGGAAAATCAAAAATCCTAGTAACCTCAACGCGACGTAGAGTAGAGACGGGTAAGTTACACAAACAGCGCTAATGGCGACACAGCCACACAACGAAACCCATTAAGTTGAAAACTCAATAAACATCATTGTTCCAGCGCTTTCAGCGCTTAACTAGGAAAATAAGCTGGCCGCCCGGGGCCGCTTTCCACGATCTTACACACGGCGGCGGCGACCTCTAATATTCATAAGTCAATTTCCTGGCCCATTAATACGTAACGAAGTAGCGCAAATGGCCTTATCGCTTGTGCGCGATTACTTGCCCGCCGCTCTCTTACATAATTCAACGTATTAAACGAAATTGTTTAAACCTTATTGCTCGATTACGTTTCTCCACCCCTGACACGCCTCGTTTCGCGTCTCCAATCGGGACGCGGCGTTCCCGTTGGCCCCCACTTCTGTCCCCCGGCGTCCCGCCCGTCCGCCCGCCCGCCTTCCCGGTTCCAGTCGCCGGCGGGTTGTGACTGTCGGATGGCGGTTCGGGGCGGACGTGACGTCACCGTAACGGATTACAGTGCCAATTGCGAACTTTAAAAACACTATCGTTAATAAGAAACTTGGTGTGGTGAAAGTGTACAAGCTAATGTTCGAATAATAGACGTTGATATGACGATGCTTGCTATGGCGAGAGGGTCGGAGGAGCGCCAAGATCGAGAGGAGGTGGAATGCGAGGCGGAAAACAACGGGGAGGTTGACGTTGTGGGGGTTGAAGAGGCCGCTCCGGTGGACCTCACCCGCCGGCTCGGGCTCACCCGTCCACCAGAGAGGCCCACCATAGCGTTCAGTGTTGAGAACATTTTAGACCCTAATAAGTTCACAGGCCGTCAAGAGCCGTTTAGATACGATGAGCAGTACTGGAGGCCACATTACGACCGAGACGACAGTGACTCTGGTTAGTATTTAGTGCATTTCAATACAGTGTGTGTAGTGCATACTTTTAACTTTTTCTTATCGTTTTCCGGTTTTCATTCAGTTTCTGGTAAAAGAACACGACTTTCAAAAAATAGATAGTAAAAGTAAATAGGTATGTAAGTTACGTCGCATAAGATAAGTTATGAGAATGAAGACTTTTAGGTAAACGTAGTTTTTATGGTTATAAAAAGGTAGGTATTTGAATAAAAGTCAAATGTATACAAAAATTAAGTGCTTTTTTCTTAATGTTGGTAACAATGAAAACTTACCAATAGCTTGTAGCAAACCTGTTTGTTATTGCACTGCTGAACAAAATTGCCGTATTTTCGACATCAAATATAATAATACAATGTTATTAGAGCAAGTAAAAAGTAATGCAACATTATAATAGGAACCAATTTTCGCCTAAATATACTTAGAGAGCGCGTCGAATTGGAAGTCTTCAATCTAGTTAATGTAGTGTCCAAATAGCGTAAAATGAAGCGGTAACTTTTTGCATCCATTCGAGTCCAACTATTTAACGAGGTTTTTGTGTGCAACATTATGAGAGCGACGACCTTTCAATTGGTAGATGATTTGACATTTGATTTTGTTAAATCAATCGTCCTTCCTAATAATAAGTAAAAGTGTTAAATATTACAGGTAATTAATCAAAATATGTAAATGGGAAACAATTTTACATCTATTGAATCGAAAAGTGTTGTCACTATAAAAAATTGTCAAACAGAAATAGTCAACCGGGCAACAAATAAAAAAAAATGGGGCCAAAAGGCACAGCGTCAATAAATCTATCGCTGTAGCAGCAATAGTGATGTCAAAACTGTTTTGTTTGCTATGAATCAATTATCGTGGAGCAAGCACTCGTTTGTTTGCGAGCCGGCTGTCAGCGTTGACAAATTAACTACTTCCTCACCGACGGCCGGTCGCTGCAATGAAACGCAAAATCAAACAATATTTAATCTCATAAAATATGACGGACAAATTCTAGCTTAATTAGTTAAGAGACATAAAAAAAAGGACATAAATTTTAAAAAAAAACTGGGTCAACGAAGAATATTATCATTTTAAAAAGCTAAAATAATAACATAAAGTATGGTGAAAATCTAGGACAGAAAGGGAATATTAGAAACAGTGAGTCAACTTACTGAAAAACAGGTCGTAAGTTTGATTCCTGCTCGGGAATATTATTTGAATAGTCTGTAAATTTGTTTCGTGTCAGGGTGTTTATACGTACATGACATGTGTAATATACCTACGTCTGATTTTACACGGCACGGGACTGTTCTGAGATATTGCATTTTGGGTACTGAGGTCTGTACCTACTTATAACGTCATCTGCGAAACGTAAACTAAGAAAGTTAATAAATAAATAAAGGCATAGTTCTATAATTTTTTACAATACATAAAGACATAGTTTTTTTTATATAATAACGTATTGTAATATATTTTTAATTAATAAATTATAGGTATAACAAATGTTATTATAATTGTAGCTGTTTGTTTCAAATCAAAATATGTACAAAAATATGTACAGTCTATTAGTTATCAAGTTGTATGTACAAGCAATTTTTTAGTTTGGGGCTGAAAGGCACTGTTCCCCAATTTTTTTTTTAAATATAAATTACTAGTATCTTGCTCCGGCTTCGCACTGGTGAAACTAATTCACAATTGATACACACAAACCTTCCTCGTTTACCGCTCTTTCTATTAGTTAAAACCATATCGAAATCCGTTGCGTGGTTTAGAAGAATTAAGTACGTATAGAAAGATGCGGAGGCAGGTAACGACTTTGTTTTATAGGTAGATACTATTGGAGATTGTTATCTTGTTAATCTCGTTCCGGTGTGCTCGGGGCGGACAGTCGGAAGTAAGATTAATCTAGGTCTAGGGATATGACAGCCGCCGACAAGTTAACAGCTTCCGTTACCATGACCTGTACTTTATGCATTGAAAATTAACATTTTGCAATGTTCAAAAGTACTATCGCCGAAAATTCCGCCTTACCATCTTAAGGGTGCATTTTCTGTGTACCGCCTAGAAGTTTCCCCGCCATTGTAATATCGGACACCAATAGCAGCAACGTTTTTGGAGCCCTGTCATAAAGTTTTTGAACGTACAAAAATAAGGGAAACCAATAAGAATATAAAAGTGGCCTTATACACATTTTTTCAAGGAATCTGTGTATGTCCATGTTAATTGAATGAATGCTGCTACAAATTACTTACAATTTTTTATTAATTTACCGTAGGATAAGATATGGTGATTTATGCACACAATATTTATTTCATTACTTGAATGTGTGTGTTGAAAATGTTAGTACGTACTCTAATAATTAGGTATCGGAACTTTTTTTTGGTCTAGTTTGGAAACAGTACATTATTCATTTTATGTAGAGACAATAAAGTTAAGCGGAATCTCCTGATTAATAATAATACTAGCAGGTGCACGCAACGTCGTCTACGTAAAAAAAAACTAAAAAGATAATACCTATCTGAGGCTTGGCATTTTTATTACAAGATGTTTCGCCAGAAAAGGTGTCATTTTTCTCCAATAAATGAGAGCCAAATAAATAGGACAACAGTATTTTTGATACATAAAGTACCTACATGTTTGTAATCGAATCACCTCATGGAATAAATCGATCTCGAATCGAATCGAATCTCTACGAAACATTTTATTTTATAGTAACCTCTACCTATAGCAAAGCGATACGACTTAGATCCTCCCTTACTTCGGTATGTAACCCAAGCCGGATGGTATGCGCCCGTAACTGTTAAACGTAAACTACCTTAAGTGCCTGAATTTAACGAGCAACCACAACTTTCAAAATGGTATGGTGCCAGTACTGCCACATGTTGTACTGACTAACAAATCGTATAAAAATATCGTTATGGTCAGCTTCATTATTGCTTTTGATATGATCAGTATACACGTAAGCCTAAGGAATATGAAAGTGTGGAACGCTCGGGCACAGAAATCACTGACTCAATTTTTTTATCCTATTCGTAAATAAACTGCTATCCAATTCTTCAGAGATTCCATTAAGATATCAGGCCCATAAAGATAAAGATACCTTGCCTGTGTCTTCGCTGTTTCACAGGATATTTCAACGTTTTTTCTTCATACCTATCTATTTATTTATCCTACTGCAATATAATATATTATGTAAATACTAATGTTTTAAACTTACATTAGATTTGACTACACAAATGGTACTCGATATCTTATATACCTAAGGTCAATTTCACGAGCATAATTTAAGAAAATTATAAATGTTCTGATTGTAGGTCGAGTATATAAGAATAAGAATAAATTTATTAATTAACTTAAGTAATATTGTATACTTAAAATCTAAATAATCTAATTCTAAATAATCTAATCTAGTCGCTAAATAACATAGTGTAGTAACATTAACTTCTTTATTTCACATAGGAAGTTGTAGTACGTAGTATATATATATATATATATATATATATATATATATATATATATAATATATATATAAAAAGAAACAACGATATTAAATTATAAGTAGGTACCTATAATGTTAAGAGAAATTAAAGTTCTTGTTTTTAATATAGCGGGAGACAATATAAGAAAAACCCAATAATTCATTATAAAAATACACGCTAATACGTTATGCCTATCTCCCGTGGGTAAATTAGTATAATAAACGGTATAATAATCAAATGTTAACGAAGTTTTAAACATTGTACGATCATTGAAACTACGGAAACCGAGTCATTTAGGAAATTATCCTTGATTTTTCCTAGTTTGTAATAATTGAGACACAAATTTTATGACTTCCGTTAGTTCTGTAAAATGTGTAAAAGTCGGTTCTGCCTCTACCTCTATAATATAGGTATAAAATTGTTTGTAAAATATTTTAGTACAGATTTACTTGCATCATTAGAAGTCCAAGCGCATGATGATGCATGATTATTTAGTTACTAAGTATATAATACCATATCTTTAACTATAATTTTTGGTTCTAAGTATAATTTTTGTCCAAAAACTAATCCAAATTAGATAGTATCTATATGTATAGTATATGTTCCTTTATATATTCAAAACACACTCGCGTCAAATGTGTAATACATAATGTATCAAAATACCCTTCAAATAACTCACATCAGAACACCCAGAGCAAGCAAGAGATACTCCAATCTCGTTTCGTTCCTGCGCGTCCGACCGGACTTAAAGGGGCGAAAAATAAGCTGATTTTGGCCCTAAACGCTCCAAATTTATGGCGTCCGCTTGACCCCCGCAACGCCTTACTCACCTTTTATTTTTATTTGAGTGAGCAAGGAACAAATCTTAGCGTAAAAGGGATAATAAAATAATCGTTACATTCGTTTAGACGAATCTAATTTCACGGAGCGGTGCGCAAAGGGACGCAGGATAGGGTGTCCTCTGTCTCTCCCTATCACACGGCAGAAGATTTTGTCCTCTCTGTCTGGTGGCCAATCGTTGAGCCACTAGCAAAAGTTGAGTTCGCCTTATTTTCCGTGTTTGCGGGTTTTGCAGGAAGATTTTTGTTGAAAAATGTCTGTTTTGATAGAGGGTATCCTTCTGAATTATGTTGTGAATATGCAAAACATTTGTATTTGAGATTTTTTTATGAGAGTAAAAGGCGTTCATATGAGCATTAGAAGTCACGGACTTGAATTAATAGAAAAAACTGCGTAAAATTGAAGTATTTATTTAGTACTTATTTAAATAAATGTTAGTGGACATTTCACACATTGCCAGTGCCCAAATTAAGCTAAGCACAGCTTGTACCATATCAACAAGATGACTGAAAGAATACCTAGGTATATACTTTTTTGTACCTAAGTACCCAGATACAGAACGACACAGAACAAACATGCTCTTCACACAAAATATGTTTGTCCCGGGTGGGAATCGAACCCACATACAGCGCAGAGAGTTACTACCAACTGAGCTATGAGGTCAGTCATAGTCGTTGACGAAATACTATACCTACATCGTTGAAATACCAACCAATACCAAATTGAAAATGATAATTTGGTGTCTTACCAATCGGATACCACGTTCTAACATTCTAGAACCTTTTATCATGCATTTTAAGTCAGCAATAACATTTTAAAACAACCTTTTCACCCAATTGGTATTCTGCGCTCAAGTTAAAGGGTGTTTTCACGTAATTCCGCGGTTGTAATTAAAAAGTCAACGGGAGCAGTGCTGCCAACATTAAGCCCCTCGTTAACGTTTCCGGTGTTGCAAACTTTTGTAAAATAACCCAAGAATTATGGGGTTGATGAAATTAAAATACGAAGTGATAAATTTAATGATAGACTGGCCTTACAGCTCAGTTGGTAGTAACCCTGCCTTCTGGGCTGTAGGTCGTGGGTTTGATTCCCACCCAGGACAAACATTTGTGTGACTAACATTGACGTTTGTTCTGTGTCTGGGTGTTAATATGTATTACATATATTTACAAAAGTATATATAAGTATTATATCAATTGTCTGGTTCCCATAGTGCAAGCTATGCTTAGTTTGAGGCTAGGTGGGCTGTATGAATTGTAGTATGAATTGTATGCATTTACAAAAAAAAGGTATATAAGTATTGTATCAGTTGTCAGGTTCCCATGATACAAGCTATGGTTAGCTTACTTTGGGACTAGATAGCGCTGTGCAAAATGTCCACCAATATTTAATTAATTTATTTAATGTTAATGATAATTTTTTTCTTGTACCTAGGTACATCGTGTAATTGAAGTTAATTTCCGAGAAAACAATTTTTAAGGAATTTCCTGTCAATAAATACTTATACCATTACAATCAGAACAAACTGTTCTGTGAAAACAAAGTTTTCTTTGTATTTGGACAAATACAAACAAATACAGCTTAGACGCCTGTAGCATAGGTATTATTTATACTAATAATTGTTAGATAAGCTCTCCTCACCAGTCATAGGTATTCACAAATAAATGAACCCAGCGCGGACATTCTGCGAACAAGCATTACCTAACCCACTGAAGCAAGCATTCCAAATTACACATCCATTTTCTTCATTTAACAAATTGATGCCCCACCCCCCATTTCAAAAACAACCTTAAGTGTAACCACTTAGGTTCAGAATCCTTTAAAATTTCGCTCTTTACGTCCGCCCCAAAAGATAAGGTTGAATTTGGGTAAACTTCGGACAGAATTTAAACCTTAGTCTACAGAGATTAGATCGGTAATTGCTTGGGGTGTGTCGGGGAGGGAGGGGGTTGCGGTCCAAGTTGTAATTAATAAAGCTCTCTCGATTACAAGTGCCTTTCCGCGGGGATTCGGGGTGCTTATACTTGGATGAATATGCGTGTAACTTGTGAAGTATCAGCGTTTATAGAGTCGCGTTTGATTGTGCTGAACGTGAGGCAAAGTTCTGTAATATCATAATTGAGTTTGCTCTGGATAAGAAAAATGATTCTTTGTTTAGCTTATGTTTTCTGCTTGAACGTTTTTTTTATAAGAATGTATCCTCATGTATATTTCATTACATATATGTAGTATAACACAAAGTCGCTCCAGCAGTCTGTACGCTTACATCTTTTAAACTACGCCACGGATTTTAATACAGTTTTCAGAAATAGAGTGATTGAAGAGGAAGGTTTATATGTAAAGTTTAGTATTGTTTTTTATTAATTTGTTGATATGACGATAATTGTTCAAGATGTCGGAAGATATCAAGCCGAATGGGAGATTTACTGGCGTACACCGCGTACACTGGCGTAAACCAATACCTACAGTTGTATATCTTTATTATATTGTATTAAACCATCGTCTTCTCTTTTAGGCGTATAATGTTCTGCTTTCCGTGCGAAGCCCGGGCGGGTCACTAGTTTGAATATATATTTGTAATGGTATTTTACCTCAAGTGCCTATAATTTCACTGCACCCACATACCTACTTCAAACCTTAAAACATGTTAGAGTACCTACTACAGCTTGGCCTTGGAATTTGGATGTGTTAACGATTTAAAGTCGGCCAACTTTGTGTATAGAATAGCCGCTGCTACAAAATATAAATTTTTCTATATTCTATAGAAAATTCAACTTTTTTTATGTGATTCGGTTGGCGGAACGAGCTGACGGCCCACCTGATGTTAAGTGGTAACCGTCGCCCATAGACAACAACAATACGGCTCAAGTCCTCTCCACCAAAGTATGAGATGACCTGAGTTACATCGCGTTGCGTCCATCACCCCGAGACTTTCTATTTAGAATTTCTGGAGAAATGTTATAGAGGTTTCACCGATAAATAAAAAACTAGCAAACTTAAAAGCCTGTGTAGTCGAGAGCGGGCAACGTAAGCCCCCCCCGGCTTACTACGCTTGTTACCTGATGTTAACATGTCGCTATGGCTTACCAGCCCCTAGAAAATATTTCCAACCGTTCTAACGTAGTGTATATGTACTATAAATCACTATATATATATAGCTATATAGTAAATAATATCCAAACTGTTGCATCTACCCAAATAAATAAAAGTGGAGTGTCTGTTTGTAATATTAAAATAACCTCTTTTTACTAAGTGCTGGTGTATGGATGTATACACGCACAGTACATATACCGAAACAACATTTTTTTAAATTTTTGTCTGTCTGTGTGTCTGTTTGTTCCGGCTAATCTCTGAAATGACTGGACTGATTTTGACGGGACTTTCACTAGCAGATAGCTGATTTAACAAGGAAGGAGACTGATGGAGGATTGAGGAGACTGATGTAACAAGGAAGGAGTAACTTAGGCTGCTTTTCCGAGGGGTAAAATAGCGGTGCGTGACAAAACCGAATTCCACGCGGACGAAGTCGCGGGCAACAGCTAGCTTATAATAATAGTGTGATATGTGATAAGAAATAATAAAAGCTGTTTGATAACACGAGAATTTTGTATATTAGGTTTTAGAGCTTTTAAGTTGTTAAAACAACATGGCGTCCGAAATCATGTTTTCCGATCGCCTCGCTGGCAGCACTAGCGCAAATCACCCGAGTGATAAGGTCGTTACAGATAACGCTTTCAGCATCGGATTTCTAACGATTTGTTTATGGATACATGCAATATGCTTAGTAAAATACCAATAAAATATACGACGTTAAGACAGCTGTCCACTGTAGTACACGAATTAGCGCATAAAATGGCGCCCGTAATCACTTGCCGACGGATATATCGTCACAGCGATGCGGCTCGATAAATATATCGTAAACGGGTATATGTAAGGTTACTGTTCCGTCAACTGTTAGCAATCGATTGTAATGTGTTTTACATATATTTTTAAACTAGCTGCGCCACGCGGTGAATAAGTAATCCCACGGGAACACTGCACTTTTCCCGGATCAAAGTAGCCTATGTGTTAATCCAGAATATAAGCTATCTCGGTACCAAATTTCATCCAAATCCATTCAGCCGTTTGAGCGTGAAAGAGTGACAAACATCCATACAAACTTTCACGTTTATAATATTAGTAGGACGTCTAATATGTATTAGGTACACCAAATAAAGTAGAACTTATGTCAAGTTCGTCCGGGGAATTGCGTAGCCATTTCTGCCACTAAGCAGTTATTCATTCGCGTTACTGTGTTCCAGTTTGAAAGGTGTGATTGCCGGTGAAATTACAGGCACATGAGACTACCTTGACGTCTCAGAGCTACGGGCGCATACGATACGACTTGATTATTTCGTACCTAAGTAGGGGAGGACCCAAGTCGTAATCCTTGTTACGGCAGTTACCACTTATTAACCGGTCAGCTAACTGCCTATTCGGGTTTTTTTTAATTTATCGGGTTTAGCAAAATCCTTTCTATGTTACTACGAAATGGTCTCATTTACAAGTAGTCAAAATCAATTCAGTAGTTTAGTTTTTAAATAAAAATAACTAGAAAAAATATGTTATGCTATAATGAAAAATAGAAAAAACATATTATACTAAGTACGAAATAACGATTAATCAATGTTTTCGTTTTTTCTGCGCAAAGTTATTATTTCTCTCTCCCTTCTTAGTACTATCTGAGACTTTTTTTAATGCTTTAATTATATATTATTATATCCATGCGTTTTGCCGTACTTTGTAACGTTGATAGTAAATAATAATAATAATATATAATAATCATTTATTTCAGACAAATCAATACACGCCAATTAAAATATCCAAAGATTAAAACAAATTAAATTAAATCAAATCAAATTAAATCAAAATAAATGAAATAAAATTAAGTTAAACTAAATTAAAATTACAAAAAATGTTCAATTAAATAATGTCATCAAAACTTAAATTACAATCATTGTCATTACTATTATTATTATTTTATTTAGTCCAGGAAACCATCATCCGTGTCCTCATCACCAATCTCAACAAGACTGCTTGATCGGAACCTGAATGATGGATTTTACAATTGGCGAATCATACTTAAGTAAAGCCGCCAGTGGCTGCTCATCCTACATGTATACCATCCAGCAGGCCGTCTGTCCGTCCGTACATTTGTGGGACATCGTGCGCGCGCGCCGTTAATTGCCTGCCAATGTACAAAAAGAAAAAAGGATTGGAAATAGATTTGTGCTAATTAATTGCTGTTTTGTACACGTTGGAATAGTTCCAGTCAGTCGATATAAAGGTTATATGTGGTTATATTCGGCTGATGATGGTTTGAGTAACACTGTGTTTATTTTGGTTTTCAAATCTAATTTTACAATCCAAACTACAGATCTCAGTTTCAGTAATTTCGAATATCAATAAATAATTATATATTATAAATACATACCCGACGCTTAAATTAGATTTAAATTAAACTTAGAAGCATTTTGAAAGGGGTCCTTATTCTACAATTGACTGGCCTCATAGCTCAGTTGGTAGAAAATCTGCCTTTTGCGCTGTGGGTCGTGGGTCCGATTCCTACCCTGGTAAATATTCTTGCGACGAATTGTTGTTTGTTCTGTGTTTAAATGTAAATGATGCAGTTATATACATATTTTTATTAAAAAAAAAATTACAGTTGTCTGCTTCCCATAGTACAAGCTATGCTTAGTTTGGGGCTAGATGGCGCTGTGTGAAAATGTCCACTAATATTTATTCATTTATCATATATAGTTTTATTAATTAATATATAAATGCCACTGTCTCATTTAATACACCTGTGAAAATGCCAAGAGCGACTAGAATCAAACTCTTTAATTTAGAAGTCCCAAATTCTAACCTTGGACACAATGCTCCCATACCCAGACTAAGCAGACAGTATAACATTGTATCTAAGTCCACCAAAATTGACATATTTGCTGACTCATTGTTTAAATTTAAGAAATTCTAAAATTATAATCTATGTTTTTAATAACCGAAATTTATCTCTTGATCTTTTTATTTTTATTTTGTATAATTTATTGTAAATGTTTTTTTTTGTTCACTTTATCTACCTACTTAACTGTCACACTTAGACTAAGAAGTCTTCACCATTAGTTGTAACAACATTTACCATGTATCTTTTCATAATTCAGCTCTCAATTTAATGTTTTTATGTATGTTATGTTGGTGTTCATTAAATAAATAAATAAATAAATAATATCTATAATTATGTAATTAATATATAAATATATAATAAATAATATGGTATATAAAAAAAATATTATGTTTAATCTCTTTCCAGTTGTTAAAGGGTCTCAGAAATCGTTAAAAATGTTTAGTTGCGCTTCACTTAGTAATTATTTAAATTTAGAGGCATGTTGAAAGATTACAATACAGGCTCTAATATTCATAGAGATAAATAACATTCAGCTAGTTTAATTTGTATAATTGCTAAAATGTTTTTGTTTATATTGATTCTATATTTTTGTATCTGTGGATCTAATAAAATTATTATTATTATTATATGTGACGTATTTGCCTATGCAAATGCAATATTTGATTCCAAATCTCTTTTATAATAATAATAAATAATAAATAATAAATCTCAAATGAATTTATTAGGACCAAATGTTGTCGTAAAATATAAATCAATATGTTTTATAGTTTCCTCATAATGAAAATTTTCTTATAATTTACATGTTTTCCAAACATGCTAATAGCCATTTCCTTTTCTTGTCAATCGGCAACACAGCACTGGTGCTGCCATGCGAAATAGTTTTAAAACCTCATTAATTTTTAATGTGGCAACACCGCTAACACATTTCATCGTCCGGAAATATTAAAATTTAATTTACGACGACAGTTTTGTGTTTAGTAAAATTGGTAAAATGCGAATTTTAATGACAAGAGGATGTATAAATATATTCCGAATGGAGCGAGCGTTTATAATCATTAAATAGTAGTTTAGGAAGCGCGAAATGTTGGCAAAATTGCCGATTAAGAGAAGTTATGAACGATTTATACTTCGAACAGCTGGATTTAATATCGTTGGTGCTTGTGCATCAAATTGTTGGTATGCGATATCATTGACATCAATACCATACAAATATTTAAAGACAAAGTGGAAACCAAGTATCGTTTTAGTTAAAAATACTGCATGTTCCTTCGCGTAACTAGGGTCTACTCAAATGCGATATATGTAGTTGTAACGCTATTTGTGAACGCTCCATTTTACTATCCATCAAATTTCTGTATCGGCAGCTTTAAACGAAATTAATTCTTAACGATTAAGTCCAATAATTTTATAGGTATTATTTTATATGGCACAGTAGCATTTTAAACTGGGTGTTGAAGTAAGATTTATGTTTCCATTATTTATATTGTATAGCTACGTTCCAAGGGTTATGGTAATAACGGGTAATATATATCGGGTAGTTTTTCATTTTGACCCTGTCTCGTGTTATATTTTGCTACGACGCATCCACACTGCGACTAATTTATCCACCTGTAAATTGTCTTTGTTACAACTACAATATCTGTATCTCACAAGCAGTTGAACTTATGCCGAGTTCGTCCGAGGAAGTACTGCCACCATACCCATTTCTGCCACCAAGCAGTAATGCATTCACGTTACTGTATTCCTGTTCAGAGGGTGTGGTTGCTGGTGGAAGTCAGGCACATGAGACATTCCACTTTCACGTCACAAACAGGCTTCTTAACTACGCAATGGATTTTGATACGGTTTTCAATAAAAAGAAAGAGCCATAAACGAAGAACGTTTATATAATATGTAATATGTAAATATTTTGCACAAAATTACATAAATAAGACGGGGTTTTGCCAAAAAACTGTAACTTAATTCTTCTCTTCTTGCTTAGCGCAATCCTCGTTTTCTTTTTTAGTAAATTCCACCCGTGCGAATTCGGGGCGGGTCGCTAGTTTATAATATGAGGTCGAAGGGATGGCGGCGTTCGTCACCTGTCAAAAACAGTATTACTTTTAATTAGTTTTGTTTTGAAAGGTATTATTATTATTATTATTATATTATTAGGTATTAACTTTATTTTTGCAATAAGATATAAGTGAATATTTGCATACCATATTAGGGGAATGTGAGAAATTGCCATATTTTATGTCACCATGATGTAACATTGAAGCAAATAAATGATTTGATTTGATTTGATTTGACTTGATTTGATTTGATTCTTTTTTTTTGATTTTTGATTTGATTGAATATTTATTCAAAAAACAATTTACAAATTGTGTCTGAAATATATTCTAACCTACTTAAAAAAAGCTTGAAATTAAATTAACTTAAATGATAAATATTATGGATAAAATATTATTAAATATCTAAAACTTGCACAAGTAAAAAAAAAATACAATTACATTGAACTGATTTGATTTGATTTGACTTTAATGCCATCAACTCGTCAAACCTCCAAAGCTACTTTCTCTTGTTACAGTCAAAGATCACCTTCAACACTCAGACCTCGAGAACGATGAGCTGGAAACCGACGACCAGACCTCGAACATGGATGACGACATCCTCACGCAGTCCGACCTAGACGAGAACGGAGACCCAAAAAGCCCTCAGAGTGGGAGCTCCAAGAAAGGCAAGAGCTCCAGGGACTCCAAAGGCGGGACGAAGCCCCGACGCGCCAGAACGGCGTTCACGTATGAACAGCTGGTGTCTCTGGAGAATAAGTTTAAGACGACTCGGTACCTCTCCGTCTGCGAGAGGCTCAATTTGGCGCTAAGTTTGAGTTTGACAGAGACACAGGTAAATTCTTAGATGGGCTTCTGCGAACGATGATGTAACTACGAGTATTTTGAGTATACGAGATATACGTCTGGCCTTACAGCTCAGTTGGTAGTAATGCTGCCTTCTGCGCTGTAGGTCGAGGGTCACTTATATAAACACTCAAATATGAGAATATCGTTGATGATCCCCAAATAAATAAATAAAATTACATGAGGAACAGAGACACAGAACGAAGAAGTTTTAGTTTTAAGTTCATAATATTTTGTTTATTGGTACGAAAGTATGTTAATTTACTCAGAAGAAAATATGAACAGTTTGGTCTTTTATAGATCAATTAGACAGATTTTAACTGTAAAATCTAAAACACAAAAAATAATCACATCACTCTTTCGCAGGTCAAAATCTGGTTCCAAAATCGCCGAACGAAATGGAAAAAGCAGAATCCGGGTATGGATGTCAACAGCCCTACGGTGCCGCCACCCCCCGGGGGAGGGTTCTCCGGCCCCTACCCGGGGGGGCTGCTCTACTCCCACGGGGTGCCGTACCCCTTCACGGGGCCTGGACCCTACGCTCCGTACTTCCACCACCTCGCTGCGAATCACCACCACACGCACGGAAGTCTGGGGCATTCCCACACGTGATTATGGCAGCGCCCGGGGTCAAATGACTCTAGGGTCGAGAAGGATGAAAGTGGACTAACAAACTAGTGTTCAGTTGGGTTGTTTAACCGCTACAGTGTTGCGTGCGTGGGTTCAATTTCGATATTTTCGGTAGATTGCAAGCAGTTGGTGGGTATCGAGGCTGACGAGAAAACTTTTTGTCGTTTCTCATAGTATTTTTGACAGATTCCAAATAGTGGGTAAGTGGGTAATTTTTTGGTATTTCTGTTAAGAAACATAGAGAAATTGTAAATTAACTTAATCTAAAAGCTGTTATCTAAATTATGTGTTTATAAGGGAAAAATCGATAAGGAATATATTTATTGACTTTATTTCTATCGATAGGTCCGCGCACATAACGCTTGCTACGGACAAAAATTGGAGGTAGACAGGTTGGAAGGTGACAATGACAAATGGGTTTATTTGTCAAAATTGACTTTTGGTCGAAGGAAGGCGACATTGACATATGGGTTTATTTGTCAGAATTGACTTTAACAATTAGTCACAGCAGTCACAGCCTCCTCAACTATGCCTGCTTATTGGCATTCGGTGTGGTGGTAAGAACTCAATTGACGCGTCTCAATATAGCACTTAGTCGTACTACTTGTAAAGAGATATACACGAAGGGATAAAAGTGATTGTATTTACTTAGTGACTTAGTGCAATTGTGTAATATAAATCGATTGTGATATGTATTTCATAAGAATTTAGTTTAGCGTGTATTATATGAATGCTGCCCTTTTTAGAAAGTTTTCATTAATGTGTCATTTTTATTTTGGCTATTTTATAATAATATTAAATTTAGTTTTATTAATTTGAATGTACATACTGAAACTACGTATGTTCTTTAGTCATTTAATTGAAACTATTATAGACGACATATTAATTAGGTACAGTAGCGTTGACTAATATTATTTTAATCAGTTTATTAAACTAGAATCCAAATAATTGTATTATACCTATATGTAAAAACTGTAAAAAGTCCTGTAAATAAAGTAATATGTATTACAAATACCTTACATTTACGTTCTTTTTTTTGCATTCTTTTGTACCCTCTCATAATATTACGAGCTAATTTGCATGGTTGCTTATATGTTTTAGAGCTTTTTGTTATGTCCAGGTCACAAAATACTTTATAAATTAATGTTACTACACCCAACACATTCTTTTACTTGTTTAAATTATATCTACACTACTGGACCAGAATACATTTAAAACTGATTCTCCTAATACTCTACCTAATACACAATTATTTTCAAGATACACAAGTATTAATTAAATTATTAATACGAATAGATTGCGTCAAGCAAAAATATACAATTCAGAAAATTTGCCTTTTCCTTATATAAATAGTATATATATTACATATCTCGTATCATTATACATAGGGTATAAATACAATGCGTTTAAATAATCAAAACTCCTTATTTTTTATTAAGTAACCATTTCATTATTGGCGTTTTCATGCTAGAGATATTACTAAACTGACGAATCATTTATTATTAAAAATACTACTAACTTAAATAGATAATCCCTCAGTATGTATCATAGTAAAATATTAAATTATGTGATGCTCAATGCTGTAAATAAACGTAATAAGTAATATTATTCGTAACTCAATGTTGATATAAAATAGTTTCAAGTTATGAAGTTTGTTTCATTTCACCTTGCCCGAGAGATTTATCGAAATGCTAGCTGTTGATCGCGGCTTCGTCCGCGTGGAATTCGGTTTTATCACGCACCATATTTTGCCCCTCGGAAAAGTAGCTTAAGTTACTTCTTGTTACAACAGCTATCTGCCAGTGAGTCCCGTTAAAATCTGTCCAGCCATTTCAAAGAGTAGCCGGAACAAACAGACAGACAGGCAGATTTAAAAAAAAAAGTTATTTTGTTATATGTGCCGTGTATACATCCATATTCACTTAGTAAAAAGCGGTTATTTTAATATTACAAACAGACACTCCAATTTTATTTATTTGTATAGATTAGCAGGGTGAGGAAACGCCTTGGCCCTTAATGATGATATCATAGGTGATATAGGTGGTTTCCCATCGATATAATGACAGCAGTTACTGATGACTTTCCTTCATGTCTCTGGGTAGCGGGCGCAAGTTGATGCATCTTCGAGTTTCCCATACTACCTTCATTCATGCAAGGCATATCGTGCATACTCATCTCTGCCGCCAAGCATAAATGCGGTCGCGGTACTGGTCTGAAATTTGCGGTTTCCAACGAAATTTTTTTTTTGGCGGACAATTCGCGCAGCGTCATTTAGTCCCAAGCTAAGTATAGCTTGCACTATGGGAACCAGACAATTGATATAATACTTATATTATATATACGTTTTGTAAATACATACATATAATATATATTAACACCCAGACACAGAACAAACATCTACATTTGTCACAAAAATGTGTCAAAAAAGGTGGGAATCGAACCCGCGACCTACAGCGCAGAAGGCAGAGTTACTACCAACTGAGCTGTGAGGCCTGTCAAAATATTACCACCGAGAAGATCATATCATCTTTCAAATGTCTTAAATGTTTGTCTCGGGTGGGAGTCGAACCTCCTACCTACAGCGCTGAAGGCAGATACTACTGAGCTATGAGGCCAATCTAAACGGAACACGGCAGTGCAAGTGCACTTCTTTACTAAGTAATGGGTATGGTATGGTGACCACTTCACCAGACAAGCATATACATATGTAGAATAGACCACGGTATATCATAAAGACGTTGAAATTACTAGTCGATGTCTTACATGCATGTAATGACAGACGTAACACGAGTGCATTACTTCTAGGCGATGGATGAAAGGATGAAACTGTCACCTAAAATCTGAACAAAAACGATCGCGTCACAAGGATAACTCCAGATGACGTTGGTAAAAAGTCGTCCGGAGAAGTACTGCCGCCATGCCCATTTCTGCCGCCAAGCTGTGTTTCGGTTTGAAAGGTGTGGTTGCCGGTGAAGTTACAGACACATGAGACATTCCATCTACACGTCTCAGAGTTACGGGCGCATACGATGCAACTTGCGTCTTGTCGTACCTAGTAGGGGAGGACCCAAATCGCATTGGTTATGGGCCGAGGTTACCACTAAACACCAGGTGGGCCGTCGGCTCGTTCCGTAACTGTATCAAATAAAGAAAATAAGAGAACGTGTTGTTTGGTGGTGGACAGACTTTTTCGCATGACCATTGTTTTCAGACAGTAATTGTTTAAAATAACCTTTATTGGCTGCCACTCGCATCTTTGACACCAGCTAATTAGCCAGATACCAAACTGATTGACGAGAACCCGACAGGCAGAGAGTCAATAATAATTTAACAAGCTATGCGCTACATTTTCAGCGAATACATATTTTTTCACAGAACAGCGGCGCGGCGGTGCTCTTTGAACAGATCCAAGATGGCGGCGCGTCATCTGTCATTTTTAATTGTATGTCAAACGGGCTTCACGCGTCGCCGCGACGTATATTTAGTTTATAGCGGCGTAAACGACGCTATTATTAGTCGATACGGTCTCATTAGATTCACATTTAGAAGCGTGCCGTGATCAATGCTAGAATAACTGTAATTATCTGTCAGTGAATATAAAATTGAAATAGATCTTTTCGTATGATGTTTCCGACTGAAATAATTTCATTGTGGGCAGGTCTCACAGCGGCCTGGCAGCTCAGTTGGTAGTAACTCTGCCTTCTGAGCTGTAGGTTGTGGGTTCGATTCCCACCCAGGACAAACATTTGTATGACGAATATAGATGTTTGTTCTATGTCTGGGTGTTAATATATATTATAAGTTGTAGTTACAAAAAGAAGTACTTATGTATTCTATCAGCTATCTGGTTCCCATAGTACAAGCTATGCTTAGTTTGGGGCTAGATGGCGCTGTGTGAATTGTCCACCAGTATTATTATTATTAATGTATTATTGAGGGTAGCGTAGTAGTAGTACTAGTGTGTGAAACTGATAGATATACTAGGGTAGCCTGCTCGATTCCTAGCGGCACAAATGTGTGCATGGTCTACATAGAATCATGCTGCATCCTTTGAAGATGCGTGCAGAGAGTATGGGCCAAGTTTCACCGTGAACCTAATTGATTTCATTATATAATAATAAATGAAAATTTGAGAGAGACAATAATTTCTTAACTGTAACTTATTGCAACTAACAATTCTATCAAAACAAAATATTTATACAAATCACAGCGAAACATAATATTATAACAAGTTCCCAATTATAATACTATATAAATAAATAGATGTTTAACAAAGTAAACTTATCAATCAACATCTAACAATGGTTCCTGTCCATTGATGGCCCAATTCAAGGCTTAGAACTTGGAAATTAAGACATTATAGAAATGTCCCGTGTTCATCTCTTCATTAGTGTGTCAATGGGTTCTTTGATGTGCCGCCGCCGAGGCGACCGGCGCGGCGCGGGCGCCGGCGACTGTATAGCACAAATGACATCCTATTCCGGCTTACTTATTGATATTTTGAATTGGTCTTATAGAAGATTTGCTTTTAAATTATATTGATAAGTTCAAAACGAAATCACAAATTGAAAATCTTTAAAATATTATGTACAGTTGAACGAGAGATCGAATCGAGGAGTCCTTTAAATTTACTTTGGTAAATCGGCTTTGTACGTATGTGTCCGAAGAAACTTAACTAAAACTTAATGAATGAGAAAACATTTTTTTTTTATTGAGAATGCTTATTATGCGAATATTTGCTCAAATCAAAGCATCCTATGTAGGTACGTTTGAAAATAGAAATGTCTTCCTTTTATCTCTTGTTTCATAATTTGTTCCGTAATATGGTAACACCTTAGAAACTAGAACGATGATGAAGTAGCGAAAATACGGCGATACTGTGGAGCACGTTTTTATTGTAATGTCAAACAAAATATTTATTTTCAGCCATTAAACTATCGACAGAATAAAACCACGCATACAAACATAACATGTTTATTCATAAACTAAATATACTTTATTGTATCTATATTTGTTGATAGAGCTGGCAACGCTAAGTTGTAAAAGCCGGAGTTTGATTTATTTCGAATTTAGTGCGCGAGCGACGTCCTCTACATAGAAATTATCGTCTTCGGCGTTGTTTGACAAGTACATAGTTACATCCACCCAAGTTTTTGTTGACCAATATGAAACTCTTAAACACACAGCTCAGCACTAAGTTTTCTTGTATTTTAAGTGGCAAAACCAACACTCAAATGTTATCTACATTCAACTATCTACATACAATCATACAAGTATTTTAATCCGTTATTATCAGGTTGGTGACAAAATATTGGTTTATTTTAAGACCAGGCTGTAATCATGCTTAAGATCCCGTTGTTTCTTGAACCCTGTCATCTAGGATACATATCTTAGAACGATCGGTAAAGCTACCGTCCGAGTACTTCCAGAAGAGGCAGTAAAAAAAATCGTAGGCAAAATATTCTTATTATAGTTATGGCCTAAGTATCTTTAAGTACCATATATCGTTTGTAAGTACTGTCCTAATATTGCTATACCTGTAAACACTGTTTTAAGCTCTAATTATTTAAATAAGACCCAAATGTACACTTGGTTATGCAACGTATCTTGTATCTTTCGGAGAATTACTGCAACAAAATCACAGGCGCATGAGACATTCCATTTCAGATTCATAATGGCGGGCGCAATGCGAATTCCGTCAACCAAAACATCAAACTAACAGCAAGCTTAAAACTCAAGTTGTGTTATTATTATTTTCGGCAGAGTTTACATCATCAGCCGGACAGTGAGCTGGATAGAAACTGCAGTTATCCGGTTTTCAGCGCCGGTGGCCGGACTGTCGCATGCCTATTTCCAAGCCGTTTTCGACAACCAACAAGTGGCAATTATAAATGACAAATGACATGAGTTATGTCGCTTGTTACTTGTCTGACAAGTCACCTTAAAACTGTGTGATCTCTATAGCTCGCTTCCTAGCAGACGGACGATTTTAAAACTTTCAACGTACGTTTTAGTTTCTTTGATATCTCAATTTTGTGAGTGGCTGTCGCGAGTTTTGCTGATTTGCACATAGATTGTTTGAAGTATGTGAAGGAAATAAATGTAACAGAATTAAATGAAAGAATCATACAAAAAACCTCATTGAAAAATATTCCTATTTTCAAATCCTAGTTGTAGTAATTTCTCAATTCCTAGTTGTCACTGTCGACGGCATCTGTATTAACTCTTGAAAACTTAGAAGTGTGACTTACCTATCGCCATTACAACATCGTTCAAATCTATACATATAATAAAATTGTAGAAAAGTGGTGTCTGTACTATGGGTATCAGACAACTGATATAATAATTATATACTTTTTGTAAATAACGTAGAACGTAGAACAAACATCTACATTCGTTACATAATTGATTATCTTGCGTGGATTTGAACCTACGACATAAGCGCATAAGGCAGAGTTACTACCAGCTAAGCTGTGAGGCCAGTCAAAATAACAAATTACCTCAAGTTTGTTATCACTTTACTATAAAAACAAAATCACTACGCCTTTTAGACGTTATTAAGTAAATTATGAATGCTTTTTTGCTTTTGTCTGAAATGTATAGCGGTTTATCCAATACTTAAATTACATTAAATTTTTACACAACCACTTCATAAAATATTTCACGAACCATAATGCGTGTTTACGCTGTCATTGACGCTAAAAGCTTTATTTTTATAATAATTATGATACTGTCAGCTTGTTCAGCGTTATCATAAACATGAGGATGGTGTTACTAGGGGTTTGAAGTAGTGTGTTTAAGAATCACAAGTGCAGCGAGGAACAGCTACTACTTCGAGGACAATAATTTAAAGGCATAATTGTATTAAAACTAGATATTACTGATTTCTCATTTTATTCAATTTGGGGCCCGAAAATTTCTGCTGTGATCTTATAATTATTACGCTTCATTTCGGGTTATATCTACCTATAACAGAAAAAAGTATATTATAAAAAAATATTGGCCTTTCGGGGCCCCCCAGAAAGGCCAAAAGTCATGTCATATACTTCAGTCAGTAGTGAGGAGACACGCTTCCTCAGCGAGTATCACATTTAATTACATGTAAATTCGTCGTCCATTACTGGCGCTACGCTTCGAATGCGGCTTTGATCGCGTCACGCCAAAAATATCACAAGACACTGTGTCTAATAAGAGCGGTGAATGACTCACAATTAGAATTGTGGACGAAAGGGTGACTGATATGAAATTAGAAGGCGCAAGATTTGGCTCAGCATATCACGAATTTCTCAGTTATTAAAAGCTTTGGAATTCGCCGGTTTATATTTTTTTGCTTTTGTTTTCACTATGGTTAAAGTTATTATCACAGCTCTATCCCTTTTATATCAGTTAAAAAAAATGTGATAGAAACGTTTAAATTCAGATTAAGCTTCAGATAATATAGATAGTATACAAATAGATAATATACGTCCAAATTTCACATTTTACTATCAGTTATACGATTACTTCTAGGAAACCTTTAAAACCGCAGAATAATTCTTACGATTATCTTATATCATTCTACAGGTATATATATTATATATCATCTTATGGAATTAAAATATTGAGAAGAATTAATAAATTAATAAATTTGAGCAATATAAGCTGTATCCTACGTCTGCATTACTTTACGTAACGGAATCTACATAGAGTAGGTATGTTAAAAGATTATGGAAATGTGAAGGAAATCTGAAGTCTTCAAGTCCTCGAGAATCAGCCGCGGCCTCCAGCAAAACAAATCGGAGGAAGCAATTTTCTCATACGGATTTAATGCGAGCCTTTTACTGAGCTAGTCGGAGTACAGAAACTGTTGAGACTGGATAATGTAATAATATTTTCATGCCATTATATAATGGAAAAAAAACTGAGTATCTTAAGAAAATTTGAGTTATTAGTTCATATATGCTAGGAGAGGAAAAGGAATTTAAATAAAAATCATCATTGTTCCGAAATCCAAAAAAGACGCTATGGTTTAAAAACACACATCAGATTATTTTTGGGTTTTGGGATAAGTGAATTTCTATGACATGTTCTTTGTGGTTTCATGGATGTGGAAAGCGAAATAAGAGAAGTAGTAGATTCCATATAGTTATTATGTGTGAGACACATGAAATTTTCAATTTTCAAGTAGGTATCGACTTAAAAGATCAATAAACATGGATCTTCTACTAAATATATTGTTAATGATAGTATAAATAAAATGAGCCACCTGGGCCAGGTTCTATATTTTAGGTGAAAGGTCCAGCGGCTAACCTACTGAAATCTTTTCATAAAAATTTTGCTAAATCTATACATATAATAAAATTGTAGAAAAGTGGTGTCTGTACAATGGAAATATATAAAAAAAAAGTAGCAGAGGTTGTTATTATATCGATGCCGAACCCGAAATTGTAATTACTTTTTTTTTGTCTGTTTGTCGGTTTGTCTGTTTGTCTGTGTGTTTGTGCACGCTAATATCAGAAACGGCTTATTCGATTTAGATACGGTTTTCACTAATATATTGTAGTAAGCTTCACTTAACATTTAGTGTTTATTTCATGTCAATCCGTTCATAAATAAAAAAGTTATGTCAATTTAAAGAATCACGGCGAACATTTTTACGACGGTATATGTAATTCAAAATATGCTGCCCGAAAAGTCACTATTCCACGCGAACGGAGTCGCGGGCACAGCTAGTAAGTAAATATATCCAGTATTCCCTGCGGTGGTACACCGCCGTCATTGCAATTCTTTTTAAAAGCTTAAAGCGCGCTCAGCTCCGCCTAAATATGCAGCTTTTAAATGAAGTCTTCGATGCGGTGAGTTTCCATTACACATATCTGATTATCGTGTAGTAAGTCAATTTAATATAAGTATATTATATACACTGACTGGCCTCATAGCTTAGTTGGTAACCCTGCCTTCTGCGCCATAGATCGTGGGTTCGATTCCCACCCAGGCAAACATTTGTGTGACGAACATAGGTTTGTTCTGTGTCTGGTTGTTGATATGTATTATATTTTTTTATTACCAAAAAAGTATTTAAGTATTATATCAGTTGCCTGGTGCCCATGATATACATAATAGCTTACTTTAGGCCTAGATGGCGCTGTGTGAAATGTTCACCAGTATTTATTCATTTTTACTATATGATTTATGGACAAACAAACACACACGCCATCATTCCCTCTTAAGAGGACGCAGAATCACAGTGGGTCTCATTACTGTGTTCTCAGTCATTCTCTATACGAAATGACATTCGCAGAGTGAATATTGTCAAAACCTTGAACTCGGAAACCCGTAAAATATGACCCAGAAATTAATATGCTGTATGAAATATCCATCATATTTATTTATCGTTTGTATGTTATGTATGTTAGTTTAAGTCACAATTTGCAAATGAGTTTTTGTAGTCTGAATAGTATGAAATTTGATATTCATGCATAAACCTCATGCTGCTGTAATATTGTGGTGTGCTGGAGCTGATGTTGCTTTCAGGGTCACCTGCAGACCTGTACACAACTGCACAATAGTCAGCAGGCACGTCGTATTTAGTCTCGTTAGATTCGTCTTGACAAGTACTATAGGCCTCGGTGGTATCAAAGGACTGAATGTAAGGCTATTCGGGAAAAAAAATGGAAGTATTTTTTTTATGTCGTTGTCGTATCAACAATGGGCCCGCGCACTAGAGATCACGCGGAAGGCCCACTCGGCGGCAGTTTATTAAAGAATTGAATACTCAATTACTGACGTGACGTTTAGTGCCGATCCGTAGCCGATAAATTCCACCAGAAGCTGGCGGAGATTTGCTTAAATCTCAGATAAAATTAGCTTTTTTATAAGAATATTTTCTATTGAAATGAATGTTGTATAAACAAAAGTGAGTGCATACATAGCTCTCAGAGTTGAAGGTGAAATGTCTCATGTGCCTGTAATTTCACCACCACACCTTTTAAACCGAAAGGCATTAACGCAAATAGCCTACTGCTTGGCTGCTGAAATGGTTTAGGTGGCAGTGCTTCCCTGGACGAAACTGGCACAAGTTTTTTTATGTAACTGAAATGATGGAACGAGCTGACGGCCCACCTGATATTAAGTGGTAACTGCCGCCCATGGACAACAGCAATATCACTCAAGTCTTCTCCATAGTACGAGATGACTCAAGTCGCACTGCGTTGCGTCCATCACCTCGAGACGGGGATGTTACGTCTCATGCGATTGCAATTTCGTTATTTAGTTAGTTTTTAAGTTATACTACTTTCTTGAATTTATGGTATCTACGATTAGAACTATAGAGTAGGTACCTATTTTACATCCTCATTACTTCCTCGCGAGCCAAGCCCTTCTAGCAGAAACTATTTTATTCATAAACACAGAGTACCAACGTGAAAATATTTTGAAAACCGAAAGGCAGTAAACACTAAAATCTACATTTCGCGTTCCATCGTAAATTTTACACCAGTCTATTACCCTCTCTAACTTTAACAAAATCGACTCTACATCCTATAAATTAGAGTATATGTTCGCATGAAACGTTCACTTCAAAATAGGTAATTTGTTAGTGCAACGGAGCCGTAAATAAGATGCAGCGCTGTTTATCTGCAGATTGTCGGAGATTGGACGAAGAGCATCTCGCTCTATGTAGGACACATCTGCACCATTATGCAAAGTGTCTGTGCTATCTATTCGTTATGTGAATATACGGTATACAAGCAAGTTCGTATATTGTTCAAACATATGTATAAATATAAATTTACAATGCGTGAAAAAGGCAACTAAGTTACTAACTAAGCACCAGATTATCTGTAAGACCTTATACACTTAGTTCGTAAATATATTTTGTGTTTGTATTTAATTTTCTTTATAAGTGAAATATTTATTAAGTGAGAATACGCTAGGATTTTTTTTTAAGTAATTTGTTTTCCATTTTGTAGAAGAGTATAAACTTTGTATGAAGTCAAAACTAAGTGGCAAGGCTTTTGCGCCGCGACTTTGAAATACGGCATTTGTATATGATCTACTTTAGCTCACAATCTGTTTGGGATTTTGCAACCCATTTAAAGGCTTCTAAAGTGCAGTAGAGATGCGATATGACTTTCGTCAGAATATTTTCTTATCATTCTTGAAATCTCGTCATGAACTAACCCAAATGATGATCGCCGCGAATGTAGCTTAACATAACTGATCCTGATTAAGAACAATCGTAATAACCTATTAGTACATGCCCAAGAGCGCGGTGGTTTAGTGGTAGTGACCCCGAGATTCAATCCGGAGGTCGCCGGTTCAAATCCCTTCGTGCACCTATGAGTTTTTCGATTGAAAGATTTATGTGCGCAATAAATACCACGTTCTCAAAACGGTGAGGGAAAACATCGTGAGGAAACCGACATGTCCTAGAACTAAAAATTCAAAGACATGTGTCGAGTACACGAAAGGAGCCTCTTTGAGGCGCACTTAAAATCCTTTCACCACACCGGTTCGAGAGAACCAGTGAATCGTATAGAAGTGTATGCCTATCTGGAATTATATTTGCTTGAATTGACCTATAAACTGCTAACCAATAAATTATTTATTCTGTTAGAAGTAAAAACAATAGAAATAAATAAATAATAAACTTTCTCACTTATACCCTCGCACTATGATTATCTGTGTTGCAGTAGCGTGTAAACTCACAGAGACACTTAGAAACACACAAAAACGAACTCCAAACTCTAAAACAAACTTTATGCTTTAATTTGTCTCAGCCGAAGATCGATTGCAAGACTCCTTGGTTTTAAGAAACGGTTACTGCAATTCAAGTTAAGTAGCATTACAAAATGTCGATAGAAGTGTCAAAAGATCTAAAATTTAGTCTCAAAACAAAGATCTGCAGGTGACTAATTCACAGTCTCAGAATCACAAATATCTAAACGTAGGGACTTTCTACAAAATTAGCATGAATTTAGGGCACGAATCAGTCACATTAGATGCAGTTGTATTGCCAAGTATATTTCGTCTGGACAATTATAATGCACCTGATATAATTCTGTCGACGACTCTCAAAGTTGGCATTGCTTTTAGTGATTATAAGCAGGTGTCTTGGAAAAAGTTCTGGTTATTCCTTTAGGTTTGGTAAGATAGGGTTGGAACGTACATTTTATGTGTCTTAGCGAAGTAACAAGCAGATGGCCCACCTGCTAAGAGGTAACTTTTATCGACTTTAATTTTAGTAGGTACATTTTATATATTTTTAAAATATATTTTGTATTTGACGATAACTGTACTGTTTGAAACTAGGGAAATTAGAAAATAGTCTCATGTTAATAAAAATAAATAATAAAGGCACCACAAATTCAAATAATGACACCAATACAACCGCAGCGATTTTCGGGGCTACATCGTAGGCGTTCTACGCAATAAACAAATACATCAAAGATTCTACGTAGCTCTTCTACGAAAACAAAAATATCTGTAGTCAAAACGTCCTAACCGATCAAGTTTCCTTTTTATATTTTTTTACGAGAAAAGCCACTGTGATAAACAGGTTTTATAATTGAATTCGTATGATGCCACCCTAATACATATTTTCACCCTTATTAAACATACACTAATGCGTGTGATTAAAAAACAGATCACAGAATGGACTTACAATAGATTTAATTAAATTTTTCTGATCTGATTCGATACACCTTTTGTTTATTTGTTGATTTGAATATCACCATATTTTTTACTATTGTTCACAATATTCAGCAGACTTGGGTCTTGTTTTACGTAAGTAAGGTATAACCCAAGTCGTATTGCTTGTTATTGTTATTCTGCTCGTTCAGTAACATTATCCATAAAAAATTAGTAACATTGATACTATCGGTTGATTATCAGCCTTGTTATATGGCAAAGGTTACCACTTAGACAAGTAGAGTTGGCCTATTGGTTCCGTAGCTTTATCACTTAAAAAATATTTATTTATATAATATATTTATATACTAATTTATTTCGTTTACAGGAAGAGATGGCATTTCCAATTACCCTATAACTCGAGTGGCTCATCAAGTTGGGGTTGCCACGTGCCTCGGGATCCCACAGGATTAGCAGAATCAATGAGGTGCTGCGTCCGACCGCTTGTCACACCCCTGATTAGGGAGAGAGTGTAGTCGCGTAAACGACGGAGCATTCGACATCGGTGTTCAAAAGCAAGCATGGCCTTTTTGTCTTCTCTTTGTTTTACAACTAGTTAGGTTACACGAAGAGCAGCAATGGGATTTGTCACAGTGTCAGGTAAAATAGCCAATTATAATTTTAAACCAAGATTGCAATTATCAGTAGCAGATATAACACTCAGACTGGCCTCACAGCTCAGTTGGTAGTAGTTCTAGAACTACCCACGACGTACAGACGTCGTGGGTTTGATTCCCACCCAGGACCAACATTTGTGTGACGAATATAGATGTTTGTTCTGTGTCTATGTATTCTTTCAGTCACCTGGTTCCCATAGTACAAGCTATGCTTAGTTTGGGGCTAGATGGCGCTGTGTGAATTGTCCACCGTTATGATTATAATAATTATTATTATTATTAGCACTGCCACATTCCCGATCACCGAATGCGGCCGGCTTTACCGCGAGTCCCGCTGATCCACGGAGGGTGCCGTTGCAACTGATTTATCGCGTGCCCACCTGTTAGCACTGATTATCTATGATTGCACATTTTCAAGAAGCTACATCGTTTTTACAAGCTTTTATTCAACTTGTTACTGTTGATTTGGGGAACGTTGTTAATGGTTCTTAAAAACTAAAATTGAAATTGAAATAAAAACTACATGCTTACGTCCACGCCGATTTGGAGGCGTTTTAATAATTACATCAATACAGAGACGGCTGAGTCTGCGATAAAAACATTATTAAGAAATGCATGCAATCAGTGTATGTTAAAACTATTCTATGCTTAGTCTAAGGCAGGGGGTATAACGAGGGGTATAACATAACTTGTTATGCAATGTTTATGTTATGTTTGTTTAAATCAATATTTTGCAATTAATTTTAGACTGGGTACCTCCAACCGATTGAGCTGAAGTTTGGAATACATTAACTTTAATAATAATAATAATAATAATGGTGGACATTTCACACAGCGCCATCTAGCCCCAAAGTAAGCTAAGCATAGCTTGTATCATGGGAACCAGACAACTAATATACATACTTATATACTTTTCTTTTGTAAATACATACATATAATACATACATATAATACATTTTAACACCCAGACACAGAACAAACATCAATGTTACAAATGTCACATAAATGTTTGTCCTGAGTGGGGATCGAACCCACGACCTACAGCGCATAAGGTAGGGTTACTAACCAACTGAGCTATTAAGCCAGTCAAAATTTGATAACAATGTCATATTTTAACATGGAGGTTTCATTTTATCTTCCTGTAAAAAGAAGCGGAGAAAGAGATGACTGAAAAGGTACATTAGGCAGTTGATTTACGAGACTGTAGATAAAGAGACCGGTAGTGACCACATTAAAGACTACACCGTGAGTAATGAAAATAAAAAAAAAATTATACATTAAGAAATAGGATATTAATTTAAGTGTGAAGTGTATGAAGTGAAGAATGTGAAGTGAAGTTTTTTGAATTTAAAACGGGTGAAATCAGCAGCAGTAGTCATCTCCGCATCCAGCATTAACAGGAAAATAAAAAATAAAAATAATAACTTGAAATAGCCCTAAATGAATTTTCTTTAATTTTAGTAAAATTTTACTAAATCCAAAAAATAGAATAACATGTAACTGCCTAAAAACTGCCTTTAAAGTTGCCTTATGAAACTGATATAGTTTCTTGTTTGTTATCGTTAAGTTGGCAAGAGTGGTATAGAAGTACAAAATAAATAACCGAGTGTTATTCTCGTTAAGTTGGCAACAATGGTGCTGCTCGTTATATCAAGCGATAAAAGACCCTATTATGTCACATGACAGGACCAGCCTCGAAGGACCAATATCTCATATTATGTGATTTATAGTGGAAGGTGTCTGTTACGTGGTAATGGTGATAATTACATACGATTTTGGATAATTATCGAAAAAAGTGATTTATTATAGGAAAGTCTTGCCATTTTCACTAAAGTGGTATAGAGACTAAATAGTGGGTTACATTAGCGCGAAGATTTGATAAGAGCTCATCCTATTTCCCTCTCATAAATTACATAACCTACCTTTTAATGAGCGGTATTCCTGATCACTACTTTTCCTTAAAAAAACTAGCATAAAAATCGAATACTAATTAAGTTACGTAACGCTAAAAATGTTGTTACAATTTCGTGTTTTCATTCGATTATTTGAAATTGTTCTACACAAATTTAAATCAGTTTTAATAATAAAAATATTATTTTTATATCCATCCATTTTTATAACTAATGGCATATATCATTAATTCATTATAATACATTGACCATTTGCGACATACAGTTTGGTAATTAGATGGATACAAATTCGCTACATTTGCGATACAATTTTAATATCAAAGCGTTTACTGACGCGTGTCCGATCTCTCATTATTCCACATTTGAATAAAGACGTCAAAACCGCGACGTCAGCGACGTAATTTGAGTTTGGAATTCTTATTTAGGGACGAATCGTTTATTTTAATTTTACACGCAGTTGATTCTGAATAGCCAGCGCTCGCAGCAAGTTCAAATTATAAAATTACCATTTGTCTAGTTTCGAACACAAAGGAAGAACGACAAATTATTTACACGCTATTTAACAAAACATTGACAGCGTTGATTTGTATACGAACACGTGAAATGTGACAGGATTATTTGCATAATCGCTTTTATTAAAAGCTGATAATGCTATTTGCCATAGCGTCTCGAATTTTCATTTCCTTTGACTGATGATTAATGTTTTTGAACGCATTAATTGATAAAGAGATTTAAAAAAAATAAGGTCCACTATATAAATAGATATTAAGACGAATAAATTTTTTGCAAAAAAAAGATTCCCATGCGATAGTTGCGGTACAATATTTTCACAATACAAAAACATTGTAACTCGCGCCCGCTCGTCATTATTTTGAAATAATTACCCGATCAATCATCGAACATCTAAACCGTGCAGTTCGCGCCAAAAAATCAACCTGCTGTCAATGTCACTGTCAAATCACAGTAACTTCAGCTTTACGGCCAGTAGTAAAGCTACAAAATAGGTTGAACAACTGATATTCCATTTCGCGCCAAAAAGTTATCGTTTGCAACATGGCGCCCCTAGGGGCTTTATTAGCGTCGGCGACCCACCCATTATACATTTTTAAACCGTAGCCATATAAATTAATGTCAATATCACCCCAGTGTAATATCAATCTCTGTAGTTGTTCGCGGATTACGTTACAAATAATATCATTTTGTACGGTGATTCGTTCTGAATGGTAGCACCTTCGTGTACACGAATTGATTTTCTTGATGCTTTGTTACTTATTGAAACCTAAGTAGTAATTTTGGGTTAAGTTGAAGTTTTATAGGTAGAACCACCTACTTCTGATAACAGTCAGCTGAGTACAAGAGTTTATTTTTCTACACTAAATAGTGTTTGCCCAAATGGTCAAAATTCGACTATAATCATTAATGAAGAGGAATACATTTCAAACAGAAGAAAAAATGGTGCTTAACTATTTTGCCTTTTTATATATTATGTACTCGAAACTATTTATTGCACTATGTTGTTACAAAGATCTTAAAACAGTATGAATAATAGGATTTAACATAAACCCTTTAGTGGCATAAGCCAATCTTTAACACAAGTTAAAGATTTATCCTCTGATTCATTTTTCTTAACACCAGGCCATCAGCTCGTTCATAACTGTATAAAATACAAAATAAAATACTGTAAAAAATTACAACGGTTATGAGGTGCACCTACATGTCCGTTCTGTCTGGGTGTACTTTTAAGTATTACTGTAAATATTAATTGTAAATAAAAGTTTTTTACTTAGCAGTTATTTAGTTCCCATAGTACAAAATGGGGCTTGTACTATAAGGGATTTGGGGCTGTGTAAAATATACACCAACATTCATTTTATATTTATTTATTTAAATATTAAATTAGTCACAAACATTCATAAAATTTACATAACTTCTATGTCGGAGACAAGACAATGATTTATATTTGGTGCGTGATTTAAAGGAAAATTGATTAAATCATTTGAACATTTCAAAGTACCAACGTGACTCGATCCGACTAAACAGCCTTAACGAAGTACTCCCCCAAAAAGGGAGCGCAGTTTACTGTTTCTTTATTCTATTATATTTAAAGAGAATATCATCGCTATCGGCCGAGTGCAGAGAAATCCTATCCGAATTAACGATATACAATACCATCGCATGATTATTTTTTGCAGCTGAAATTCTATTCTATTCGAGTCACTAGTTCCCTCGAAGCATTGTGGTGAAAGGATTTTAAGTGCGCCTCAAAGAGGCTCCTTTCGTGCACTTGACACATGTCTTCGAATTTTGGTTCTAGAACATGTCGGTTTCTCACGATGTTTTCCTTCACCGTTTAGTGAACGTGGAAATGAAATGAATGAATGAGCTGAAATGTATTATTGCGTCGCCTAAACTGTCTCCGCGAAAAATAAATCTACGTATGTGCGTAAGAATTTACTTGTTAGTAGCAGTAGACCTAGTAACCTAGTAGACCTAGTAACTTGGCATAACCAAGTTCTTTTGGGGAAGCATTACCACCATACACATTTCTGTCGCCAAGCGTTTGCGTAACTGTTTGAGAAACGTGGTTGCTGGTGAAATTACAGGCACAAGAGACATTCCAACTTTACGTCTCAGTGTTACGGGCGTATATCATTGAATTTGGGTCTTTTCGTATCTAAGTTGTTTTTAACTGGCAATATTTTAAATTATATTATAATAATAAGTAATAATTATATAGGTTGACAATTCACATAGCGCCATCTAGCCCCACACTAAGCATAGCTTGTACTACGGGAACCAGATAACTGATAGATTACATTTTTTGTATACATGTACATATAATACTTATTAACCCAGACACAGAACAGACAGAACCAGAACAAACACTCGTGACACAAATGGTTGTCCTGGATGGGAATCGAACCCTACAGCCGCAAAAGACAGAGCTACTACCAACTGAGCTGTGAGGCCTGTCGTGATAATGACGTACATATTATAAAATGATGCCCAAAGCCACAAATCAAAACATAATAAGTGGATATCATGACAGTACGCCAACCGGGAGATATGAAATATCAAATCGCAATTTGGATGAGATTGCGTCAACAGATATTTCTCCCCATTATAAGATCGCATCTCCCCTTGTATTTGTTCCTATACAATTATTTCGGCGGCCATCGATAGATTTTATCTCTGACTATAGTTTTTTGTTGGTTATCGTAAATTATCTCATGCGAAATGATTGCTGGAAACAGCTATTAAATTTAGATCTCAATAACAGAAATTTCATTAGCTTACTTTTAAGAAAATTATATTTTTTTACCACCAAAACAAAAGCTTTACATGACGAAGAAACACTGTCCATATGACAGACATAAACAAATAAAGAAAAGAGATTTACTATTTATTCACGTCGAAATCCTTAAACGTTGTAAAAATCTACTTTTTTTATTTTTCCGTCACTCGAGTGTTCATACTTCTCACCATTACATTAATATTATCTAGATGTCTGTCTCAGAGAAAATAGTAATTACAGTAAAAAAAATAAAAACTTTCAAAGAACTATTCCTCCACCAATATTGTTAATAATTGTGTTTTCATCGAATCTATATACTAAGTTATAGTTCGATTCGCTGATGCTGCCTTGACTGGATATGAATCAACAATTTTTGAAGAGCTTGGTACTTCCAGCTCTAACGTCAAGAGGCCATGAGAACCAGAGTGGCCTAATCGACAATTTAGGCTCTGTGGTTCAATCAGTTAACAATCATAAACCTTATATTCAAAAAATCCATTTTCCAATACAAGCAATCACAGTACTGGAGGGAACTGCTCGAAACTTCAATTGCAAATTATGACCTAAACAAACCTCTAAATATTGCTAGTTAAAAGCTTGTAAAAGAAGAGTTAGGCCACTATGGTTCTTATGTCCTCTAATTCGACTTCACGAAAGTTAAGTTCGATATGAATCTCACCGAGGGGATCCCACAATATGGCGGCTATTCCCGACCCGATGTAAGTCGTAACATTTAACTCGTTTTCCGCTAAACGAGATGCAAAGGACAAAACATAAGACATCTTTAATAATTTTGTAATGTTTTTAATTTTACATTATATCGTTCTGGTTTGCCAGTTTTTTTTTGATGAAATTATATCTTACACAATCCCGAGAATAGTTCCCCTGGACGCGATCGGCATTCCGTTCGCGTTCACATGTCGAACGCGAGGCACCCAACCGTGAAATAGGGCCGTCTTAACATATCGATTCACCACCTAAAGGTATGTAAGTGACAAGTTAATCGATATTTAATGTTAGTGATGGAATGGACAGCTGGCCATCTGATGTTTATGGGGCCCGGCCCATAGAAACAGTGACAAAATTTGGGACCGTCCATACCAAAGAGAAGACCCAAGTCGCATCGCATTGCGCGCGTCCCTGTGATCCTTGAGGTCTTGTGCTAGTAATTTACACAGCATTGCTAGTGCAATGGTGGTGGCGGAAATGGATTGACAGTAATTTCCCGGGTATAATTTTGCCTAGCCAGGGATCTTACAGCTCAGTTGGTAGTAACTCTGCCTTCTGCGCTGTAGGTTGCGGGTTCGATTCACATGCAGGACAAATGCATGACGAAAAACAGGTATTTATGCTGTTATAAATATGTATTTTTACAAAATTAAATAACTATTCTATCCTTCTTTAGTTCCCATCGTACATGCTATGGTTAGTCGGGGTTAGATGGAAATGTATAAAAATAGCAGAACTTTCTACCTTAAATTAGCTCAATTACGTAACTACTAGTGCACGAAAGGAGCCTCTTAGAGGCGCACTTAAAATTCTTTCACCACACTGGTTCGAGAGAACCAGTGACTCGAATAAAATAGAATAGTAACTACTTCCAAATGTAAAAGGAAAAATCGAGTTAGCAATTTTCTTGCCCATTTTCATACTCATATTTCGACAGCACACACAATAAATTTGAGTTGTTTATGTACCCCGTTGGAGTAGGTACACGGCTATTAATTTACATAGTAATTTATCTTGTAATTAAGTGCTGAAAATTGCTATCTCAGCCCTTAATAATCCTTTCGGGCTGTTGCTCTGTGGAGTAGGTTGAGGATAATGTGGACACGCCTTCGGGACTTTGATTCAAAGCGATGACAAGTTACTTCGTTTATTCTGCTAGTAATTAAACTGAAACTAATTTTAGGTTTAAGCTTTCGAAAAAGGACGGCACAATTTTTTTTATTTAATAGATGGGTAAGTGCGTGCAACACGAATTTGATTTTGTATCAATGGCATATCTGATTGTGATGGGTGACAGTTTGATTCGACTATTGTTTTTTTAATTATCAATTAACAAATGATATACACCAATCTTCACCGTTTATTGTAAAATCGTTGCGTGGGTTAGAAGAAGTAAGCGGTACTATTTAGAGTTTGTTTTTTTATGTTATACAGTTACAGAATGAGCCGACGGCCCATAACAACCGATGCGACTTGGGTCCTCTTCTACTAGGTACGATACAAGTCTCATCTTATGCGCCCGTAACTCTTAAAGTGGAATGTCTCATGTACATGTAATTTCACCGGCAACCACAAAAGCTTGGCGGCAGAAATGGGCATGGTGTCAGGACTTCCCCAGACAAACTTGGCATGAGTTCTACTGCTCTTATACTATAAATTATAAATTGTTATTTATACAAAAATTGTGTACCTACAATATTAGGGTTAGCAGACTTAGTATATAAGTTGAAACATGTACCTACGTATAAATTTTTTGTATCATATGATTTGTTAACTGCTCTTGTAACTAAACAATAAAAAATAAAATAAAATATATAATGTGATGGTCGTATCCACACTATTCCTCACGCTCTCTGCGGCTGGTGTTGACACGTAGCGACAGACAGGGATTAAGGGTATCTGCATCACAAAGCGTGCCGAGTTCGGTTCTATTTCGCGATAAGAGCCCCCACTAGAGTGATCTAGTTCATGCTAGCTCGGTTTTGGCGGAAGCTATTTTGAAGGACAGTTGTGTTTCCTGATTTTGTAGGCGAAGTCAGATTCTTTCAGTTTCCTGACACTTTATTAATACGTTTTCGTAATGATATAAACGAATATTTGACTGATTGGCCTCATAGCTCAGTTGGTAGCGAGGAAGTAGGTTCGATATCGATTTCGAAACATTTGTGTACGAATATATGTTTTTCGATGTCTGGGTATTAATATGTATTACCTACGTGTACGTACATATTTACAAAAGTATTATACAGTTGACTGGTTCTCAAAATATAAGCTATCCTTAGTTTGGGGCTAGATGGCGCTGTGTGAAAGATTCTCCAGTGTTTATTATTATTTATATTATTATATTAGTTAAGACATTTAGGACAAGATTAATAGTTGTAATTTAGCTGATAGTAAAGCCAAATGTGCTTTGAGACGTTTTTAAAGAGCAATGTTTCAATTAAATTTAGCGAATTCAAGTTAAATGTTATAATGTGCTGGTTATTTGGCTAACTAATGAATTAAATCCAACCCATCTCAATCTTGTTTGTGCAAAAATCACTTTTCCCCTAAGCGGACCGTGATTAACTTAAAGTAAAATAGGGGAGGAATCGGTTGCAATTACTAAAATTATATTTGCACAATGCGTGTGCTCATATTCTACTAATAACAATTTGATTTTTATTCCTTTATCGGCGCCATGTTTGTTTAACTGTCAGACTGATTGCGCGGCGCATGCGCGACACGTGCCATAGAGTAACGAGTATCTTTTTAATCTAATAGGCCGATGTCTACACGGTATTATACCAAGAATAAAAAATGCGGTTTTATGCATTCATCTCTATCAAAAATAACTTTAGTGTTTTTCTCACGATGCAGAGCGAGTTCTTTCCAGGCAAAATGGATATTACTTGAATAAGTAGTTTTAAATTATTTTAGTTCATAAATAGTTATAAATTTGATGTTTCATATTAAATATTTTAAGTATAATAAATAGCAATTTATAAAATGGTACCCATCATAAAATAAAATACATTTCCTTGGATGGAATAACTATGTTGTATGAAACCAGAAATCACAAATTTGATGGTTGATTTTGCATGCTCCAGCTTTTATTTTCGGACTATAAACAAATCTCCTTTAGCCATTTGGTCAATGAATAAAACAAAAAATCACAAAAAGCATTCAACTGCGTAAAGTTTAATTTTCAGGCAAAACTTTTATACGTTTTTTTTGTAAGTACATACTTATAATACAAGTCAACACCCAGGCACAGAACAATCATCTATGTTCGCCATAGAAATGTTTGTCCTAGTTGGGATCGAACCCACGACCTACAGCGCAGAAGGTTACTACCAACTGAGCTGTGAGGCCAGTCAAGTTCAGATTTAGATAAGGGTAAAAAAACTGTGGAGTCTATTAATTTATTTCAAGGGTCCCGTATACTAAGCGGACCCATTTCACGGATGGACGCGTCTGTGCAAAGTTCGGTATCTGCACGCGATGCGGCGAATCCTGTCGGTACTCTGATGGGAAGATGGGAAATGCGAGCGAGAAAATTATCTCCTTTGGAAAAAAACTCTATATACATAATTATTATGCGCAACTTAACGGAAAAAATTTACTTAATTGACTATGAACGAGAATGATTTCGCATTTCTCGCACATGAATGACATATTTTTTCCAGGTATTTTAATTGAAAAAAAAAAAACAAATATACTGAACCAATTTTGATGAAATGTCTTTGGAACCAATAAAAAAATACTTCCTTCACATTAAAAAAATTTTTTTTCAAGTCAGTTCATAAAAATAAAAAAGTGAAAAAGTTATAATGAAATAAACATAAAAAAAAATCTCCTTCTTTTTAAGTCGGTTAAAAATACGCAGTTTTTTGTAATGAATTTAAGATAAATCAAAAAACTCAAATTACACATGGGAACAACCTAATACTTTGAAACCATTCTAAACAAGAAAAAATAAAAATTGATCCAACTGATGTTTCTAAGCAATTTCGTCAAATATTCTATGTAAGTAGTGTCTATTTCTATACTTTCATAGGTAGACATTTTATCTAAAATATTCACAACGATATGTTTATAACTTCAATAAATCCCGAAAACTTTTAAACGGATCTAAAAGAGTCTATTAATTCCTTTCATATATGCTAAGCGGGACCCATTTCACGGCTGAACGCGCCGCTGAAGTTCGATTTCCCGCCATTATCCCGAACAACACGACGTGAATATCTGCGGCCAAATGTTGGATCGATGAAGTGACTTCTGATTTTGTTGAAAATTGTGAGACGCCGTCTAAATTTTAGAGATATTTAAACGGTTTTTTCGTTTGACAACAATTTTTTAGCCTCAAAGGTTTGCATGATGAAAACTCTTTTTAGGATTAAACTCCCTTTGTACATGTCTTTTCTATAAGAAAATTTACATAAAAATATTTTTTTGGTGGACAATAAAGAATAAAGAACATAAAGAACGGCTTTTGTGATCAAAATTCTTTCATTTTCTCTTTAAGGGCCAATTGTCTGTGTGTTAGTTACAGCCTGCAGTTATGCAGAGGTGACGAAGGATACTCCGCTAAATTGACTGGCCATACAGCTGTGTTGGTAACTGTCTTCTGCGCTGTAGGTCGTGGATTCGATTATCACGCAGGAGAAACATTTGTATGACGAACATAGATGTTTGTTCTGTGTCTGGTGATGATATTATATGTATGTATTAACAAAAAAGTATATAAGTATTATATCAGTTGTCTGGTTCCCATGATACAAGCTATGCTCAGCTTACTTTGGGGCTACATGGCGCTGTGTGAAATGTGACCAATATTTACTTATTATTTCATTGTATAATTTTATCCTTCTGTCCCACGTCAACCTCCGAAACTATTCAAAATCCGAAAAAAAATAAAAACCATCGCCAAAAAGCTCATCCACCATATTGAAGATGAGTGGAAATTGCATACCTTACGCTTTACTCGCTCATTCCCTTAGACGCCTTTACTGAAGAGTTTAATGTGAATCAATTTAACAAAGTTAAAAAAAAGTTTTTTTTTTTTGATAGGCAAACAGCTGCCTAATAAAAAAAACTAACTTGTCTCGAGTGTTGCACGCGTCCGCATACAAAGGTACTTACCATCAGGTGGGCCATCAGCTAGTGTGCATCATTCACATAAAACGTAAGAAAGATTTGATTTCGCGCGTGTGCGTACCAGGCAACCAGAAAATAAAGGAGATTCGTTCCAGCGCCGAACAATAGCTAATCCCACTTTCCCGCCAGTTAAGCTGTAACAGTATAACTACCCTCAATATCTCGCGTTCTACCGTATTAGCTGCTTACTCGGTCGTGTGATTAAAAATTATGCAGTCAGTGGTGAGACACCGCGGCGGGCGGCCGCGTGGCCGCGTGCGCTCTGATTGCATTAAAAGCTTTTTATAATGACAATAATGGGTCAAGAAGGGGGATTTTAAAATTGTTATAGGACTTATCGTATTAATTTTAACAAAGCAAGGTCTTGGAATATTTTGATTTGTTTTACATCAGAATTTTTATGTATTGAGGGAAGTCCATTTGTCGTATCGTCTAACTACTCATTAGGCAAAGGCAGGGTTACTACCAACTGAGCTGTGAGGCTGTCAATATATCGTATGAACGCAGCGTCAGCAACAATTCACACAAGTCTACATTAGGATATAAATATAAGTCTACTTATTTCGAATGATCGACAAAGAAAACCAACGCATTTCTAATAGTGTCAGTCCAGTTCATCGCATACCCGAATCTGTATAAAATCTGCGGTCTACAGAACCCCATTCGAGCGCGGAAGCCGATAAGTAGAATCACATAACGTAACTCCCGCGGGATGCAACCCGACCACAGATACGGACCGTTTTTAAACATCCGATACGATACAAATAAAAACCAACAATGACATGGCCTGTATGTAAATCGTCTCCATGTGTCCATCAACCATGTAACATTTAATAATAATAATAATAATAATAATAATCTTTTATTTTTCAGACAATTCAAATCCATAAAATATTAGTGACACCTTAATAACTATGTTAAAAGTAATTAAACAATAATAATAAAATTAAAAATAGGTAAACTTGACCTCTCCAATCTATTATTTTCAGCTTATCAGAAAGATTATTATCTTTGTGATAAGCTGAACCAATCACGAGATAAGAACCTTTATAGATTGCTTATACAGAGGACTGTCTAATTTAACTGCTATTGTGTTCAGAATGGTATTGGAACTCCCGCGCATTCTGCATTTAATGCGTGGGTAATGTATTACATATATGTATATGGGTGTTAATATATTATATATATATATATGTATTAACAAAAAAGTATATATGTATTCTATCAGTTGTCTGATTTCCATAGTACAAGTTATGCTAGATGGCACCGTGTGAATTGTCCACCAATATTAAAAAATATATATAATAATAACAGATGACTGAGGTACCTGGAGCAAGGTAAGCCCTTAGGTAAAAAACTGTACAATTTATTGGCACAGACTGATGTTGATTGGTGATTCCCTTCTGTAGCAATACCAATAATTATGACATAACAAGATATAGCAAGTGAACTTAATAAGCTTCACATTGCGGCTTTAATCCATTCAGTGCACGATTATCTTAATCGGTGTTTTATCACTATAACAGATCTCTTGTAGGTTTCATGCTTTGAAAGGGCATGACACAAAGAAATATTGTATACATCTCAATCTTTTTAAGAGATGTTGTCAATCAAGTCAGAAAATAAAAACCTTGATTTGAGAGAGCTTTGTTGTCTAATAGAAAATAGAATATTTTCGATAAATTAGCATCATATAATTTGAAGAATCGTGAACAATTCCCAACACGATATCGTATCGGTGGGTTTAAATATATGACAGATATATCTATTGCGTGACCACCAAACAGACTGAATAGTACAATTTGCACCGCGCCTCGAGTGTTTGTCCCAAAGAGTGTAAGAAGGTTTACGTTTATCCGGGTGTGTGCATAGGGAAATTGGTTTTAAAAGATCGTATGCCCGAGCTAACACCGCAAAGAGTTTTCTTTACTTGAGAAGATAGGATGATGTAAGACGTCTACAAAGTTTACTTCAAGTTGAATCCGTTAAGCAGGTCCGATAAAGATTATTATTATTGTTTGGTTAGGTTGGCAGTTGGCACGGTTGAATTCGAGAAAGAACCCTTGACTCTAGCCTCTCCTTTAGGGGTTTCTTGGCTGTTCTTGAAACAATGATCTATAGGTAGCTTGTGAGATCAGGCATTATGTCCTTTCAGCGGTAACAAGGCTAGTACGATATTAGGTCAAACTAATATTTACAACGATTACTTAATTAATCCTCGTTGACGTAGCAATGAAGCTATCAGTTGAGCTATTCGTTATCAACGATCAACGATAGGGTTTGAACAGTCGTCGAATTTGGCTATAAGTAAGCAATACCTTTCGTTTTATTTACCTAGTAATTTACGTTTCCAAGCCATTTCTATGAGATCTAATATATTTTTTTATGTGTTTTTATTCGCACAAAACACATAACAGTTCTAAAAACAAGACATAATAAATCAATGGCAATCTGAATTGTAATAATAAATATGTGCGTACAACTGAAATAACATAAAAAGCAGATAAAATAAATTATTGCCTTTAACTTTGATCTATAGATAGCTCAATTTTTCAATACTAATTATGTGCCACATTAATTTCATAGTACCGTATACCGTATTTCATAGTATTGGGCAGATTTCTCGCGCAATCTCAAGCTTTCTGGTCAATATAAATAAAATACTTTGGGGCGAGCTCTCAAAAGATGCAGAGGGTAGAAAAGGGTGAGATGCAGGGATGGGGGTCGATCCTGTTAAAACGTTAATCGAATCCAACCTAATGGGATTTCTTTCTCGGGGTGCATAGGAAGGATTAATTTATATCAATTTAAACAGGGGCATACAGGGTGCTATTGTTCAAATTATTGTGTGATTCGAATGACGAATGATAGAAGACTCTTTGTTATGATTATTAAGATTATGATTGTTAAATTTGTGTGATTTCTGTATTTCTTTTGTAAGAAAAGGATGGGTTCTTTTTGGGATTTAAAAAAAATATAAGCATAATTAATTATTTTTTTTCAATTAATATTAAATAATAAATTATTCAAATTTGGTTAATAATCTTATAAGTAAAATTTTAAAGTTCTAAAGTTCAGTTTGTGTAATATATCAGTTTTTTGTGACTAAGAAGAGAAAGAGGTTCGTGTACCTAAAATTAGTTTTCATTGTTTCCAAAAGAATCACCGCCTTATCACAAAAACATAATTGTTCAAAATACTATCCAAATTAATCGAATACCCTCGAAAGTAAAACAAACACTCAAACCAGTATCCGCGGTGCGAGGTCCACTTCCGTTTACACCGCTTTTTCGTTTTACACGGGTTTTTCGTTAAACTTCGTTTTTTTTTATTTTCACCGGTTTCAACGTAATCGCATCACCCCGTGTGCGATCTATGACTAATCCTAAGTTTGTTTGTATCAATGTAATGTATGTGGGAGCGGTCAGATGCGTTAATTTGAAAATTACGAACCCCCATGGCAAACGAGGAAGATTTAAGCATAGCAACAGGAAGAAATTGTTACCTGAGTTATTCGTCGGGGAAAAGATAATAATAATAATAATCTTTTCTCTCGAAAAAATAGGTTTATCTTAAAACTATATGTAATAATTTAGGACGAGCAAAAAAGAAACATACTTCATGCCTGAAATAGGTTTCAGTTTAAAGATTTTAAGAAATTTGCGAATTCGTTATCATGTCTACCTACTAAGAATAACGCCGCAAAAGGAGTAAGTCTTCTGGCAATATAAAAATTAAAAAAAAAACTATGTACGAATGGGCATGAATTTATATAGAGTCGTTTAGAATCCACTTCTATCTACTGAACCATTGATATCAAACAAGTTTAGATCTTAGGTATACTGGGGATGTCTGGATATATTTTTATTCGCTCCCTATCCGCACACAAAGAATTCAATCTTCTTTACAACTCGGACACTTTGTGGTCTAGATTGAAAGAGATTACATCGAAATAATTACGTTGTAAGTAACATTTTTAATGTGAGAATAAATTAAAAAAATATTGGTGGACATTTTACACAGCGCCATCTAGCCCCAAAGTAAGCTAAGCATAGCTTGTATCATGGGAACCAGACAACTGATATAATACTTTTTTTTAAATACATACATTGATATATATCAACACCCAGACACAGAACAAACACCTATGTTCGGTACACAAATTTTTGTCCTGGGAATCGAACCCACGACCTGCAGCGCAGGATGCAGGGTTACTACCAACTGAGCTACGAGGCTAGTAAAAAATGACGGATGGACCAAATGGTCCAACATGTGTTTGTTTTTTCATAGATTATGAAGCCATTGGTGGCGGCCGAGTAAGGAGAAGGGGTTTCCACAAGGAAGTACCGCCACCGTAACTATTCTTCCACCAAGCCAGGCTGTGATGCAATAGCATTTATTTAAGTACACAAAATCACATACGTTAAACAATTAAACAAAAACAAAATAAAAAAGACAGTTCTGATATGATTATGATTGATGATACGATATGACAATTAGAAGTGTTCATATCGTTTACCATAACACTCATAGAAAATTCAAAAGGAAATAAGTACTTAAAACTAAGAATGTTAAAGTGAATCAAGTAACGCATAGATAAGAGAAGTAAAAGACATAAAACAAACAAATTAAATTAAGCAAAAGAGCCAAATTAGCTCAGTAGTAACTATTGAAACACTTGTATTTTATTGAAAAATATTTGTAATTTCCATTCTACACATAACCAAGTCAATAGAAAACCGTGTATTGGGTTCAGTATTATTTTGTACTAGCTGTTGCCCGCGACTTGGTCCGCGTGGAATTCGGTTTTATAATGCCCCCCTTTTTTTACCCCTCGGAAAAGTAGCCTAAGTTACTCCTTGTTACATCAGCTATCTGCCAGTGAAAGTCCCGTCAAAATCGTTCCAGCCATCTCAGAGATTAGCCGGAACAAACAAAAAAAAGACAGACAAAAATTGTAAAAAAAATGTGTTTCGGTATACCGTTTAAACATCCATATGCACTAAGTAAAAAGCGGTTATTTTAATATTACAAACAGACACTCCAATTTTATTTATTTTTATAGATAACTACGTTATGTTTAACTACACACTACATGATGTCGAAAAGAATCTCCTAAATGGGGAAATACAAGTGATAAGTGATGTTACCGGAACAAATCTCTGGATGCTGGGCGGCAGAAGATGCTCTGCGTCACTAATGGACCAATTTACATAAGCGAGCATACTGTAAAATATTCCATGTGATCCAAACCAGCTTGTTTTTTAAAGTCAGTTGTTAAATAATTCGCCGCGATCCACAATCACGGCCGAATGGGCAGCGCTCGAAATGGCCGTCAAATATTCACGTGTAGTTATTACTGTTTGAGGGAGGGGAAAGGATTCGCCCTTTAATGCGTTGAAGCCGAAACATTGGCGTAACATTACATTGCACTGTAACTTAACATTTGACTGGCCTTGCAGCTCAATTGGCCTTTCCTTCTGCGCTGTAGATCATGGATTCGATTCCCACAAGCCAAAGGTTGTGTGACGAACATAGATGTTTATGTGTCTGGGTGTTAATATGTATTTGTATGTAACCTGCTCCCGAAACAAAAAGGAATCCCTCCTAGAGGTCTTCTCGGCTGTTCTTCCCCATGAAGGGTCGGATAGGGTTTTAACAGGCGTCAAACTTAGCGATAAGTACGCGTGACCTTAATTTACTATTACTTATTGAAGTTTCCAAGCCGTTTCTTTGTGAATTCTATGGAAACAAAGTTTTCGACTTTAAGGATTCCCTGTACCACAGACATAGACATAGACAATACCATAGACAAACATAAGCAACATGAATATCCAAGACCTAGAATCATTATTGCTATTAAAATTATAGGTTGGTATAGATGGTGCCATCCCCGAAGAAGCACTTCATGCTTCATGGATGCCACTATCTATACTTAACTATCGCCTACTGAAATACCTTAAAACCATTGCTAAAATATAGCATTTTTTTTTTATAAAACCCAAAAGCATGTCTACAATACTTCGGCCAAATAAATATTTACAGTTATCGGCCGAATTTCGGGCAAAACATAGGCAATCAAACCTCTAGTAGTTATTCCACGCGACTGCATCCGGATCACCCGCGAAGATTAAACTATTAACAAAATGGCGCCGCTTTCCACCGAAACCCATTTTCCAATAACGTTGCACAGTTAATACTATGTCGATCGCCGGATATTCTGTTTGACATTTGTTAGAAAGTGTCGATTATTAAATGGATTTCAAAGGTTTTTCTTTTCAGAGTGACTGTTCTAAGGGGTTGGGTGCCATTTTTTTTATTGTAATGGAAATATAGAAAATTTGCGAATGTTTCATAAACGTTCCTTTTTAAAAAAGCGTATAATTTTAATCAAATTAAAAATCTCCAGCTTATGTTTACATGTGGATTTTGAATAAAGAACCTATACAGAAAAAAGATTTAACATTAAACGTTCCATTTCCAAAAAGCGCATCATTTTAATCGAATTAAAAATCTCCAAGTCCCTGGCTTATATTTGCAGGTGGATTTTGAATAAAGAACCTATACAAAAAAAAGGTTTAACATTACGTTCATTTTCAAATGCGCATCATTTTTATCCAATTTAAAAATATTCGGCTTGTCTGCAGGTGGATTCTATTACCAGAAAACGGGGCGTCGTAATCCCCCTACGCTACAGACTCTTTGTAACATACACCTGTGATAATGTGAATTAGTCATTTTGTGCCACGTGGCCTTTCGGATTGAACACGTGTGCGATTTCTCATTAGTTTATTAATGTTTCTCTTGTTTCATGCATCATATGAGTTGTAATAGGGTGTTTATACTTTGTTACGTAGTTCTTTACGTGACGTGTACCTAGTCCTTACACCCACCCCGGTGAAGGGTAGTTTATAAATGTAAATGTTGCAATTTTTGATGTCTTTACACAGCCGATACGAGTAACCAGTTTAATTAAATTTAAAATAAGTTACATTTATTTTCATAACCTTTAAACAATCTTGTTTACGATATAGGCCTTACAAATTGTATTGCCATTAAATTATAATTGTTAATTTGTGAAAAGTGTAGACAGAATGAACATTTAGTTCGTCACTTTTGCAGTTCACTTCAGAGTAAAAGACTCATCACCAGAACTGAAGAATATTTATCGGAAAGTGAAGCAATGATTAGTTCTTTTTAGATTAGATTCTTCTATTAGATTAATTCTCTCATGAATAAAAAAATATAGAGCTTAATACCAACTGCGTAAATTAATATCCATGAACGATCCATATAGCGTAATCCATTGGACGATTTCGCGCCAATTAGCTAGCGTTGCTAGGCAACCAGCACAATACTGTCATGGCGGAGGTTTAGGTAAACTTCTAGCGGTCGGAGCTGGCTTTTGAGTAACGTTTAAATGGGAGTAGGTATTGTTTTTCATGCAAATGAAATAACGGACAGATGGCCCACCAGATGTTAAGCGTTATCTTTTGCCCTTAATAACATAGATACTTCTTTCGTAACAATAGAATGAAAACTTCTCATTGAGATGGCTTAAGTCGTATTGCATTGCGCTCATTTTTATATCGATTTTCTTGTTATATTTGAGGTGTAATAAATGTTTTATCTACTTATCTATCTAAAATATGAAGACGGCACTGTTGTTAGCGGTAAGGAATATAGCTTTATAAAATATGTATATATATGAATTTATAAATGTATATTTCTTTTCAGAGTACACGTGTATATTCCACCCAGACTTTCTTCATACTAACTACTGTTATCTAGAGTTTGAAATGTACTGACCATGTCATAAGTGTACCACATTTTTAAACTTCCATAGATTTCATAACAGAACGTCTCATGTGCCAATAATTTCACCGGCCGACACAGAGATTAAAATAGATTTTGTGTGGTGACATACTGAATTATGTAAGTGAGATGAGGTATTTACTTTATTAAACCAAGTACATCTATATAGAAAAGCATATGAATACATTGGAAATCTAAATACAATTGCCTAACATGTTTCTGAACCGTGTTGGGCGCCAAGCTTAATTTCACTTAAATAAAAATTTACGAGTTATGTTATTATTGATGAAGTTTTTAGCGTAAGGGCTTGAAAGTGAAGCTTACCAGTTAATAATAATGATTAAATAAAAACATATTGGTGGACATTGCACTAAAAGCCATCTAGCCAAATAAAGCATAACATAGCAGATGACTGACAGAATACTTAAATACTTTTTTGCATAAATACATATAGTAAGACCACTATATTAAAAGCCAGATATAGAACTATCACATGTGTTAATTACAAAAATATTTATCCAGGGCGGGAACCGAATCCACGACCTCAGAAGGCCGAGGTAGGTAGTAGGTAGAAGGAATACCAATTGAACTGTGCGGCCAGTCAAATCAGTGTAAGCAGCTTCAGCAAAAATACACACAAATTGCAACAGCTACTAACAGCGGCTAAAACACCAGCTTTCACGTTCTAAAAACGTCATTTATCGCATTAATTAGGCACGCTAATTAAGATACGCCTCGATTACTGGCGCCGTTCTCTCGTAGACCCACACCAACTGAATTAACAATGAACAAATATTTTATATTAAATATTCATATTTATATATTTTTTTATATGCTTTAAAACTTTTTGCTTCCACTTTTATAATGCGGACAGCCCAAGAATGGAACTCCTTGCCTTCATACGTATTTCCTGAAACCTATAATATGGAAGTCATCAAGAGGAGAGTGAATAGGTTCCTTCTAGGCAAGCATGTTTCATCGTAGACCGCATCGTCACTTAACATCAGGTGAAACTGCGGTCAAATGTTTGCCTATCGCGAATAAAAAAAAACGGCGATAGTATTTCTTAGTGCTAATACTTAGTAGCAACTTAGCTATCGTCGTCCGAGGAAGTAGGTAATGCAAACATACCAATTTCTGCCGCCAAGTAGTTATGGATTCAGGCTGTATTTCGGTTTAAATGCAGGATTGAACCATTTGGTGTCAGTGCGGCGTTGGTATTCTGACTGGGCCTTTGTTAATGCGAATAATGAAACAAACATACAAAATAAAATACTGAAAACACAAAATTAATAATAATGTAAAAATTTTGACTAACCTCACAGCTCAGTAACCTTGCCTTCTGCACTGTAGGTTGTTGCTTCAATTCTGTTTTAATGTTTGTTCCGTGTTCTGGGTATTAATATGTATTTAAAAAAAATATCAGTTGTTTTATTCCCATGGCATAAGTTATGCTTAGCTTACTTTGGGGCTAAATATTGGTGGAACGCCGTTTACAATGAGTTGAATATATCAGTCTATAAAATCTCATTGGTGAACGCCTGAGTTTGTACCAGCGACCTCTGGATTGAACCTCAGGATCAGAACCACTGGGCCACCAAGATCTTATGCTCGTAAATGGTTGAAAACGGCGGACGAAGGCTATGAAAACTTTCGTTCTGTTGGCCTGAACTCGGCCCAGGACAATTACGCTGGGAGGCTATAAATTGGCCTGCGAATATTTAATAATAATTGGCTTGGCTTTGTTTAACAGGGGGGTGGCAACGCCCCTTTGATACACCACCCACCGGTAGGGTTGGTTCAATCACTTGGATCTTTTTTTTACTATAAATTAACTATAATTGACTAGCCTCACAGCTCAGTTGGTAGTAACCCTGCCTTCTGCGCTGTAGGTCGTGGGTTCGAAACCCACCTAAAACAAACATTTTTATGACGAACATACTAACTAATGTTTGTTCTGTCTGGGTGTTAATATGTGTAATATGTTTACGAAAAAAAGTATATAAAGTATTATATCAGTTGTCTGGTTCCCGTGATACAAGCTAGAAAGCAGAAGATTAATAATGGTCTTAAAATGCATGAAGAAGGAAATAATGTACTGAAATGCCCTTGTGGGCGACGCGTGAACTATTTTATGTTATTTATATTTTAGTTGTTAATTGATATTATTTTGTATGTTCATTTTGAGTACATTTAATAAAGGCGGGCATAGAACGAGGCGCGAGAGGTATGCGAGCGGGGAAGCGGGGGGGCGCGTGCATAGATGCGCCTCCAACGATATTTTGCAATTAGTGATCTTTTCATTTGACAACGCGCGGACGTGTTTACCTCTCTCGCACCTTCACCCATTTCGCTAACCAGTTGTTTCTACTGTGCACCCCCAACAGCCCTTAAAGCATTCCCATTGAAAAATGTTTCTAAAGTTAGTAAACGTTATTATGACCGATCGAATGGAAATCGTTTAGCGTTTAAGCAGTAGAACTTGTGCTAAGTTCGCCCGGAGAAGTACTGCCACCACACCTGTTAATCTGCCGCCAAGTAGTAATGCACTCGTGTTGCTGTGTTCCGGTGAAAGGGAGTGGGTGCCGGTGAAATTGCAGGCGCATGAGACGTAACATCCCCGTCTCGAGGATGGACGCAACGCAATGCGACTTGAGACATCTCGTACTATGGAGAGGACTTGAGTGGTACTGCTGTTGTGTCGATGGGCGGCGGTTACCACTTAACATCAGGTGGGCCGTCAGAGGGCTCCGTCACTGCATTGAAATAAAAAAAACTTGTGTTGTAGAGCCTTAGGTCTGTATTATGTTGCGAACCGTACTCGCTGTATCCGGATACACAGTTAAGCCGGTTATGAGCGGCCGGTAATGACGGTGTCATTTACGCGGTGAATTATAATTGGCGCGATAGCGCGCCCTGCGCACCGCTTACTCACTTGTACATAAATATATATCTAGCCAATGCTATTATGTATAAGTTATTTAGTAGTTATATCACAGCTCACCCCTCAAAATGTTGGTCCGATAGTCCTAGTGCCGGGCGTGAATTAGGATGTTTGGATCTTGGTGAATTCAAAACAAATTATTATTTATGTCTTAGGTAGGTTTTGTATACAAAATTTGGCAACCAGTTTCACTTGTCCCATAAGTCCTTGTCTATTAAGTCTTTGTCCCTTAGTTAGAGTTTTGCGCATCAAATGACATAGTCATCCGGTAGCAGATTCCAATCGTGTACTAGTCTGTGGCTAAGGAATGTGCAGCGATAATTTTTGCTAGGTCGCGCTCTAATCCACGTGAGGTCTTAGATCTCCTTTCCATCTATAAAATAGCTGATTTTCGAAAATGTTAATGCTGCAAAGTACAAATAACTACTGCACTAGAAAAATCTTATTAACACACCCGCGTACGTATCGAAGTCCCAAGTCACAGATAACCACCCCAATTACATATTCTACATTATGACAAAAGTCGCCATATGCGATCGTTGTAAACGCCTGTCATTAAGAATAACTAGCGGGGGTTCGATTTCTCGGTCTCTGAGGGCCGACTCACGGTACAATATCGGTACGCAGTAGACAACAAAGACACATTCAGTAAGTACACTGCCCACAATTTTTTTATTATAATAATAATATTGGTGGACATTTTTCACACAGCGCCATCTAGCCCCAAAGTACGCTAAGTAAATAGCTTGTATCATGGGAACTTTTTTTTTTGTGTAAATGCATACACATAATACATATTAACACCCAGACACATTATTATTATTTACGGCTATTTTTTATCCGTTATGAAGACGTGGTACACTACTATTATTATTATTTTGGGAAAAACCCCGTTCTTTTAGTCCGGATTTGAATGATGACCTCCGTAGCTTGACGCATAATATTTCCACATTTACTTGTATTCTTATGATTTATATGGCAGGGCATAGACATAGACATAGATATTAATTTATTTGCCACTGAAACACATTAGGTACAATTAAATTATTACGTAGTAGCAGTATTACCTGTACATATTAATTTATTTTAATTAAACACATAGAAAATTATTCAATAGAAAACATATTTTTATCACATGCAACTTAGGTAGCTCAGGCATCTCACACGTAGCTTAAGTGAAGTGAGCTTACTGCGTAGGGCAGCTACTGTGCATGTCTCTAAGGACCGGGGTGTTGGTTTTATAGCTCGTCGTTTATTTTAAATGTCACTAAATAATGGCAACACATTATGTGTCGTGTTGTACACAATGCCGGTTTGATTCGGTCGTTATCAGTTACCACCAAGTGCTTGTAGAATGTGGATGGGTTTGCTTTCGTACATAGTCTGTGGTGTAAACGAAAGGTGACCAACTTGTGAAAAGGCGGTGAGATGGTATACAAACGCACGTTAGTTTTAGCATGATTCAAGTCGTATATACAACAAAAAAATGTGAGTCGTCACGGGACGCCTGGCAGATGTGAAACATCGACATTATTATGTAAAACTAATATGCAACGCATGCCGTGGCGACGCGTCGCCACGCCAGAAATCGGTTTTACGTGCGGCTATAGATGTTTCACATCAAAAGTGTCATAATAAATTAAATATAAAGTGTCATAATAAATAATGTACATATAACAAATAGCGTCAATTACAACACGATCGAATTACACTAAATAATTTATCTAAAATGGTTTTTAAAAAGCACTTGCTGCTTTCTTGAACACAGCATAGATATAAAAAAAAAATATTAAAAAATTATTTAGATCAATATATGGATGTAATGTATAAATTTGAAGGCATCATTATAAATAATTTATTTTAATGTCAAATTATAAATATCGTTATTAATGATAGTGGATCAAAGCACAAAACGAATTATCTAACGATAATTAATCAAGATTAATCAGGATTAATTTGTTAGTCGATAAATTAATAAATCATTCAGTGAATTGGTGTTTTTTTCAAATTGTTTATTCATTGTTTTTCGTTCAATGTCCTTTTAAGTTTGATTAATGGCAAGGTTATAAGTTTTTTAGTGTTCTGTTTATAATACCAGGTAATTAACGGAACCAATAGATGACGATGTTAAGTTAACTTCTGCTCATAAAAAAGTAATATGACTTGGGTCCTCCCTTACTAAGGTATGGAAAGATATATATCGTACTGCGCCCGAACTATTGTATGAGAAACGATTGAGGAATGTCTCGTATTCTTGTGAACGAGCTATCATAGTTTTTTGCACATGTGTGCTTGGCTGTGGAAATAGATACGGTGGCAGTACTTCCCATGACCAAGAAGCACAAGTTTTATTACCTAAAAGCACTACTCTAATAGATTTTGCAACAAAATTCCTTAGCAAGTTAAGTTTGATTGAATGCTTTTACAAATCCTTCACAAAGACTGCTAGATAAGCTATTTTGTTATTACGTTAATTCTATTTTTTTTATGCGAATTAGTAACGGACTAGCAAGATGGCCCACCGTACTCATAATAAAAACAAAACATCTTGGTTCTTCCCACACTTAGTTATGTTATAAAGTACTATTTATAATTAACGTTCATGTAATTGATAAAAACATTAATTAAAACGAAATAACTAATAAATTTGAAAACTCAAATTAGGTGATAACGTTATTTATAATCATCTAAGACCTTATTAGACAAAACTAGTTAAAATTAAGTGGATGTAGCGCTCAGCGAGATAAACGGCTATTGTATCAAAGCGATCCCGAACACAATGCCTCAGTATCTAAATTAACAAGCAACTACAATTAAGTAGGTAATATTCAACACAGATTACCCCACAAATCAAACCCCCCCACCTGAACCTACAAGAGCGACAATGCTTTCGAATTAAACCCACTTTTATACCCCCAACTTATTCTTATCCCCCTTAAAGACAACACATACCTTCCCCCACTGGTTTAAGGTTGAGAATAGCGTTGTCAATTTGTATAGATCATGTTGTAAGGCGTTCCCGCCACTTCATTTGCGAAATGCTGGCAACCCTGGCTTAAGTGTTGCACGATGTAAAATTAATGAGCCAATCTTGGAGGTAGAGTCCCACCTCTATAATTTAGAAGGTGGTAATTTGTAACGAAGAACCTACGATGTAAATTTTATGCTTTACACGGAAGCCTAGTAAAAGTTATTGGAATTTCATTTTGTAGGGAATAACGAAGTCAAAGCTTATGTATGAGTCTGATTGTTATTCTACTTTTCTTAGCTTTTTGTGAACTTTGAGGTTACATTTTTGTGTACTGTTACGAGGGTAAAATTTAAGGGAAGACTTTCATTTCAGGCTAAATCTAATCATGTTTTCCGAACAAATTGTAGATTAGATATAATTCAGATATTAAGCTTATATGAATATAATAACGTATAATGTTGTCAAGAAGGCTAAATGATTTATTTATTAAAAGTTTGAGTTTCGATTAAAACGACAAAACATCATCATTTTCCTTACTAATCCATTTGTTTATTAATGTTTTTTCTCCACGTAAATACTATTTCAGCCAAAGATTAATTGCTTGCTAAGCGCATTCCTCATTTTATTTAATATAGTAAATTACACCCGGAGCGAGTCGCTAGTTATGGAAATAAAGAATCAGTCATGTTTTGAATTGTCAGGGATATATCTCATACTTGGGAAGTTACTATATGACTATATAATATATACCATAATGGCAACTGACCTCACTGCTCAGTTGGTAGTAACCCTGCCTTCTGCGCTGTAGGTCGTAGGTTCGATTCCCACCCGGGAGAAACATTTTTGTGACGAACTTAGGTGTTTGTTCTGTCTGGGTGTTGATATATATCAATGTATGTATTTTAAAAAAGTATTATATCAGTTGTCTGGTTCCCATGATACAAGCTATGCTTAGCTTACTTTGGGACTAGATGGCGCTGTGTGAAATGTCCACCAATATTTATTATAATATAATATAGAGTCTGTCGTCTGTATTCGACACATGAACGTCAGATAAAGAAATAATGGCTGACCACACGGCCACGTAGCCATCCGACGAATAAGTACCCAAAATATATGTTAACCATAGATTATAAATGTTTTCAACTTTCCAAAGAGAGAGTCCGTCAAGAAGTTGGGCCCTACAAATGTGGTAATTACATCGCAGAGAAATAGCGGTCGTGTCCTGATTAAGAGCATGAAAGGTGACCAATTACGTATGGTAATATAAGTTTTAACATCAGTGTCAAAGATCCGAATATCTTCGAAAACTTACAACCACTATTCAGACGATATGAATTCGTTCCTGTATTTTTAATATTATTCAAAACTATATTTAATAACTAGACTTTCACAACTAAGCAATAGATTGTGATATTTTTTCACCAAGAAGTTTCTCAAAAAATATTGATATCGAGTGAGCGATAATCAAGAGCGATAATCAAGTTCTCTAAATTGGCTTCTCCGCGATTAGTTTTCTCTTTATAGGTATGTATGCATGTCCAAGAAACATTCCCAAACCATTTATTCTCCAAATGGCCTAAGATTTAATAGGTAAAGTTGGCTTAAATTTTGATTGAAAATCCAATTTTTAGAATTGCTTTGCATTTTTACACGGTATAATTTAATGCATAAAACAGATTTTTCCTAATCAAAATTGATTATTAGATGGCGCTGATAATTTGATTTTAAGTTAAGCAATTTATATTCCATTATGACAATAATACCAATTACTTATTCATTATTATTAATTTATTTATTGGAACAACGTAAGATACAATGTCTTGCTTAAAAACTATAGAAATATTTCCTATCTATGTTTAAATATATGATACATTCACTTTGGTAGTCAATTAACCATGTCAGAAGACAGAAAAGTTTTGACAATTCGAACAAGGCTGGACAGCTCTACTGAACTTGATTCTTATGGCAATAGAATCTCCAGTTTCTATGACACCACGTATTGGGACAGGGCTGCGCTAACAGGGGTGGCTGATAAGTAGTACGGTACCGTCGCATTTGTTCTGTTTATACGACTGTTTGTTTACGGGTACCCTATTAATAACTATTGGGATTAAGGATTTCGTACAATGATGAAATTGTCGCTGGATTTCTTAGGGAGGATCTGTGGTGGTTCAGGAGTTTAGACCTTGAGTTACGAACCAGAAGTATCTGGTTCCAATTCTGAAGTGCACCTTTTAGTTTTTTGCTTGAAAATGGTAGCGCGCTATATCGAGTTTTCAAAATAGATATGGAGATCGTGAGTAAAATCGGCATATCCAAGAGGAAAAGAGAAGACTCGATTGATATGTATGATCAAAGTCACTGCACGTAATATTTCAGCACGTTACTTTGACCGTTAATGTCCTTATTATTCGGTATTAATCCAAGAAAATGATATATAAAGCGGGAGTAATATTTGCGGCGACGGATCAGAAGTCTTCTCTTCGATATGAATAAAATGAATAATATAAAAAAATTAATAAAATAAAATAAAATATGGCGGCGGCTAGCTTGTCATTCTCAGGCGTTGCGATAGGATAGAGAGGGAAGGGAAGGAGTATGCGTTGCTACTTCAGTGCCAAACACATTGAGCAAAAGTATTAATTTTTACTCTGTAACAATAGTCTTTGAATTTCTATTGATAACTTACCGACAGTTTAACGTCCCTACTGTTATCAGTTTGAGCGCAGTAAGGTTTTGGTAATATTAACATTTAACTCAGTCATCTCCCGCTAGGGGTGCGCCGCGGAGTTTACACGCGGGTAGCGGGTTTCTGACTGCCACAATTCACTGAGTTATCAAGAACTTTCTCTTACAATTAAATCGAACTCACTGCCATTAATGGGTGTTATATGGGTAATATAATAATGGGTGTATATGTATTTATATGTATGTATTTACAAAAAAAAACAAGTAGGTATATATGTATTCTATCAGTAATCTGATTTCCATAGTACAATCTATGCTTAGTTTGGGGCTAGATGGCGCTGTGTGAATTGTCCACCAATATTTATTTATTTATTATCTCCATAATCTTTAGATAACTTTGCTTAAAATATCATAAGCTACTAGAGTTTGTTCACTAAGTTAATTCATCTCAAGGCTCAAGTTTAAACTTAAACATTGCTTAGTTTGTTCGCATCTTGTTATGTTTTATGTTTTTATCTATAACATCACCGTTAAACATTTATAAAAACTGTGCAACCCTTCCGAGCCCTCACAAAACGCCAAGCAAACATGGAACGTTCTATTCAAATTCTACCAATATCCTAGGGAAATCTCCTGTTATAGTAGATATGCAGTTATGTCCGGCTAAACATTTTGCCGGATTATTAATCTTATTTATTAAGTTATTACTAACATAGGTTTAAATTATAATTGCATTAAGTACTAACAAAATGGATGAAGATCTGAATTTTACCTTCACTCAGTGCGAGATGGAATGGAACATGGAATCGGACTTATTAGCGAAAAACCGACTAAATACCACAATACGAATTATCGCCTACTTATGTATGGGAAGACCCAAGTCACACTGTATTGCATCCGTAACTTTGCAACGTAAATGTAGAATGTCTCACGTGCCTATAATCACCTGCAACCACACTCTAAACAGAAAACTAACACGGAAAACTGCTTGGCAGCAGAAATGGGTATGGTGGCAGCACATTTTTGGACGAACTTGACTTAAGTATTTCAAAATCGCATCTATTTGCCGGACACCCCCACCTCTACTTACTCACAAACGTCGATAAACTATCTTACAGCTTTACCTCATGAACTTAAGGTTCAGTTTCGCTTACTGTCAATGTAACTGAAGTTGTGCAGAACCCAATCAGTTCAAATCTTGTTTGACCATTGAAGAACCTTCGGACGGAGGGAACTTCCGATTGGGGTTGTTATTTCAGTTTCAATAACTGGACTTCCGAAACTTTAAGTCTGTTAAGTTTTAAGTTTTAGTTACATTCTGTATTTTTTGTGAACGACTCGTGAACTGATTTATCATTAACCTCATAGTTTGTCTAGGTGATAAATCTTAGGGTTAAGCATGTCTTTATAAAGACTTACGAGAAAAATATGAATTAAAATATATAAACAAATGTTGGTGACATGCTACACAGCGCCATCTAGCCCCAAAGTAAGCTAAGCATAGCTTGTATCATGGGAACCAGACAACTGATATAATACTTTATATTTTTTTTGCAAATACATACATATAATAAATATTAACACCCAGACACAGAACAAACATCTATTTTCGTCATAAAAAAAAACCTAAATCGAACCTACGACCTCCAGCGTAGAAGGCAGGGTTACTACCAACTGAGCTGTGAGACCAACCACAACACACAATCTGCCGTCCTTTAACTAGAAAGCCGTTAACCTTCAAAAGGACAATTTTGACTTTTTTATGGGAAGCGATACAGTTCAAGATTATCTATCTTTCTGTCTAAGAAACGTTTGTAAATAATAATTAATATAGAAAATTGTAGGCCGATAAGTGACGGATTTAAAAGGAATTATTAAGAGTTCTCTGAACATATCTCAAAAACAACAATTTGGGCTTAACGGCCTTTTAGTTAAAGGACGGCAGCACTGTTAAAAACTGCCGTTAGTACAAAACAAGACTGCCGAAATCCCCAGCTATCAAAACCTTGCGTCGTAATAATTGATGAGTGCATTAGAGACACGTGTTCACATCTTTTATTCAGACGGATCTCTATGTAGATGCGACGCGCATAATCTTTATGTCATTTGGAGACGTTTGGGAGTCTTCCTTGTTTTATATTCCTACATACATTTACATACAGGGTATTGACATCATGACTGGCCTCAGAGCTCAGTTGGTAGTAACCCCGCCTTCTGCGCTGTAAGTCGTGGGTTAGATTCCCACCCAGGACAAACGTATGTATCACGAACACAGGTGTTTATTGTGTCTGGGTGTTGATAAGCATTTAAAAAGAAAAACAGTTTTCTGATTCCCTTGATACAAACTATGCTTAGTTTACTTTGGTTGGCGCTGAAATGTCCACCAATATTTATGTATACAAATAAATAAAATTGGAGTGTCTGTTTGTAATATTAAAATAACCGCTTTTTACTAAGCGCATATGCATTTATACACGGTACATATACCAAAACAACATTTTTTACAGTTTTTGTCTGTCTATTTGTTCCGGGTAATCTCTGAAATGGCTGGACCGATTTTGACGGGACTTTCACTGGCAGATAGCTGATGTAACAAGGAGTAACTTAGGCTACATTTCCAAGGGGTAAAATAGGGATGCGTGATAAAGCCGAATTCCACGAGGACGAAGTCACGGGCAACAGCTAGTATTTAAATATGTTGCACTAAGAATGTTCCTCTAAGACTCCTTATAAATCAAAATAACAGTTTTTTTAATGTATCTAAAATCTGGCAACACTGGTTTACCAAATCAGTCTCGGCGTACAGTTGCTGGCACTTAGTAATTTCGTATAATCCGATATACTTAACAAGTTTTAATACCGTTCGCCCGTGGCTATGAAAAAAGGGACCGTTTTAAGTCTCGGAAAGTAGTTAAGTGTAGCACGCGTTAGTTTAGAGTTGGTTCCGTATGTTGCATATATAAAAACGCTCGTGTTTCCTGGGGTCAGATATAATTGTTTTCCACCTGCTAAGATCCTGAGATAACTACTTGGCTTCATTCACTCTCATAATATTCTTCATGCTTGTTCGTATATTTAAGGTAATCTTCTGGTCATATTACAAAAAGTAAGTTTTTCTGGAAATGAGGCATTTGCATCTATTAGATCTACGCCAGCTAGGTTTTATTTATTACATTAACAGTTAATAGAACAAAAGTAATTTACATTACAAAAAAAATTCTAAGACATATAATAATAAATAATAAATATAAATATTGGTGGAATTTCACACATCGCCATCTAGCCCCAAACTAAGCACAGCTTGTATTATGGGTACCAGATGACTGATACAATACTTACATATCTTTTTTTTGTAAATGCATGCAACAGCTAGTTAATAAATAAAATTCATAAACACCCGTCAAGTATAAGACTCCATCAGATATATTCACTGCGGTACTCTAAGAACTGCACATTTTCACACGCTCACTCTTGAATTACGAATGGAAATTTCTATCCTTCACATCCCCCAACTATCCCTTTCACACCACCGGTGGCGGAAAGAGAGGGGGATTGTATAATTGAAATGGTTTTCGTAGAGCGGACCTACTCGGGATATGCTTTTAAAGGATTTCGAGACCTTTTTCGTACCTTCCTAATGGAGTTTCAAATCCGACCCAAATTAATTTACGACACATTATATTAATTGGTGATTAATTAGTGTTAAGTATCTGACAGTTTAATACCAACTTCTATTTAGAAGTATTTATGTGCAAATGTATAACTTTGCCATAATTTTTGTTTGTTTAGCTTGTAGCGGCTGAAGCCTTTAAATATATATACATAGTGAGAATCTGTAATTGGCTTTAAGTTTTTAGTTGTAAGTTCTCAATTGTAAATTTTTCTAAGTGCTGTTGATTCTATGACAGTAAAAAAAATTAAAAATAAAATGTATTTTTGGTATTAACGGATTATACACAACTATAGGTGTAAATATAATTTAATTATGGTGTAGATAAATATCTACCCGACTAGTCGAATCCAAAAAGGTCCATTTGATTTGACTAACTTTTACTTTTTACCAACTCTTACTACTTTTTACTTCCCACTAACTTTTAACTAATTTTTAACTTTAACTAACTACGTTTGTAGTAAATAAATTATTATTACTATTTGACAACTGACTTTTCCAAGCCATTTCCAACCCAATGGAATAGTTTTGTCAAATAGTGAAGGAGAATAGTTAATAAAACATTTACCACGCGAACGAAGACGCGGGTAGTCGTTAGTTTATCAACATAATCATACCGTGGAGGGTAGGCCAGCGGTGAAACTTTTTAAATATGATGATACACGACACGACGCAATTAACACGAAACTAAACTCGTAAAACTCCGTTCGGAAACGGTAACAATGTTACGTTTCGCGGCAAAAACCGCAGCGCAATTTAAAAAGAAACAACTTGAAACGTCTATGGTTGAAACTTGGTGCGCTGATAAAGGGAGACCACAAAATGTTGCCATCTGTATCCATTTTTGGTTGGATGTAGCAATTCCTTTTCAAATTTTGATCATAAGCAATCATTTTTATTTTTTTACTGGCACCAGGCTCACATTTTACCGCAATCTCACCTAATAGGTTAATAAATATTTCAAAATATCAAGTCCTTTTTTTGGATAAGTACGCGTTATGTTTTGAATATTATTGACGTTTCCAAGCCATTTCTTTATGAATTCTATAGAAATAAAGTTTTTGACTTTGACTTCCCTAAAAATGATGTTTCACGTCAAGTTCAGCCCTTTAAGCAAGAGTTCTAGTGCCCAAGAACAACTTATCATAAAAGAAATCAAGTTCACAAAGTACAGATAACGTGATATACGTAAGCAACATTTTCTAGGCACTGTTCCGGCAGTTGGCAACACGCCCAGCACAAAAGGGGGAGAGCTCGTTACCATTCATAATTCAACGGGAAAACTCCTCGTACGTTTTCCCATTAGGAATTTTATAAGGTTTTTATTGCGCGCCAAAAGTTGCCAAGCGTGACAGCGTGCGGTGGGAAAACGAACGTAGATATCTACCGTTTTATTTGCCTTTGGAAATAATCCTCGGATTTTTTCATATTTTTTTCATACTTTACTTTACAGCTCAGTTGTAGTAACCCTGCCTTCTGCGCTGCAGGCGTGGGTTCGATTCCCACCCAGGACAAACATTTGTGTGACGAACTGTTTTGTGCCTGCGTGTTACTTACTTACTGGTGTGGCGCAGCGACCCAAAGTGGATCTTGGCCTCCGACACCAGAGTCCGCCAGGTTTCCCGGTCCATCGCCGCGTTCATCAAATAAAATAATAATAAAATAAAAAAATCGGTCCAGCCGTTTCAGAGATTAGCCGGAACAAACAGACAGACAAAAATTTAAAAAATGTTGTTTTGGTATATGTACCGTGTATACATCCATATGCACTTAATAAAAAGCGGTTATTTTAATATTACAAACAGACACTCCAATTTTATTTATTTGTATAGATGTATAGATTAGTTTCTATGTACTGCTTTCATATTCCTTTGTGTCATTTGTGTTGTAATAAATGTTTTATCTATCCATATATCTATCCAAAAACCCAGTTTCAGAAAGAATGTATTAACGCTTTGGCGGTTTTTCTACGTAGTACTCTACTAGTACGTACAGGAAATACAAACATTTGTCAGACTATCCCAATCCGTTTAGAGAACTCCCTCGCTTCGCTCCTTCATCCATCTTTTAATAACCTGATATTTCAGCGCGTCCAATTTTAAAACGAAAATGATTGGACAGGAACGCGTGAAAATATACCTGTAATGGAGTAATCGATCACACTCCATTCGAGCGTGCTCCCTGAACGGTCGTTTGTCAAAACTAGGGGTGTGCGCCGCCAACTTTACCTGCCGGAAATCAAATAACTTTTATTACGTATCTTGGAGGCTGTACAATCCGGGCTAAGAAGGAAGCCCAGATGCAGCTGGCATTAAGCTTTAATTCAAATTCAAAGCATTTTACACAGTCATCTAGCCCCAAACTGAGAATTAGTTATACTATGGGAACTAGATAACTGATAGAGAATACTAACATACATTGTTTAAAATAGTGCATCCCAGAGATAGTGCAAACATTTATGTTCGTCACTCAAATGTATGTCCTGGGTGGGAATCGAATCCACGACATACATTGCAGAGCTGTGAGGCCAGTCCAATAGCTTGGCGATGCTACGGCGTAGGCCGTAGCGCATTTAGTGGCGCACCGTGCCTCTATCAGTTTGTAGAGTACAAGCGAAGTATAAGCTTTTCTTTTATTAGATTTCAAGCGGACTAGACAACAAACTACTTGGGGCCCTATTCCTAGGGCTGTATGACTTAACATTTGATAAGTTCTCTGCCAACCGATAACATCTTATGTAAAAAATTAATGACATGGAAAAACAAGATCACTTTAAATATTTTAACATGTTTTTGATTTTGCGAGTATTGTTTAGTTTGGCTCTTTTTTATGTGACTAATATACGGAAGGGCAGATGGCCCACCTCTTGTTAAGTGGTAACATCTTCGAATAACAAGCAATACCATCCTCTCCTACTTATGTACAACGGTTATATCATGTAACTATCATGTTATTTACATGTTGCTACTTGCTACATGAACTGCATACGTGAAAACGCTCCGCTGAAAAAATCGTCAATTTTCCGAAATTTCCAACCCTAGTCACCCCTAGCGTTTATTACGCGGGGACGATAAGCCGCATAATTTTTGGCGCGAAATGTTGGGTCGCTCTAATTGGGTGCCGCCGCCGCCGCCGATACAGCTCGGTTTACACAGGGCTTCATTAATAGAGGTCGTCAGGCGAGCTCCAGTCAGACTGACGCCCGCGTTAATAGGAAAAATATTCAGTGAGTTCTGAAGATGAAAATTATTGACATTTTGACTGCTGACAATTTATTTTGTCTTTGGTTTTCGGGCAAAATTTATAAACGCTATGACTTTGACAGGCTTCGCAACAGGCTTCATGGCTATGTGAGGACGCTGGTGAATGATATACAAAAGGTAAAACCTTGGCCAATTAGGGTGACTCTACACTTGCATATCTATTATAAAAGCGAATTTACATCAGTTTTCTTCACCTCAACGCTATACGTATTTTAGAAAAGCACATAATATATCAGTTATCTGGTTCCCAAGCAATACTTAGCTTACTTTGGGGCTAGACGGCTAGAATATTTATTTGTTTACTGAATAAATAACGCAAACTATCCGAATTAAAAAAAATACAACTTGATGCAAATGTCTGACTCAGTTCTACGCAAGATTTCTTTGGAGAGTAGTCGCCACAGCGTAGTGGACTGTCTACCATTAAATAACCCTTCAGAAAGAACCTAATCTTTTAGAAATTACACATTTAGTTATGTAAGTACGACTATTTCCTGTAGTTTAAAACTTTAGACAATCCAATATGATATTCATCAGGCGAGCATCGCTAAACACCCACACCCGCCAGATAACCGCAGTAAAGTTAAAGCAACAATGCACACTCGCACTCAATAAAAGATGATAACACAATGAAATATGAACTGACGACACCCCTCACACTGACAACCATAATCAAACAAAAATTAACTTTATTCTCCAAGCAACAAAGTTCAATATAAGTGTGAAACAGTTGGCCCTTGCATTATTCCAGAACTGGATCAATATCAAGCATAATAAACGCGGAGCAACGAAAACAAACCGCACAGTTCACGTATACAGCCAAATTTCCCAAAGAAAACACACCCAAGTTACACCGTTTCGGAACGAAGCGTCGGCGGCGCGAAACAAAAGCGCGGGAACCGCCGCCATTGGCGGAGGAGGTGGGCGGACGCCGGGATAATATGGCGGAAATATTACCGAGGAGGTATTCAAGGTGCAAGGGGGGTCCCGGGGGGCCTCGGGGCCTCCTAGAGGTTAATTACCCGCCGGCCGATAAGGCAGCGGCTCGCTAATTACGTACTTATGGCGGACTGAAATTAGTTATCGTCGGCGGGAAAACGACGTTCACTTTGTTTGCGTTCCGTTTTACGGATAATGGTGTATTCTGGGGCGCCGAGAGTAATGGAACAAAATTGGCGTCCATTCGGTTTATCTCGTTAAGTAGATGAAGATAATGGAATCATTGTTCAAACAGCGCTCCCCGGGCGCGTCTTTAATCGTTTAGCTTAATTTTTGCTTTGTTTTTTAATCATATAATCTCATCTTAAGAGAACTTTCTACCGTTAGTTTAACTATGAGCGTTAAGTATTTATATTATATTTGCATGAACGAGCTTTCAGTACTTCAAAAATTTATTAATATTTAGTACATCTAATATCACAACGTAGGTATTTCGAGTTACGCGTAGATTGTATTCAAAATCCGCAAACAACATGACTGGCAGCTGAGCTCTCAAATAAAATGCGATGAAATAAAAAGATGCTGGCGACAAAACGTAGATACTTACACAACAACAACTCAACCCCTACATATTGTTTATTTCAATATCACCATACTCTCCAAGGAATAAGGTTAGGAACCGCGCGTTTGTATGTTACGAAGGAGGTTATTTAACTTGGTAAGTTTATACATATTTACCACAAAAGCGGCTCTGCGAGAGATCGTGGGATCCGTTCGCCGGTTTTATTTTTCCAAGCTCTAAATGGAGTCGGTGGAGCATTTAAATAAGCTCCGCCGCTGAAGTATGGTAATGTTAGTAATACGCGGGAAGAAACCGCGAGTACAGCGGCCATCTTGAATTTTTGTGTTCACGATTTGATCTACCGAAACTTGTTAAATATTCCATGATATGGAGTGAGGAATGATTCTTTGGAATAAGAAGCACTTTACCCTGAATGTGAATAAATGTTTATACAAATATTATGTTGGCTCTTTCTCATACAAACAACTTAACGGTTACCAGATGCTAACACAATACAAAACAACATTTATACGTAAATAATAAAGCTAAATTTGACAATGTAGCATCAGTTACTTCAATGAAACTGACATGGCTACCAGCCTTTATTGTCCCCATTTCAGGGACATAGGTAAGCCTATTCTAATAAAGCAAGATTGAACGGGTTGTTAATCACATGTGCCTAACCCGGAGTGATAGACAGTCAATTGTCTCCGTATTTTTCTTCTTACTAGGACAACTGGTTTCCCTGACGATGTTTTCCTTTATCATTTTTAAGGCTTGTTATTGAAAATATAACGTTTTCAAGTAGAAATCTCAATGATTTACTTGAATTTGAACGCTAAGTTTGACGCCTGTTCAAACCCTAATTCCTCATGGGGAATAACATGAGAAGGAAACCCTAAAGGAGCTTCCTATTTTTGCGAGCATGAGCCTTGTTACAACTACAGACTTAAATCTTTGTTACATTTTCAGTTGAATACTTTACAGACTACACTACTTGGATTGCTTAAGATAATAACAAGATATTTTGTGTGTCGTGGAGCAGAGCGACATGAGACCATGGGGCATTAAACATTTAAATAATCATTTACAGTGTAGTAAGCTTTCTTAACTAAACCTTTATATATGACTTCAATTTTGGAGTCGGAAATTTCAGCCCTAAAAGGATTACCTAACAATTCACTTACCTAATACTTAATAATTCATATCTGTCAAGTCTCCCAAAAATTTCATCAAAAACTTCCGCCCACCCAACACTCGACAACTATCAATAAAATGTGTAAAGTAACACAAAAACAAAACGGTAGCACATGTCCCCGATCAAAGAGGGCCGCTATTTTTTCCCTCGTAATTAGGAACAAATTATGAAACAAAAACTCGGCGTAGAAGCTGTGAGATGGCGTTAAGGCATCTATTGTTTGGCGTCCACTGACTTAGATCCAGTCTCTACCAACCAGTAAAGTGTCAACGTTTTTAAATTAAACTTACAATTTCAGGAGAAAACAAGAGCCTATTAACAAATGTTAATTATAATTTTCAATATTTTCATATTATTTGATATTTCACACAAATAAATACAAATGCATTTATTCAAGAAGCGAGGATTTTACATCATATTTAATTACTTGTGTAACACACTAGGAATAGCCTGTGTCACGGGTGGACGAATTTACAAGGTGAATTATTTATACTTAAATAATATAACTAACTATTATTATTATTATTAATATAACTTACTAGGAATAGCCTGTGTCGCGGGTGGCCAAATTTACAAGGTTATATATATTTACATGGTGAAATAATATAACTAACATTTTAAAATAAAATTCAGAACATTCAGAGCACGTGCAAATCTTTTCCAAGCAGTGGACTGGCACCTTAACTATCAGATGGCGTGAAGGCATTTCAGCGTTATCTCCCGTAACGAGTTTTAATGAATCTCCCTAATAAGACGACGTCACTTCAAATAGGGGACTCAGAAAATAGATATGAAAAATTAAGATTTCATTCATCTGCAGCTGGTTTGAATTCCAATTGTGTAAGTATAAACGGTGCGGACTGCGTAGTACCCAGGTGGTACAGACGCCTAGTTTCAATCCGGAGATAGCTCGTTCAAATCCGAAAGAACACCGATGTGACCTTGTTCCATGATATACTATATCAATAACGTCGATATTTTGTTAATATTTGTGAAACTATAGTAATTTGTCATAACCATTTGAACGAATAAAATAAGCCGTAATAATATTTTAAGTATTGCTGTTGTCTATAGGCGGCGATTATCATTTAACATCAGGTGGGCCATCGGCTCGTTCCGTCACATAGATCATAAAAAAGTTTATAGCGCCGTTGTCCTTACCCATGCATCTTAGTCATTATGGCTACTTTCTCTTGAAACATACATGAATAAAAAAATTGTTTCTTAATAAACTAATGAAAAATCATATGTATAATGTTACTTATTTTGATTGATTTATGCTAATACATGTAAGTTTTATATTAGGTATTACAATAATAGAGTATTATTAAAAGTAATGTAATGGAGTCAATCTGATGTTGATCTGATGATGATGTTAAGACAATTTACTAACATTAAGATTTCTTTTAATTCACATAGTGTTTCTACCGTCTCCATATTTATCCACCTTCATGGCTGGGAAATGGAACAAGGACCATAATAAATGACCCAAAGAAAAATGTCATACATTTCTGTCAAATTTGACATTAAACGCTGCGTTCAAAAACCGTTCGCATTCCCACGTTCCGTTCCACTTGAAGCATGATCAAAGCGAGTGCGTTGTCGGCGCAGTTTAACCGTCGAATGAATATTAGTTAGTACTGTGTTCGTTAGATTTACAGCTTGCGGAAGCTAATTAGTTGAGTGGGACGAATGGTCTTTACGGCCCACTAGCAGAGCGCGCCGTACGTGCAACGGAACGTAACAGTTAGCAGGGATATAATAAATTGTCGGGAGAATATTGAAATATACATGAGTTTTACGCATTGGCATAAAATGATTATATTATTATAAAATCAATTATTATTTACTTATTATTGGACAATGCCTAGTTAAATACTCGAGTATAATTTAAATTCGGAGGCTGTGTAGATGCTTTCTTAGCAAAGATTACATACACATAGAATATACATACAGCAATACATTTTTGGTTAAATTTTTCTTTATTATGTTTTAGTAGGAGGTACATATCTGGAAATGTTTGTATCGTAATTGAAATTGAAATTGCAGGCGCATGAGAGGTAACATCCCCGTCTCGGGGTGATAGACGCAACGCAATGCGACTTGAGTCATATCACATAAAACAAAAACTTGATGACACATTTTTCAAAAAGCAATTCAAAATCAATTTCTTATATTATTATTATTTATTACATTATAATATTTTTATATTACTACTTTATATTTTTATAAATTTAAACTTGATGGGAACTTGTTTATCACTGTCGTCGATCAACCAAATTATAACGATCCGTAAAATGTAAATCCTTAATTGGCTTTTTATTTAGTATATAAGATAAACATGTATTTATTAAGAGCTGTGGATTTTGTTAATAAATAAATAAATTACATATTTACATTATAAAAAACATAGTTTCACTCATCCCGGCGACTCGTCAACGCAAATCGCAACCCTGTAAGTATTTCACACGAGACAGACTAATTACGTAGATCCAAAGCGCTTGGATATCAGGCGGGCAATCGTTCTATCATATCAATCGGTCGTCCGGAACAATCAATTAGAAACCGATCCCCTTTCAATTATTCCCCGCATCGGTACGTAATTGCCTCGGCGCCCCGCCCCGGGGGGGAGTCACTTATTCTGCGGTCGGTTGAATTACGTGACACATCTATCGGCTATTGCTATGAACAGTATCAAAAAGAATGGTAGCTCAGTGGTGTGGAACCAAACTTGTAATTTGGTACTGGAACCAAACTTATAATTTGGTACTGGAACTAAACTTGTAATTTGGTACTGGAACCAAACTTGTAATTTGGTACTGGAACCAAACTTATAATTTGGTACTGGAACTAAACTTGTAATTTGGTACTGGAACCAAGCCAATCAAATCAATAATAAGTGAATTAGTAATACTCTATAACAAATCTATTCAATTATTGTAAATGTTTTATTTGTATGATCCTATACTGAATTAAATAATTGAAATAAATTAATTAATTGTGAAAAACTACCAACGGTAAAACCTATTTTGATCTCACAGTATCTGTGTCGAACATAAAGTCATTCCAAATCCAAATACCAAACGTCAGTTTCTTTCAAAGTTTTTTTAATCTGTTTTAGCAATAATTTGGCAATTTATTTTACCAAAATGTGTGTGAAATTGTGCTAAGTGTGTTTGATAATGATATGGTGCAGAAGGTGCCATGAACGTAGCGGCTGCCGCTGGGCTGGGACTCGTGTTGGTACTGCTGGCCGTGCTGTTTAGGTGGAAATGGAGGTCTATGAAGGTAAAATAGAAAAGAATAGAAAATATTTATTTCACGTCACTTTTTCTTGGTCCAATTACTCAAATACTCAAATTTATGTATATTGAGGTGATATCTCAAGGTACGCGTATTCATGCTAACGAGTGTCTCCAGCAGACGGAGTTGGAATGTACTGCCTGCTCCCCAGCCCAGCTGGTGCATCGGCTGTGTCCCCACAGCAACGTGGTGCAGCGCTTCCAAGTCGAGCAGAAGGATAGTCTGGACGAACATTTGGATGTCCTCACTCGAAAACTGGCCGAGAAGGTAACCGACTGGCTTCACAGCGGGTAGTAACCCTGCCTTCTGCGCTGTAGGTTTTGGGTTCGATTCGGATTTCATACCTAAGATCAATATTCATTTTGTCGAAATCCACAATATAAACACCACTTGAACAATTAATATGTCAACAGTTCACTACATCACATACAAATTATGAGATCGATGGATCATAAGATCAACAGATTAGATAAACTAGAACTAATTAATAATTAAAATAAACTAAATCTGTATATAATACTCCACGTATTATAATATTTTTTTTATGTTATATAGTTGCGGAACGAGCCGACGGCCCACCTGGTGTTAAGTGGTAACCTCTGCCCATAACAACCGATGCGCCTTGGGTCCTACAAGACCCAAGTTGCATCGTATGTGCCCGTAACTCTGAGACGTGCAGGTGGAATGTCTCATGTGCCGTAATTCCACCGGCAACTACACCTTTTAAACCGGAACACAGTAACGCGAATGCGTCACTGCATTACTTCCCCGGACTAACTTGGCGTGAGTTCTACTGCTCTTAAAATATACCTATATATTATCATGATACCATAGAGTACTGACATGCCAAATTTTCAGGAAGGTCGTCTCCGACTGTCCAAATCCAAGATCCGCGAGACTCAGAACGAGATAGACAACCTGCACGCGATAGATCAGAATGTTCGCTTTAAGTACCGGGAGATAATGGACTCCTTGAAAACTGACCTGCTTGGTAACGAGAAGGAAAGTAAGAAGCTTCAGGAACAGATCGAGTGGGTGTCTCGGAGAAGGGCTGAGCTGAAGGATGAGGTAAGGGAAAACTTTATTACCATTTTTAATTAACCAGTGATCAGTGTGAGAGCTTCGAAGCTGAGTATTTTTTTTCTACTATTAACTAACCAAATATAGGATCGGTTATCTTTGTGAAGGTTTTATTGATATTACTACATTTCCGATAAATTGTCGCCGTACGGTAGTTAGTAAACCAAAATATGTAACTACTTGAAATTGAACTAGTACTTGAAATTAAATGTGTTTGGTCTCTTTTATAAAATTAGATTTGAACGAAACCGACTCTCTTTTATTTACTCAATATTAACTAGCCGACTAACATAAAATAATATGGAAGAGTTTGAAGGTTCGTCGCGGCCAAAGGCTCTATGGCGAGGCGGCAGCAGATCTAGCCACAAACCTGGCAGAGTTGCAAAGGGGACGCGAGCATCGAGTCACGGAGAAACCACACCAGCACTCCATGACTTCGCTGAGGCATAGAAAGGTATAGCCATATAAAAACTCCCCATTTTTTGGGAGCTGTGTCATTTTAGAGCTGACTTTATAATGAGTTGTCCATTTAGATGGTTGTTTGAGCTCAAGCTCTTCATGCTGGTCGACGGAATCATTTGATCCGAATGGCCTCATAGCTCAGTTGGTATCATTGGCTCATGGCTCAGTAACCTTCTGTAGGTCGTGAGTTCGATTCCCTCCTAGGACAAACATTTGTGTGACGAACATAAGTGTTTTTTCTGTGTGTTGATAAATATAATATAAGATATATATATATAAAAAAAGGTATTTAAGTATTATATCAGTTGTCTGGTTCCCATGATACAAGCTATGCTTAGCTTACTTTGGAGCTAGATAGCGCCGTGTGAAATGTCCACCAATATTATTATTATTATTATTACACACAAAGAAATATAAAAAAAGATTTATTAAACATACGTTTATAAAAAAAAATTTGAAAATATTAAGATAAAAAAACACGAACACATTGATTGGGTTAAGAACAGGTGATTCCACATGTTCTGTTTATGCTCCAAATGAGATTTCAGCTTCCAAGTCTCGCTTAAGCAATAGGTCACCACGTAGTACGGCGGCGGCGGTGACGTGGGACGGGAGAGAATAGAATATATCTTTATTGTACACCATAATTAAATACAAGCAAAAAGTAAAGATACTGCTGTAGACATATTATTTGTGACTAGCGCCCCTTTACAGCGACAAAATGTATAATTTTTAAGAAATTAAATATAGAATATAAGAAAATAGTAATTAGACTGATGACGAGACATATTTGTACACCTAATTTATTATAATTTAATTTGTTATGTGTTTCATATATGAAAATAAATATATTCTATTCTATTCATAATAGTACAACGGGCGGCCTTATCGCTAAAAGCGATCTCTTCCAGGCAACCTTTGGAGAGATGCTTGATTATAATTTGTTTCTTCTCTTCTTTTTTTATTTCTTCTTCTTGTAGGAGCCACAACTGCCTCACACTACCGCGGGGACTCCGTTGATAAAGTCACCCCCAGGTTCACCCCCTCCAGCCTTTAAATACAGTATCAACGACTGACATCTGTTTTGTAACTGCAAGCGTGTGTATGTATTATTGTACTAACTTAACAATTTATTTTTGATGTGTGTGTTTGTTTTTTGTTTCATTTTATTTTTGATATGGCTGTGTTGTGTTTACTTGTTTTGATGTTAAAAAATAAATTTTATAATTTCTGAATCGGTTTTTTAATTATGCCTATATTTTGAACTGTTCGTGTAAGTTCCTTTTTTAACGAAATGCATGCTTTTATGTATCCTGGACAAGTGTCCACAAATGTATCATAAATATTTCTTTTGTATAAGTAAACAAAGAAATATTTATGATACGAAAATTAAAATAACTTTTTCCAATCCAAAAAATTTATACGAACTAGGAAATGTTATGTGCCACAAAATTTTAATCTTGGGGTAATTCTTATAAATTTCTTAATTGGCACTGCAGTGATTTCTTTCTATAACACAGGAATTAGCGGTCGGTGACCATTTCTTAAATTGTATATGAACGTTTCCTTTTCGTTTCGTTCATTTGGCCAAGCATTTGTGTCACGAGGGATCAAATGTTAATATATTTTATGGAAAAAGAAATAATGAACGCAACGGAGGACGATGATTAAAGAAAACAATTGCAATCTGACAACCTCAAGAAACGAAAACAAAAGCTCAGTACAAAGCCGACGCAGCGACACGCGTCCAAAATAAAGACAAACCGCCGCATACCCCTTCGCATCTCTCGTTAATGCCGAGGGTTAAAATCCCCGAAAAAGTGAGCACTTGCCTTGTTTACAAGGTTTTAGATTTTTAATTTAGATTGGGGTACAAAATCCACACGCGAAACGTAACAATCGTCATGACCGCGCGACAATATCCGACCTTCTCGTTTGAGCGTAAGGTTGGTAGCACTGTGGCGCATTTACGAGGGGAGAGGTATCCATTAAAATCGCATTCGTATGTGATCACCTAATACAATATCATCAAGTCCGCGCCGGAGGGTGCTTTGTGAATAATTTCGCGGCAATCTGCTCGCATTCGTAACGGAGTTGTATAATTTCTTATAATTTTATTTTATTGTTTTCATGTTGACGGAATCTGAAAGTTCATTTCAGTGTTCATCATTTTAAAGTTGCTATTTTGATTCAAATTCTTTGAATAATAGCCTTTTTGAACCAATGGTCTGGATAGATCAATATGTTGGCGCTGGACTAGGCTAGACTGAGTATCTCACGTGGTAGTTAGACAATTACGTTACGCGCAAACATTTATAAAAGAAGTAGGTAACGAAATGTTTTAAAAATAAAATAAAACCGTTAGCTGTTTTTAAAATTAAAATATCCTAATGTTTTGTAAATATTTAAGTAAAACAACTTGATAAAAACAGCTTTTTAATTAACCGCGGACCGCAGCCACATCTGGCGCTGTTCGTCTGTCCGTCTGTTTGTTTTGTTTTTCAATCGCAAGCGCCCCGGGGCGGTGGCCCGGGGCGCGGGGTGTACAAACACTAAATGTGTCAATCAATAGGTACTTGGGGCTGTTAAGTAGGGTTGACATCTAAATGGAATTAAATAAAATGTTTGGGGGTCGAGTGCGTGTCGAGTGATTGTGCAAATTAACCCAACATTCAAATGAATGTTTTTTACAAAATTATAATAATAAGAAGAAAAATAATACTGGTGGAATTTCTCACAGCGCCATTTAGCCACAAAGTAAGCTGAGCATAGCTTGTATCATGCGAACCAGACAATTGATATAATACTTAGGTATACTTTTTTTTGGAAATACATGCATATAATACAGCCAGAGACAGAACAAACATCTATGTTCGTCTTACAAATGTTTGTGCTGGATGGGAATCGAACCCACGACCTACAGCGCAGAAGGCAGCGTTACTACCAACTGAGCTGTGAGGCCTGTCAATAATGGTGCATAATAACCCTGTAAAAAATCGTATCTATTATGTCCGGTTCAAAAGATACAGTCGTACATAAGTGACCTGAGGAGAAGTTTTCAAGACATTTCTTTAATAATTCTACGGAAATAAGATGGACGGACATCGAATTATTTTGATCGGGTTTGCAGGGTGTGGTTACCGCTGAAATTACAGACAGATGAGACATTCCACCGCCTCAAATTTACGGGTGCAAAAATATGCGACTTGGGTCTTCCCATACTCAAATGAAGGAATAGACCCAAGAGGTATGCCTACTGCTTTTCTTGGACTTAACATCAGATGGCCCACCTTAGTCAGAATCAGAAATATTGCAGGTTGTTCGTCCCGTTACATATTCTCATGTAAAATAGGGTTTCTTATTAAAAGGAACCCTAAAATGAAGACCGAGTCTCGTAGAGGTACCTAACTACCTATATAAACTGAGGATCAATTAATCAAATCACCCCTGCCTACCCCTACGGACTCAAGGCAGACAAGACGGCTAGTGGACCGTTAAATGAGACTGCGAAGTCTCGCATTGATCGTTTTGGAACCCATTATGGGAACAATGGAGCACAATCTACCTAACCATCTTTTGGGGAGAGTAAGTTAGGTAGGAGTACCTACCGGCTCATCGCAGTGTTTCAAATTACGTCATATATTATATATGAATGTGCGAAGATAAAATAGTTTAGTAGCCATTGACGACCTATTGTGTTAGTCCATAAAAAAATAATTGGAAATAGTGTTTTCAAAGTATTTATCAAAGTTTCAATAATGATTATGGTCAAATTTCGGCCATCTGTACGAACGCTTAGAAACTTTATAAAATCTAAACATAAACATCAATTATTGTTATTAAACCTTATTGTTTAGGTATTTCAGCGTCATTCATATTTCAGCCCCAAATTGAGCATAGCATGTACGTTGCTACCAGACAACTGATAGAATACATAACTTCTTTTATAATACATATCAACACCCAGTCACAGAACAAACATCTGTGTTCGTCACAAAATATTTGTCCTGGGTGGGAATAGAATCCACGACCTATAGCGGCACAAGGCTGAGATAATAAATAAAATAAATAAATAATTAATAAATAAAAAATAAAAAAAATACCAACTGAGCTGTGAGAACAGTCAGTTGTACTTGATTGGCAAAAATACTTATATTGTAAACATAGGAGTTGGCTATAGGTAACCACCTAGTTAGAATTAGAACCAAAACAGTAGATATCAAGAGAAAAATACACCTCGGGGCAGATCCCTACAAGTTTTTAAATTCTACGCTAAGCGCTTCACGTATACGTTTTAATATAAATAAAAACGCATTATACCATTTTCCAACGAAAACCACTCGATTATGGACCGTATTTCTTGTGCGGTAAGGTTGTATCTCTTGAGCGGAAGTCATTCGTTCTAAAGTATTAAAAAGTTGTACCACCCTTCTAAGTAGGCGCTTTTTTTCTTTTTCGTCCCTAATGTAAAAAGAAAACGGAAAAGTTTCGGGTCTCCGCGAGTTATAATTCCCCCGCTTAATGCGATTATTACGAGTGGGAAAAAATTGAGTGACGAAGTTTTTAAATAAGTTTTATTTTGGTTTTTATGATGATTCGGTTATTTCGGGGATTTGCCACTAAATTACAAACAGGAAACCGCAATGCACAATGACTGTTCAAGGCTACACAATATACTTTAAAGTAAAAATTCCAGACTGGAAACGCTTAGAAGGCCGACTAGATTTGAAGGCATAGACTACCTATAAAAAATGGAAAGGGCTATAAGGCCCAGTGCAAAGCTTCCCAGCAATTTAATACACTTAAAGTTTCCTAGAAAGTTCTAGGAAAAACCTTTGCTTCGTCAATATGTCCGGAAAAAATATTTTGTATTAGTATCTGTTTGAATAGCCAGAGCTAGAACGAAGATGTTTGTTCTGTGTCTGGATGTTAATATTGTACTTACAAAACAAAGAATATAAGTATTCTATCAGTTATATGGTTCCCATAGTACTCGCTACAGTTAGTTTAGAGCTGGCTATGAAATATCCACTAATATTTATCTATTGATTGGCTAAAGCCTAATCGATTCCGAAAACTACAAGAAAATTTTCTGAACGGTGTGAGTGCGGATAAATGTAAATGCGATGCGCCTTGGGTCTCTCCATTCTTAAGTATGGAACAAGTCGTATTGCTTTAGCGGCGGGTAGGTCAACGTATCTGCTCGTTCAATCGCTTAATAAAAACTAAAAATACACATACACCCACCCTCATTGGGTGTATAAAACGAAAAAGAAAAGATTTTGAATTTTCATGGAAGTCATTTCCCATACTTACCTGGTTATTATTTTAATATTGGCTGTCCCGACGTATAGCTCAGTAGCAACTGCCTTTTGGGATGTAGGTCATGGGTTCGATTCCCACCCAGAATAGCCATTTGTGTGACGAACATAGATAGAATACAATACAATACAATAACTCTTTATTGTAAACCACAATACAAAAAGAAAAACTTATTAAAAAGAACATTTTCGTGTACACTAAATGTGGATGACAATGGGCGGTCTTATTGCAATGAGCAATCTCTTCCAGACATAGATGATAGATGTTTGTTCTGTGCCTGTGTTACTATGTATTTGCAAAAAATATATAAGTATTATATTACTGTCTGGTTCCCATAGTACAAGCTGTGCTTACTTTGGGGCTAGACGGCACTGTGTGACATACCCACCATTATAAAAAAAATATGATTTTTATTACACATGAGGTAATTTTTTCAATTGAAACACGTATATGCATCCATGATATTTATTTTCTTTTACAACTAACTAACAATACGGAATAAGTAACTTATTTGAAAACATGCACAGTCAAACAATTTTGTATATACATTATTACCATAATTTTCATATTTAAAAATTTTGGCATTTTAATAACTTTAGCGATAAGATTAATCTTACCGAGTATGTATTTTATATATTACCCTATAATATGTATTATGTGCATAAAAAGAAGCCTCTGATACATTCACAGAATTTTCATTATTTATTTATATTATTTAATGTGGAAGTCGACATTTTTAATTTGTTTGTGGCAGGCGTCTCAAGTAATTAAAATTCATAGAGATGGTTTTTTTTAATATAACTGTTCACATAAATAACAAACAAGCTTTTGGTTCATTTAATTTAATATGGGATATTTAATATTTAGATTAACTTTTGTCTTGACAAGTACTATAGGCTTAGGTGTCCTAGGTCAGATTATAAAAGCTTGTTTTTAATGTGTTTTCTCAATAAACTTATAATTTTTATTATAAACTGATTGTTAACCTGTGTTTCGCAAAATACATAATACATATATAATTATGTATTATGACATGTGATGCGACTTATCATACGGGCGGTACGTTTAATTCTCCATAAGATAATACGATTATTTCGTTCGCATCGTTTAAACTGTTGCGAATTGTATCAAAAAGAAACTATCCTTCATAATGATCAAAGATTATAAAAAAAAAACCCTAAATTGTATTTATTCAATATAATTGATTATATAGTATTTCGATTTCGCTATATTTTTTCATTACATAAATCGAATACACATACAAATATAATTCTTTATTCTTTATTGTACACAGTAAATAAACATAAATTAACTTATATAAAAAATATGTACAAAGGCGAGCTTAACCCTAAAAAGAGTTTTCTTCCAGCAAACCTTTGAGGCTAGAAAACGTTTGTTAACGAAAGGTGGGTATGATGTGTTACTTACACAAAATAATATATATTTTAAATACAAATAAATACATAAATACAATATCAATATACATACATGTTAATAAATTAATATATATATATATATATATATAATACATATAATAATTACATGTTGAGAAAGTGCTCTTTAACTTTTCTTTTAAATATACCAAGCGATGGACTGTCTTGGATTACATGTGGAAGGCTATTCCATAGCCGAGCTGCTTCTACGGTGAAGGAACCACCATACCTACTAGAAGAATGAGAGGGGATTTTAAGAAGAAGTGACACAGATGACCGACATGGCTTACCACGAGGCACAAGGAAATCAAAACGCTCACGGAGATAAGAAGGAGAACGAGAATTGTTAAGAATGCGAAAGAGAAAAGTGAGGATGTGAAAGTCACGACGTCGACGAATGGGAAGCCATTTTAAACGAGTTCTAAACTCAGACACATGGTCAAACTTACGCAGACCGAAAATGAATCTGATGCACAAGTTTTGAAGTCGATCAAGTTTATTTAATAGTTCCTCCGTGGCGTCAAGGAAGCAGACATCAGCATAATCAAGAAGAGGCAGTAAGAGAGTATATAACTGTTAGAAGTAAGTCAATGTCAAGTGTAGAACTGTCACTAGTGTTTATGACAGTCGTCAATGTATCGGAAATGTCATTCGATAATGAAGTTAGTTTTGTCTCTGTACAAAATGGCTCCTTTTTTGCTTTCTTTCTATCATTGAACTACGGCCACGAAAGCACTGCATGTTAATTCTGATCATTTGTAACCCATTTCTTCCTAATAAAAACGTTCGTCACCTGGATAAACCGGTTTTATTAGTGACAACTAAAATTATGATATTTACGTGTAGCTTAAAATAAAAACTTTAAAAAAATGTCGAATTTATTCTGATTTGTCATCGTCTTCCATAAACTCCTCATCTAACACGACCTGTGAACGTAATAACAAAATTAATATTCACCACGACAGCCAGCAGTGACAATTAATTAAGTAATTTAGTAATAATTAATCCTTCTCTTAAGGGGTTTCTAGACTGTTCTTCGCATGGAGAATCAGATAGGATTTGAACAGGCGTCAAACTTAGCGATAAGTTAGCGTGACCTTTTGAATATTACTTCCTGACCTTTACAAGCCATTTATTTATGAATTCTTTGGAAATAAGCTTTTTTTTTTACTTTTAATAAGAAACACTTACGCCTTGCATGCCGGCCACGGCCCTGTCGGTTTCTTCTTCTTCTTCTTCTTCTTCTTCCTCAACCACTTGCATACCTTCGTTCTCGCCGTCTGTGGAAGAACAACCAAGTTAGTTACCACCTTCTTATCATCTTAAAGAGTTGGTAATACCTAAAATCTGCTCTAGAGAAAATATAGTATATACTTGAGTTATAAATCTAATGTGTAAATCTAAAATCAATTTTAACATTCTTGCTATGGTTCTCAATTTGCAAAAGTAAGATTAGTGCAAAAAAGTCTCTGTATAACAAACATAATGATTTGACTAGAGCAGTAGAACTCACGCCAAGTTCGTACGAGGAAGTACTGTCGCCAAGCAGTAACGCATTCGCGTTACTGTATTCCGGTACGAAAGGTGTGGTTGCCGGTGGAATTACGGGCACATGAGACGTTCAACCTAAACGTCTCAGAGTTACGGGCGCATACGATGCGACTTGGGTCTTGTCGTACCTAGGTAAGGACCGAAGAAACATCGGTTGTTATTAGCCGAGGTTACCACTTAACACCAGGTGGGCCGTCGGCTCGTTCCGTAACTGTATCACATAAAAAACTAAGAGTTAAGAACTTCTACTAAGAGGCCATGTAGCTCAGTTGGTAGTAACCCTGCCTTCTGCGCTGTAGGTCGTGCGTTTGATTCCCACTCAGGACAAACATTTGCGTGACGAACATACATGTTTGTTCTGTGTCTGAGTATTAATATTGTATAACATATATTTATTTACAAAAAAGTATACAAGTATTATATCAGTCTGGTTCCCATGACACAAGCTATGTTTAGCTTAATTTGGGGCTAGATGGCGCTGTGTAAAACGTCCACCAACCTTCGGATCCAGTCTGTATGAGCTGCAGCTGGCCGTCCACGATCTGTCCGGAGACGACTCCGGACAAACCGGAGACATTCATCTGCTGCCGGACCTTCTTGGCTTCTTGCTCCAGCTGCTGTTGTACATACAGATCTTTATGGTGGACCTTGTTATGGTACTTCAAGTGGTGGGCCTTCGTGAACTTTTTGTTGCATATTGTGCATCTGAAAAAGATGATTTATTCTGTAATTCACTTTTAGATCACCTAAAACTTGACCTAAACAGTTTAGATAAAAGGGCATAAGACCGCAGCGGACTTAACTCCTCTTTTTGGCAGAAGGGTTATAGTTTAAAATTGTAATTGGATAACTGACTGAATCACAGCCAATCAACTTCATACCAACCAATATACTTTTTTCTGTAAATACATACATACAGATTCACGCCTTTATCACCGAAGGGTCAGCCAGAGCCTCAGTGGACCTTTGCACATATAACTCGGCTAACACTTTCTTCCAGTAATTCATTCCTCAATAACCCGACAGACAAAACAAACATTTGTGTTCGTCACACAAATTATGTCCTGGGTAAAAATCAAATCTACTAACTACAGCGCAGAAGGCACGTTTACTACCAACTGAGCTATCAGGCCAGTAATCAAGTAAACACCCTAAAACGCAGTCTTCTATTCTATTCGAGTGTGGTGAAAGGATTTTAAGTGCGCCTCAAAGAGGCTCCTTTCGTGCACATGTCTTCGAATTTTTAGTTCTAGGACATGTCAGTTTCCTCACGATGTTTTCCTTCACCATTTTGAGAACGTGGTATTGGGTACATAAATCTTTCAATGGAAAAACTCATAGGTGCACTTCGGGATTTGAACCGGCGACCTCGAATCTCGGGGTCAGTACCATTAGACCACTACGGTCTCCCAACGCCGTGAAAACGCTATATACTCACGAATATTTCTTCTCCCCAGTATGTGTGAGCATGTGGTTCGCCAGTACGTATGAATACGTAAATGATTTGCCGCACAGCGAACACTGGTACGGGCGTACACCCATATGCAACCTGAGTATAAAACATATACTATTACATATTTTAAAGTGACTTTTGCATATGTCCTACCTGATGTTAAGGATCGTCCTCCCGAAATAAAATAAAACATAAATATTGGTGGACATTTCACACAGCGCCATCCAGTCCCAAAGTAAGCTAAGCATAGCTTGTATCATGGGGACCAGACAATTGATATAATACTTACATACGAGTACTTCTGTTTTGTAAATACATACTCTCGTGACTGTTGGGTTACCTCTCGTGACTGTTAGGTTACCTCTCGTGACTGTTAGGTTACCTCTCGTGACTGTTAGCTTACCTCTCGTGACTGTTAGGTTACCTCTCGTGACTGTTAGGTTACCTCTCGTGACTGTTAGGTTACCTCTCGTGACTGTGAGGTTACCTCTCGTGACTGTTAGGTTCCCTGTCGTATCTGATACGTTACCTCTCGTATCCGATACATTACCTCTAGTGTCTCTTGGGTTACCTCTCGCGACGGTTGGGTCACCTCTCGCGGCTGTAGTGTCACCTCTCGCGCCTGTTGGACTACCTCTCACGCCTGTAGGGTCACCTCTCGCGCATGTAGGGTTACCTCTCGCGCCTGTAGGGTCACCTCTCGCGCCTGTTGGACTACCTCTCGCGCCTGTAGGGTCACCTCTCGCGCATGTAGGGTTACCTCTCGCGCCTGTAGGGTCACCTCTCGCGCATGTAGGGTTACCTCTCGCGCCTGTAGGGTCACCTCTCGCGCCTGTTGGACTACCTCTCGCGCCTGTAGGGTCACCTCTCGCGCATGTAGGGTTACCTCTCGCGCCTGTAGGGTCACCTCTCGCGCATGTAGGGTTACCTCTCGCGCCTGTAGGGTCACCTCTCGCGCATGTAGGGTTACCTCTCGCGCCTGTAGGGTCACCTCTCGCGCCTGTTGGACTACCTCTCGCGCCTGTAGGGTCACCTCTCGCGCATGTAGGGTTACCTCTCGCGCCTGTAGGGTCACCTCTCGCGCCTGTTGGACTACCTCTCACGCCTGTAGGGTCACCTCTCGCGCATGTAGGGTTACCTCTCGCGCCTGTAGGGTCACCTCTCGCGCCTGTTGGACTACCTCTCACGCCTGTAGGGTCACCTCTCGCGCATGTAGGGTTACCTCTCGCGCCTGTAGGGTCACCTCTCGCGCCTGTTGGACTACCTCTCGCGCCTGTTGTGTTAGCTCTCGCACCTGTAGGCTAATCTCTCACGCCTGTTAGGTCACCTCTCGCGGATGTTATGTTATCACTCGCGCCTGTAGGATCACCTCTCGTACCTGTAGGGTTACCTGTCGCGCATGTAGGGTTACCTCTCGCGCCTGTAGGGTCACCTCTCGCGGCTGTAGTGTTACCTCTCGTGTTTCTGTCGGTCGCCGTGCTCGTAGAACCGCCGCTCGCAGTGCCGACACTTGTGCGGCTTGACGCCCGTGTGCCGGATCATGTGCCGCTGCAGCCCGAGCCGCGAGCCCGTCGCGAACGCGCACACGCTGACGGTATTAACGGTACGGTGTGCTTCACTGTGCTTACATTACTAGTGGTGCTCCGAATGCGCTGACCGTAAATAGATTTGTTTTGAACGATACTTTGCACTCAACATTGGCTTTACTTTGATATATAGATAACACTGTATTGATCACCATACATGGAAATTTCGAAACGATAAATTAGTGCACTAATAGGCGGCCTTATCACTGACAGCGATTTATTTCAGGCAACCTTTGAACGGATTTTACCATTGGCTAACGTCTAATTAGCGAAAGTACAAATAGGTCTATGAGTCTGATACATAGCTTATGGCTGAGGATAATCCAAAACTATTTCCTGGGCTAGAGCTGTAGAGATTATACTTCCGCAAATGAATCCAAAACGTAAATGAATAAGAAACGACATTCCCAAAGCACGAGCAGAAACGAAATTATTTCTGCAAATCATATTATAGATAAAAATCTCAACCCAAATTGATCTGAACCGAGCCCAAAATGACGTATGGAGATCAGCAAACAGATGAAATCTTTGCAAATTTAATTATTTTATGTTATGTTATATCGTTGTCAACAAATGTACGGTACCGGCACGGCACCGGAGCGCCACACACACACAACGTGTAAGGACTAGCCTCTCGTGTTTCTGCCTGGAGCCGAAGTCGCCGAAGCGCCTGTCGCAGATGCGACACTTGTACGGGCGCTGGCCAGTGTGACGCAACATGTGACGGCGCAGTTCCATGTTCAGAACGCACGCGTAACCGCACAGGCTGCAAAACATTATTTACTATGGGGCTGGGGGTTTTTTAACCGACTTTAAAGAAGGAGGTTCTCAATTCGGTTTTTTTTTTAATTTCTGGTCTTAGTTATGTTTTCGATGACAGATGACGAATATAAAACGCTTCTTTTTAATTATGATCTTAGAAAATTATTTTTGTAACCGACTTCAGGAAAAGGAGGCGGGCTTCTAATTAAGTTTTTTTATTTGTTACCTTAGATCTGTTTTTTTTTTTTTTTGGAAAATTCTATTTCTATTTGAAAGGATATACTTTCAGTTTAGTCCCATAGAAGTTTCGTATATGATATATATCTAGCCTCAGTTTAGAAAACACTTTTGAGTAGTCCAATCGCAAAAGCTAGTTAGGTCAAACAAAAATCGATATATCACAATAAAACTGTATTTCTTTATCTATGTATGCGATTGGCTATTCTCATTGCCAATTGAATGTGACTTTGGAAATATTTTGGCTTTATTTTCAATTTCTCATATAGCTATTAAGACCTTTTAATTTGCTTCACTAACTCGTACCCGTTTGAAAACTGACTTAGCCATGTTTGCAGATACACTACCCATATATAAATTACGAAACGAGTATAATGCAATACAGTTTTATTTGAAAATTAAAAAAACTTAATACAGTTACATCAGTTAAAGGAAATTCAGTTTTGCTAATTTATTTGTCTGATGAGTCAACTTCTATGTCATTTAAGTTTAAAAATATCTAGCCTCTATTTAAATGCTAAACAAGAACCCTTAACATGGCATCTCTAGGGCGAATAGTGACTGATACTACATATGTAATTATATATGTTCTTACAGTTCCAATGTAGGCGGTAGTAGAGCTAAAGTGTATTGTTGTCTCTTTCCATATCTCCTACATGATAAGAGACAAAACCAACGGATTTAACTTGCTAAGCAACCACCTTCATAGTGGATTAAGTTTGGTTGTTTGAATGTCTGTTTTGAATTTAAGTTTGAAAGACATATTGTTAAGTTAAACGAATCTTCAGTGTGATTTTTAGTTCATCATACTTAAATAAATATAAGATACCAACTTCTTTAAAACATTAACCGATGGAATTGAAATCTGAAGGAGAATTCTTGTAATAAATATTATATAATGACATAAAACCAACGCTATATTCCTGTTTCAAATTAAGACTAATATTCCACAGAAGAAGATAGATTTTGAACTGATTAATTCCACAATCTCATGAATCATGTTGATATCTATGAATAGTATTTTTTTTTTCGTATTAGTAAATTTTAATAAAAATTACAAGTATAATATAATTTCATACACCTTGACAAAACTATTTGCTGTCACTAACAAAGTAAACAAGATGCGGTCGCATTACAGAGGTGAGACTACTGCTTCAGATAAACAGTTTTGAACAAATGATTAAAATTTAAAGTTTAATTTATAATTTGAGCACTGAGGATAGATACATTTATAAATAATCTTTTACTAAAGATACGAAATCAATAATTTTCATTGTGATCATGCTTACTAAGACCAGAAATAAAATAAAAATAACTTAGACGCGGATGTGGGTGCGTTCATAAAAATAACAATTTATTTATTTATTTATTGTATTTGTTTAGCAGCAAGTGCGGCACGGCCGTTCCGAACAATGGGCGCAGGTGTAGATGTTGTTACATTATGTATTATTAATTAATTTTATATAAAAACGAATTGAATTTATAATAATTTATAAACGACACACACCCCCACACCCACACCCACGTCTCACATGGAAGTGAATACAACACAAAATACAATTAAGAAAAATAAATCATACAAGCCGTGATCGATAACAAACAATATTGGGAATATTTTGTCACATCAGTCATCTACAAATATAATTTACGTTTTTCGAATTCACATAATTCACTTAATTGTACTTTAAATGTAACCTAGTGTGGGCTCTTGGGTACATTACTTAATATATAGAAAAAAAAAGAAGAAAGATTTATTTTGGCCACTCCCAAATAAACACTAATAAGAAGAAACAAAATACATAGACAAAAAAGAAGAACAAAAAGATACTTGTATCTTTACGTTCTATCTTTTTTGGTACATATAAATATAAAATTAGTATTTAGTGGGGCCAAAATAGGTCCTGGTCTCAGCTTGAAGCCGTAATGACCAGTAGGTGACAGTGCGACGCTGGTATTCTGACCGGACCTATTATCTATTAAAGATAAGGGAATTATGGAATGAGCATAAGCGTTAAACTCTACTCATGACTATAATATATATACTATAATACTAGGATAGATCAAAAAAATTGAATCTGTTATTGGCTGTATGAGTTATTTTAAGAGTTCACTTATTTATTATAAGAGCTGTAGATTCTGTATGAAAAATAAAATAAAATGACAAAAGCAATACGTCTTGGGGTCCTCCTTTACTTAGGTACGGGAAGACCGCGTCGCATCGTAATGAGCGCGTAACTTCGAGACGTGAAGGTGTAGGTCTCACGTGCCTGTAATTTCACCGGCGACCACACCTTCCGAACCGGAATACGGTAATGCGTATGCGTTACTGCTCGGCGACAGAAATGGGCATGGTGGCAGTACTTCCCGCGACGAACTTGGCGTGAGTCTTAAAGTCATACTCCTTATGCCCGGGAAAGTACTGCCACCACGGCAGTACTTCTCCAGGCAAAACTGGCATTCTGCCTATACGAAGTGAAGTAAGTACTTCAATTCCCGATGTATGTCACAAATAAATAAATAAATAATGGTGGACATTTCACACAGCGCCATCTAGACCTAACCTAATCACAGCTTTTACTATGGGACCTGATAGAAAGAATACATTACTTTTTTGCATACACATACATATTAATAAATATAACAAACATCTACATTCACACAAATGTTTGTCATGAGTGGGAATCGAACCCACGAGCTAACACAGAAGGCAGTTATTACCAACTGAGATGTGAGGCCAGGGAATATGAATAGAACATACCTGCATACAAATGGTTTGATGCCCAAATGCCTCCGTATATGTGCTTGCAGCGAGGCGTTGGAGGAGAATGATGAGCCGCATGTCTCACACGTATGTCTACAACAATATACATGTTTCATAAACAATAATAATATAAAAAAAGAAAGAAAATGGGTTTATTGACTCCACAAAAAACATACATATACAAAATTACAATTTATATAAATAGACCAAAAAAAACAAAAAATAATACATAAAAAACATACAAAAACAAATCATAATTAAATATTAGCTATAACTAGTGTCCAGAGTCAATGGGTCAATCTAAACAAATAAATAAAATTGGAGCATCTGTTTGTAATATTAAAATAATCGCTTTTTACTGAGTGCATATGGATGGTATACACGGTACATATACCAAAACATCATTTTTTACAATTTTTGGCTGTCTGTCTGTGTGTTTGTTCCGGCTAATCTCTGAAATGGCTGGACCAATTTTGACGGGACTTTCACTGGCAGATAGCTGATGTAACAAGGAGTAACTTAGGCTACTTTTCCGAGGGGTAAAATAGGGGGGCGTGATAACAGCTAGTTAATAATAAAAACTTTAAGTAAACCACATTGTACGAGTAAAGCTTGATCGATATAAATCCATAGACAAGCATTTCTTATTGTTATGAACAATGACAATAATATAGAAAATACTTACATCTTTTCATAATGGTATTTCTTCTTATAAGGGTACTTCTTCCTAGGCTTGGGGTTGAGTATGTGGTCGGGGATGGGCTCCGAGAATGCCATGATGGTTTCCTTGAGCAGCATATCCTCTCCGTTGTCTTCCTTCACATCGGCTTTAGGGGGATGCTTTCGCGGCCTGCCTCGCTTTTTCACCACCTAAATATTAAGAATATTAATTACCTGCTAAATTATAATCATAATAATTAATAATATTGGTGGACATTTCACACAGCGCCATCTAGCCCCAAAGTAAGATAAGCATAGCTTGTATCATGGGAACCAGAAAACTGGTATACTACTTATATAAATAAATAAATAAATAAAAATACATATCAACACCCAGACAGAACAAACATCTATGTTCGTCACACAAATCTTTGTCCTGGGCGGGCATCGAACCCACGACCTACAGCGCAGAAGGCAGGGTTACTACCAACTGGGCTCAGTGGCTCAGACTGGCCTCACGGCTGTGAGGCCAGTCGAATATTGCATATTTGGATATGTTAAAATATTTAAATATCTTTTTGTTCACTTACAGGTTTCTCTTCTTCATCCAGATGTTCTTCCTGTGGCTCAAAATCAGGATCATCATCTCCCGCAAAATCTATATGAATAAAGTATCCATTAATGATTTCACCCTAATAATTGTATAATTAGCCAAAAGATTAACCCCACATTCTACATACTATAGTTCTAGTTTTCAGGTATTTTAGTAAACAAAGTAAAGGTTACACTCCTGAAACAGCTAATAATATCCATCAGAAAACAATATTAATCTTAAAACAGACATATTATTATATCTACATGGGTTCCTACAAATAAACGTCTCATCTATTGGCACCAACTAAATAAAAATCCAAAACTCAACATTACAAGCTTCACATACAGAATAAGGACTAGAGAGTCGTCGGGAAGGCCTAATATCTGCTGGGCATGGACAGCACAGAACAGGCATCATCATAATTGGGCCTAGTTATGCAGAAAGCAGCCATGTGGCATTTTTTCCAAAAATGAGTTATAAACGCGGCCATACTAATTTCGACATGTCGGATTTTTTGCAAAGTCAGCCATGTCGATATCTCTATTATTCACGGATTTATGAGCCAATACAATAATATGAATCAATACATAACCGAAGTAACCATCGACAGAAAAATGCTTATAACTCCGTTTGTACTTTTCCCACATGGCTGTTTTCTGCATAACACGGTCCAATTATAAAAGAAAGTGAAAATTTTTGACTGACTGACAGAAAATGTATATCTGAAATTGCTGGTCAATGTCAATGCAAATTATGACTAAACCATGTATCTATTCTTATACACACAAAGTAAATTACATGTGGGTGAAGCCACGGCCACAGCTAGTGGGGCTAAATAAGGACTTATGTGTGCCTTAAAAATCTATTTTATTCCCTTGCAGACATTTCAATGTATACATACCATCAAATAACTCATGTTCTTCTGGCTCTTCCTTTATCGGCAAGGAGTCATTGGCTAGCAGAGAGGTCAGTGATTCAGGCTCCTTTGGTTTCGATCTTTCTTTCTTTCGGTTGTATGGAGACAAATCTATAACATCAAGTTTTTAATTTGTACATAATAATTTGTGGGTTTTAATTGGTGTGAAGTTCAATGTTATTTTTCATATATCACTGCTACTGTGAAATGGTAAACCAAAGCTACCATCGGACCTAAATAGTAGCAGAATGAAAATACAAAAGTAACCTTACTTAAAAACAAGAGCTTTTCAACCAATGTTAATTAATAAATGGCCTTATAGCTCAGCTGGTAGTAACGCTGTCTTCTGCGCTGTAGGCCGTAGGCTCGATTCCTACCCAGGACAAACATTTGTGTGAGAACCATAGATGTTTGTTCTGTGTCTGGGTGTTAATATGTATTATATGTATGTAATTACAAAAAAACCATAGGTATTATATCAGTTGTCTGGTTCCCATGGTACAAGCTATGCTTAACTTACTTTGGTGCTAGATGGCACTGTCTGAAATGTCCATCAATATTTATTTATTTATTTCACAGTACCTACAGAGGATAAATTTACCTATTTGTCCTTGTTCATTGGGATATTTCCTAGGCCTACCCCTCTTCTTTGGCCCAGGGGCCTTCGTAACAACAGCCTCTCCAGGAGTCTTCACTATAGCAGTTCTGGACCAATGCCCGTCAGGATCATGCTCTATAGGCAACTCATATTGCAGCAGAGTACCATTCTCCTGCTTGATTGTGATTGTTTCTGTTTCCGTCACTGGAGAGTATGAATAAAATGTTAGATGTTAGTACATAAAATATGGCCTGATTTTCAACAGTGCAAAATTAATAGTAAGAAGTAACAGTTGTTCAAAATTATATATAGATAAATAAGTCAACAAGCCTATCCAGCATGCACACTGCAGGTCGTCTGTGCAGACTACGAAAGATAAAGGCACAATTTAGAAAATAATGGCTTATTCGAATTTGAGGTTATAAAAATATCAATTATACCTTTCGATGTTGAAGCCACAGCTGAAGATGATTTCTTGAACTCCTCCAAGCATTCTTTCAGTGTTTCGTTGGAGGATATACACTGCTGCTTGAATTGATAAGCTAAAGTGAGCTTGTCCACGCACGTTAGACATATCAGCGTCGGCAAAGAATCTGAGGGCGTCACCTAAAATATTTGATGGAGTTTTAGCAAAACAATACTAATTCTTGAAACACAGAACTCAGGGATGACAGCAAAAAATCACAAAAATACACCAATATAGCAACATTATTTGTATGAAAATTAGGGTGGCCATCGCAACCATTTTGATGTAGTAATTTTTACGTACCGCGATGCCGCAGCAGAAGGTGTATTTGTCGCCGAGTTGTTCTTTGTTTTCGTCCCAATCGAACAGAGACACCATATCACCACTTTCCAGACATACTCGGCAAGTAAGCTGCCAATCCATTTTGTGAAAAAATCTCTAACACAGGCGTATTATGTCGAGAAATCCATACAAATTGCTTTTTCTCTACCAACCGGATGATGTAGTTAATTGTTGCTACCAACATGGCGAAAGTGTAAAGCGCGGCAAAACGAAAATGTCATAAGGCTTGCAGTTCACAAAAATATCGGATATTCTCGGTTTTGTGTTTGGCATGAATCGAATAACGATTCGACACTATATCTCGATAACGTAAATCTTGTTATACAATAAATTATATGCATGAATGGATTTGCATTAAACCATAAGAAAATATAGGTAATTCCGGCGTATCTGTCATACTCTTAACTAATAATAGCAAAAGTAAGTTGGTGTGTTTGTTATGCCTTCACGCCTATACCGCTGAATCGATTATTTTAAATTTTGATATAAAAATAGATGGAACCCCAGAGACGGTAATAGGCTAAAAAAAAAAGATGCTCAAAACACTTTTTGGTCATCCATCACCAACCAGGTAGTACATCAGATCAATTGAGCTATCTATAGTAAAATAGATATATTTCGATAGCTCATTTCTGTAGTATTATAAATATCTCGATTGAGAAAAGTAGATTTACCTGTGGTACGTATGCGATTTTTTATGTCAAATAGTTAATGAAGGAGTAGATGACCCACTTGGTGTTAAGTGGTAACCCCTGCCCATAACAAGCAATACAACTTGGGTACTACTTTGCATACTTGGGCCTACTTTGGTACAAGTCTCACCGTAACTGCCTTTAATTCACACTGGCAACTACACGTTTCAAACCGGAACACAATGCGAATGCATTAGGTACTGCTTGGCGGCGGATATGTATGCATTTTTAGTTATACCTAAAGAGAGACTTAAAGAGGATCGGTCGAGTTCGGGGGGTAGATGATTAACTCCACCATCAGAATCCAGCTGTCATTGTCAAGACAATTTTCTTCAAATCGAACATGTGTTCAAATGTGTGTACAAAGTTTTGAAAGTCGTTATTCAAATATTTGACTGTGTCTGGCGCCGGGGTTAAAGACACTACATTTTCAAATAGATGCAGTTTCGACATCCATTTAAAAATTTCAGTCCATCGTCAACTTTGTCTTCCAGCGGGTGAACACAGACACAGATACACATCATTATATCATTAAAGAATTTAAGTTGAATATTTTACACATAAAAAGAACAATCTTTATTATTTTACCAGCATATATTTTCATTTTACTATATATTTATATAATAAATATAATAAGTACTCTGTATAACATTCATTGCATCCATGCTGGCCTTGGCACGGTCATTTACTTCTTCCTCTTCTACTTCTTGCATTTCACCGACCTCCCATCTGTGGACAAATAAATGAGAGACCAGCTCAGAAGTTACCACCAATCACATATCTTCAAAAAAATTGAATAATTTATTATATTATATTCATTTATATTAAACTGTAAGCAGACACCTCGATATATAGGCTCTATACACCATTTTTTAATAAAAAAAATATATATAAATAGATAATATTATCATGGACATTTCACATCGCACCCAAAGCAAGCGTAGCTTGTACTAAGGGAACCAGATGAGAGAATAGAATAGAAAAAAATAGAATATTATATATAAATTAATAATTGTTTTATACACATAAACATATATTAATACCCAGACACAGAACAAACACCTATGTTCGTCACAAAAATGTTAAACAGAAGGCAGAGCTACTACCAAGTGAGCGGTGAGGCCAGTCCAAACTTAAACAAAAATGTAATTTTCTAAACCAGGAATCATACGATTATCCTACACCCGGTTTTGTTCATTCGATATGAGCCGCATGTCTGCACAGAGATGAGTATAGATAGGCCGCAGAAAAAAAAAAAAAACAAGAAACCTTTCTTCAAATTACATTTTTAGAGCTTCTAACGTGCTGGCCAGTTGCAGCTGGTTATTAACATAATCCAGTTAAGAAAGAAAGAAAGAAAAAATATTTATTTTGACACAGACATAGTATTAAAAGAAGAAAGAAAAGATCCTTAACAGAAACTAGGTTCATAGAGCTCTCTTTGGCTTCCTTACCTTCGGACCCTGTTTGTGTGAGGTGCAGCTGTCCATCCACAATCTGCCCGGAGACGACTCCAAACAGGGTGGTGACATTTGTCACCTGCCGGGCCTTCTTTGCTTCTTTCTCCGCTTGCTGCTGAATGTAGAGCTCTTTATGGTGGCACTTCATGTGGTACTTTAAGTGATGGGATTTTGTGAATTTCCTATCGCATACTGCACAACTGAAAAAGATGATTTGTTTGGTAATTATTAACCGTTATATTTTTTTTAAAGTTTGAATCTTGTAACACCTACCATCATGTCAATTATTCAATCATGTACGTCCATAGGCCTCTGACTGGCCTCGCAGCTCAGTTGGTTGGTAACTCTGACTTCTGAGCTGTAGGTCGTGGGTTCAATTCCCACCGTTCTTTTGTTCTGTGTGTGGGTGTCGATATATATTTATATGTATTTACAAAAATAAGTTAATATGTATTCTATCAGTCATCTGGTTCCCATAGTACAAGCTATGCTTAGTTTGAGGCTAGATGGCACTGTGTTAATTGTCCACCAATATTTATTTATTTTATTTATTGTGAGCCGGTGTGTCTGTTAGCACTTCTACAGTCACACATTTGTAGAGTTCGTTCGGGGCAGTACCATACCCATTTCTACCGCCAAGCAATGATATATTGCGTTACTGTGTTCTGGTTTAAAAGGTATGGTTGCCGGTGAAATTGCAGGCACATGAGAATTTTCTCCTTCACGACTCAAAGTTACGGGAGCATACGATGCGACTTGGATCTATACTTAAGTCGGGAAGGACCCATGTCGTATAGGTTGTTATAAATAAATAATAATTAAATATAGCTGGACATTTCAGCGCCATCTAGCCCCAAAGTAAGCTAAGTAAATAGCTTGTATCATGAGAACCAGACAACTGATGCAATACTTTTTATTTGTAAATACATACATATAATACGTATCAACACCCAGACAAAGAACAAACATCTATGTTCGTCACACAAATGTTTATCCTGAGTGGGAATCGAACCCACGACCTAGAGCGCAGAAGGCAGCTACCAACTGAGCTATGAGGCCAGTCAAAGAGGTTAGAGGTTACTTAACACCAGGTGGGCCATGTGCTCGTCCCGCAACTTTATCACATAAAAAAAACACGCAATATCAAAACGCAATACACTCACGAATATTTCTTCTCTCCGGTATGTGTGAACATATGATCCCGCAGCACAATGGACAACCTGAACCATTTACCGCAAACAGAACACTGGTACGGACGTACGCCTGTATGCAACCTGCGTACGGAAAAACCAATTTACCGTACCAATACCTAACATAGTGTTTACATGATCAAACAGAGAAATTTGGACGCAACGCGACTCAGGTCACCTCGTACTTTAGTGGAGAGGACTTGAGTGGTATTGCTGTTGTCTATGGGCGGCGGTTACCACTTAACATCAGGTGGGCCGTCAGCTCGTTCCGCCACTCAAATAAGAATAAAAAAAACATCGGCAATAAAATTCCTAGTGTGGCAGTTCGCATGGGCAAACATTCGTACATACACAAATGAAACATACACCAGTGTTGGTGTTTGGTAGGTTACCCATCTTGTGTGTAAGGTGTTACCTCTAGTGTGTGTATGGTTACGTCCCGTGTGTGTAAGGTTACGTCTCGTGTGTGGCAGCGTACCCTCTTGTGTGTAAGGTTACCCCTAGTGTGTGTAAGGTTTCCTCTTGTGTGTAACGTACCTTTAGTGTGTGTAAGGTTACCTCTAGAGTGTGTAAGGTTACTTCTAGTGTGTGTAAGGTTATCTCTAGTGTGTAAGTTTACCTCTAGTGTGTGTAAGGTTATCTCTAGAGTGTGTAAGTTTACCTCTAGTGTGTGTAAGGTTACGTCTTCGTGTATGGCAGCTTACCCTCTTGTGTGTAAGGTTACCTCTAGTGTGTGTAAGGTTATCTCTAGCGTGTGTAAGGCTACCTCTCGTGTCTCAGCCGATCGCTCTTCGCGTAGAAGTCCCGCTCGCAGTACTGGCACTTGTGCGGCTTGACGCCCGTATGTCGAATCATGTGCCGCCGCAGACCGAGCCGAGAGACAGTCGCGAAAGAGCATACACTGAAAGAGAGAATCTGAAGTTTTCGTCAATACTGCTGTTATATTTTAAACCGTGATATTAGTAGCCTTAATCTATACAAATAAATAAAATTGGAGTGTACACATGTATGTATACACGGTACATATACCAATACAATTTTTGTCTGTGATTTTGACGGGACTTTCACTGGCAGATAGCTGATGTAACAAGGAGTAACTTAGGCTACTTTTCCGACGGGTAAAATAGGGATGCATGATAAAACCGAATTCCACGCGGACGAAGTCGCGGGCAACAGCTAGTAATAACTAAAATTAGTTTACGGGTGGATTGGTGTGGATAAATAAAGAGTAACTTTAATATTTTTCGATTTGACCCGCGGTGAATAAGTACGTAAACTCTATTTGATCATCCCACAGAAACACTGCAATTATCCGGGATCAAAAGTAACCTATGTGCTAATCCAGGACATAAAAGACATAAAACGTCAGTTAAACATACCTGCAAACGAACGGTTTGATACCCATATGCCTCCGAATATGCGCCTGGAGCAAAGTAGTGGAAGCGAAAGTGGATCCACAGGTCTCACATATATGTCTGTAACATTTTTATGTATTATTTATTTAAATCAGGCAACACTAGTTATAATATACATACAGGAATATAAATTAATACCTTTAAACTAAAATTCATACAATATAATATACACTTAATTACGTGCATGTTTGAGATTAGACTTAGTTTAGACAAGTCACACAAGCAGAACACTAGTCTATATTAATGTAATCCCTCCTTTTGGGGTTTCTAGTCTGTTCTTCCCCGTGGAAGGTAAGCCGGATAGGGTTTGAACAGGCGTCAAACTTAGCGATCGCGTAACCTTATATTCTGATTATTATCAACGTTTCCAAATCATTCCTTTATGAATTCTGTGGAAATAAAGTTTTTGACTTTGTCTTCACTAAATATTTGTTTTGTATGACGATTGTTCATAGCTAGTTACTTATAATTCCGTTTTTGCTTCTTATAAGGGTACTTCTTCCTAGGCTTGGGGTTGAGTATGTGGTCCGGGATGGGCTCCGAGAATGCCATGATGGTTTCCTTGAGCAGCACATCCACTCCATTGTCTTCCTTCACATCAGCTTTAGGGGGAAGTCTGCGCTTCCTGCCTCGCTTTTTCACCACCTGAATATTGAGAATTTTGCTATTAAATCACTATGATATATATATATTATAAATGCATTGTTGCAGGTTTAAAGTGGTGGCTCAGTAGTGCAGACTCAGGTTAAATCTGGAGGTCACTGGTACACATCCTGACGCGCACAAATGTAATTTGAAGTGAGCATAGTGGTCCAGCAGTACAGACCACGAGTTTCCATCCGGTATTGTTGTACAAGTTTTTTTCACTTCAAGTGGTGGCCCAGTGGTACAAACCAGCCAAACTCGTTGAACTGATTCTCGGGTTCAATCCTGAGTTCGCTGGTTTAAATGCCTAAGTACAGTACAGGCTTTACAATAAATTTGTAAATTTTAAGTGCATAATTACTTTTAGTTATTGTTTAAGTACGCGTGACCTTATGTTTTGAATATTAATAACATTTCCAAGCCATTTCTTCATGAAATTTATGGAAATATAGTTTCTGACTTAAATATAGATGTTTTTGTTAACTTACTGGTTTCTCTTCTTCCAAATATTCTTCTTCAAAATTGAAATCTGTATCATCGGCATCACCAGAAAAACCTAAATGAACAAGTTACAATTAATCACCATTAAGTACAAGGACTTAGATATTAGCCACCTAAAGGAATAATTCTAGGGTAGTTCTACCCACAGCAGATACAATCAGCCTCATTTATTTGACGAAAATTCAACATTGTTTAGCTTTTTGTGTATCAATGTAAGGTTACTGTGTTCCGGTTTGAAAGGTGTGGCTGCTGGTAATATTACAGGCACATGAGACATTCCACCTACATGTCTTAGAGTAACAGGCACATACAAATTGACTTAGGTCTTGTTGTACCTAGGACCAAAGTACCAACGAAGATCACTTAAGGTGGGCCATCTGCTCTAATTTAATTAAATAAAAATAGGACACTGGGGTTTTAGACAATAGGAGTCAAGTTTAACCCGTTAGCAAACCTCGTGAAGGACAAGTACCTATGTACGTTTTCCACATAAGATAAACGTAAAGATGAATGCTCAAATATCCCTAAAACTCCAAAAAAATCTCTTTACCAATCTGCTCTTGTTCCTTTGGATATTTACGAGGCCTCCCTCTCTTCCTTGGCTCATGTTCCTTAGTAACGACTGCCTCTCCAGGGGTATTAGCAACCGTTGTTCTGGACCAATGCCCATCAGGATCAAACTCAATAGGCAGCTCATACTGCAAGAGCGTACCATTATCTTGCTTTATTATAAATGTTTCTTTTTCAGTCACTGGAAAATAAGAAACAAAATTTAAATAAGGTGTATGATTTCAACAGCTCAAAATGATCGCCATTACTAAATTGTACAGATTTTTACCTTTTGATTTTGAATCCACAGCTGATGAGGTTTTCATGAACTCCTCTATACATTCTTTCAAGGTTTCGTTGGAGGATATACATTGCTGCTTGAAGTTATATGCCAAACTGAGATTATCCACGCACGTTAGGCATATCAGCGTCGGCAAACAATCTGATGGGGTCACCTAATATATATATGGAGTTTTATGAAATAAATAAAATTCTTGAAGCACATAACTCGAGGATGTTAGGAGAAATAGCGCTAAACTAAATTATATCAACATTCCTCTGCCTCCTTCTTCTTAGTTGATGGCTACAGAGGCTATATGAGCCCACCAGTCTGCCAATGACCGCGAAAATTTTGATAGTAATTATTCCGAAACAGTAAGAATGTAGAAATCAACCAAGACCAAGGAGAATCTCTGTAAATTCCTCTGTCTCCATATAGTCTAGAGTGAGTATCCCATTTGGACGTTGTTTACGTACCGCGATTCCACAGCAGAAAGTGTACTTTTCGCTGAGTTGCTCTTTATTATCGTCCCAATCGAACAGGGACACCATATCACCACTTTCCAGGCATACTCGGCAAGTTAGTTGCCATTCCATTTTGAAAAATATTAAGGGTTTTAGGACCCAGTAATTAAATTACTTCTTTGGTAGGTAAGGTAATAATTTCTGTCGTTCGTTGTTGTAATATGATATTAATATATAATACTCTGCGTCGCTGAATAGAAATTTATATCTGAAAAATATTGCTATTCGTGTATCCATCCGATATCCATACAAAAGTTTTTGTGTCAGTATTGTCAGATCCAAATGCTAAAATACGTGAGGTATAGCAAAAAAGCAGTATGTATTTATTTATTGCATGACTATCCAAAAATAATTGAGGATAGTTTGTCATGGATAATAATGAACGTACATGAGGAAGGTCCTGATAGCTCAGTGCGCTACTATGTTTAACACCGTTTTTGTCGAGTGCTAGTGCTACAATGAGAGCTTCAGCTTGGGAATCATATCGCGCCGCTCCAGATACCAGGTTGACACTAAAACAATAAAACTTTATTGTGATAAACTAATTGTGATTGACACTAAGATGAACAACGGTTGGAATTAGGAATGCCAGTAGTATTTTGTTAAATACGCTAAACGCCTGGATTACAAAGATGCATGCAGCACGTCTTTTATTGGATAAATTTCACTAAAGTGTTTTTGTTTCCTCTTTGTATCTGAGAATTTGGTATCTGAGGCTTAATTCAAACTATTTTGCCGAAAATATCAGATGCTAAACTGATGGATATAGTTATTTTAACAAAAAAAAGAACTGTGAACTTTCTCGTTGATATATTTTGTTTTAACTGAAAAATCAGAATAAGGTCTTAGACAACCAACAACATGCATTGGTCCTATTAAAATTTTATATAAAGTAAATACTTGTTACGTTGGAAAGACGGGAGACATGCCAAAACTTAAGTTTTGTACTAAAATCTTCAGGTCTGGCAACATGATTTCCCCGTAGCTACTAATTTGACATTGGACAATATCAAGTGGCATTGGCAGTTGAATCGTGTATGTCCTATGGTATTCGATTTACGGAAATTACCGGAAAATCTCGGTTGATTAATTTGACGATGATCTAAAAGCTATTAATTAGCATGATTAACCGCTACTGTAACATATTCTTTGATTTTATGCCAGATGTTCATATTAAGGACTTCAAGGGAGGTATATTTTTACAAATTTACCTACGCTTTCAGTGCTGACTACTGGACATTAAATATCTCTTTCTATGTTGGGATCGCCCCCTCCCAACACAATTCGCACGTCAAAAAAAAGCTGTCAAATTGGTCGCAAATTTTATCAACAAAAACACGATGAAAATTAAATAAAAATCAGAGTACAATAAATAAATGTTTCAAAATGGAATTGTTCAGATCAGAATTATACTATATATTCGTAAGAAATGAATCCAGTTTGTGGTGGAACCGCTTAACGGGTACATTTTCAGTCCGCTCGGGTATGTATTTTAATAAATTGTTTTCTTCCTATAAACTCTTATTTAAGGTAGAATTTGTAATTTGTAATGTGTAACGTTTAGTGAGCCGTTTATATTTAAAAGGATATACAATCGATTTGTGTGTGTATATTCATATCATTGACCCGCAAAAACTGCGCGTAGGTAATATTTTCTTTGTTTTAGCGTGGGATCTATCAGATATAGAAGATATAGAATGCTTAGGCATAACAGAGGGAATAATAGGCAAGGTTGACCACTCAAATATATTCGAACCTCGTCTTATGATTATAAAAGAGAGTGTTCCCGTTGGTACAATATATTTTCACCATACAATATATAAAATAAAATCAATATGCTTCCTGAACATGGGATCTGTGAATCAAGAGGTAGAGCTATGCCCGTGCACCAAACACGGCTCATCTAGTTCAGTGGCTAGTTCCAACCGGTCATTGAATAAAAAGATGGGGACCCTGTTTGAGAACTCGGTATTTTTGAACAAAACCGTTGGAGCAGTCAAAAACGTTAGTAATACTATTAAAACTACTACTCAGCAAGCTGCTACTCAGGTAAGGCAAACATTTTGACTAAAATCTTATAAATATATCTTTGTATTGTCTTGTAATTTTGAAATCAATTTCATTTCATTTCATTTAATTATTCCTTTTTGATAAATTTATGGTACACTCTGAAACGTCACTAACAATATCACAATTTTATACATTTACAAATTTCACACAAGAAGTACGTTTTAAATTTAAGCAATTTTCTTCTTTCGTAAATCTACACTAAATTCATCAGTAATTGATAAACTGCATTATAATGAGACTCATATTTAACTATTAAAGGTTTACTTGGTTGGTTTAACTTATAAACTGACACACTACATAGCCTACTACCACTGTCAACAGCAAAACAGTATATCAACATTTAGAAGGCAATCATTTATTATTGGTTTGATAGTGATGCCCTGTCTAAGGTACCAAGATTGATAAATCCAGCTGTATTCTTTTAGTTGTTGTTACCTTATTTATAAACACACTATCTGCCCCCCTCGGTGTTACCACGAACTGTACATTTTTCTGGGATAATACTAGCCTATGTGCTATTTCAGACTATAATCTATCTTTGTACAAAATTGAGAAACAAACATCCATCCATCCAATCATATGTATTTATCTTCAGTAATATTATGAAGAAGTAAAGTTTGTAAGTTTGTGAGTTTGTTTGTAGAAAGTAATCTTTGGAACTGATTCTGCAAATTCTTTCACCAATAGAAAACTACATTATTCCTGAGTGATATAGGCTATATTTGCTTGTGATTAATAATATTTCATGTGAAATAACAATGTTATCATCCAATTCTGAGAAAAATGAGCTGTTGTGTTGATTTATCAGCATGCGCTAACTAAACAAATTGATATAGGTGAAGACATCCTGTAGTATAATCTAATCATAATAGTATAGTATACATAGTATTATTAATCACACCACAGTGACTCCACAGTAGTATCTACATTGCAACTGTGCAAAGCTTGGGCGAGTCACTAGTAATATTATAAAGTATGATTCGTAGTTGCTCATGACTGTTCAAACTCTAAAAAAGTTTAGATACGTTTGCATTATGTTATTTGTAAATTGAACTTTATTTATTAGTCTAATATACATTTAATTAAAATGCTTAACAACACAAATAAATATTTCATCCTTTCATTTCTTTCACTTATATCACTGTATAGAATTTACAGTGTATTTAAATTTGTCTTCAGTAGATCGTTTTCTCTAATCTCAACTAAAATTGAGTGACATTCATATACATAAAGATAACATTTTTACTGTTAAATAGAACTGTTGCCATAATAAGATAAAAATTTATTTATTTAAAAATGTTATACATGTTCTATTGCAATATATATAAAGTTATGTAAGCAAACAAATTAAACTAATAATTTGTTCGACCCCATACTCACTCAGGTAAAACAAACAGTCAACAAGAAACGGGACCCAAAACTAGCTGAACGCTTTGAAAAACGCCTCACTGATGAACTGCACAAAATATTTGACGACTCTGATAGTTTCTACTACTCCCGCACCCTTGACCTGACTAACTGCCTCCAGAGGCAGTATGAGATTGAGAAGATGCTGGAATCTGAGGAGGGTACCGGGAGAGCTGTATCTGATATCACGAGGTGGTGGAAACATGTTGACGATAGATTCTTCTGGAACAAACATATGATGAAGGATATCATTGGGCTTGGGGTAAGTGTGTTATATAATCATTCTAAGCTGGCAAAAACTGTATTTTTTTATGCGATTACAGTTACAGAACGAGCAGATGGCCCACCTGGTGTTAAGTGGTAACCTCTGCCTATAACAAGCAATAAAAAAAAAATTACACCCAGACACAAAACAAACATCTATGTTAGTCAAACAAAGTTTTGTCTTGAGTGGGAATCGAACCCACGACCTACAGCGTAGAAGGCAGTGTTACTACCAACTGAGCTGTGAGGCCGGTCAATTTTTATTTTTATAACACTAATATATCAAAATTGTTTTGCATTAAACTTGATTTTACCCGAATCATAAATCTGTATCTTAAAATATTACCTTGAAACTTATCCAAGTACCGACCTCATTCCAGAGTCCAGACTGCGATCAGTGGGTGTTGCCCGTCATCCAGGGCTACGTGCACTTGTCTCAGATAGCTGTAGAGCAGGCGGAGAACCCTCTCAACACGGAGTCGCTTTCCAGCGCTGGCAGCTGCGACGAAAGCTTCACCCTGGGAATTATATCCCGCCGGTCCAGATACCAGGCTGGCACTAGGTCACTAACATTACAATACAATAACTCTTTATTGCAACCACAATACAAATTAATACTTATAAAATAAACAATTTTATGTGTAAACTAAATGCGGAATAACAACGGGCGGCCCTATTGCAATTAATTAGATAACAATACATAGATAACAAAGCTATCTTAGTACGAAATTTCATCCAAATCCATTCAGCCGTTTGCGCGTGAAAGAGTAACAAACATCCATACAAACTTTCACGTTTATAATATTAGTGGAATTTAAGATAGATTGAATTATTTTAATCACTAATTTGTATGTCTGTGTGTAAGGATAATTATTTTGACAGGTACAATCGGCGAGGTATCGAGCCGGGAGGTAAAGTAGCCAACTACGTGGAAACAGAGCAGATAGTATCCATTATATGCTCCGATAGCATTCACAGGGCTTCGTTTGTGCAGGTAAAACGTACCCTATATGCGAACTGAATAGGGTTAAAATTAGATATTAGTAGCAATGGAACTTATGTACTACTCTTGTATACTGTAACTCTATGTTTAAAGTCTGCCCAGGGATGTATAGCCATCATACTCATCCCTTCCCAGTTATGAATGCAGAAGTATTCCCTTCTCACCCTCTTTTCTCGAGAGAGGTGGAATGGGAGAGAGAATACATAAATAAACAAATATTGGTGGACATTTCACACAGCGCCATCTAGCCCCAAAGTAAGCTAACCATAGCTTGTATCATGGGAACCAGGCAACTGATATATCTGACATAAATACTTTTTTTTTGTTAATACATACATATAATACATATCAACACACCCAGACACAACAAATACCTATGTTCGTCACACAAATGTTTGTCCCGGGTGGGAATCGAACCCACGACCTACAGCTCAGAAGGCAGGGTTGCTACCAACTGAGCTGTCCGGCCTGTAAATAAGGGGATTATTTCTTTTTTAGTTCCTTGTAGTCTACTCGGATTACTAATTTTACGCAGGCAAAGTAGCGGACACCAGCTAGTATCTAATAATTTGTTTTATTTGACAGGTGCGTGGGTCCGTGCCTATATTTTGGAGCCAGCCTGATTACAAATTTAGGCCTCCGCCCCGTTTGGACAGAGGTGCGGTATATATTCTTAAGATGTTCAATTTTACCTTTCAACGCATGCTGTTTTTTATATAATGCAGCGTAATATTTGGTATATATTGTCTGGCAACAGACATTATTTTATTAACTTCCTTCTCTCATTAGTACATAAGGAAATATATGATACAAAACTTACAAAATATACCTGCCTACCTGACATTAAACATAAATAATTAAATAATAAATATATGTGTACATTTCACAAAGCGCCATCTAGCCCCAAAGTAAGCTAAGCATAACTTGTATCATGGGAACCAGACAACTGATATAATAATAATATACTTTTATTAAATACATACACAGTAGGCCGTGGGTTCGATTCCCACCCAGGATGAACATTTGTTTGACGAGCATTGATGTTTGTTCTGTGTCTGGGTTTTAACATGTATTTATATATATTACAAAATAGTATATATTTATTCTATCAGTCATTTTGTTCCCATAGTACAAGCTATGCTTAGTTTGGGGCTAGATGGCGCTGTGTGAAATGTCCGCCAATATTTATTTATATCAACACCCAGACACAGAACAAATACTGTTAGTGGCAATTGAACCAACGACCTACAGCGCAGGAGGCAGGGTTGCTACCAAGTGGTGTGAAACCGGTGATCGCAAGTGAAACGAAAGTTTACGTTTCAGACGAGGATACATCTCACACGGCGTTCAAGAAACACTTTGAAGAAGAACTGAAGTTGTACAAACAAGTGTGCATCGTTAATTTGGTTGAGCAACAGGGGAGGGAGCGGGTTATATGGGAGGCGTATGGAAACCACGTTCTCAAATACAATAGCCCTGACATTGTATATGCTACCTTCGATTTCCACGAGTATTGGTACGTAAAAAATTTACTTACTTATTATTATAATTTGCATTCTAGATTTTTATTTCTCGCTTTTCAGGGGATTATCTATCTATTATTATAATATTTTTTAAGCTATTGCATAGCTTCTATCGCGGGCCTTGAGCGTGGAGACCGAATCCAGAAATTCCGTAACGAAAAAAACCTAACACCCCCCACTCCGACCGGCACAGCGGTGATACTTTTTAGTTCCATCTATCGATAAATACCAGAACTTTTAATGACTTTTTGAAATATCACGCGCAACAGCTTTACCGCGGCAGTCTCCGAGTGCCACACGTCTTTTTTTTTATGTATTATTATTATAGGAAAAGTTTTGCTTGCTCAACCTTTATGTAGAAGTTGGTAATAACTGCATTTACGGGATGTTAACCAAGTATGTAATATGTTAAATCTTTGTTCCATATAATTTTCATCCAACTGCAAGAACTTTCGCACTATCCTGCAAGTATTTAATATAGCTGCCTTTACAGTCGGGGCATGCACTACGAAAACGTGAGTATCCTGATCAACGCGATCGCCGATGTGATAGCCGAGATGCGGTTCTGCTGGCGCGACGACAGAGGTCTCATCTGCGCCCAGAGCGGCGTCTTCAGGCTGAACTGTATCGACTGCCTCGACAGGACCAACGTCGTACAAGTAACTACCCGCAATCTATACATATAAATAAAATTGGATTGTCTGTTTGTAATATTAAAATAACCGCTTTTTACTTATGGATGGACACGGTACATACCAAAACAACATTTTTTTACAATTTTTGTCTGTTTGTTCCGGCTAATCTCTGAAATGGCTAGGCCGATTTTGACGGGACTTTCACTGGAAGATAGCTGATGTAACAGTAAGTAACTTAGGCTACTTTTCCGAGGGGTAAAATAGGGGTGCTTGATAAAACCGAATTCCACGCGGATGAAGTCGCGAACAACAGCTGGTAAATAATATATTTAATTTGGTATTGAATTTTTGCAGACAGCCATAGCGAAATATGTGCTAGAACTGCAACTGTGCCGGCTGGGTTTGGCTACTCCTGGCTGCGTTCTACCCACTTCGCTCCGACAAGCGTTTCTCACTATGTGGGCTGATAACGGAGATATACTGTCGAGGCAGTATGCTGGAACAAAAGCTCTCAAGGTAGGCAATATTATAGTCATTGTAAGACAATATTATAATCGGATCATGTTAAGATATTATTAAGGTCTGGTATAATCTTACTAATTTGTAGTTAACTACCATTTTCTTCTGTTTGTGTGAATCGATTTGTTTTTATTTGTTTAGTAGTGTAAGTTTTGACTAGTGTTATGAATAAAAAAAATGATAACGGTTACTTTTGTTAGTTTGTTTTTTACTTATTTTTGGTCTTTGTTTATTTATATAAAGTTTATTAATATCATACAAAATTGAATTCCTGTATGGAAATACTTTTCAGCATTATTAGTTACTCTGGCAAAGTAACGAGCTTTTGCCCAATATATTTGATACGTTTCAATTTCTAGTATACTTAAGTGATATCAAAATCCAAACTTATATAAAAACACAACAAGTATCAACTAGTTTTGTTTACTCTTGAAATTGCAGCCGCATGAGACGTAACATCCCCGTCTCGGGGTGATGGACGCAACGCAATGCGACTTGAGTCATCTCGTACTATGGTGGAGTGGACTCGAGTCGTATTGCTGTTGTCTATGGGCGGCGATTACCACTTAACATTAGATTGGCCGTCAGCTCGTTCTGTCATTAATATGACATAAAAAAAACACTCGTTAGGTCGAATTATATAAATTTTATTTTTTTCAGTTTCATTAAATCATGAAAACTGAGTGATTTGGTATAGAAACTGATAGTTTGTCAATAATTACTTAAACAACAGTTATGTAAGGACACACAGGCACAGTTTTTCAACGCCTTGACCAGAATATTTTCCAATGAATCGACACATCGTGTGGTTAAACTAAAATAATTAAATAAAAATCAAAAATAATAATTTCAGGGTGACTACACGCGCACAGGCGAGAGAAAATTCACTGGATTGATGAAAGATGGCGTCGCTTCTGCCAACAGGTAAGTCATACAAGATACCACCCTATCAACGTGAGCGCAGAGTCTATTTTCGTTTTGTATAAAAATAAATATTGATAGACATTTCACACAGCGCCATCTACCCCCAAACTAAGCATAGCTTGTACTATGGGAACCAGACAACTAAGACATACTACGTAGAATACTTATATACTTTTTTGTAAATAAATACATTAACACCCAAACAGAATAAACACATGTTCGTCACACGGATGTTTGTCCTTGGTGTAAAATGAACCCACGACCTACAGCGCAGAAGGCAGAGTTACTACCGACTGAGCTGTGAGGCTAATCATGAAGTCAGCTGTGATGGAAAATATAAGAGAGTTAAAGAAAATTGACTGGAAATGGACTGGCCTCACAGCTCAGTTGGTAGTAACCCTTCTATCTGCGTCGATAGTGGGCTCGATTCCCTCCCAGGACAAACATTTGTGTGACGAACATATATGTTTGTTCTGTGTCTGGGTGTTAATACGTATGTATGTATTTATAAAAAAGTATATAAGTATTATATCAGTTGTCTAGTTCCCATGATACAAGCTATGCTTAGCTTACTTTGGGGCTAGATCGCGCTGTGTGAAATGTCCACCAATATTATCATAAGGTTATTTATTGAACTTTATACCATTACAATAGAGTTCACTTTTGCCGTAGATACATCATACAGCATTTCAAAGACGCGATCACTCAGTACGCAATCGACATTGCTCTCGGTCGTACACCGAACAGTGCCACATTGGAGCAATATGACTCTTATTGGAACGACTTAAAGACTGCTACGTTAATGGTGTTGGAAAACACCGAGACGGACAAACATAGAGATATGATGCCGGTTTACTTTGGGCACCCGTTGTGCGCTGAGTTTTCGGTGGCGGAAATCACTTACGGAGTGGGGAGGTCAGTTTAATTTGGTTTTTGGATTGGACCTAACTCTTTTGGCTGGCCTCACAGCTCAGTAGTAACCCTGCCTTCTGCGCTGTAGGTCGTGGGTTCGATTCCCAATCAGGACAAACATTTGTGTGACGAACATGATGTTTGTTCTGTGTCTGGGTGTTGATAATATTTTTTGACTTGTTCTAACTTGTCTAATAACGAATCACCTTCTTAAACTAGTTTATATCACTCACATATGGTAAAATTATGCTTTATGTTAATCACGGTTACCGCACAAACGGCCTTCCCCCCGCAAGGTCGTTATTTCCTAAACTAACTTCTAATTTTTATGTTATTGTTAAGACTTTAGACATGCTTAATACATTTATATTTTCAAATAATCTCTTAAACAACTATCAGTCCCTGGTTACCACCGAGGGCTACAGTACTTGTCAAGACAAATGCTGACGGCCCACCTGATGTTAAGTGGTAACCGCCGCCCATAGACAACAAGCGACTCAAGTCCTCTCCACCAAAGTACGAGATGACTCAAGTCGCATTGCGTTGCGTCCATCACCGCGAAACGGGGATGTTACGTCTCATGCGAAAATGTGTGTTGCCAGGATTTGTCATACAGAATGTTTTTGAATTTTTTTATATATTGTCCACAGATACTATCTGTCGACGTTTAAAGACGCGCTCCGTCAAGTGGCCGTCGACGTGATGACTGGCGAGTCAAGGGCCATCCCAGAACAACTGATGACGCCCGAGTGTAAATGCACCTCCGTGAAGGTTATAATGTTCAATGTGCGTGCATGGAAAGCTTTAATTTTTTTGTATGTATTTATTATTACTGCACGAAAGGAGCCTCTTTGAGGCGTACTTAAAATTCTTTTATCACACTCGAATAGAATAGAATTACTGCAATATTTTTATTTAGCCTTGAATAGTATTTTTATGTGATACAGTTACGTAACGATCCGACGGCACCCTGATGGTAAGTGGTAACCTCTACCCATAACAATTGATGCGACTTGGGTCCTCCCCTACTAGGTACGACAAGACCCAAGATGTATCGTATGCGCCCATAACTCTGAGACGTGTAGGTGGAATGTCTCATGTGCCTGTAATTTCACCGGCAACCACACCTTTCACACCGGAACACAGTAACGCGAATGTGTTACTGCTTGGCGGCAGAAATGAGCTTGGTTGCATTACTTCCCCGGATGAACTTGGCGGGAGTTCTACTGCTCTTAGTATAAATTAAAGTCGTTATCTGCCTGACTGTTTCTTCGCTTATTTCATCTTAACAACGCAACGGATTTCGATATAGTTTTCACTAATAGAAAGAGCGATAGATGAGGAAGGTGTGTATATAATTTGTAAATATTTTGTACAAAATGACTGATCTATGACGGTGTTTTGAAAAAAAAAAAAAACTAATTTTGCTATTTGTACTATTTTGTAAATTTCCAAAATAAATATTTAAGTATTATATCAGTTGTCTGTTTCCCATAATACAAGTTATGTTTAGCTTACTTTGGGGCTAGATGGCGCTGTGTGAAATGTCCACCAATATTTATTTATTTATGATTTTAGTTTATTTCGTGCCTAAGGAATCGACTTTATTTAATTTTACTACCCATAATTTTGCATGTAGTTTTTTATTTATATATATTGTCCTCTGTTGGAATTATAAATATTTTTCCTAAATATTGTCCGAATGTCCTTTTTAGGGTTAAACTCGACTTTGTACGTCTTTTATATAAGATAATTTATGTCTCTTTTTTATATACAATAAAAAATAATGAAAGAAGGAACCCACCATATTAATATGTACCATAACATATGTCTCACACAGGATCAATCTATACCAGACACGGCTGCAATGGCGCAGCACGTCAAATCTCTGATAGACGACTGCAAGAAACTGCTCGTTGACACAGAGCCTGTGTTAGGCTCTTGGGGACTTATCGACGCTGACCCTAAGTGAGTACTGTAATGTCGGCCCTTGACCGCCGACTTATCGTAAGCGACAATTTTACCCTAATAGCATTTTATTGTTACAAGTGATATTTTTAAATAAAATGTGAAAAATGGCGTGCAAACGAAAAATTATGCATTCGCTATATATTCTAAATAATGTCATTTTGGGTGGAAATCTCGATAACACTTTGACGTTATAACTTAATATATATATACTTAATTTCGAGTCGGCGGTCAAGGGTCGATGTGTTTTACCCACTTCAGAAAAAAGGAGGAGGTTCTCGATTCGGTTAGTTTTTTATATTTGTTGCCTTCGACAGGCCTCGCAGCTCAGTTGGTAGTCACTCTGCCTTCTTAGCTGTAGGTTGTGGGTTCGATTCCCATTCAGGACAAACATTTGTGTGAAGAGCGTTGATGTTTGTTCTGTGTTAACATTTATGTGTTTAAAAATGTATATAAGTATGTCTGTATGTCGTCTGGTTCCCATATTACAAGATACGCTCAGTTTGAGGCTAGATGGCGCTGTGTAAAATGTCCAAGTATTTAATATTTAAGGAAATAAATTATTTTCTTTCTTTCTTTTTAATTCAGCACGGGTGATCCACATGAGACAGAAATGGACAGCGTTCTCCTTCTAACGAGCTCTGCGTACTACGTGGCAGATTACGACGAAACATCCGATCGCGTGATGGGCGTGCAAAGGGTCCCGTTAGGCGAAGTTACCATGCTGCAACTCGGAACGTATCTGCCTAACGCTACGGTGAGTGGATGGCTGGAGTGGTAGATTGGAGAGGATGACGTGGTAAATTGTAACCGTCGCGATGCCGCCAATTGTATTCTTCAGTTAAGGCTACGGTTGTAAATGACGTCACAATGCTGAGTTTTAGTACTCGCTCAAAGGGAGATTTTGTATGACTAGCGTAATTAAAGAAGTTCTTGTTGTAGGGTTGGGCTGAACTGGGAGATTATAACCAAACTATGTGTGTATTTATTCTGACTGGCCTTCTCGTTCAGTTGGTAGATACGCTACTTTCTGCGCTGTAGGTCGTGGTTTCGATTCCCACCCAAGACAAACATTTGTGTGACGAACATAGATGTTTGTATTGTATCCGGGTGTTAGTATGTATTTACAAAAAAGCATATATGTATTATATCAGTCATCTGATTTCTATAGTCCACGCTTAGCTTACTTTGTGGCTAGATGGCGCTGTGTGAAATGTCCACCAATAATTATTGTATTGTATTGTCGTACAGATATTTGGTGTTAGCCGTAAGAGCGACTCGGAGCCAGTGCACTGCATCCGAATACATTACACACTGAACGGCGAGGCGGGATACTTCCACATGTTCCGATCGACTACTCTGAGGTTGTAGTTTGTGTGTTTTTAGTTTTAGTTATTAATATGTGTTGTTTTTGTAAAATAAATACTCTTTCTTTCTTTCTTTCTAGGTTTTTCAACAACATGGCCGTCGTGATCAACACTAAGGATGAGATGATCGGTGAGAACTTGATTATTGTTATTATTATTATTATTATGGTTGCTTCTCTGCACGGGTTACTTCGCGTTAGTGTGTTCCGGTTCGAAAGGTCTGTTTACCGATGATATTACAGACACATGACACATTCCACTTTCACGTCTCAAAGTAAATGGCGCATGCGATGCGTCTTATTTATCTCAGTTAGTAATACAATACATTATAATAATAATAGTAATTTATTTGCGTTTTTTATAGTTATCATAGTAACTTACAAATAGTTATGCTTAAGGTGGTTATAGTAACAATTTCAGTGAAAACAGCCAGAATGTAAACTAAGACATTTAAATTACTTGTAATATACTACTAGCTACAAAATAGATAAATAAACTCTTTATTGCACACAAAAACAAAAAATCGACAAGATATTACCACTCTATTAAAAATAAGCACAACGGGCGGCATTACCACTTAGAGTGATCACTTCCATGCAACCTTAAAATAAATGATACATTCGTTTTATATTTATAGAATCACTGCACTCCATTTGTGAATCCATATTGGTCGCACGAGATGTCGCTCAGTTGCAACCGATAACTTTCCACGAGGGGGTCAAATTGGAGAGGAAGAAGTCTAAGGTAATATAAGTTTAAAATTAAATAATATAGTTATATACCTAATAATTAAAATATAATAGCCCGTTTGAGCTCCATCATCTACGATCCATCACCTACTTTTCTAGTTTTGCAAACACAAACATACTGAAACTGTTTTTTTTTATACAGTTACGAATCGAGCCGACGGCCCACCTGGTGTTAAGTGGTGACCTCGGCCCATAACAACCGATGCGACTTGGGCCCTCCCCTACTAGTTAAGACAAGACCCAAGTTCATCGTATGCGCCCGTAACTCTGAGACGTGTAGGTGGAACGTCTCATGTGCCTGTAATTTCACCGGCAACCACACATCTCAAACCGGAACACAGTAACGCAAATGTGTTACTGCTTGGCGGCAGAAATGGGCATGGTAGCAGTACTTCCCCGGACGAACATGGCATGAGTTCTATTGCTCTTAAAAATGCACTTTTTTATATTAAAACTTTTTTGCACACAGGTGCCATCGAACCAGGACGTGAACGGAGTCGGGCGCACATCATTGTACATGGGGCTGTCGCGTCTTCCCGCACTCTCTAAGAACATGGCCGACACGCAAATAGTCGCTGACATCAGGAGCGTGGGTGAGATTATATTTTTTACTAGCTGTTGCCCGCGACTTCGTCCGCGTGGAATTCGGTTTTATCGCGCACCCCTATTTTACCCCTCGGAAAAGTAGCCTAAGTTAGTCCTTGTTACATCAGCTATCTGCCAGTGAAAATCCCGTCAAAATCGGTCCACCCATTTCAGAGATTAGCCGGAACAAACAGACAGACAGACAAACAAAAATTGAAAAATAAATGTTTTATTATATGTACCGTGTATAAATCCATATGCACTTAGTAAAAACGGTTATTTTAATATTACAAACAGACACTCCAATTTTATTTATTTGTATAGATAGTGTACCGTAATGACTTGTAACATGGCGTTATAAATAAATGATTATATTGTATTGTATTGTTGATTTTAGGGACTGTTGTGTGGGACTATATCAGTTGTTATGGGTAGTGGATGACTAAACGTCTGCTTCTCAGTAAAAATCAAAATCATTTAATTTCCATAAAAGTTTACCCTCAAAGGTTTGCTGGAATAAAACTTTTCTTAGGGTTAAGCTTGCCTTTGTACATTTCTTTGCTATAAGATGATTTATAATATTTTTGTGTACAATAAAGAATCAAAGCCATGTAAGTAATATGTCTGTGGACCCCGAACTAGGGCTAGCCTGTGACTTTATCAGTCACAGACTTTCTGTAATTTGAATAGAATAAAGATTAGGACTCAAATTTCGAGGACGAGAAACTCTTTGGACCATAGATTTTCATTAAAGCCCACGGTAAGCAAATTAAACGGGGAGCGAAATCGATCGTCAACAAATAATGTTGTCGTTTTGTCGTCTCGGCGCATCTTATACCGAACGCTTGTTTGCGAAGAATAGACTAAACTGAAAGTAAAGTAACTGCTGACGTGTACAATTTTTCTTTCTATTTGTAGATGTAAACTCCCAATTGTCCGCCACAAGTTCGGTTCTCAACCAAATAGCGAAAATGGAACCGCACGCTCGCTACAGATACATAACAGGATTGTACATGAGATATCAGACCGCCTCGCAAACCGTTAGTTAGTGTATCACTATTTTGTGCATTTCATATAACTGAATAGTTTAAGGGGTGGGGGGGGGGATTACCCTACACAACTTTGAAAGCACTAACCCTTGAATAATTTTGGTCGGTTTGTCCTTTGGACTAAGGAACATTGTTTGCACAAAAAAATGTTTTGTTAAATGCATGTTCAAATAAATATATCCATTCAAAATCTAAATTAGACGGGTCGACGGTTACTAACCGTTAACATAAGAATAACTTCCTTCCGAATGTAACTATGTTATCATGTCAATTACGTTTTTCTGTCAAGTTTTTTGACAATTCGCAGTGATTAATTAAATTAATAACTGTAATACTTTCCAGGATCAAAAGCGCTCACCAACATGTCGGAGCAGTTCTCCAAGCTAAACAAACTAGGCGCCCGCGCCCGGCCGAGCCTCCAGCTGAAATTCGACCAGAGCGCGTCAAAAACAAAGAAAATCTTCACCATAGGAAACAAACCGGACAAAAAGAAAGGCAGCCTCTCCGACGGAATGAGCTCAGACTACTCATCAGACGACGAAAACAGAACGAACATATTCGAACCCACATTGGACAACTTCGAAATGTCCCAACACTACATCGGTAAGGAGAAGAAAACTGAACCGGAAAACGACTGCGATTTGGTGCAAAATCCGTTATATCAGTCCAAAATCGAGCCTAACGACGAAACCGTCGAAGAGACGACGCACACGGAACCGACAGTCGCCAAAACTCCGAGCAACGCCAGCAAAGTCAACCCGTTCAATTCCGGACCTGAGTTACAAAACCCAATCGGAAATCCGGAAATCCAAGTCGAGTCCGAGTGCAAACCCAACCCGCCCAATTCTCTGCTGCTCTCCCAGAAACTGTCGCACAGCTCCAATGACGTCACGTACGAGGAAGTCGAGGCTAATTACCACAGGTGACCAAAAACCATTTTATGGCAACTAGGCTTTTTAAACTTCTATATCCTACTAATATCATAAACGTGAAAGTTTGTATGTATGGATGTTTGTTACTCTTTCACGCTGAAACGGTTGAATGGATTTGGATTAAATTTTGGTACCAAGATAGCTTATATCCTGGCTTAACACAGGCTACTTTGATCCTGGAAATGTGCAGTGTACCCGTGGATTGACTTACTCACCGCGGGGCGCATATTCTGATATATATTTTAATTAATAATTTGTGTCTTTTATTTTTGTAAGCTTAGTGCCGCAAATAATTTTGATTTATTTATTTCTTTCAGGTGTAATTCCCAGCACGACATAACGTTGAACATACAGCAGTCGCACAGCGAGTCTGCGCTCAGGCAGCTGAGGAGTATCGCGTCTCCGGTCTCGAGCGCCACTAAGGATATGCTGTCACTGTCACCCCTCACTAAGTTGGCGAAGGGTGTCCAGACGTTGGGTGCCAATTTGGACCCCAGGAAGAACAAGGTATTTTTACAAGCCCTATGACTGGCCTCACAGCTCAGTTGGTAGTAACTCTGCCTTCTGAGCTTGTAGGTCGTGGGTTCGATTCCGAATTCGATTCCAAACTTTTTTGTGATGTTTGTTCAGTGTTAGGTGTTAATATGTATTTACAAAAAAAATGTACTATATCAGTTGACTGGTTCCCATGATACAAGCTATGCTTATTATGCTTAGCTTACTTTGGAGCTAAATGGCTCTGTGTGAAATGTTCGCCAATATTAATTATTATTATTTATATATCTTACTATATTTAGGACCGTGCTATGCAGAAAATAGCCATGTGGGGAAAACATGTAACATATTGGATTGTCATCGAAGTTACACATGTGTTCCAAACTTCAACAGGTTTGAAGGAAGCAGTTCTAATATCTAGTTGTTCTAATATTTTGACCTCAACAAATTGGCCTAGTTATGCAGAAAGCAGCCATGTGGCATTTTTTCCAAAAATTAGTTATAAACGCAGCCATACTAATTTCGACATGAGGGATTTTTTGCAAAGACAGCCATGTCGATATCTCTATTTTTTACAGATTTATGAGCCAATACAATAATATGAATCAATACATAACCAAAGTGCAACCATCGACAGAAAAATGCTTATAACTCCATTTGTACTTTTCCCCACATGGCTGTTTTCTGCATAACACGGTCCATTACGTATTTCATACGTTGTATTCCAGGGCTCAGCAGCGGTGAAGCATATATCTGATCAGCAATACGAGGAACACAAGAAACTCCAGGAGAAATGGCAGGGTTGCAGCACGCGACTGGTCGCGTTGTAACTAACCAGTATTGCCAGTATAATTTAACTTTTCCCACATTTATATTTTCCCAATTGCCAAGTCAAAATATCTGAGGTACTCGCATTATTTATTTATTTATTTGATGCAAGGCTAGTTTTTATCGATTAGTTTATTTAGTGTGCTAAAAAGTGATGCGAAATATTGCCAGTTGAATAAAATACTCCTCGGTACTTCCCTAGGTCATAGATTGCCATTAGCCATAGAGTAATGATCTGTTAATATTAATCGAATGAATGCGGCGTTACGCAATAATGCACAACATAAATAAGTGATTACCTTGAAAACAGTTTTATCTTAAACCTAGTTATTGTTGAAATTTGCCAGTGATCCCGTAACTTAGATTATATTTCAGTATTTTCAATATGGGAATGCTATCATCTCTCATTAAAATAATAACTGCGGAAGTGGAAATTATTAGTGATTACAAACATAAAATATCCATGCATAAGTTTGCTTTCATTAACAATTTACACTACGAATTAATTAGGCCTGATATTCTTTTCCTTGCCTTCCTTATTGGCTGTTATGGAAGAGGTGACCACTTAAAACCAGGTGGGCCGTCTGCTCATTCCTTATCTTAATCACTTGAAAAATAAAAGACATAATAGCACCTTGAATATATTAATTCTCTTCCTACAGTTTCATATCCCCGGGTTTTCTATACTTTAACTTACATGACGAAAATATTGGCAACGAATTTACTTCAAATCATGACGTAATCCGACAAAAAATGTCTCCGAGGGGTTTCTTTACTGTTTTCCCTCGTAGAAAACAGTTGGTATACCGGAGTATTTATTTAGTGAGCACTTTAAAAAAAATTATAAGGTAGGAAATGGTAATTTGCTCCAATTAAAGCATTAGTGAAATTAGATTATAATATTTAGCAAAATGTATTATTAGAATGTTTAATTGTGATCGTTTTTAATATTATTCGTATGACATTCCCAATTAGTATTATGATTATATTATGTTATTATAGCATTGCAATGTATGTATATTAATGACGTGGAAAACCGATTTTTAATTTTCATTTAATTAATTGACCCAAAAATTCAGTAAGTAAGAATTAAGTAAAGTCACAAATTATTTTCGAGACAATACTATATAAAAAGAAGAAAGAAAGAATGTAAGTTTATTTTACACAACAGATATAAAATTCCAGTACGCTAAAATACAATTTAAAAACATAGAAAAATCATTAATAGCTAAATTTAATACGATTGTCTTCTCTGATATTCTGTGCGGTATATATTATATACGTTTTAACCGACTTCAGAAAAAGGAGGGGCTCTCACATCGGTTATATTTTTTTATGTTGAATGAGAACTGATTTTTTATTGAAAGTTTGACAGAATCGGTTCAGCAGTTTGGTTCTTACATCAAAATAACTGGAAATATATCATCAAAGTGCGAGATAAGGAGGAACCATTCTTTTTCATTGGCGATGAAGTCGGGTTTTTTAATTTTGTAGCGCAAATTTATTAACTATATCAAGTATTGATTCTGTTAGCGCCAGACTAATAAAATAACATCCGTCTTTCTCTCACACATATAAATTTGTATTGTTTGGTGCTAACGGATCAGATCAACAGCACACTTAAATGCTTAACTATAAATAAATCAAATGTAACTTAAGACAGTGGTTATTGGGCTCTTTGTTTATATCATATTATCCTCAAGTTATAAATGTACAAAATGAAATTCATCTCATTATAAACAGTATTACTAAATAATATATTAAGCTAGACTAAAATTGGATTATAACAAACAGTATTGCGTATTGTAGTGGTTAACACTTGAAGATATTTTTAGCCTATTTTTCTGTTGTTGGTAACATTTAAAGGCGAATTCCCAGTGGTTACCCAGTGTCGATTTCCATGCCTTACACGCATTAACTAATTATTTAGACACTAAATTCATTGTAACTACGTATTTTTACTTACTGTTTATGTCAAAGTCAAAAACTTCCATAGATTTCATAAAGAAATGTCAAAAGGTCTGTATCGCTAAGTTTTTTTTTATATAGTTACGGAACGAGCCGACTGCCCACCTGGTGGTAAATGGTAACCTCGGTCCATAACAACCGATGCGACTTGGGTCCTCCCCTACTAGGTACGACTTGACCCAAGTCGCATTGTATGCGACCGTAACTATGAGGCATGTAGGTGGAATGTCTCATGTGCCTGTAATTTCACCGGCAACCACATCGGAACACAGTAACGCGAATGCGTTACTGCTTGGCGGCAGAAATGGACATGGTGGCAGTACTTCCCCGGACGAATTTGGCGAGTTCTACTGCTCTTAAAACTGCTCTTTTGACGCGTATTCAAACCCTAATCGACCCTCCAATTCTTGTAACTTAACTACGTAAACCTATACAATACAATACAAATAATTTATTTCAAAAATGTTACATATAGTTCATTACTTTGACTACATATTACAGGAATGCTTAAGATATTACAAGATATGTTGTGTGTCGTGGAACAGAGCGAGATCAGACATTGGCGGAGTTTATTATTAAAACACATTTAAAATAATTTTACAGTTTTTTACATTTACAGTTTAGTAAGATTAACAGAAAAGAAACCCCAAAGGAGGGATTCCTTTTTTGTCTTCCTTTACTCTCATCTATAGTTGCATTTTTTATTAATCGACTCTGGGTATTTCGGTTAATCATTTATGGGCATTGACCTTTATTACCTTTTAGGTTTAACCAGAAACGTTAAATCTAAAACTACGTATAACTCAAAAATATAATTTAATCAGAGAGTTACTTTTGGTCAATTTTACGTTACCACGCACGTTCTTAGGTAGTAATTACATCGTTAACTAGTCGTTAAAAAACGAGCTATGCGTGCAACTGTTACACTTTCGTTATTTTTTTTATTTATTGCCAGATGCAAAATTGTGTAATCCATAAATTATAAAAATATAGTATCGATTCGCATACCGTGTTGTCAAAAGATCTTTGTAATAATAAAAATGGCTTCCGGTGTGACATTCATTACGACTAAGTCATAAACATATGACGTATTACAATGTCGAATGCGCTTGTTCCTTGTGAACGCAAAATTATAATAGCTGCGTAATTTTATAACATAAAACATATTTACTGCTACAAATTGTGATACAAATTTTGCTGTCACAACTAGGGTTGCCAACTGTACTATAATATATAGTATTTTACTGTATTTCGGCTCTCCGTACTATATACTGTTTAACTTATATAGAGTACGCAAATATACTATATTTCGAACATATATTTTCACAGATTTCGAGACAGAAAATTGTTAAATAATATAGAAAAAAATATAGTTTTGACAAATATAAATAGATAAAACACTTGCACCATTGCCTTTTAACATCTTTCTAAAAAATACTATATTTTTTCGAAGCGTATTTTCTTAGCTTATTCTCAAAAATACTATATTCAACTCAAAAAATGTTGGCAACCCTAGTCACGACTCTTATTTGGTAATGTCGTTTCACCACCATGCCGCCATTAGTATGGCCAAGGGTACTGAGGCCGTAACGCTTTTAAAAAAGCTACGAAAATAATGTAATAAACTGAGAATAAAATATTGTCGGATATTGTTTATAATACGGAATAGTTTGGTAATGTTGGTTCATAAAATTAATAAATACATTTTCCGCCATTTACCGTTTACCAGGATTAGGTATGCCCGTTTCCAAATCAAGATCACTAAGGAGGTCTACGCATTGATGTAGGCGCGGTGCGGTTAGAGGTTCGAAATCGCAGCCCATGTCCTATAGAAATGCATACAAAATTCACGATTACTACAGCTATGTCGATGTGTAGAGCTAGTTCCTAGCAATTTTTTTTTATATTTCTGATATTTATCAGGTGGGCCATCAGCTACATTCGTAAATTATATACAAAAAAAGTTCAAAGGTATGTTGCGATGTTGAACCGCCAAAGATAATATGTTGCCTGATAGATCAATCGAAGCTGTTTAACTTATATTGACGTTACTGCAAATACTATAAATAAGGTATTGCTTGGAATTGATGAATAAGAAATTGTTAAGCAGTTTTTTTTAATATTTTTCCTTTTATTTATGTATGATCCAAATCAGTTAAATGATATTAAAATGTATTCAGTTACGACTGTGATTTTATGTAGTTATTTATTTGAAATATAGTTAAATGCTTGCTACAAAATGTGTTTTTTTATTAGTCATGTCTTCTGATATTCGACTGATCCAATTCATCATATTTGTGGAAAGTTGCTTATAGCGGCTCTAACTACCCCTTCAGAGAAGAATGCATATTATATATCAAAGTCAAAAACTTTATTTACTTAACTTTCCCCCACTTTGCCAGCTCATGTTCAAGTTGTTTGCCGGCAATTACATCTACGGACGGCTGAACAATAAATAATACAGTAAAAAATGAAGATGGCGGTTACTCAGTAATGCCAACATTAAAACTCCTTTGCTTAGAAATGATAGTGTCCACAGGTAAAACACTTGACCCTACAGTATCATGTAGGTACTATGTGGCCCGCGACTTCGTCAGCGTGGAATTCGGTTTATGCAAGCACCCCTCGGAAAAGTAGCCACAGTTACTCCTTATAACATCAATCTGCCAGTTAAAGTCCCGTCAAGATCCGTCCAGCCGATTCGGAGATAAGCCTGAATAAACAGACAGAAAAATTAAAAAAACTTTTTTCTTGTAAGTTCTTCATATATTTCATATACATTTATTAAAAAGCTGGTATTTTGAAATTATAACACTTAAATTTAGTTTATATCTATAGATTTAATATATTTTACATTTAAATAAGGCATAGACTTAAGTTTGGTTCTCGTCATGTGGAATGCTAGTAGCTTAATTCACTGGTCTCTTATCCTAATTACATACAAAACAGTTTCATTCCATTTGTGCATGATCACGCTTTTATGAATATGACCTTAAGGAGTTAAATATTGGTGGATATTTCACACAGAGCCATTTAGCGCTTCTTAACATAGATTATGGGAAGCAGACAACTAATATAATACTTATATACTTTTGTAAATACACACATTCACAGACCCAACAAACATCTAAGTTCTGGATTAGAATTGAACCCATGATCTTCAGTCCAGAAGACAAAGTTACTACCAACTGAACCATGAGGAACATCATTCAGCCATTTATATATGAAAGTATTAGTATGTAGTGTATTGTTTTTCTAATATGTTAGCTTTTAACAGACACAAAATCGAATTATTTCCACATTAATGAATAATGTATGGGACTGTTTTCTAATTAAAGAACCAAAGTCACCAAAAAAAAAAAACCAGTAGATCAAAGTATATGAAATATTTTATACATTCTCTTCGTCCATTCTTTCTGCTAAATATGATGGTGTTCTACCAACTTGGCTTTGGAATCTTACACCATGAGCCTTCTTTTGATGAGCTACCAATGCATCTTTTTTACCATATGCTCGACCACACAAGTCACACTTAAAGTCTCTAATATTTAAGTGAATAGTTCTATCATGAGCCAATAAAGATCTTGCTCCTGTAAAGGTTTGCCCACATTCGGAACACATGTACCTCAATGGTGTACCGTGTATACGTTGATGCGCTGACAAATTACTTTTAGTAATGAAACTTTTATCACAAGTAGTACACTTGTAAGGATAGTCTTTTGTGTGAGTGCGGACATGGATTTTTAAAAGACCCAGATGCTTGGCTTGATATGGGCAGAACTGACATTTAAGACTGTACACATTTTTGTGGGTGAGTTGGTGTGTTTTGAATGATGATCCGTGATAAAATTCTTTTCCGCACACTTCACATATCAATTTTTTTGGTTTGTATGCGTGACTAGATACATGATCTTTGTAACTAGTTTCCTTAATCATTTGGAGACAAATAGGACACATCTGCTTGATGATACGTGAAGACTTCTTTTTGGAATGTTTCAATTTTATGTGATCAGGTAGGTACCTCTTGCTAACGTTAACGTTACAAATTGTGCATGTCCTGTATCTCTCCTGTTTGACTTCATCTGACCCATGTAACATCATATGTTGTTTCAAATAAGTTTTGCTAACAAATTTTTGACAAACTGTACATTCGACCTTCGTATACTTTTTCTTTAATCTCTCATTGAACGCTTCTCTGTGCACCTTTATGTGAATATCGTACAAACTTTTCAGTATAATGTTCTGACATACTTCACATTTTCTTGCATCTGAGTCATGTTCAGAGCTGTGCTCATCTATTTGCTCTATTGTTCTGAAACTTACAAGGCATATTTCACAACGTAGATCTCTTTGATGTTTTTTCAAGTCATTTACTAAATGCTCAAGTTCATCAGGTTCTATTTCAGTATCTGAAATGCTGGCATCATCATTCAAACTGGCAGTAGCATCCGTTTTGGATATTTGACTCTCACCATCACTATGATACACAGTGTTGTGGCACTCGAGGTAAACACCACCATTTGAATTTTCTTCATCACTCTGCTCATTACTAGTTCCTTCTATAGTGTTCTCGTCCGAATTATCCTCATCAACCACATAAGGCAGAGATGCACACTGGCTTTCACGCTCACATTCGGCCACGGCGCTTTTCCTCAAAATATTATCGGACTTTTGAGCATTTCTTCGGAAAGAGACAGCGGTAGCCAAGATATCACGACAGGCGGAACAAAGGTGCTGTGGTAGCCCATCGCTTTTACTGATGTAGATGCAAGCGAAATGTTCTATATCCTTGCATAGGTCCTCGCTGCCGAAAATGGGAATTGTTCCAGTGTTAAGGCAAATTCTGCAAATTTCACCATCGTTGTAACGAATGACCGTATCCGGGGTGCGATCACCATAGAAGACAAGGCTGCTTGGGTTGGTACCTCCATTATTACTTCTCGGGAGTAAAAAGTATTCACTGTCCAGTACACTCCCGTGGCTATCGTGTGAGTCGTCGTCCAACATTTTTGTTTAGAATTGCAACGAATACGACACGTACAGAAAAATTGATCAAAACGGAAATAAAGCCGGCACCTATTTTATTCATAGGATTGTAAGGAATGGAAAAGAGACAGACATAGGTTGTAAATGTAATTCCAATCCCTGAATACAACAGCTATGTACCTACATAAAGAATAAAAATAATAAAATGTATAGTACTCTTTCTTTACTCTTTGATAAAATGACAGTGGCAAGCCTTAAAAATTGACAGCGACAGAAATTTTATTTATTTTCGACATTGAAAGTTTGATTGGCGGCGTTTCTTTGTTTTTGTTTGGGTATATTTTTCCGCGAAAGAAAAGAATGAAATTAATTTTCTTTGAAATCGAAACTAACTTATAATCATAATGTTAGCTGCATACTACCATATGAAAATATCAAAAAGTAAGCAACCAGCTGAATTCCAAAATTATTACAATGACTTACTATGCAGTAAACCGAAATGCCAAGACCTGTCTTCGAAATGTAGAGTCTGCTTACAAGAAGGATCCTCATCAATTTATTCAAAAGAGAATAGCGAAGTAATAGTCGAAGCTCTCCACGCTTTTGCTAATATTATTGTCACAGAAGATGACGAATACACAAAGCTTCTCTGTTCTACTTGTTATAAATTCATCAAAGACGCAACATTGTTCCGCAAACTGGCTCAGCGGTCTGAAGAACTTCTCAAAAAACCAGTCAAAGAAGAAATAATCAATTTATTTGACGATTATCATTATAGTGACAATAGCATGTCGCATGATTCTAAAGAGCCAGAGAAGTGGTTTAATGAAACAGACTGCCATACACTAAAACAAGAAAAAAAAGAAAAAGTTAAATATAATTCGAAAGTGACCTGCCATATTTGCAAAAAAGTCATAAACAGATCATACTATAAAGAGCATGTTACTATGCATGATCCTGATCACAAAAAGTATGTGTGTGATGTATGTGGAAAATCATTTAGGTTGCGGTGCGCTTACCACAACCACAGCCTTCGACACAGAACCGACTTCCCATACAAATGCCAGTATTGTCCTTACCGTGGCAGATATGCAGAACTATTGAAAACTCACATGAGAACCCACACAGGCGATTATAGATATATGTGTACAGAGTGTCCTGCTAGATTCTTATTCAAAAGCAATTTGAATAGTCATATGCTGAAACATAAAGAACCACAGTTCAAATGTGATTCATGTAAAAGAGCTTTTCACTCGAAACTTTTATTACAACGTCATTATGAAGCAGACCATTTGGGCATCAAAAATCATGTTTGCAGTGTTTGTGGGAAGGCGTTTGGTTACAGGAATGCTATGATGAAACACCAACGGCATGTACATAAACGGGAGAAACTTCTCTTTGGCCGTATACCATCTTATTTGCAAGCAGAAAATGTGAATCATATATCTGTTTAATTTAAGTAGAGGTAATTGTACTAATGTTAGAACATTCCTAAATAAATGAGCAATTTTTTCCAACACTAAGTTTAATTAGTTAAAAATATAATATCTATACTCCAGCAGATATTCAGATTTTCTAAAAATAGAGGGAACCACTCTACTTGATGTTAACACATGGCATCTTATAAATTTAAATTTAAGTGCAGGTCAGATAATTGTGCTACTGTTAGTATAGTCCTAAATATATAAATAATTTATTTCAATAAATATGGTAATAAGAAAATATTGGCATGAATTATTAACCACTCAAGCAGATGTTCTGAATTGCTATAAACAGAGGTATAACCATGCAACTATATGTTAATATTATTTCGATTCTCAAAAAGCTTATTGTGCTACTTATGTTTGGCGAATCTGAAATATATACAGACGGAAAATGCAGTTTTTGTTTTTAGTACAAAGGGTAAATACGCTCTTTTATTTTAATCATTTCACACAGCGTCATCTTGTCCTCAAAGTAAGCTAAGCACAGCTTTATCATGAGAACCAGACAACTGATAGAAGACTTATATTTTATTTTTTGACAATACATACTTAAAACAATATTAACACCCAGACACAGAACAAACATCTATGTTCGTCACACACGTGTCCTGGGTGAGAATTGAACCCACGACCTACAGCGTAGAAGGCAGGGTTACTACCAACTGAGCTGTCAGGCCAGTCCGGCTATTTCGTCAGAATATTAAATTTGCAATGGGAGTGTGATTAATTTGCGTATATTATTATTCGTCACCAGTATTTCGCCTGTAGCCTGTAGTACCTACATCATCATCATCTTCTTAGGTAACCATCAAAATAAATCTGATTTCATTGTCATTGAAATGTCCACCAATATTTATTTAGTTACGTCAGTGTCACGTTCTGTGGACGGGTGACGGCCAGCATTATATTATTCTCTACTTCATTTGGCTGTTGGTGAATCAGAATCAGTAATTCAGTACCTAGAGTCAATGTTTCCGACGAGTGGGTTCGCGTTATTACGTGAATAAATAGTCAATATTTATTATGTCTGCTGCTTATTTCAAACTGAAATTGTTAAGAAACCAATGTAAAAAAACACGAAAACAGAAAGAACTTACGAAAAATAGTTATGTCAGTGACCAAAATACTAGATGTAGAATTTGTTTAAAAGCCGGCAGCATTTATATTTACAGTTTCGACCTTTCCTTTGATGTTCAAGACGCGATCAGAACCTTTGGAGACGTGGAAATACAAGAAAACGACTGTTTTCCCAAGCATTTATGCAAGGAATGCTTTTCACAATTGAAGGGTGCTGTTCTATTCAGAAAATCAGCCAAGGAGACTGCAACAACTCTCAGCCAGGCTCAAGTCCCTAATAAAACTGTACAAATTGACGACTCAAACTATTTTGGTGAATCCTCCGACGAGTATATCGAAACCACCGAAATCGTCTATAATTGTGACACTTGTAACATAGATTTTAGTACCGCAGAAGAATATTCAACGCATAAATCTTCAAAACAACACAAAAACGTACGCTTTCAGTGCCTTATATGTCATAAGGTATTCACACCTCAGCTCTACAAAAACCATCTGAAAACACATGAATCAGCGTCACACTTAATTTGCGAGATTTGTGGAAAGCTCTTTCGCAAGGATAATCTCATTAGGCACCTCCAATTGCACACCAATGACTTGCCGTTCCAGTGCCAAGTGTGTCCATATAGAGGGAGATTTTCAGAATCCCTCAAAATACACATGAGAACCCATTCCGGTGTGAAGCCATTTTCCTGTGACAGATGCGAGTTTAGGTTTATAACTAGGAGCAATCTGAACCGACACATTCTGAGTCACAAAAAGGAAAAACTGAACAAATGTGTGGAATGTGGCAGAGGTTTCTACACAGAAAGGGATTTGGATGCACATTTTAAAGTTGATCACAGTGGTATTAGGGACTATAACTGTAGGTTATGTTTAAATAAGTATGGCACTAGAAAAGCACTAATGAGGCACGAGTTAAAAGTTCACAAAAGAGAAAAGATGGCAAAGGGCCGCATGCCTCTGTATTTGCAAGCAGAATATAGAAAAGATATGAACAAGGAATGTGATCCTCTAACTACATGTTTATAAGATTATTATTGCAAGTTCAGGACAGTAATCAATTACTATGCTATTTAAGAATTCAATGAAGAGCCTATCCAATGTGCAACATTAGGCTGGACAGATTCCCAAATAATATGAATGTGTTAAAAAAATGTTTGTTTTTTTTTTGTTATACAGTTACGGAACGAGCTGACGGCCCACCTGATGTTAAGTGGTAACCTCTGCCCATAACAACCGATGCGACTTGGTCCTCCCTTACTAGGTACGACAAGATACAAGTCGCATCGTATGCGCCCGTAACTCTCAAATGAATGTCTCATGTGCCTGTAATTTCACCGGTAACCACACCTTTCAAACCGGAACACAGTAACGCGCAAGCATTACTGCTTGGCGGCAGAAATGGGCATGGTGGCAGTACTTCCCCGGATGAACTTATCGAGAGTTCTACTGCTCTTAAAAATAGGTTATCATAGACTCCTTTGAATCTGGTTATGGCCGCAAAAATTACTAACTGACACACAGGCAGATGACCATATAAAGGGATTCTAGATGAGTCGGGCTGACGAGAAAGACAACACAAGTTCTAAAATATATGCTCTGATAAACATCAAGCCTTTTCCTGGTAGACAAAACAAAGGTGTAAATTATATATACATTATTGAAATTATAAATATTCAATCATTAAAAATAAATATATTGTCATGTCATAAAGTAATATCCATTTTAAACATATGCAAATTGCTGTTTATTACATGATAATGTGACATATACATTACATGAACAGAATAAAACAATTTAAGTTCCATATATTTTAGAAACTCTAAATATAGATGGTACTACATAGTTTAATTTTTAATTTGCACATAAATAAAAATTTACATAATAACAAGGTTTTTGCAAACTAATTTACAAGCACAAAGGAAATAAACATTTTATGTAACATTGATACAAATATAATATAGCCATATTGTCAGATATTCAATAATAACATTTATACAACATTTATTATAACACTACAGCACAATGGAAGATTTAATAATTTATTTAAATATATATCTCTATATAAAGGCCACAATATCACTTAATTTTTACATTGGATTGGCTGTACAATAAATCATGTAATAGGTTTTAGTAAATAAAGCAATTTGTATCAAATGGACATTATACTTAGAGAGTAAGAGAGTAAAGATTTATAAATTTAATAAAAGATAAAATTTAATCTATGTTAAATAAATCTTTGGTATTTTCTAATACTTTTTGTGCATTGTTATGTATCATTATGTAAAATAACCTATTTAAATACTATGACTGAGGATCTGACTAGATATTTTTCAAAATATTACTACCATGTACCACAAGGACTGACTGAGTGATAAGATTTTATTTACATTCTAAAGTGATAAAAATGGACAGTGTATTAAAATTTGAATGATATAATATCATTTTCAATCCAAAAGGCCACTTTGGCTGCTAACAATATTCTCCATATAAAAATACATTATTCTGGTAGTAAAATTAGTCATATGAAGGCCCTTTACACATAGTAGCTATGAACATAGCTGCGAATGTTAACTCCAGCATTTGGATGCATAGCATGAGTGAGCACCAGATGTACTCAATGCGGAGCACTACAACTTGCCAGTTAAGGAGGTACACAACACCAATCATAGACGGCAATGTAAGCAGTACAGAGAACATTACTGGAACATCTGAAAGTACAAAGAATTTTACTAAACGCATGTGAAAGTAAAAAGAACATATCAAAAAAAAAAACTGACTGTCTGTTTGTTCCTTCTAATCTGAAACAGCTGATTTTTTTTTGATGGGATTTTCACCGGCAGATAGCTGATGTTATAATGAATAACTTAGGCTACTTGTATCTTAATTCACAAATTGACCAAAATTACAACCACATAGCTACTCTTTTAGTCACAAACTAAATGTATTGTGGGCAAAGCTGCATTTGTATCAGCAATCTCCAAACTAGAACTCGAGGTGTGTACTCCTCGACCACCACGCTCACGCTCGCATTAGTTATTATGATACAAAGTATCGATATTTCCTAATGGTGACATCATAACACTCACCCCTTTCCGTGAGACTCCCTTTGCGTCCCAAAATAAGTCTAGCCGCTTCAATAACAAAGAGCCCCAGCAGTATACCATAATCTTGTCCAAGCTTCGTAAAATCTGTCGAGACTTTGTATGTATCAGTGATCAATACTGATTTCAGAATGAGTGTGCCGAGTTCACATGTAGCAAACAGACCAAAATAAAATGAGTTGATGTATAGCAGAATTTCGTATGTTAGACTGGCGTTGACCATGTTCAATTACTTTGGGCTTATGTATATTATATTTTGCAATTAATTAGAAACAAAACAAATGAAACCAGGCAAATAATTTTTAAAAATAGATCAATCGCCTGCAACTCGTAATGTGAATTTCGTTTGACACATTTTAGTTCGTGTGTGGTTCATCTGACAGCGTCAAAGAAAGCCTTGCCAAATATGTCGGGTGTGATTATGAACAGAAGGGTGGTCACATACGCCCGGCTTTAAATTTAGATATCAAATCATACTTCGGTCCATTTTGAATTTTAAGCTGCGGAGAAAGAATTTTTGAAGAGAGAAGGAATTGTAACGATTAATAGTAATAAAATACTTTCACAATACGAAGCAGACAAAGGCTTTCAATGGATTATATGAAAACGCAATAAAGTGGATAAATTCTGATTCTCTGTAACAAATTTACAACGAATAAAAAAAAAACTTCTTCATATTTGATTAATCTAGGGTGCAGTAAGTCATAGTATTCTAAATTTATATGAACAGCTTTCATTTGATTGGTCTCAGAACTTAGAAAAAATATTTTAGTTTTATTTATAGAAAAATTTTAAAATGATAATGCGCATCTAAGTTCGGTGGCCAATATTATTACCATTATTAATTTACTACTACTAATTTATTATTAATACTATTATATTTTCCGTTCACACGGTCACACCGTTCTTTTGTTTTGACCCTAATCAAAAGTTGAATGACCGCCTGAACGGGTCTTGAACAGCAGTTGAACGAACGACGAATGATAAAACGAAACGGCGTGTAAAAAAAGTTTTACGGAAGTCGCGGACGGGGGCGGTTGTGTTACACGTGTTTTAGCTTATTTTTATACTGCAGTATGAAAAAGTTTTGATATTACGTGAAGCAAATAAATATTAGATTTAAGAAGTTTGTCTATACCTCTATCAGTGACGTATAAATGTTCCGTAAGTATTTGTTTAAAAATATTTTACTAAGAATCCACGCGCGACACGCGCCTATTTGGGAATGAGCACGTTGAATGAAACCTTTTTTTTGGTGTTGTAGTAAAAAAAACAAACTGATTACCTGTTAGGTTAGAATTATATTAGATAGTGGCTATTAATCCTTACACTCTTGCGTTTACCGACCTCGACCTGATTTTATAATATTTGGAATACGCCAGGCCTTTTTTGTTATTTTCTTAGGTAAACAGCTTCAGCTAAGCCTTCTGCAATTAATAAATTAACGGTATAATAGTATCTCAGCTGAGATAACTAACGTCTTTGAACCACACCTACTTACTATTTCTTCTTGTTAGAGATAAATATGCAATATCTACATTTGTAAATAAAAATAATGAATTTAAATTAAAATGAATAAAAAAATCCTTGATAATTCATTCATGTCTATCTTAACATGTAGCTTTTATCTCTGTATGGTATTGTTAGTTTTCTCCACTAAATAATACAAACACAATCCTACAGTTTTGCTATAAACAAGTAGTATAAACGTGATTTCCTAAAAACAGAGAGAGCTTCTAGAAAATATCCTATTGTATACACATCCTGTCCATACAAGCTCGAGAAGAGACAATGACTCAAGAGTATTATATTAATCTTTCTTTGTGTGAATGCATTATAAATGAAGTCAAGGGATATTAAGCTCGCATTAATGTGCATGTTTTTGTTTAAACTTAATGGGTTGTTCAATTTGATTTATAGTTTTTGGGATTGGCTTTATTTTGTTTTTATTGCGTACAGACCGTCTCAATCTATAGGACACTGGTTCAATATCTGACATACACCCAGAAGTTTTTATAATAAAAAAAATTAAATGTGCATTGTCACAATGTTAAAATGGTGAAGGTAAATGTAGTGGGGTAACTGAGATGTCCCACTACCTGAAATCAAAGTCATGTGTTAAGTTCCCGAAAGGAGCTTCTGACGTGAACTTTAACTTTTCACCAAACTGGTTCAAGAGAGCCAGTCTTCTATATTATGAGTCAATGATTAAATGGCATTGTATGATGCGAAAGATATTATTAGCAGTACCAATGCAGATAGATTCATAACATAACATGAAACAATAATGTGTTAACAATAAATTTCTTGATATTATTTTGAAACGACTTCTGAAAAAGAAGGAGGCTATCATTTTGGTTGTATTTCTTTTAATGTTTGTTACCTCAGATCTCTGTCATTCGTATTTGGATAATTCTTTATTATTTGAAAGGATATACTTTCAGATTGGTCACATAGAAATTTCATCAAAATTGGTTTAGTAATTTAGTTTTTAAATGAATATAACTGGATAAAACGTGTCATTCAAATGCAACATAACAAGGAGTAATTCTCTTTAATTGGCGATGAAGTCTGTTTTTTCGTTTTGCTGCACAAAGTAATTTTATAGTAATGAATCATATGGATTCATGAAGAAGTACTGTCCGTAATTAATTTGCTTCACCCAGTCACGGGCCAATGGTCAATTAACAATACAAGATTTAATCAACGCTGCTCTATACAAGCTCGCTGATAAAATCTTTTGGAATGAAATTACTTCTGTGATATAATTAACCTTTTATTTTTGATTCAGAGATGTATAATGTATATGATAAGTGGTATAATGGTGGCCGTACTTCCCTAAACGAACTTAAATAAGCTCTTTTGCTATTGAAAATTACTACATATTAGTTTTGTCTCGTTTGTTTCATTTACAGCCTAAAAGTTTATGCTGTACTATCTGGTGCCCGCAACTTCGTCTGCGTAGAATTAGGACTTTAAGTAGCTTATGTTTTCTCTAACTTTCACTAGTTTTAATGCAAAGGTTGGTTAGTATACTTAAATTATGCTAATTAACTTGATTGGTCAAAACCACAGTGAAAAATCTTTTTTCCTACCAAAAGTATAATTACTATGACTTTTATATCACTTACTTGAGAAATGATTGATTCCCCTTACAAATTTTAATCCCCTATTTCAACCCCCCTTCAGGTTATATTTCCAAGAATTAAGCTTCAGGATTCAAAATTATTTCCAAGATCAAAATCTATACAAAAATTGAGATTGTAGGCATGAAAAGGTAACAGATAGACAGTTACTTTCATATTTATAATATTGGTATGGATTCGTTTTTACATATTAATTGCTGGGTTTCTAGAATATATCCTTACAAAATCTTTTTCATCCTCACGGTGTTTTCTTTCAACGGAAACTCTCGCTCATTGTACCCACGATCTATATTAAATTGTAAGCGTCGTCCATCGAAGTCCGAATATAAATAAAAAGTTAATAAATATAATAAATAAATAGCAATCAAATCTATGTCAATTTTACTGGACTTAGATATAATGTATGGGAGCATAATCCAAGGTTAGATTTTAGGACTTTTAAATTAAAGAGTTTATATCTTAATTATCAATTTTTTTAGATAATTTGGGTCTCAGTGTCATAATTATGCCACTCATAGGTATTATCTAGTTGCTAAGTCCTTGAAAGTTGTTTATCAAATGTTTCACTAAGTACCTACCTACATATCAAGTGTATATTTGAATATTTGCTAAGTACATTAGTATTTTCTATCCTGTAATGACAATTGTGTTGAAATCAAACATTTTTGAGAGCGTGGTGGTCGAGTTTCAATCCGGTGGTCGCCGGTTCAAATCCGGAGTGCACCTATGAGTTTTTCGATTGAAAGGTTTATGTGCGCAATACCACGTTCTTAAAACGGTGAAGGAAAACATCGTGAGGAATTCGACATGTCCTAAAACTAAAAATTCGAAAACATGTGTCAAGTGCACGAAAGGAGCCTCTTTGAGGCGCCCTAAAATCCTTTCACCACACTGGTTCGACAGAATATCGAATTGAATAAAATGAAACATTTAATTTTTGGCAATTTTTACAGCGAACTCCGAACTAAGCATAGCTTGAGCTTTGAGAATCAGATTGATAGAATACCTACTTATAAATTGTCCTTTTTTAATTACATCATAATATATTATAAATATATTATTACTCAAACACAGAACATCAATCAAACATCTATGTTTTCCCTGGGTGGGAACTAAACCCACGACCTACAGCGCAGAATGCGGAATTACTACCAACTGAGCCAGTCATGAGGTGTTCAGTTGCTGAAGACAGGTGAAATTACAGACACGTGATATGTTGGATCTGCAAGTGTCCGTATGATTTCTGAACTATTGTAGATCCACGCACTGCCCTGTCAGTTTTTGTATAAATCGTTAAATAATCTTCCGAGACAAAATAGCAATATATATATTTTTTCCCGACCTTGGCTCCATTATTCGTTTTTCAGCCCATTTATTTACGGACACCAAATTGCTCATCGAACATTAATCGACTCACCCGACTTATTTTTATATTTTACCCAACAGACAAGCCTAGATAATATCAAGACTGTCTAGTTTTTTTTCTATTTTCGTTTCAGCTGTGTTATCTATACATAATAATACATACTAATTTGTATAGGAGTAGGAGAATTGTATGTTTCTACTCTTAGTTTCGGAGATAACCTATCTCCGAAACTACGAGTAGAAAGCTATGTTATCCCTAAGTACTGCAGGTTTTTGTTCTGATAAAGGTGGGCCATCTGCTCGTTCCGTAACTTCTTCATATAGAAAATATCACGTTTTAATGAAAACCTCATCACTACGTTTTCTTTCACTCGCCAACGCTCTCTTGTCACAAAGAATGGTCGGTTATTCAGTTCACGTTTCTCAGTCTTGGATTATGTTCACATCTCCACACTCAGAATGAATACTTCCCTCTTTATATTCCGTGGAAGGCTATGAAGATCCCTCTGGCTAATCCATCATGTTGTAAGTGGGTGTGACAGCGTAAGTCAATAGGTTAAGTTCTCAGCACGGAAAGATTTCTTTCTGATTGCACTGCTAAAGTTTCTAATTTTCTATACTTATTCGGAGAAAAACTTAAACGCCTGGCCTTACAGTTCAGTTGGTAACTCAGTAGGCTCTGTAGATCGTGCGTTCGATTCCTACCCATGACAAACATTTGTGTGACAAACATAGATAATTTATTCCTTGTCTAGGTGTTAATATATATTTTATGTATGTATTTACAACAAATGCATAAATATCTTGTACCCATATACATAGCTATGGGGCTAGATGATAACCTTCCTATCTCAGAATAATAATAGTGATAAATAATATTGATGGACATTTCACACAGTGCCATCTAGCCCCAAAGTAAGCTAAGCATAGCTTATATCATGGGAACCGGACAACTGATATAATACTTAAATACATTGTTTTGTAAATATCTATAATACATATCAACATAGTCACAGAACAAACATCTATGTTCGTCACACAAATGTTTGTCCTGGGTGGGAATCGAACCTACCTACAGCGCAGAAGGCAGAGTGCTACCAACTGAGCTGTGAGGCTATTCAAAAATAAATAACCAAAGAGCTACAAATATGATTTGTCGTGAACAGGCACCTCAGAATAGAGAGGAGATCGGCCCCCACACACCGATGTGCCGCTTATGATATTAGTGGTGGTGCTGCGCGGACATGGAGATGACACACCAGGCAGGGGCGGAGGCCGAGAGCCTGCTGCGCCCAGAGAGGAACCCCGTCATGATGCCCGGACAGAGACGTAAGTACTGATACACATACCTAACATCACAAAACCATTGCTGAACTTTCACATCGACGAGCGAGAGGGTATGAACAGGCGTTGTTGCTTCAATATAATTTTTACACGGTTAAGCAGTAGATGGACAGTAAATTTATTTAATAATAATAACCTAGTTTGCTTTAAATTTTGTATATGTAGCGGAATACGGCTCGATCCTAATATATCATCAATAATATAATGACACCAAATATATCTATTCCAAGCAAATAAAAAAATATTTCATTTAATTAAATCAGTCAATCAATTCAAATCAATCGCCATTAGTTAGTCTCGACAAAACTGTAACATGTCTCGACCGAATAGAAAATTTCTTGTTCGCCACAATAGGAATGATAATCAGTGTTCAAAGTTAGTATTCTTTTTTAATGTAGTAATGTAAATTTTCTCTGTCCGTTTTGGTTCTTTTTATAACATCATAAACGGCACCTTAAGTTGGGTATTATTAAAATAACGACGAATCTTCAACACAAGATAGATTTAAGATTCGACTCATGATTTTTATCATATTTGTGTAAGGAGTTAGGATTTCTTAATAGTAGTTAATTCTAATAACTTCGTCGCCTTTCGCGAGCATTGCAAATTTGTGAAGAACTCCTTCGTGGCTAAGAAATCCTTCTCAGGTAGTACAGCCACGAAAAATCCAAATCAGAAGCGAATAAAAGGTTAGCATCGTTCAAACGTGTAATTTGAAGTGTCAACGGAGACAAATCAATACAGCAAAGTATGCACGACAGTACCACAAACCTTGAATTGCTTATAAAATTTACTGCGACTCGGTTATGGGATGTGCTACGTGGAATGATTCATGAGACGCACCAAATATCGCGTATACACGCTAATACCATTTTGGGGTATAACGCTGCGGTATTCTCATCTTGACGGATTTATAACGCTTTTATTCGTACACTAGCTGTTGCCCGCGACTTCGTCCGCGTGGAATTCGGTTTTATCACGCACCCCTATTTTACCCCTCGGAAGAGTAGCCTAAGTTACTCCTTGTTACATCAGCTATCTGCCAGTGAAAGTCCCGTCAAAATCGGTCCAGCCATTTCAGAGATTAGCCGGAACAAACAGCCAGACAGACAAAAATTGTAAGAAATGTTGTTTTGGTATATGTACCGTGTATACATCCAGATGCACTTAGTAAAAAGCGGTTATTTTAATATTACAAACAGACACTCCAATTTTATTTATTTGTATAGATAAAGTTCCAGAAAATAGACCCAAAAATAATATTAACAAAACTAGTTGAAAGCGCTAGCCGAAATAATTCGATAGAATTGGTGGGTTACTTTGTCGTTGAATTTTATATCAGTCTAATATAAACTTGTGTAACTAAATTGATATGGGCCTCCCTTATATTCAAAAGGTCGTTGGGTTCAAATGAGTTCAATGACAATGAACATTCACATAGAACTGGATACGTAGAGTATTTGAACAGTCTGAAACTGATTTATTGTTACTCCTGAATGTCATTCTTTGGAATCTGATACATACTTATCTCAGTTGGTCTGATAACTGTTTTGATACTCAAAATCACAGTGAATCCTAAAATTCAAATTCAAATTATTTATTTGTGATACAAAGGTAGCAATAGGTAGTAACATTGAAGTACGAATTATTTACGCATAGTTTATAAAAATCAACTCTAATAATAATACATATCGCAAATTCATAACTAAAATAATAATAATCCGTGGTTAATACTGTAAGAATGCTCTCAAAGTTTTATAATAATTATATACTAGTCCCTACTGTCAAAATAGGCACGAATTGTGTCAAGTGTTTTATCGATTAAATAAGAAAAAAAGCTTAATAAACATGGCTCTATGTGATCAGTCTCAGTCTAGTCACATCTATATACCTCTAGAATTCAGGAGTAACTCATTTACGCTCGGTTTTTGGACAAGAATGCTTGTGTTATCTTGTCCTGTTCGTCTTTGAATTACCATAAAATAAATATATATGTATAGTATGTATGTATATGTGGTTGGCATTTCACACAGCGCCATCTAGCCCCAAAGTTAGCTAATTATAGCTTATGTCATGGGAACCAGACAACTGATATAATACTTACATACTTTTTTTCTTAAATACATACTTATAATACCATATGAACACCCAGACAGAACAAACATCATTGTTACTATAAGTGTTTGTCCTGGATGGGAATCGAAACCACGACCTACAGCGCCGAAAGCAGGGTTACTACCAACTGACTTATAAGGCCAGTCAATATATTGTATTATTAACACCAAATTTATTAATTATTTATTCTTAGCATACAGCCTAAAGGGCGTTATTTTATAAATGGCCTGTCCCGTACACAGAAATAATTCCGCCGATATAATGCTGAGTTTGAGATTAGACAAGGCAACAGAGATAACTGGGGAATATTATCCTCTTTGCCAACCCAAAGGAAGCATTCGAGCCGGGCTGTACAATGAAACTGCGCGACATACAATATGCTAGGCACGGACTAAAATATGCGCATATAACATGCCTCGTGCTGCGTTCAGAGAGACCGAATAATGCATTGCATTAATTTGGGAGCACCCTATTTCTTAAAATTTCCAAATAAATGTGGACACATTCTTAACCCAATTTGAACAAGGAAAAATATTTCAGAACAAATTTCCGGATGAGTTTTTTTTAATTTCACACAGCGCCACCTAGCCCCAGAGTAAGCTAAGCATACCTTGTATCATGGGGACCAGACTGATATAATACTTATATACTTTTTTGTAAATACAAACATGTAATACATATTAACACTCAGACACACCAAATATATATGTTCGTCACACAAATGTTTGTCCTGAGTGGGAATCGAACCCACGACCTACAGTGCAGAAGGCAGGGTTACTACCAACTGAGCTGTGAGGTCAGTCAATTATGTATGTCAATAATATACATTAAAAATATACAATCAATAATATTAATTATATCAATTATGTATGTTATAAAAGTATTTGTGAAATCTACAGCTTCACCCACGTCTTGTGCTTAGTACCCAGTTCTGGGACAAGCCATGATGCACCATTTCGCTCTGCGACCAAGTAGGTTTTAATCTATAAAACTCTTTTATCAATCCGAGGTAGTGAATTTTTTTTATTTTTTTTTTATTAATATAAAATCCACAGCTCTTAATTTAACACAAAAAACCTTAATTAACTTATCCTACAGCCAATAAAGGATTTGCATGTTATAAAATATTTTTGAATAGTCCTTTCGCTAACGCTTTGGAATTTTCAGTCTGTTCAGACGGGAGTTATTTCGTCGTTGTAGGTTTCAGGATGTTAGTGGTTGGAATTTAGTTTTCATAATTCAGCACCGTTCGCTTGGCGTGCTCGCGACATTAATTACATTACCTATCACATGGGTTAAGTCAATATTTACTGCAACGATAAACCGTATGATGACCTACTTGACGAGAACAGTGAAGAAATCAATTTCCATGATGGAGAATTTGTTTTGGAGTATACTTCATACTGACTGGCCTCACAGCTCAGTTGGTAGTAACGCCTTCTGCGCTGTAGGTCGTGGGTTCGATTCCCACGACAAGTATTTGTGTGACGAACATAGATGTTTGTTCTGTCTGGGTGTGATATGTATGTGTTTACAAAAAGTATATAAGTATTATGTCAGTTGTCGTGTTCCCATGATACAAGTTATGATTACCCTAGTTTGGGGCTAGATGGCTCTGTGTGAAATGTCCAACAATATTTATTTATTTTATATAGCCAGCGGTATTGAGAGAGCAAAATGGAGTGTTAACAAAAGTCGTTATGTTCCTCCGTGCAACGTATTCGCGCATCTTATACTTTTTACATGAATGATCGTCGAAAAGTCTGTGATTCGTTTCTAATTAGATTTAATTTTAAAGCATGGTGGCCGAGTGGTACTTGTTGCAATACTTACCAACTTGTTGCGAACCTATTTTGTAACAAGTTTTAATGTAGAAGTGACAACTTGTCAAGAAGTTCTGGTAAGTTGTCTTTTCTGTCTTGAAACGCCCGGTGTTCTTTGGAAATGTCTCTGTCAGTGCCTTGGGTATGTTTTGATCATATCTACATAGATCATAGTTTATTTCTGGAAAAGAATTACAGTACGTAAGGCCATCCCACCGTTTCTGATCAAGTTTAATTTTAATGTTCTGTGTGAGTCGGATTTCCTCTCAAAGTTTTTTTAATCATTGAACATAGATTTCATTGCAATAAGCTGCAAGTTCTATGGCTTTCATCTTAAGTTGGATACTTGTGAGGCTGAGTCGTCTTTGGAACGAGTCTGATGTGAAGAATCTGCAGGTATCTGAGAATATAGAAGTATTTCTGTGAAGTCCCCCACCCTTTAAGGTATTGCAGATGTAGTACTTTACTTATTATCTTAACGTTTAGACACAAACTTGAACCCCCAAATAGCTCAAATTAATAAATACAGTCATGCGGTGCGTGTATGATATGATGGAAATAGGTAAGTTAAAATATACTGTTTAGGCACATCTGACCGTCTGGTCGTGGGTTCGATTCTCACCCAGGACAAATATTTGTGTGACGAGCAGTGATGTTTGTGCTGTTTCTGGGTGTTAATATGTATGTATTTACAAAAAGTATATGAACTCTATCAGTCATCTGGTCTCCATAGTATAAGCTATGCTTAGCATAGTTTTGGGCTAGATGGCGCTGTGCGAAATGTCCACCATTATGTACATATTATTAGAAAAATTTGGTTGAATACATAAATATTGTCGATAGCAAAAGAGCATCTAAGTGTAGATAATTTACAATACATAAGTATTTTCAGTTTAGTAGACATCATGTCCATCTTTCTAAGGTAAAGGTTCAGCGTTCTATATCGGTAAACATTGCTTTTTTTTAGAGTCCCATTATGTTTTTAACAGAACTTTACATTTTAAAGACATTTTTCAAAACTCATAGCTGTCGTGTCGAGGATTTAGTACTTAACGTAGCTCCGCCTTCCGCTATTAAGATCGCGTTAGTTTTTATTCGTGTATGTTTCCTAGATTTATGGCTTAGCGTTTTAAGAATACATTCGCACGCAATGTTCTTGTTTTTTAAGAGCAGTAGAACTCTCGCCAAGTTCGTCCGGCGAAGTACTGCCACCATGCACATTTCTGCCGCCAAGCAGTAACGCATTCGCGTTACTGTGTTCGGGTTTGAAAGGTGTGGTTTCCGGTGAAATTACAGGCACATGAGACCTTCCACCTAAACGTCTCAGGGTTCTCAGGGACTTGGGTCTTGTCGTACCTAGTAGGGGAAGACCCAAGTCGCATCGGTTGTTATGGGCCGAGGTTACCACTTAACACCAAGTGGGTCGTCGGCTCGTTCCGTAAGTATATCAAATAAGAAAAAAAGTATTATATTCGCTTATTCGTAAAAATTTTTTCAATACTAGCTAATAATCGTACTGTTCAAATTTCATAAGAAAAACCCGCCAGGCCAACCTTTCCGATTACAATAAGCATTGGGTTTTATGTATCAGATATCGTGAGTATTTATAATTAATTTGCGATGCAAAATGAAAAACTGCCAAACAACGAGAATTATTTCTCGTTAGGTCGTACTCGAATGACATATTTTTCCAGTTATTTTGATTTAAAAACCAAACCACTAAACCAATTTTGATGAAACTTCTGTGGCACTAACCTGAAAGTATAACTAATCAAATAAAATAATAATTTTCCTACTCGTTTTATAAATAACTTAGATACGAGGTAACAAACATAAAAAAAACAACTGAATTGCTGACCTCCCCGTTTCTGAAGTCGGTTAAAACTTAGATAATCAATTTCTATTTTATTCCACTAAATGAATCCTCAATAAATCCGATATGCAGAATAAACCTTATCTCAGGGAATATACCAAGAAGTTCGGGCAATTGAATATGTATTACTTCAGTGATACCAGTAAGATAATGTAGATAAAATACACTCCGTTCAGTACTCTCTGTTGTTTTTCTCTGTTTTCAAATGAGAGATTCGAAAGCCCTGTGAGAATATCTACCACGAATACAATACGAAACAGTTGTCGTAATGCGATCAGAGTTAAGTTAGGAAATCGTTGCAAATCCATATATAACAGTAACACATAACGTGAATGACTAAATGATGAGTATTTATACTGACTGGCCTCGCAGCTCAGTTGGTTTACTAACCAACTGAGTAACCCTACCTTCTGCGCTGTAGATCGTGGGTTCGATTCCCACCAGGACAAATTTATGTGAAGAGCATTGATGTTTGTTCAGTGTCTCTTAATATGTATTTACAAAAAATGTATATATTTATTCTATCAGTTATCTGGTTTCCATGGCACAAGCTATGCTTAGTTTCGGGCTAGATGGCGCTGTGTGAATTATCCACCAATATTTATTTATTATTATTATTATTCTATTTAGCGATTACATTAAGCTAAGATCCGTTCATTTGTTCTTAATGGTACACTGCTTGTTGCCAGCAACCGTCGGCGTCGCGTCGATTAGTGAAACATTGTTATCAATTCTCAAAATAATCAACTTAAAATTTTACTAATTAACTCAAATGTCAGACTAGTTTATCAAAGGAGCTGATAAGAGGGATCGTTGTTTTGTTTGGTATCTTGTGTCACTTATTTCAACTTTCGGAATCTTTCTAAAGTAATAACTTTAGAATTTAACTTAAACTTAAACTTAAACTTTGGATTTCTCTGCTCGGAATACCGAGCAGAGAAATGAAATCTGGTGATCCCAACATTTGCATTACTTCAGGGAATTACTGTGCGCGTTACGTAGCTAAAGGATATGTGAGAACAATATTGATTGGCCTCACTGCTCAGTTGGTAGTAACTCTGATATCATGCTGCAGATCGTGGGTTCGATTACCAACCTCGAAAAAAATATTTGTGTGACGAACATAGATGTTGATCTGTGTTTGGTTTGTTAATATGTATTACATGTACAAAAAGTTTTCTATCAGTTGTCTGGTTTCCATATTACAAGCTACGATTAGTTGGAGATAGACTGCACTGTGTGAATTGCCCACAAAAAAAGATTAATAATAATAAAGTTTTATAATATAATATTATTGGTGGACATTTCACACAGCGCCATCTATGCCCAAAGTATGCTAAGCATAGCTTGGACTGTGGGAACCAGACAACTGATATAATGCTTATATACTTTTTTTTGTAAATAAATACGTATTAACACCCAGACACAGAACAAAAATCTATGTCCCAGGACAAACATTTGTGTGTTACACAAATGTTTGTCCTGGGTGGGAATCGAACCCACGACCTACAGCGCAGAAGGCAGGGTTACTACCAACTGAGCTATGATGCCAGTCAAAGTGTTTGATCATTCGCATTCCGATTTGCAACATATGATTTCCTTGTCTACTGCAACGCGATGTGGTGTTACGTTGCATGCTGCAACGCAACGAAAGCGCTGCACCTACGTTTATTGATTTGGCAGTCAGCTCCAGCGACCTCGTTTTCAACTATGTATACAAAGTGATTATTACTATTCTGGTTTTTAGGCCGCTGCTAATTTTAAATGGTATATATTTAATGGTGGTCTCTTTAGTAATAATAACATTTGTATTGACATTAGTAGTAATAACATTTTAATAATAACGACATTCATTGTAATTTTAGTTTTAACTAGCTGTTGCCCGCGACTTCGTCCGCGTGGAATGAACTTAGTAAAAAGTGGTTATTTTAATATTACGGACAGACACTCCCAATTTTTGTTTATTTGTATATAACTGTAGATCTGGACCAAAACTGGACATCTTATGTAGCGGTTTGGGGGTAGGGAGTAGAAAATTAAAACTAGCGGGAGTAAAGAATTAACAAATTTAATAAGGTAGGCAATAAGAAAATAAAATTAGAGTAGGAGGCGATGGATTAAAAAAATGGTAGGGTAGTTTGTAGACCAGAGGGGTCGTGAGTAATTTGAGAGTTCGTTGCAAGAAAATGCCGGTACGTTCACTTAAAGCGTCTATCACTGTCCTGGTAAGTGCAGTCAGCCGTTGCGTGCGTGCTGGTCGCGTGTATATATAACATAATATTATATAAAATTGTAACAGGTGTCTTCTTGGACACTTTGCTCCGCGATCGGGTGACACTAGATGCCTATGTTATCACTCATTTCATAACTCCTTTGTTTGAATTGTTAATAATGTCTGGTTGACATTTGACCTGTAATGGTCAAGCAATGGTCTTCACGTTATCATAGCGTACAGAAAGTAGGCTTAGATCATGCATTTTTTGAAAATCTTTTTATACTGTTTTACCATACACCAAGCACTTATTATGGTCGTATTTAACATGCAAGTTATCATCCCCAGTTGTGTTTTGAGGGTGAAACACTTTGGGGGGCCTTGTTGCTCGCGTCCGTACATGATGACCCTTTGAATCCCTACACGTGTCCCCCGGGTGGTGCGAAAGGAGTAACCCAAAGTAGCAGTAGAACTTGTGCCAAGTTCGCCCGGAGAAGTACTGCCACCACACCTGGTAATCTGCCGCCAAGCAATGCACTCGTATTGCTGTGTTTCGGTGGAAGGGAGTGGGTACCGGCGAAATTGCAGGCGCATGAGACGTAACATCGCCGTCTCGGGGTGATGGACGCAACGCAGTGCGACTTGAGTCATCTCGTACTATGGTAGAGAGGACTTGAGTCTTATTGCTGTTGTCTATGGGTCGGCGGTTACCATTTAACATCGAATGGGCCGTCAGCTCGTTCCGTCACTAACATGACGTAAAGAAAAAAAAAACAATATAATAGTAATCTTTTTTGTTCCCTCGAAAATATAACGTAGGACGAGCAATCACAATCACGCCACGTCGCGTCGCGCGCCGTGTGATACAAGAATCCATTACCGTGTTCTGAGTTGAGACGCCCCGCGCCCTTGTAACTAGCACGTGCCTCCCTCTTTGGCTCACTGTATCACTCAGGACTCGTCCCTTGATTGTATTTCAAAATGACGGTAATGATAATGGTTTTATAAGTACGTGCTTCTCGTTATTGGGATTATCTGCTATAAATAGTCTTGGCATCGTCTGTGTTGCTTGTGAGTTGTGAATCATTCAATTTCTTTTAATGACTTTCAGTCGTGAATTTGTTGTTACATGCATTCATAAAATCGCGCTTGTTTCCCGGAGGGGTAGGCAGAGATCACGGTTTTCCACCTGCTACGATCCTGACATACCTCCTTAGCTTCATCTACTCTCATCACATTCTTCGTGCATGCTCGGCGGTTTAGGGAAAATAATTTAAATTATTTATTTTAATTGAAATTTGTTGTTACTGTAGGATATGATCGTCTACATTTTAGATTATACCCATGTTACCTTTTCTTTTTAACAAAATACACAGCTCTTAAATAATTTTAACCGAAAGACAATTACGGATATACATTAAAATAATCGTTATACTTAATTAGACGACAGTCATCTTTATCCGATAAGTAGGTTATATTATCATAGTTTAAAACATTTTGCATTTGCATTATATTTGTTTCAGAAATTCTATATAAGTTATTCATAAGTAATCTTTTTAATCTCTACAATAGTATCTTACCTGTATTGTCTTGAAGTTTGTTCAATATTATTTATTTGAATAATAATCTTGATCTGGATTTTAGCTTATCTTGTCCGTCCGCATTATCCCTTTTTTGTCGTTTTAATCTTATAAAAGCTATTTTCATTGATGGTATAGAAAGACCCACCCTTTAAAGATACGTAAAAGATGATGAAATGAACAAATGTATATTTCTGCCTTATCCAATACAACAAAATATCAGTGAATAGCGGTTTGGTATCGTTTCGTACAAACAATACAGTAATAATCAGAAGTTTTATAACATTCGCAACGCTTTTATGGTTACTTTAAGGCTTTAAGCCATGTCGGCAGTTACTGCAAAGCAAGGGTCTCTTGTTCGGTCCCGGCTGCGGCCGTGACATTAAATTGTGTGATTAGCCAATAATTTTAAACAATTATTGTTATCTAGTCTTTTGTGTAGTGTATTTAAGAAATCTTATTATTTTAAAGTAGTTTTTCGATCGCATCGGTCATCTGCTCGTTCCGTAATACCTAATAGCCTAACCTAAACCCACGTGATGTTAATTGGTAACCTCTACCTATAAGCTATGCGACTTGGGTATTGGTAATACCACCTATTCTCATACCAATCAAATAATACAAAAAAATACTGTCGAGCCGTTTCGGATGAGTGCGACTACAAACACCGTGACACGAGATTTTTATATATTAGACTAGCTGTTACCCGCGACTTCGTCCGCGTGGAATTCGATTTTATCACGCACCCCTATTTTACCCCTCGGAAAAGTAGCCTAAGTTACTCCTTGTTACATCAGCTATCTGCCAGTGAAAGTCCCGTCAAAATCGGTCCAGCCATTTCAGAGATTAGCCGGAACAAACAGACAGACAGACAAAATTTTTAAAAAGTGTTGTTTTGGTATATCTATCGTGTATACATCCATATGCACTTAGTAAAAAGCGGTTATTTTAATATTACAAACAGACACCCCAATTTTATTTATTTGTATATAATTTTTGTTTATTGGTTTGAATAAACTAATCTTCATTATCCGTACCAAGGTCATGGTGTGAGACTTTTGCAACCAATCTGCCATTTGTCAAGATTGTTAGCCATAACTGTATTTCTTATCCCGTTACCAAATCAATCATAGAATCTGGCCATGAAATGATCCCGCTAATATAAATCAGATACCACAACAACTGTCATTCAAAGAACATCTGGCGAAGCGAGACAGCGTTGAACTTTCCTATCGAATGCTCACGCCGCCCGCCGCCGGCGCCGCCGGCCGCCGCGATAAACGATATTCCGAATGATATAGAACTATTGATTGTGTAATACGAGTAAATAAAGATGTCCACGGGCTTCAATGAGGTCATCTCACAGCTCAGAAACAACATATTCCTGCATTATTATATTATAACTTAGGAATTTTTGGATGACTAAGCTTTAAAATTCTAATTTCAATTATATTACTATCATTATATTGTGCAGCTACTCTATTTATCTATATCTAATTATCTATACAAATAAATAAAATTAAGAGTGTCTGTTTGTAATATTAAAATAACCGCTTTTTACTAAGTGCATATGGATATATGTCGGTACGTATACCAATACAACCTTTTTTTTTTAAATTTTTGTCTGTCTTTCTATCTGTTTGTACCGGCTATTCGCCGAAACGGCAGGACCGATTTTGACGGAACTTTCACTGGCAGATAGCTGATGTAACAAGGACTAAATTAGGCTACTTTTCCGAGGGGTAAAATAGGGGTGCGTGATAAAACCGAATTCCACGCGGACGAAGTCGCGGGCAATAGCTAGTTATATATTAAAGAAATGCATTTCATTTAAAAAAGTTCGCCGGCTAATGCGTTGTGGGCGGGCGCATGTAGGTTATCGTATTTTTCATTTTAAACTTTGCTCTAAACTAAATTATGATATACACTCTCTCTACAAACTTTCAATTGCTTTCTTTCCTGAGTTTTGCTCTAGAGTCGAGCCAGCGGCGCCTGTACTATGAAAATCCCATTCGATTTTTTCGCACATTCACCGAAACTGTTTGATATGAGACGAATTGTATAAATATTGAATATGTAAGGGGTTGATGAAACTTGGGGGAAATATCACCTGAAAACAACTCACGTATACAGTTTTCGGTGGATCTTGGTAACTCTGAGTAGCTTTGACAACGAGGATCTAGCTTATACCAGAAACATTATATGCATGTAATTATTTATGGTGTATTTATATATATGTTTAAAGTATGTAGGTTTTTTTTTTAAGCCCTTAATAATTTAGTTTTGATTTATCTTTATTATATGTACACATCCTACCTCTATAAAATCGCCTCTCTCTAGCCTCAAAGGTTTGCTGGAAGAGAACTCTTTGTAGGGTTAAGCTCGCCTTTGTACATGTATCTCTTATGACTTTTTTGTATTTATTATTCTCTGTGTACAATAAAGAATAAAGAATAAAGAAAAAACTAATTATTTATATCAGTTGTCTGGTTCCCATGATACAAGCTACGCTTAGCTTACTTTGAGGTTAGATGGCGAAGAATGAAATATCCACAATAAAAAAAAAAAAAAACTACCGTTTTGAGGACGTTGTACTGCGCATATAACTTTTTCCGGAATAGTACTAGGGATCTGTGCCACTCTACAAGAGTTGGAAATATTCCAAACTAATCGTATGTATTCGTAACCGTTGATTAACGTAATAAATAAGCGAAACAAAAAAAAGGAGCCTCTTTGAGGCGCACTTACTATCCTTTCACGTGTGGTTCTACAGAACCGGTGACTCGAAGAAGAAGAAGCGAAACAATCCTTGTTTTGTGAATACATACATATGTATGTATATTTTTATTCCAGGACATACCGTTTTTCACTATATTTGACTGGCCTCACAGCTCAGTTGGTAGTAACTCTGCCTTCTGGGCTGTAGGTCGTGAGTTCGATTCTCGCCTAGCCCAATTTTTTTGTGTGAAGAACATAGATGTTTGTTCTGTGTCTGGGTGTTAATATGTATTAAAACTATAAGTATTCTATCAGTTATCTGGTTCCCTAATACAGGCTATGTTTAAGGCCAGATTACGCTGTGTGGAATTTACCATATTTGTTTTATTTCTTATCACTGAAACATACATCCAAGCTGGACATTTATACGATTTCCGTGTAGAGGCGTCCGAGGTTATCTTATATCAGAGACTGTTTCGTTTAATCATTATAGCGTTGCTATCAATTGAAATGGGTTCGCCCTTGGCTCCGTTCAGAATAATTCATTATTTTGTTAGATAATTGGCATAACATACTTTTTATCCACTTTGCAATACATTTTGTAATTATCGCGACTTTTTTTGTAATGTGATACTCTTACTGTTCAAGCAGACAACAACTGATGCGACTTGGGTCCTCCCCTACTAGGTATGACGAGACCCAAGTCGCATCGTATGCTCCCGTAATTCTGAGAAATTTCATTTTCATTCTCATGTGCCTCCAATTTCTCCGGCAACCACACCTTTCAAACCGGAACACAGTAACGCGAATGCGTTTCTGCTTGGCGTCGGAAATGGGTATGGTGGCAGTACTTGCCCCCGGGTGAGCGTGGCGTTTCTGTTGTGTTTTACATATGGTTGGACAAACGATAATGGCGGAGGGTTGGAACGGTCTGCTACTCAACCCCAATGATAATAAATATTGGTGGACATTTCACACAGCGCCATCTAGCCCCAAAGTAAGCTAAGCATAGCTTGTGTCATGGGAATCAGACAATACTTATATACTTTTTTATAAATACATACATACATATAATACATATTAACACCCAGACACAGGATAAACATATATGTTCGTCAAACAAATGTTTATCCTGGGTGGGAATCAAACCCACGACCATAGCGTAGAAGGCAGGGTTACTATCAACTGAGCTGTGAGGCCAGTAAAATTAATGTTATAAAATTCTCCTAGAAAATCTCCTATCTAATCTAGTAATAATGTAGTCCTACAACAGAAAATATACAGAGTAATCGTTAATCCCCAAACTACAATACAACAAAAAAAGCGAAAATATGTTGCCAAGAACAAATACTGAAGAGCTGAGCCGTTCCTAGAACTTATAGCCTAGATAACACTAGAATTTAGGTCAGGTAGCGTCATTAAATAAATTCTAGTTTCAATTCTGTTTGTGGTTGTGACATTTTGAAAGAGTTTGTATTTACGGCTGACTCTACACTACAATATCTATACATCTATACATATAAATTAAAATAACCGCTTTTTACTAAGTGCATATGGATGTATGTATACACGGTACATGTACCAAAACGACATTTTTTTAAATTTTAGTCTGTCTGTCTGTTTGTTCCGGCTAATCTCCGAAACGGCTGGACCGATTTTGACGGGACTTTCACTGGCAGATGGCTGATGTTATAAGGAGTAACTTAAGCTACTTTTCCAAGGGATAAAATAGGCGCGATAAAATCAAATTCACGCGGAAGAAGTCGCAGGCAACAGTTAAAAATAAAAATTTACTCTTAGTCCAGGGCCCAAGTTGCTCGCATCCGTATGTGATAACCCTTTGAATCCATACACGTTTCCCCCGGGTGGTGCGAAATATTTAACCCAAAGTAACTGTAGATCTTGTGCTAAGTTTGCCCGGTGAAGTACTGCCACCACACCTCGTAACATCCTCGTCTCGGGGTGATGGACGCAACGAAATGCGACTTGAGTCATCTCATATTATTGTGGAGACGATTGGAGTCGTATTGTTGTTGTCTATGGGCGGCGGTGACCACTTAACTTCTGGTGGGCCGTCAGCTCGTTCCGTCACTTATAATTTTTAATTTCATTAATTAAAAATAACCTTTTATTTATGTTATTGTAAATTGTTTGCGGGCACTTGAAGATCCAACAATATTTTGTGGAAAAGTAATCATATTGATTCGGATACAAAACAGTTATTATTTCCGTATATTTATTTCAGCAAAGTTGTACATTTTGAAGGCACTGTGTATGACTGTACCAATTAGCAAAATAAAATGCGAATTGCACTCAATTTACCATTGTTAGTGGCCCCGTTATTATTCCGCGAAAAGGTATTGATTTGTTGCATTCGTGATCGTGAAAAGGTGCCGCGACATAACGCTTGACCGACATTTTTTATATGGTTTGTTGTAATTGTAAATAGAATTATGTAATTTTATGGCTTTATTTCTTTTTATGTTATTCGAGTGGCGGAACGAGCTGACGGCCCACCTGATGTTAAGTGGTAACCGCCGCCCATAGACAACAGCAATACCACTCAAGTCCTCTCCACCAAAGTACGAGATGACACAAGTCGCATTGCGTTGCGTCCATCACCCCGAGACGGGGATGTTACGTCTCAGGCGGCTGCAATTTCACCGACACCCACTCCCTTCCACCGGCACACAGCAACACGAGTGCATCACTGCTTGGCGGCGGATTACCAGGTGTGGTGGCAGTACTTCTCCGGGCGAACTTAGCACAAGTTCTACTGCTACTAAATTCTACTGGCTGTTGTACAATGAACTGTTTGGTTTATTTCTTCTGTTTATTTAATCTATCCCTCAAGTTTTACACGCTTGTCGACTCTTACTGTATATTGTATCCAATGGACTAATGAATTTTTCTACACATCTTGCGAGTGTGTTTAATCATTACTGTAAATGCGTACTACTACTTACGTACTGTAATCATAATGATGTTTACTTCATAAAACTAATGAGTCCAATTTCAGCTTAACCGTTAGCCGTAATTTCGTAAAACTAATTAGTTAACAATAACCGTGAATAAAATACCGATATTTAACTTCATTAGTGTTACTAATTCATTTCTACTGATAACCCGCGCAGTAGACTTGACTAATTTGAAACGACCACATAAAAAAGTAACCTAATTCCAAAATATGTATCATATTTGTGATCATTCTTATATAAGAATGATCACAAATATACATATTTTGAGTGACAACAAATCAGTTGACGGCTTCCGTAGCTGAGTTGACGTAGCAACCCACATACATATTTACATATATATTTAACCTCACTGAAAGGAATAAAATATGTTCTAGCAAATTGGAAGGAACGTAAAAAATACTAGGGGTCTGATGATTAAAATCTACATTAATTATATCTTGAAATAAAGTAAAACACACAATTTCGTTAAAAAAAATAATACCTTTGATGGGCAGTTAACAATTCTCCGAATGTCTCAGGCTAAAGTAGCCACTAAAAGAAATTGAATATTAATTTTATTTAATTCATCAGAATGATGATTTTCTTTCTAGAATTGTCTTGTTTTATGACTTCAAAAAAGGAGGAAGTTATGAAATCGGCTGTTTTTTTCTTTATGCTTGTTATCTCATATCTCCGTCATTTATAAACCGATTTCGAAAATGATTTTTTTATTTGAAAGGATATATTCGCAGTTTGGTCTCGTAGATATTTCATCGGCATCGGTTGAGTAATTTGGTTATAAAATCAAAATTACTGGAAGAAATAAGTCTTCTAAGTACGAGATAATGAGGAATCATTCCCGTTTATTGGCGATTGAGTCGGTATTTTGCTTTGCCGCTCAAAATAATTATTTATCCACACAATTAAACTATTATAAAAAATGCATATAAGTCATGAAAAAAAAACTTTAAAAAGTATTCGCTTTCCTTACCATTGCATGTAATTTGACAAAATAAATAAATATTGATGGACAATTCACACAGCACCATCTAGCCCCAAAGTAAGCTAAGCATAGCTTGTATCTAGTGAACCAGACAACTGATATAATTACTTATATATTTTTCTTTTGTAAATACATACATATAATACATATTAACACCCAGACACAACAAACATCAATGTTACAAATGTCACATAAATGTTTGTCCTGGGTGGGGATCGAACCCACGGCCTACAGCGCAGAAGGCAGGGTTACTACCAACTGAGCTGTGACGCCAGCCCGACACAAGAAACAGCGCGAACTCTGCGTAGGTTTGAATTGAAACATGACAAAAACCACAAAACTGGTTTGCCTTCAAACATTGAACAGCTAAGCATAGACAGCGCGTAATATAATAATATTATAAACGTGAAAGTTTGTATGTATGTTTGTTACTCATTCATACTCAAACGGCTGAATGGATTTGGATGAAATTTGGTACCAAGATAGCTTATATCCTGGATTAACAATTAGGCTACTTTGATTCCGGAAAAGTGCAGTGTTCCCGTGGGATTACTTATTCACCGCGGGTAACAGCGGGGCGCTGCTAGTCTATACAAATAAATAAAATTGGAATGTATTTTTGTAATATTGAAATAACCGCTTTTTACTAAGTGCATATGGGTGTATAGGTACACGGTACATATACCATTACAATTTTTTTTAAAAATTTTGTGTTTGTCTAGCTGTTTGTTCCGGCTAATATCTGAAATGGCTGGACCGATTTTGACGGGACTTTCACTGGCAGATAGCTGATGTAACAAGGAGTAAATTAGGCTGGTTTTCCGAGGGGTAAAATAGGGGTGCGTGATACTGAATTCTACGCGGACGGAGTCGCGGGCAACAGGTAGTCGACTATAAACTTGATTTTGGTAGCCCCGAGTGGAGTCACTGGATCCGAACGTAATCTATGTCAAGTGTTAGTTCGGCCGCGAAGTTGTTACCGCTTATTCCTATCAGGTTAACGCGTTTAAATCATTCCGTTTACTTAAACCAAATAGTTAATAGTAATTTTTGGTAAACGCTTCGGAATAGTGAAATGAAATGGTGATGGAAACTGGTATTTTGTAGAAAAACCAGTTCTTTTTGCCTAGTCGTTATGTGTTTAAATATTGTGCAACCAAATACTGATCATGGAGTAAATGTTTTTATTAGAAGTTTATATTAAAAGTTGTCTTCTTGAGTGATCTTACTGGAATCGGCAACATGAAGAAACGGGACTACAACACGTTTGCAAGCACGAGTATGTTTTTTTTAAATGCCATATTTGTTTAATATATACAAATAAATAAAATTAGTGTGTCTGTTTGTAATATTAAAATAACCGCTTTTTACTAAGTGCATATAGATGTATACACGGTAGGTACATATACAAAAACGACATTATTAAAAATTTTTGTCTGTCTGTCTGTTTGTTTGTTCCGGCTAATCTCTGAAATGGCTGGACCTATTTTGATGGAACTTTCACTGGCAGATAGCTGATGTAACAAGGAGTAACTTAGGCTACTTTTCCGAGGGGTAAAATAGGGGTGCGTGAATAATTAAATTTAATTAATTTTCTTTCTTTCTTTCTTTAAACCGAATTCCACGCGAAGTCGCGGGCAACAGCTAGTAAGTAATAATAATATTGGTGGGCAATTCACGCAGCGCCATCTAGCCCCAAACTAAGTATATAAATATAAATTATTTTAATGTCTTCACTCCATTGAAAGAATTTGCATTGCACTAAAACAGATATCAATTGAGATGAACTGATACCTCCCCACACAGGAACCGGATCTCAACACACTAACTCGAACGGTCTTTGTCTCAACACGTGCGAACATTAAGGGCCCCATTCATAAACATCTTTTCATTTTGACTGACCTCACAGCTCAGTAGTAACTGCCTTCTGCGCTGTCGGTCGTGGGTTCGATACCCACCCAGGAGAAACATTTGTTTAATAAATAATGATAAAATAAATATTGGTGGACATTTCACACAGCGGCATCTAGCCCTAAAGTAATCTAAGCATAGCTTGTATCATGGGAACCAGATAACTGATATAATACATATATACTTTTTCTTTTGTAAATACATATAATACATATTAACACCCAGCCACAGAACAAACATCAATGTTACAAATGTCACATAAATGTTTGTCCTGGGTGGGTATCGAACCGACGACCTACAGCGCAGAAGGCAGTTACTACCAACTGAGCTGTTAGGCCAGTCAATCAAGGTCAAAAATTTGTTTGTTCTATGTCTGGGTATGTATGTATGTTTGTCGCATTACCGGGGTGTCCACTGTATGTTAATGCGCCTCATTTTGTTGTTTTCAGGCTGGGATTTGGACGGTGAGAAGGCGCCCTTCCTTCGCAACGAGCCCGTGAAACTGACGCCCGCGTGGGAAGGCACCAACCTCCCCAATGACACGCTCAACTTGAAAGGTAAACGACACACAACATAATAGTAATAGTTTTCTTACTTACATCTTAAATCCCTCCATTAGGGGTTTCTTGGCTGTTCTTCCCCATGAGGGTCGGATAGGGTTTGAACAGGCATCAAACTTATCGATAAGACATAGACATAGACATTTATTTATTTACTAAGTAGCACACAATATATTCTAACACTTTATAACTACGCGTGACCTTATGTTTTGAATAATATTGACGTTTCCAAGCCATTTCTTTATGAATTCTATGGAAATAAAAGTTTTTGACTTAGATAAACTAAGTATAGTTTTTTAGATGTGTCATTTAAAAATTCGAAATTAACTTTCATTATCTAAAAAATAAAAAAGTTTTTAGACGACTCCTACGGCCACTCTGAAACACTTCGTCACTCACTTATTACCTATAGATTTATTTTCCCTATTTTTCACTTTGCCTATTAGCTATACCGAAGGTTCGTTTCACCGAAAACTAAACTTGGGTCTTGTTGTACCTGGGAGAGACCCATCGGTTGTTATGGGCATAGGTTACCACTTAACACCAGGTGGGCCGTTGGCTCGTTCCGTAATTATGACGTAAAAAAAAACTAAAGGAAAACTAACTAAGAAACTGAAAGGTGTGGTTGCCGGTGAAATTAAAGACACGTGAGACGTTCTACTTACACGTCTCAGAGTTACGGGCGCATGCGATGCGACTTGGGTCTTGTCGTACTTAGTAGGGGGAGGACCCAAGTCGCATCGGTTGTTATGGGCAGAAGTTACCACTTAATACCAGGTGGGCCGACGGCTCGTTCAGTAACTGTATCAAATAAAATAAAAACAGAATGAGACATTGCATTTTTACGTCTCAGACAGGCGCAGTATGAATCGGGCATACCTCAATTCCTTACGAGAAGACCTGATTTGTATTGATTTATATGGGCAGAGGATGACGCTAGAATTAGGTGGGCCATCTGCTTGTTCCGTCTCTTCATAGTAGAATTTAATTTATCTGTGTGCTAGTATCAAAAAGTTCCCCCTCCTGGGGGCAATAATGTACATCATTGATAAAACCACAGGGAACAAAGTTTAAAATATACTTAAGTACATTTGCTTAAGAACTTATAATATATTGTTAACTGTAAAATTATTAGTTTCGATATAAAAAAGTACCAGTTTGGTGCGAAAATATGATCTATTGGAAAAATAAAACTCTAATGCTCTTATTTTTCTACAAAGTATAAATAATTCCCATTCAATCAAGGTTATATAAAGCGAATTAAAAATAAGCATATACATATAAAAGGTACGAATAAATAAATATTTTTTATTCGGCACTTGTTTATACTGGTTGCAGTACTATCAATAAACAGTTTTATCGGAATAACAATTAAAATAGTAATTAAAGAAAAATATAACGGTTATTTCCATTTTTCTTTCAGTTCTCGTTTTTGTGAAAGAAGACTGTTCGTTCAAATACTAGAAAAGAATTAACTATTATGGCTGATGGTTAGTTTTCATTTATATAATACGGCGACTGGTTTCGTAGTTAGTTGGTAGTAATCGTACTAGCAAAACGAAAAGTTCCGGGTTCGTTCTCGACCGGGTCAAAGGATTGGTGTTATGTGTTAGTGTATGATATCTATGTAGTATATAATAGTTTTCTGGGTATGTGTAACAAAACGAAAAATATTATTGTTTTTACATAAGAAGTTATTACACGAATATATGAATATACTAGCTGGTGCCCGCGAAAAAATGTTGTTTTGGTATATGTACCGTGTATACATATAGTAAAAAGCGGTTATTTTAATATTACAGACACTACAATGTTATTTATTTGTATAGATATGCCACGAAGTATGGCTTTATGACGTACCACAGAAAAATAATAATACTTTCAGTTCAACCAAAGACATTTTTGATGTAATTTTCATGATTTTCATGGTGGAAACTTCACTGGTTTCTGTGTTATTTATTAGTTATAAGCTAACATAATTTATGTACTGTATGTTTCCCGAATAAAGCAAAATAAAATAAATAAAATAAATAGGTACATAGGATATAACATAGGATAGATGTACATATATATGAATAAATAAATAGTTTTTTTTATTAATTTTTTCATAAATTTTTGCTTACATGTACATTGTAGTTCTATAAGGTATTATGCTAGGCGTTGCAAAATCATACTTATTACAATATATTAATAGGTACACAATACAAATAGATTTTTCTGTCAGGTTATACAATGCTATTTTTATAGTATTATTAATTATTATATTAAATTAAAAATAGAAACATTGGAAAGTAAAAATGGTTTTGTATGCGGTAAGGGTGTGAGCATATTCATTAAAAAATGGTAAATAATTTTAGCACATTTCGCAAATTGAGTCAACTTTAATTAGTCTCTAATGAGTAGCCTTTATAAGACAAAAAACATTTATTCGTGAATCTAATCGCATATCAAGGATACCATAATTTCATCACTCAGTAGTAAGGTTGTCTGGTCTTGGGGCCTTGCTCTTCGCGTAGTAATCGAGAGGTCGTAGGTTCGAATCCTGTCATCCCGCCACTTTCAACGTGATCGTAACTTAAATGTTACGTTGCACATTCACAAAGTGGGCAGAGAAAAAGCTTTCCTAAAACACATGCGGATTCTATTCAATGGATTTGTGTGCACCTGAGGTTCGCGACACTTTTTGCATTCAAAAATATTTTATTTTTTTAATTTATTTATGTGTTGTTTTTGTATGAGTATAATTTGTACGCATTTCGACATGAATTTAATAGTATTTCTGTTTATTTACGTATTTTTGTTTTATTAAAAGTTAAAAAAGTTGCCAGAAATATCAACAAGATGGCGCTGTTTTCATTTTTATTAATGTTGAGGTCATTTACGCGATTCGTACCTTTAAGGATTTTCATGTTATTGATTTTCAAGTATTTTTAAAATAAATTTATTTCAAGGATATTTTACATGATAGTATATTAGTTATTAATAAAATATATTTCACTGTTCTATAAATATTACATGTGTTAAAGGGTGTGGGAAATAGGAACTTCATGTTTGGAGTTAACAATGAAACTGTGTTTCCAGACATTGTATATTTTACACCACCAAAATTCAACCAAAGTTTGTAACTTTAAATGTTGTAACAGGTGTGGGCATGGACCTAGTGCCCCCTAAAGACAAATGGAACCTCATCTACCTAACCCTGATACTGCACGGCCTCGGCACGCTGACCGCTTGGAACATGTTCATCACGGCGAAGGATTACTTCGAGAAATACAAACTGGAGAACACTGTTTATTCGTTGCATTACCTCACTTACGTGGGCTGGGCGAGCCAGATACCGAATCTGCTGTTCAGCTGGTTCAATATATTCGTCACGATTGGGTAAGTTCTGTCGCCGTATAGAGCCTAAATCAGTCTACTGATGGATATAGATGTTACTTAGTTCGTCTGGAGCAGTACTGCCACCACACCTGGTAATCTGCAGTGCAGACTGCAGAGCAGTGATGCACTCGTGTTGCTGTGTTCCGGTGGAAGGGAGTGGGTGCCGGTGAAATTGCAGCCGCATGAGACGTAACATCCCCGTCTCGGAGCGACGGACGCAACGCAATGCGATTTGAGTCATCTCGTACTATGGAGAGGACTTGAGTGGTATTGCTGTTGTCTATGGGCGGCGGTTACCACTTAACATCAGGTGGGCCCGTCAGCTCGTTCCGTCACTTCAATAACATAAAAAAAAAACTAATAAAATTAAAATGTACAATGTTGCCATTACAGCGGCGACCTGTCGACGCGTATCGTGTGGTCGCTAGTGGCGGAGGTGCTGATCTTCGTGGTGACCATCATCCTCGCGATGACGGACACGTCGCAGTATCCGGAAGTGTTCTTCTGGCTAACGATGATATCCGTATTCTTCCTGAATGGTCAGTTCACAAAATACTTTGTAGGTGTTATTTTTTTATTCTGTGAGCTCGGCTGGATTGTCCCAGTTTACATAATTATGATATATATGGTAATATATAAACACTTTAATGTAAATAATATATAATAATTATATACAATGTATTTAATTTTTGGTTCTAGAATATTTCGGTTTCCTCACGAGGTAAATGTTTTCCTTTACCGTTTTGAGCGTACAGGCAAAGGAAGTTTATCTTATTTATTTATTTTATTTTATTTTTCATACAGAATCTACAGCTCTTACAGTACATAAGTGAACTCTTAAAATTACTCATACAGCCAATAACAGTTTTTTTTTTATATATCCTAGTGTTACTATATTATTATTATTAATTTCCTTCCATTGTTTATTTTTTAAACAAATTACATAGTTGGTATGTAACATTTTAGATACCGTTTACGTTTGGTACTACGTGTATTATTAACATTACAGGTTTCAACGCGATCTTCCAAAACTCCGTGTTTGGTATAGCGGCTCGGCTGCCCCCCAAGTATACGGGCGCTGTGGTCCTAGGTTCGAATATCTGCGGCACACTGGTCGTCTTCCTAAGTTGGATCTCGAAGTTGTTCGACAGCGTCCGCACTTCTGCCATATACTATTTCATCGCCGGCATGTTTGTGCTGCTCATATGTTTCGATACTTACTTCGCGCTGCCGCTGAACGTGAGTATACATGGTGATCGAAGACGAGACCACGGTGATGGTATTTTGTTCTAACACTTATACATATATACATATAAACACCCAGACACAGAACAAACATCTATGTTATAAATAAATATTGGTGGGACATTTCACACAGCGCCATCTAGCCCCAAAATAAATTCAAATTCATTTATTGCGTATGGGTATATAACAAATGGTATAAATGTGCTACAACAGGTTATTATATACTCATATATTTAGCGACTCAAGCATGCAATATTAGTTAATTTCCAGCCAACTAGTTAAAACAGTAAGCTAAGCAAAGCTTGTATCATGGGAACCAGACAACTGGTATAATACATATATACTTTTTGTAAATACATACATATAACACAGAACAACACATCTATATTCGGCACACAGGCGTTTGGCCTGCGTGGGAATCGAACCCACACCTACAGCGCAGAAGGCCGAGTTACTAATTGAGCTGTGAGACCGTATAATTTTATCTGTCACCAACAATTTGAGGGCGCTGAGTCTGCTTCACAGTTAAATCTAACTTTTGCAGTTTCCTTATTGTTTTACTAGCTGTTGCCCGCGACTTCGTCCGCGTGGAATTCGGTTTTATCACGCACCCCTATTTTACCCTTCGGAAAAGTAGCCTAAGTTACTCTTTGTTACATCAGCTATCTGCCAGTGAAAGTCCCGTCAAAATCGGTCCAGCCATTTCAGAGATTAGCCGGAACAAACAGACTGACAAAAATTTTAAAAGATATTGTTTTGGTATATGTACCGTGTATACATCCATATGCACTTAGTAAAAAGCGGTTATTTTAATATTACAAACAGACACTCCAATTTTATTTATTTGTATAGATTAACTTAAAAAAAATGATATGTTAACATAATTTCCATATAATTGCAGAGATTCTATCGCTACCACGACACACTGCAGCAGAGAACACTGAGGAACAACCCCGCGCTAGCAGCCAACAGCCAGAACGCGCCCTCCCCCAGAACACCCTACGGGAAGATATTCAAGCAGTCAGCGGTCCAACTGTACAACATATTCATCATCTTCTTTGTCTCACTTGCTGTCTTCCCAGCGGTGCAGTCCAGTAAGCACCTAACACTATTTGTACACTCGTAACAGAGTGGAGAAGGGATTAAAGTGCGCCTCGAAGAGGGTCCTTATTATTATCATTATAATTGTTATCATTAATACTAGCATTATTGTTATTATATAATTTCTTCTATTCTATTCGAGTCACTGGTTCTCTCGAACCGGTGTGGTGAAAGGATTTTAAGTGCGCCTCAAAGAGGCTCCTTTCGTGCACTTTATGCATGTCTTCGAATTTGTAGTTCTAAGACATGGCGGTTCCCTCACGATGTTTTTCAGTCGAAAAATTCATAGTTGCACGTCAGGATTTGAACCGGCAACCTCCGGATTGAAACTCAGGGTCAGTGCTACTAGACCACCAAGGCTCTCTGATTTCGTTTTATAACCACGGTGAAACGATAAAAGGAACCACAAGATGTAACGTCATATAGTTTGACTATTATGTATTTGACTGGCCTAACAGCTCAGTTGGTTAGTAACCCTACCTTCTGCGCTGTAGGTCGTGGGTTCGATTCCCACCCAGGACAAACATTTATGTGACATTTGTAACATTGAAGTTTGTTCTGTGTCCGGGTGTTAATATGTATGTATTTACAAAAGAAAAGTATACATGTATTATATCAGTTATCTGGTTCCTATAATACAAGCTATGCTTAGCTTACTTTGGGGCTAGATGGCGCTGTATGAAATGTCCACCAATATTATTATTATGTAGTAGTATCTGTTGTAATTTTCAGATATAACATCATCAGAGGCGGGGTTCCTCGGTGATAACTTCGTGTTGATCACATGTTTCCTGACGTTCAATTTGACTGCAATGATAGGGAATATCACCGCGAGTGCGGTGCGATTTGTAAGTATTTATTGATTGTAATTTATGTTGAAACAAATATAGTTTGGGTGTTTTGTATGTTCATTGTTAATATTGTATGTATGTCTGTTGCAGCCGTCCCCCAGATGGCTGGTTGTGTTCACAACGGCCCGGTTGGTTTTTATCCCGTTCTTCCTGGTGTGCAAGTACGAGGTGGCGGGGCGCACGCTACCCGTGGTGGTGGACAGTGACTGGGCGTACTGGATCGGCGGGGCTCTGCTCGGCTGGAGCTCGGGGCACGGCAGCTCGTTGGGGATGATGTATGTTAGCGGGTTAGTATACTACATCAATAATTAATATAATATAATATTGGTGGACATTTCACACAGTGCCATCATAGCCCCAAAGTAAGCTAAGCATAGCTTGTATCATGGGAACCAGACAACTGTTTTTTTTTTGTAAATACATATATATTAACACCCAGACACAGAACAAACATCCAAGTTCGTCACACAAATGTTTATCCTGGGTGGGAATTGAACCCACGACCTACAGCGCAGACGTCTGAGTTACCACCAACTGAGCTATGAGACCAGTTAAACATATTTTAATTCATCTTATTTATTTATTACATGGAGAACCAACAGTTTAATGTATTTTTTTTGTATTAAAAAATATTTCATTTTCCAGTACGGTGGTACCTGAGTTTGCATCAAAGGCCGGCATGATAGGGGGCGCCACCCTCATCACCGGCATCGTAGCTGGCATCACCTTCAGTCGCGTTTGCCCGCTGCTCGTCACACTCGACGTATGGCAACACTTGTAGCGATTGCTCGCGTACACTGAAACCATTTGGGCCTTATTTGGGTCCATCGGACAGTGATGGCTCGCTTTTGACTCTGTGGGAAAGTGATGGCTCGCTTTTGACTCTGTGGGAAAGTGATGGCTCGGTTTTGACTCTGTGGGAAAGTGATGGCTCGCTTTTGACTCTGTGGGAAAGTGATGGCTCGCTTTTGACTCTGTGGGAAAGTGATGGCTCGGTTTTGACTCTGTGGGAAAGTGATGGCTCGGTTTTGACTCTGTGGGAAAGTGATGGCTCGCTTTTGACTCTGTGGGAAAGTGATGGCTCGCTTTTGACTCTGTGGGAAAGTGATGGCTCGGTTTTGACTCTGTGGGAAAGTGATGGCTCGCTTTTGACTCTGTGGGAAAGTGATGGTGGTAACAATAACGTGAAGTGTTGTGACTTGTGCCCGAGAAAATGGATTATATAATGATTTATTGTACATCATAGAGTTACTACAGAACTAATCTTAAATACAGTACAATGGGCGGTCTTGTCGCTAGCTAACGATTCTATATATAAATGGGAAATATGCTTGATCAAATATTGGGGGTAATTAGAGACAAAATGATTTAAATTACTAACTATGCCAGGGTCTCACTCAGAACAATTAAATGGGGGCTCAATAGAATCCATCAGTAAATAAATTCCGGGCCATTGGACGATAAATCATTTAATAGAGTGAGAGTCCCTGCTATTACTAATTAAATTTTATACTGTTATTGTAGCTAATAAAACAAATATTATCGTTATTAGTTTGTTAGCTTGGTATTTGTTATAAGGTTTTTATGTATTATTTATATCAAATATTATGCCAATGTGGTACAAAACTGTTGCATTTTGATAATGCAGTTATTTTTAATTCTCATTGAACTACTAATCCAAAGTGCTAAGTGAATTGACTAGCAATAAAAATGAGCCATGTATCTAAATGACGAGAAACGGTTTGGGAATGCACAAATTTGTTTTAATAGAAGTTTAATTATGTCCATTTAGAATGTTATCGATGAGATATCAAAGTCAAAAACTTTGTTTTCCATAGAATTCAAAACCAAACTGCTTGGAAACTGTAATATGAAAAAGTTGGCTGTAGATTAATTATTATAACTTAATTGTTGAAAATGAATACTAATTTACCTATATTGTTTGACAGACTGAAACAACTAACATTGATTAGTAAGTTATTGTCTTGTAGATAGGTATTTTTTTAGGTAATATCTAACATAATATTATCTATTTTGAATTGATAAATATTGTTTTAATTAATTAAGTGGATATGAACGGGTTTTAATATGCCGTGATGTATATTTGTCGATTTTGCTGACTTGTGTTACTAAAACAATTTTGACGAAACAACATAGTATGTCCACTGCTTGTGCTGATGTCATGCTATTTATTAAAGTAAAAAGTTTTTCTTTTTTATTTTGTTTTTATTTTATTTTCCTTTGCGTGAATGTGCTTAGTGTAAGTAGAAAAAGCTTTAATATCACCTGAAAGTTACTTATTATTTTTAACCGAGGTAGGTATAAGAATTTACTTGCAAATGCTGCGCCCAAGCTTACAACAAAAATATAAACCAGGCTAATGTTAATAGAGTTAAGCTGTGGTTATCTTAAGGAAGTGAACACAAGAAGCCTTACTTTTACGATTATAATTCTGCAGATGTATCATTTACTGGAAACCCTTAATAAATATATGAAGACGTAAAATGGCTGTAGGTACGTAATCAGCAATTTATTACAAAAAGTGATTTTCTATCCAACAATGTTGCCTCGAATAAATACAGACCATGTGCCGTAAGTCGCTATATCTAGTACGAATATTTATCTAAGGTTTCTTAGTAGTCACTAAGAAATTGTCTTAGCCAGGACTTGTTATTTATTTGACCTGGCTATCGGATTCATTTTTAAACGAAGATAGTTTTAGCTGACTTATTAGTGGGCAAGCAATGGCTGCGACGAGCTTATTGCTTATTACGTCTGTCTTCTCACTATACGTAATCCACAAGGTGAAAAGTTGCCTATCAGGCTCTTCCTACCCCTTCAGAGAAAAAGAGGAGATTCTAAGCAATAATAATAATAATTTAGTCCAATCAACATACAAAAAAAAATATTACAGTATAATTGAATACATGATAATTACTATTTAACTAATAAATGATTTGAATGACAAACATGATAAAATTAATCGTTTGAATTCAGTTGGGATGTAACGTTAGAAATTGTCTAATATTTGTCTCCTGGGTCGCTTTCTGTAGACGCTTATTTAGTGACGCCCTGTGAATAGTACAAAATGGTTACCAACCATATGCTATAGTGATCTATTGTTGTGTGCTTGTTTACATACCCTGGTGCCTTATCCATCTTCCATTGTTTTTTAACATAAGTGTAGCGTTTATTTCGCACGTGGATGTGATTCGTGAATGTGGGCTGTGCTAATTACATCAGGAATTTATCGGGCGATTTGAGTGCCCCTTAACTGTCCTGGATTCGTCTCTGTTTGAATGAAATATTACTATACATATAAAACATATGTAGCGTTTTAATTAATATATGTATAACAGATACGGCTTTTAATGAAATTATTGAGGATTAAAAATATATTAACGGTTTTTAATTATAGAATCTACATGAACTAATTACAACAGGATGTTTCATTTTTATCTCTATTATGATATTAAGACAATACGGGATAAAATATTTATATTGTAGTATGATATTACAAAAGATATTAATATTTATATAACTATCAGCTAATAATTAGTTTAGTAGCAAAACAACAGTCCTATTTCAAAATTTAATCAAGGGTAAATTAACTATAATATATAATACGCCAGTCAACTAGAGATTGGTTTTTAATTAACTTTTCTATCTCTATATCTCTTTTCTAAAACGCCTTAAGAATTTCCGAATTTCTTATTAATTTAGTTAACGTTGACGCAATTCGAACTGATGATAAGACTAAACGAAATTACAAAAATTACTATTGGAAATATATCTCCTAATGAAATCTCTAAATAGTATAAAATCTCCGCTTCTTCCAAACCACGCGATGGATTCTGATATGGTTTTATTATTATATAATTCGTAAATATTTTATACAAAATGGTTGACTATGACTTTGGGTTGTTAAATGTTTTGCATTATACTTTCTTGCTAAGCGCATTGCTCATTTTCTTTATAAGTAAATTGCATCCGTCCAAAGCCGGGGCGGGTCGCTAGTAAAAAAAACAGACCAAATCTGAGTTTTGGCTCTAACTCTGACCTTCAATGGCATTCTATATACAATGGGTATATGCTGCCATAATGTCATTGCTGACCTTAAAATATCTATTGGAAGTACGAAATCTTCTCTACTTTCTCTTAGAATAATCCTAGAAGTTTAATGTGATACAGTTACGGAACGAGCAGATGACCCACCTGGTGTTAAATGGTAACCTCTACCCAGAAATGGGCATGGTGGCAGTACTTGGCTTGAGTCCTAGAGCTAGTCTAAAAATTAGAATACTAACAGCTATTTTACTTGGATATTTTCCGTTCGAGTTGTGTCAAATTGTATCACTACTTTAACTTAGAGTAAAGCACTCCTTATTTGAAGGCTGTGAAATAATAGCTTTAACCTTCCCATTGTAGATACCACACACACGCATACAATTCATATTTTATACCGCATTTTAACAAAATGCCTCAGAACTAAGGGTCAGCGCAGACGGTAATGGTAAAACGAATAGTTCATAGTTTTTTATTAATAGTAATTACAATTCGATAACTTTTCAATAAAAATGGAAACAACATCAAATTTCACTAAAATTCTAATCAAATCATTAATAACATTATAACTATGTCAACAATTAGTCCAAATATATCAAATTTAACAACTAGGTATAACAAAAATAAAATAATTAGTAAATACATAGTTAAGTAATTTGAATGTTATACCAATGATCAAATCGTGTTGGTCCAGTTTTAAACAACCCAAATTTCAATGCGGAGGTCGTTGGTTTAAACCTTTACGTATATCAATGCTTTTTCACTTAAATAATTTATGTGCGCAATACCACGTTCTCAAAACATCGTGAGAAACCAAGTATGTACTAGAACCAAGCATTTCAAGACGTGTCGGATGAACGAAAGGAGCCTTTTCGAGGCGTACTCTAATCCTTTCGCCACACCGGTTCGAGGGAGTCAGTGACAGGATTAGAAGCAGAACCTAATTTTAGTCATATCCAGGAGTCAATTCAGTGGAATTTAAATTGATCATAAATTAGTCGTTTCCAAATCTGCGTTGACCCTAACCATAGGTACATGTTATTATATATCATCAGTATATAATAACCTAATTTTTATATTCAATATAAAAAAAGCTTATATAGATAAAATCTCCTCAATCAAGTGATAAGTACACACTTCACTAAAGTCCTTATTAGACTATTCAGTATAATCTGTTTGTATAATAAGACCACATACAAAGTTTTCAGACGAACTGAATACCGCATGGTGATTTTCGTGGCTCCTTTCTTTGTTACAAAAAGCTACCCTTAGCTCATTTCATCCCTTAGAGTAATCGAATATCATTTAGCCCTAGTCTGTAAATAAAGCATATATACAGTAATTGTATGTTTATATATATATTATATTAAGTTGCACTTATAACATATTTGAACCTCTTTCACTACTACTTTCTACACAGTATCAACTTAGAGCGATTGCAACAGTTAGCTACGTACGTAACTCTCATACAATTTTTAATATGAAAAAACCAGTTACATATATTTACTTACCACACACATACTCGTGGTTAAAATTGACGATTGGAAGTTAATATGTATTATATGAATGTATCTACAAAAAATATACAAGTATTATATCAGTTCTCTTGTTCACATGCTACAAGCTACGATTAACTTACTTTGGAGCTAGATGGCGCTGTGTGAAATGTCCGCTAATATTTATTTATTATTTACTTGTTTAGACACCATATTTAATAAATTATCCAATTATGTCGTTTGGCATATGCGTACAAATTTATTCGCGCGGCTATGACATATGTGTATATAATATCTAATACATAATATGACATTTGATGATGCCGAGGTAGTTGCCAACTGTTGCAACCAGCTAATCCAATTCTTATTAAATCTTAAAACATTTTACACTTCTCAATATTTACTACGCGATATTCAATCTGCGATTCGTTCAGATTAGTCAAAGTCAAATACTTTTTCATAGAATTCTTGGCATGGAAATGTCAATAATGTTGAAAACGACGCGACGCCTGTTCAAACCCTATGTAGTGTAATAAGACCTGGCCTGTTAACTGGATACAATATTTTCAAACTGAATATCGCGTGTTAAATACTTAACAGTGTAATAAGGCTTACAAAGGAAATGTGTACCAGATGAAAATAAATGCTAGTTTAAAATGACTGACGTTGTAGAAATCAAATTAATATTATAAATGCGAAAGTTTGTTTGAATATATTCACGCTAAAACTACTTTGCTGAATTTTGAAAGTAGGCACAGTTACCTACCTCAAATAAGATTACAATGTAGGCGAAGCCGCAAGCAGAAGTTAGTATCATAAAAATTACGAAATTCTTGTCATTTGGTATACTTTCCTACACTCCTATGCACTTCTTTAACTTCTAAACTAACGGTTAAATCGGTACCCGTACATGAGTGACAATAATAGAACCTAGAACCTTACGAATGTTTGTAACCATATTTTTCCACTTTTCCACATTATTATACTGTTTTTAATAAATTTATAAACTAATAGGTACATATATACGACGCGGCGCTTCGCTAAAGATGCTTCTGTAATAAGTAAATAATTAAGAGGTAAGGCCGGTTACATGTTTCAGACTTTTAAAACGAGTGCATTTTACATTATAATATCATATTATTGCCTAGATTCAACTTCACAGACTTTACAGACAGAATTATAAAAAGCAAACGTAAGTAGTTTAATTAAATTCCATACAGTAAGACATTATTTACTCAATTTCGAATCTACCCTCACTTACTATTGTTATGCAGAATTCGTTTCATGAAATGAAACCCGCGGCAGTTGAAGGAACTAACGTATAGCGAGGCCAAAGTTTGGCCTTTGCGTAGAAACTAGCGCCACAGCGTAGACTTCTTTCGTGGAATGGACTTTGTAAAAAAAGGTATAAATCTTTATCTAGTTTTTATGTACCTACCTGTTAACTGTGACGGTAATAATTTAAGAATTAATTACAGCATTATCTTAAGAAATAATTATTTTCATATAATTTAGCAAATCTTTAATATTGTAAGAAATAAATCATTTTTTTGTGTAATTTCCGTATTCCTTCATAAAAATATCTTAGCTACCTTTCCTCTTAAGGCTAAAAATCAATAAAAGATCCAAAAGATTTAGTTTATTATCGTGATAACGTGCAGCATCTTATGCGAAGCGCCGACTCTACCTCTGTTCATCTGATATTGTACTAACCAAGTTATTGAATAAATGTAACGTAAAAAATACTAATATTTTATTAATTCATCCCTGCTTCTTCAACCCTGCCTTCTGCGCTGAGTGTCGTGGGTTGATTCCCACCCAGGATAAACATTGGCGTGACGAACATAGATGTTTGTTCTGTGTGTGGGTTAACAGCCATATTATGTATTATATATGTATATATTATCTGTAAGCTATGCTTAGCTTACTTTGGGGCTAGATGGCGCTGTGTGAAATGTTCACCAATATGGTCTGGGAAGCCTCTTTGAGGCGCACTTAAAATCCTATCACCACACTGGTTCCAGAGAACCAGTGACTCGAATAGAATAGACACGCAAAACTACTGATTACAAACTTCATTCACACTTACAGGGTCCCTGCTGTGTGATTAACATACGTGCCTTATACAGCAGTGAAAGCAGGGAAGCTATGTTTGCAAATGGGGCGAAAGCATACAGATTAAGGTGTCGATGTCGCTGGATGCATGCAAATTGGCAGATTTACCAGATCTTTATGGATGTTGTCATTAACACTGCGTCTTTTCCGTGCTCTCCGAAACTGAGGGCTCTGTGAAATGGTTCTACTTTTCCATATAACTCGTGAATATGTATGTATTTACGAAAAAAGTATATAATATGTATTCCATCAGTTGTCTGGTTCCCCAGTACAAGCCATGCTTACTTTGGGGCTAGATGGCGCTGTGGCTTGTCCACCAATATTATTATTAGAAATATTCGGATGCATCTAAAGTTTTTTTTTTAACTTTATGTTTCTAACTACAACGATTTGCTTGCAAAAGCAGATCAGCTCCAAATTGATGGAGAAATCAATTTCTATCAACGATCCTTTGAGAAACATAAACTTCACAATTGTCATGTTGATCACTTAATCCTTCAAGCGAATTTTAATTGCAGCAATCATTGTTTTCGACAATTTTAAAGGCAGTAGTAAGTCAAAACCGTCCGCGGAATAACTGCCATCATACCTATTTCTGACGCCAAGATGTAATGAATTCGCATTACTGTGTTCCGGTTTGAAAGGTGTAGTTGCCGGTAAAATTGCAGGCACATGAGACATTCCACCTTCACGTCTCAGTTACGGGCACACACAATGCGACTTGTGTCTATTGTACCTAATTAGTGGAGGATCCAATTCATACTGATCGTTATGGGCAGAAATTACCACTTAACCCATGTGGGCCATTGCTCGTTCCATAAATGAATAACACAAAAATGGCCATTCTTTCTAAGAGTCTTGATCTTTTACATGTTTGATAATATGTCTTATAGCTTTGAAGACATGATGGACATTCATTGGCACATTTTAAAACGCTGATGTTAAGTTAATCAGATTCAGTCTGCGCCTGCGTAATGCCTAACATATTACATATTTTTTATTTTCTTTTTATTGTACACATCATAAATATTACCCTAAATAATATATTCGCACGCTTTAATGAGCAAAAACATGAGATCTATGTTTCTAACTACATCCATATACAACCTAGATTTGATTTGCGATGAAGTGGTTTAATTATCTAGACATATTTCGTGGTAATTTTTCTTTTACAGTTTATGATTTCTTTGTGCACAGAATTTTGGGATATTTCAGGTGTTTGATTTATTTAATTCATCATTAATTTGCTTGAAACAGCGTTTAAAAACAGTTCTTTATTCGTGTTTAATAAATAAAAATAAATAGTCGTCGGTATATAACTAGCTCGGTCTAGACTCTAGCCGTTTCGTGAGTATGTACAATCCGTGCGTGTGAGGTAGGCAGTTACTAGTTTGAAGACGAAGACACTGAAGCTACGTTGGAATAGCTTGGCGACTGGTCTGAAGAGGCCGAGGACCCTGAGTCTCCGGGGTAGTACGAGCTGTAGGCTAACTGGGACGGATCCCACACTCGGGCGTAGGGGCCTGAGCTAGATGGTTCCCACTGCGGGTTGTAGGAGTCTTGGGGTGCTGAGGGCGTCGACGCAGCCGGTCCGTACTGGGCGGCGGGTGGGCCGTACTGCGGGGCGGGTGGCGCGTCAGTCGGAGCCATCATCATTGGCATACCTGGAACAAAACGTACTGTTCAACATATGGGCACTGGCATGCAAAATCTCAAAATGAGGTTTCAAGCCGCCAATAAACTTATTCTCCTTGCAGACGATGGTTGCACAATATAAACTTTTTAAAATATCGTTATTAACCTCCTTTCTAGACGATGGTTGCTCATTATAAACTTTTTAAACTATCGTAACTAACCTCCTTTCTTCATCAGCAGGTTGTAGATCAGGAAACCAAGGACAAGCGTGATGGCGAGCTTGCTGAGGATCAGAGCCTTCATAGCCTTCAGCCCGATGATGGAAACCAGGATCGGCATCAGCGCCTTCATCTTCAGCTTCAGAAGCAGCATCACTGGCAATAGAAGCTTCTTCTTCAAGATGCCACGAGCTGAAAAGAAACGTGATTTATCCTCTTGCTTGACGTGATATTTGCAAGGTTTAGTCGTTTGATTTACCTTCGCCGTTTTCACCCTCCGGGAAGTCGACGTCTAGACCGCGGTCAGCTCTGTAGGAGACCTCAGCACCCTGGAACAGGAACTCAGGCAGCTGGAACCTGAACTCATTGTTGTTCAGTATCCTGGCGACGCGGTCGAAGATCACTTTGTCGATGTTCTTCTCGTCGAATGCCCTCGCGGTCTCCGAAGCGACTCCCAACTTGGTGTCCAGGAACGAGAGAACTTTCACTTTGAGGCACGACATGGGAGCATCGCCGTCGAAACAATCACTGATAACACTGTCCAGCAAGTCATCACTCGTTTGTAATCGGGACGTCTCGACCTCATTGTCCTTGATGGCGTAACCGCGGACCAGGGCGACCGAAGCCAGGAGGAGGCACAAACACTTCATTTTGTTGGGATCACTTTATCATTAGATTGGATTAATTAGACGTTCGGCCCGGCCGGTTAATGGAGCAACAATGATTTAATTTTTCAATGGGCTTGGTTTTTATACGGGATCCTTTGGGCGGCAAGGCACGCGGCGGCGGCGCGTGCCTGGAATACCAATCGCTTTCATACTTGGCAAACTATTTAGACGATTGAAGAAAGTCCTGTTGGTGAGAGTGATTTTATTTTAGTCCTGAAATATGATTTTAATAACTGACGAACCCTCATGTTACGCCTAATGCAATCGCCAAAAGATATTACTATGTAATATAGATTTCATTGAAAATGTCGGTGTGCCGCAAATGTTTTTGATTGTAAGGTGCCAAACCGATTGTGGTGTGATGAAGGAGTCGAACAGTTCAAGTACATAAATGTTATTAAAAAAAATATATATAAAAAAACAAACTGCATATTAAAAAGAAGTGTGGTAATATTAATAGAAAATCTGCTTAGCTTTTATTAATATTAGATAGGATTAAGCAGATTAGACATTAAAAAAGTATTTCGATTAGTAGTGTAGCTCTCCCAGAAGAGTAGTGCTTAGTAGGTATTCACCTATCCAAAAGCAAGAGACGGGTCTGTTTAACTATAGCATATGATGTATGGATGGTAACCTGTATGGACCCAATAATGTAGTCTGGATAAATAAATATAAATATATAAAAAAAATGCAATTTGTATCTTGCCGTAAGTACCTAAATAAGTAGGGGTGGATCCAAGTCATATTTCTTATTATAGGCAGAGATTACCGCTTAGTACCAGATAGGCCATCTCTCCTAGTTCCGCAACTTTATAATAAAAAAAAAATTAATACTGACACTACCGGCTGATAGCAGCCTTATCTATTATTTAACACCATAAAACGAGCCTGACTTGATGACTTCGATCCGAATAAGTGTTTCCCTTTTATAAACTTTTATTTAACTTGCAACGTATTAAGTTTGTTCCGGTCAAATCTTGCAACTGAATTTTAAAGCGTTATCCTCAACTGATTGACCTGAAATTTTGCATTACACGTTGAGTTTGGATGACAATGCACGCTTAGCTAAGTGATGTCATTCTAAATCCAATATGGCGGACGGCCTAAGATGGCGGACTAGTCATTTGTTATGTACTCCCATGATATCAATGTATCAAATGAAAGGGTTTTCTGAGAAGAATACCAAAAATCCAATGACGTCACTCTAAATCCAATATGGCGGATCGCCCAAGACGGCGTCCGTCGTGATTGGGCTCGTTGGATTTGACGTGTCCTTCGTTGGATTATAAAAGGTTGTATTTAAAAATATATTTATCAACAAAAAAATTAAGTTTTTTTTTGTTTGTGTCAATAGTTGAAGGCGACAATCGCAAGAAGTTCTCTCGCATACGAAACTCTTGTTATCTAAATCAGTTTTCACAAGAACTAATTATTTCACTATTACATGTACTTACCTTCCTATAAATCAAGTCCTTGCTTACTCATTATTCAATTTTATACCATTCTACGGTACGCCAACGGGCGGAGTGTATCACATATCAATTGGTACACGTTCCTCACACCGCTGCTAATACTCATACCAATGAATACACCAATGCACAGACTTGTTGACTGTAGTCTTTCTTATACAATCAAATCAAAATTAGAATTCTAAATACATACCTTCACATTTTATGTGTCTTTCATCCCAACCAGTATTCAGCGGAAATTGCACTTCTTCATTCCCAAACTAAGCGTAGCTGTGACCAGACAACTGATGAGTATAACTTTTTTGCAAATACATTTTTACAACTCTTATTATTACCCAGATACAGAACAAACATCTATGCTTGTCACACAAATGTTTGTCCTGCGTCTGAATCGAACCCACGACCTACAGACTAGAAGACACAGATAGTACCAACTGAGCTGTGAGACCAGCCATTCTACGTTTTTTTTTGACACACTACATTTTAACCAGTAGTTAAAATGTAGTAATTTATAATCGAGATTTCAGATTTCAGATTTCTGGAGGTACCATATCTTCCAGTTTTGATTTCTAGGTGTTGTTGTTTTTCACGATAATTTTCATCACAATTGAGAATATTATGAAAGCAAAAATACTTATCAAAACTAACGTGGCTTACACCTGATCCAAATTTGCTGAATTCCAACTGCCTTTAGCCTCTTCCTCTCCTCTCCTTCTCCTCTTAGCTTAAGCTTCTATAATCTATCCTATCTATCCTCTATAATATATCTTATAGCTTATTCCTCTTTTTCTGAATCTTTCTTGTTCATAACTCCGTACTGTACTTTTGAAACAAACTTTGTTCCCCAAAGTTATAAAAGCTTACGCACATTACATAAAACTATAGAAAGCACGACATGCTCTGCTTTATCAAGTCTTCATTATGCAATAAGGGTTGAGATGCATTAGATATGCGGAGCGCGCGCATATTTGCATGCCTCGCCATGTCCGGATTGTGAAATGCTATTTCACTTCCGTTAGTTGGAATTGCTGTTTAAGATGGAGTGTCGGAATCCATTGATTTCGCGATTAATTGGTTGATTTAACTGCCCGGCAATCCGAAGTTTTAAACACCACGAGATGTACACGAATTCAATACAAAGTGTTATATAACTAAGCTTTCGAAATTAAAAATTAAAATGACGTCATGCCTTATTACTATCATATGGAAAATGTCTCGGAAAACTAAGTATAAAACTGTGACATAGTGTGTCTAGTAAGCAACTGAGTCAAAAGAGTTAAATTCCAGCAGTTACATTTTGTGTACTTGCATCAAAATTATCAGACTAATTAAATAATAATTAATTAATTAATGATTAATTCTAAATATTCTTGTAAGCTAACAGCCCAATTCAACAGCAGAATAAAATTATAAAGTCTTGTTTATTTACAACGTGTAAACTTTCGTAAACAGGCGCTTCGTAAACCATACCATATTGGGTAACAATCTACACATAATAGACTTCTAACACGTACGTGACCAACATAGCAATTTTCACCCAAAATACTTTGACTTACCGCCTGTTTTAGTAAACTGATAATAATCGTAGGCTTTGCTTACTTGTGACAAGGTATTTTGAATCTTACTAATTACAATAAAATGTAAATTAAAATATTTTCTATTGAAGAATCTTCATAGGCTTTGGACTCGATACGTTTGCTTTAGTACGTTATTAAAATGATGGATATGGACATGAATCCGTGCTAATGCGTACACACTGGGTCAGGAGGGTAGCAATAGTGTGCCGACCAGCTATCATCGGCATCCTGGGCACCCTGTGTGAATTACAATGAGGTGTACCACAGGGTCAGATATTGGTTCCGATTGTATATAATACTTGTAAACTTGTAAATAATAATCGCTCCCAAAACAAAGCACCTTAACAATAATTTAAATTCAAATTCAAAGCATTTATTGCACTGTTTTTATAAAGATCTTAATATAATTTATAGGATACAAACGTAAGCCATATTAATATATGATTCTAGGTGGCTACTTGTTTTAATTATTAGTGTACATTCGAGTAGTTTAAGGGGGCCACGTTGCTCGCGTCTTTAGGTGATTACCCTTTGAATCCATACACGTGTCCCCCGGGTGGTGCGAAAGGAGCAACCCAAAGTAGCAGTAGAACTTGTGCTAAGTTCGCCCGGAGAAGTACTGCTACCACACCTGGTAATCTGCCGCCAAGCAGTGATGCACTCGTGTTGCTGTGTTCCGGTGGAAGGGAGTGGGTGCAATTGCAGGCGCATGAGACGTAACATCCCCGCCTCGGGGTGATGGACGCAACGCAATGCGACATGAGTCATCTCATACTTTGGTGGACAGAACTTGAGTCGTATTGTTGTTGTCCATGGGCGGCGGTTACCACTTAACATCAGGTGGGCCGTCAGCTCGTTCTATCAACTACATCACATAAAAGTAAAGTCTACGGACCGCTTTAAATTCATCTTTACCTGTAGTTTTCTATCGTCTACGATTCTCGACACATTAATTAAGACCCAAGTTCACGACAGCCGTTAATTTATGAGTGTACTTAACACCTGTCCGTCACTCACCTGACTATTTTCTACATGTGTTGAGCACCTAATTACCGGTTAGTAGCACATTAGTAGTGTGATAGTGAATAACAAGTGGAATTGTATCTACGGTAGTGTAAATTGTTTCGTCAACTTGAGTCTTGACTGGAGTGGATATAAGATCTTATAGTTAGAATAAAAAAAAAAAACATCTTTTTTTTTCTCTTTATCATCACGAAAGGAGCCTCTTTGACGCGCACTTAAAATCCTTTCACCACTAGAATAGAATAAAATAAAATAGAATAGAATAGAATCAGAGATGTTACTTTATCATTTCATCGGGGACACTTGTATTTTCAAGTACGATCTAAACTAACTCCAATATAAATTGTTGAGTTTTAAGGATGATGAGACTCTGATCATGATGGTCTCTTTGGTTGGTATTGGTCACACGGTGCATTGCATTTGCATACCATATAAAAAAAACTTAAGCACTATCTTAGCCAAAGAATGTTTGGGTGGTAGTTTTACTAGAAGCTGTTATCGATTCTATATTCCATTAACATTCCCATTGGTGAACATTTCACACAGCGCCATCTAGCCCCAAAGTAAGCTAAGCATAGCTTACAGATAATATATACATATATAATACATATGGCTGTTAACCCAGACACAGAACAAACACTTATTTTCGTTACACAAATGTTTGTCCTGGGTGGGAATTGAATCCAAGGCCTAGACCGCAAAAGGTAGAGTTACTAATACCAACTAGGTAGTAAGGCCAGTAATAAATGTACAGAGTAGGTATCTGCTAATAACTTTCATAATTAATATATGTATTATATATGATACGTTTTATATTTTTATCATGACTAAGAACATCCTTTCGCTAAAACTATTCCTTAAACTCAGCAGTATTCAATGTCTCGAACGTGATCAAAATTGATCAGCCCTCACCGTAAATGTCTCAGATAGAAAGCGTGATGCGAACTTGATCGGAATGTAATGTACTAACACCTTTATTTAATTTCACTTCCCTTAGAAAGTGATGCTTATGTCCTGTATCTGTTACCTGAATATTTATTCTAATGAGCTTGTCACTAGTTTATATTTGTTAAAATGGACCTTACTGATACCAATTGAACGGTCGTTATTGGGGAATATTCAGTTTTTTTTTTGTAAATTGAGTTTATATTTGTAAGAGGAAAGTGTCTCTCATTGTTATTTATTTTTATTTACATAAAACCTTTTTCTATTTTTTAAATGCAGACTAAAGTCTAAAGTTAATATGTCAGATCGATTTATTGGTGTTTAGATAGTTTAAACACAGGCGAATTATATAGATAGAAGACTTTTATTGTGCATCGCACAATTACAAATAGACAAGGTAAAAATCAATAACCCTAAAAGTGACATATAATCGGCGGCCTTATTGCTCAAATTGATCTCTTCCAGGAACATTCGGATGGTCTAGATTAAAAAGAGATGAATTAATGTACCTATATGATTTCTCTTTGGCAACATTTTGATTTTATTTTAATTCCCATAAGCAGTGTAACGATAAGATTCAATTATAGGTAGGGAAAAACATGATTCATCAACACATGATTAATTTCTTCAATGATTTATTATAATAAAAATAATTTACAGTCACACATCACAATCACACGCATCCACTTGCACTTTATTTCAATAAATAAGTTGCTACATAGTATTTACACGTTAACGATTTCGAAAACCGTTATTTTTGGTCTAACGCCGTTCGAGATGGCTCGTTGGTTGTCTTTATCGTTGGGTTGGGCTTAGTGGTAAGCGTTGTAAGCTAGTTCCTGGGCTGGTTCCTGGGGCTCAGCGTCTCTCCTCCTGCGGGTGGCAGCGTATGCAGCATCCCATGGTCCGTGCGCGGAGATCTGAGGGTGCGTGTTGTCCGCAGCGATCTGGGTAAACTAGAAGGTTAGACATGGTTTGTGAGACGAGAAATGTTAGTCCACAGAGTAAAGTTATGTGCTCGGTTTTATGTGCGATAGGGGTGCGGTTTTTATGAGTCTTCAGTGCCGGTGCGCTAGCTCGTGAGTGCAGTAAGGTTAGGATTAAATGGTGGTCTAAGAAACGAGAGATCGCAGGTTCGATTTCCTTCAATGTTTGTTTTAAGATTGAAGAAACGAGAGGCCGGTTCAATTGACTTTTTTGAAGTTTGAATTAAGTTTTTGCAGGCAATCCTCGATACTTCAACTCACCTTCTTGCAAAGTTGGAAGATAGCCAAGGCAACGGAGACGACGAAAGAGAAGAAGGACAGCTGCAGGGCGTTCCAGGCCTTCAGTCCAAGGACACCGATGGCAAGAGGGATCAGGGTCATCGCCTTCAGGAGCACAAACACGAGGATAGGAACGATGATCTTCTTCAGTTTAGCCTTACGAGCTTCTCCGACGGAGCGAGCGCCTTCCTTGTTGAACTTAACGTTTAGGGTTAGCTCGTCGTTGTCCAGGTTTCTGGGGCTGACTGTGACTTTGGTGTCGGCGATGGGCAGTTTGAAGGTCACATCGTGCGATTGGATGTAGTTCTCGATGCTGTCGAAGAAGTCGCCGGAGGATCGGCCGGAGACCTCGTTGCCGGCGCCGTTCTTTGTCACTTCCACGGCATCTGAGATCTGGGGAATATTTTATTGGAACAGTTAATTAATTGTTATTTTAAAGAAACCTCTTTTGTATTTCAATTGTTTTTAAATTTGGAATCTTTTTTTATATCACGATATTTCTGAGTGGCAAATTACCTGGAAAGAGTCCTTTTTGAAGATGCTGTCCAGCAATGACATGACCTTGTACTTGATGCAGGCCGCTGGGTCAGATCCCTCGACACAACCAGACCTCATCTCCTCAACCATGCTGTCCATGGGAGTTCCCTTCCAGAACCCCGCTTTAGCCGGCTGGGCCACTGCGCTCCCGAATAGAGCCAGGGCAAGAACTAACACTTTACAAGACACCATTTTATTGTTTGTGCTCCTGGTGTGAACTCCTCACTGACTGAAGGTTGAACGATTTGTGATAGTTACGACAAGGACTCCGTTGTTTTTATACAGCTATTTCAAATTCAACACGTGGTGTGCAGTTCCGGTACGCATTGTCTGTCGTCGTACGAGCGAGGTGCGGAGTTGCGACCTTCTGGCACGGACTACTAGGGAAAGCTTTGATACGAATCCTTTTCAGTGCGTCAGATTAAGAAAGGCTTAAGTCTTAGGACTGATGTTTGTATGTCGAATGTTTTGGCACCGGCGTTAGTAAGCGCCTTTTCTGTTGTTTGTGACACCGTTCCCTGGTTCGGAGAGCTATGATGATACATTTTTTGTTACCTTCAGACTAATCGCGAACTAGCTGAGTGCAAGAGGGAGGTGAGCATGTGAAACAGAAAGGTGTTTCGTATGGAGGAGCAGACGGCTCGTACGCGCGCCTTGCATACGTAATCGCATCTGAGTGGATATCATTGAACTTGTAGTTCAGGAGATGGATCAGTCAATGGTGTTTACGTATAGAATAATGCATGGACTGATTTCACTGACAGGCCCTTATTAAAATGATCATGTTATGACCCACTCTGGGCATCAGTTCCTGGCTGGGTACAGCATGAAAATTTAATTTTGGATTTTTATTTTGGTTTTTGGCACATTGCTATTCCCTCCTCATATGATAAAAATATGGAGATATCGCTGAAACTGGGCATCAGTTCCAATTGGACGGCGGCGATCAACTGCGAGTATGTTCTGGTATCCTCACTTGAGAGCCAGTTTTCAATCCAGGCGTCTTGTGGCGCCATCGTCGGTTCCATATTCAGTTTCATTGTTGTTTACCTATGTTATGTTTTAGTTTTAACTATTTTGTTTGTGACCTAACATGTTTAATTTGCGTGTCAGTAAATATGTTTTTCTTTCACTTAACATCGGAGATATGCAACAAACCGACAGTTTAAAAAAAATATAAATGTTGAACAATTCCCGCTGGACACCCGATACATCTGTACCAACCCTATACCCATAGATTAGAACCCAGATTGGATCATATTGGTAAGAGCTATGTAGGTGCTAAGAACAATAGAAATTAGAAACTTCTACCAAGTCCGGGTAAGTACTGCCACTTGATGCCATTTTGATGAAATGTTTATGGGACCAATCTGAAAGTATTACTTATTATTACGTATTACTAGGGTTACTTTCAGATTAGTCCTATAATATTTCAAATAAAAAAAGTATCTCCCAAATTGGTTTATAAGTGACGGTGACCTGAGGCAATAAACATAAAAACAAATACAGGATAGGGTTTGAACAGGCGTCAAACTTAGCGATAAGTACGCGTGGCGTTATGTTTTGAATATTATTGACGTTTCCAATTTATTTATGAATTCTATGGAAATTAAGTTTTTGACTTAGATTTTGACTTAGACATATGCAGGCATCATGTAGGGAGGGGAAAATATGTGTTGGCCCTTAGCATGTAAATTCAGAGTCGCGATGAAACACCAGAACAGTATAGTATACCCGCTGATGAAACCGATTAATGCAAACTTATTATCGAACTCAATTGAAATACTTTCACCATCACGGAACTATGGGCGCCAAAATGGTCATCGAATTAGTATTCTGTACTGGTGGGACATGCCGGATCAATATTAATAGGTAGAACAACCCGTTAACCATCAGGAATGCGTGATATTTGCTTAGTAATTAAATTATTTATTTAACTTTATAAAGCAGGTATTAGAACTGTATGAGTTTTTGGGGGAAGTACCTAATACCCTTAATTTCACCGGCACCCACTCCTTTCCACCGGAACACAGCAACACGAGTGCATCACTGCTTGGCGGCAGATTACCAGGTGTGGTGGCAGTACTTCTCTGCTACTTTTGTTGCTCCTTTCGAACCAGCCGCGTAGGTACGGACGCAAACAACGTATGCTCCCAAAATCACTTGATGTGAAGCGGTATCCCCGATCCATAATAACACCAATATAACTCAGACCCTTCCGTAACGATTTATGTGAAGACCAAGCGTTTGACCATTGCGCCCGTTACTCTGAGGATTGATAATTTTAAGGAAAGAAGATGATTTTTGGCTTGATTGATATAAAATTTCTCACAACTAGATTATATTATGTATCTGTAAGAATAACAATGTAATGCTATTCGTTGGTAAGCTCATCACTTGAGAATGGTTGGACCAATTTGGTTGTTTTTAAATATTCATAGTCTGAAATATATTGGAATAAAGCCCCGGTACATTTAAAATACCGGGAAGGTGCTGTTCATTTTATTTGTTTTTTTTTACTGTTATCTATATCTTATTTATTTTCCTTTGTTGTTATGTTTTCTATGAATAATTTTCTATGCGTTTAATTAAATAAATGAATATGTACAGGTAATACTGCTACTATGTAATAATGTAATTGTACCTAATGTGTTTCAGTGGCAAATAAATCAAGTGTCCATGACTATGCTTTAATCTTTTGAAATTTGTACAGGAAGACATTGTCGGATAAGTTATTTATAATAAAAAAATAATTACGCTAAACACTTAAATATTTGCGTACTCGATCATTCACCTTCAGAATTAATTAGAAGCTCATTTATCTAAAGCTTCTCAAATATTGGCATGGCTAGGTACATGATCTTCGTGTTTTGAGACAGGTTATTAAAATTCCCGCTGTTAAAATTTCTGCCTGCAATAAATTAATATTTCAAATAATTATGATATACATCATAATACATCAATAAGTACATATTGGTGGACATTTCATAAAAGCTATCCAGCCCCAAACTAAGTATTGCTTGTACTTTGCGAACTAGACAAGTATTTAACGGTGGATTACCTACTCATATATTATTTGTGTACTTAATCTGCAACGTAAAATGCACAGGACGAACGCATATTTTACCGCGGCATTACTAATAAGAATTCATTGCCACGCCTAGGAAGCACTGACAGACCAAAACTAAGGCGCGAAACCCACACTTGGCAGCACAGGCCGCCCATTCAATATTTCATATTAATCAACCATTAGTTCTATACGCGACACCACACAGAGCGGACAGAATAACTCTCGGAAAATATTCAAATCAGTGACCCAGAATTTTCCACACCTTATAAGTCTGACCTACCTAACTATGTCAAAACTCGCGGTGACCAACTTCAGTAAGCGCAACGGCAGCCCTTTCCAAAATAAACACGAGGAAATTGTGGTACACGAAGAGAAACTGGAAAAGTCCGGCTTTGAAAAACAATTAGAGAAACGAAAGGAAAAACAAAGTGAGCTTTTGCAGAAAGTAAACAAAAAAACGACAGAGTATCAATCAAACAAACCAAGCTCAGGCGTGTTCACGGAAGTAGTGACGCACGGCGCCTTCACATCCAAAACTGCATCTAAAGAGAACGCAGCCAAAGTTGAAACCACACCAAAACCTAGCAACGGTTCAAATGTATCAAAATCACTTCTCGGATTCCCATCCTCAGCCAACGATTTGGCTCTGGACGCAAAATCAGATTTAGAATCAGATCCGAATATATCGAAAGAAGTTAAAGAAAAAGTGATTGAAAAACTCTTTGGCCTCGTCTCGATAGTCCAACATGTTTACGAATCCAAAGTACGGATAATGACTGAGTTTGAGAAGTACAAGGACACACATATGAAGAATGAGATTCGTAGAGAGAAAGAACATTCTGAGCAGCTGTACAAGGTGAATATGAACTTCCAGAATGAAGTGGTTCAGGCTATTCAGAGGCTGAAAAGCGAATTGGACATTTCTAGAAATATTACAAAGAATGCTGATAATTCTTCCAGTTTGAAGGACAGTTCTGTAGATTTTAATACGTCTGATGACGCACAAGATACCGATGATAAAACTAACTCCAGAGATGACGCAAGTGAACAAACAGAGCCTCCGCAAACCGAATGTAATGACACAGAGGTGACTAATTAGGTAATTTTATTGTGATTTAGTGTAATAAAGATGTAAATTTTTGAAAATCTTTTATTCACATTTATATTTTCCACCTACACCACAAGATAAATAAGTTTGGCTAGTAAATATGATGAGAATGACATGTACCTGTGTATTCATTTGCAGTTTGATCATTTTCATCTCATGAAGAATGTAGAGACGGGTGGTAAGACCATATTTGTCAGCTATGTTTCCAAAAGATATCACGATAAGAAAAGCTTCTCCAAAAGATTTTCCTTCATCAGACGTTCGAGCTCGTACGATTAAAACACTACCAACGCAGATAGCAATGTATACCGAGCTATCCCAACTTCAAAATTTTTCCTACAACTCAAGGAAGAACAAAAAGGAGATTTTCCTTCACCACGAGACAAATAATAATAGTCATGTAGTTTCAGTCTAATAAAAATAATTATAGTTTTATACCAAATCAGAAAAATCTAATAAAACATTGACATAGACATTCATTTAATAATAAAACCAAGATTAATAATAATAATACTATTATATAATTAAATGTGCATATTTTTACAAAAGTTATTATCGGTATGATCTATTTCGTTTAGAAGTTGTGTACAATTATTATTCAGTGATATTAACTATGATGTGTTGAGTTCATCCGTATAGTAATGCTCCTGTCCATCCCCACCGACCAGCCATACCAGTCGCATTACTACGTGTATGGATGCCGGTGAAATTACAGTCGTAATACGATACGATTAACATGAATGTAATTTATATTGAATTGTTAAGACATGGCTTGAAAACGTTAATTGCTTATCACGAGGTGAGCCATCTGCACATTCTGCACTTAATATGAATGTAGATTTTTGCAGGTGTATACCGTAGGCTGTGATCACTTGGTCAAGGTCACTGAGATAGTCAAGTGTGCATTACGGTGGGCGCGCGCGTGGGTGATAATGGAATGCTGTTATTTGTTTACATTTTTTTATGTTAAGAAAGAAAGAAATAGTATTTATTTCACCCAAACGTCACAAACAACATAAATACTAAAACGTAGAAATAGCAGTAATCAATACTCAGACAAAAATAGAAGTGTTCATTGGGCAAAACGGTCCCTGTTTCAGCATAGTGCTGCAATCACTGAAAAAGAGTGCAGCGCTGGTTTTCAGGCACGGCCCAGAGGTGAGGCACGGATGGTTTAAAAATATACTAGGTATGTAGTACATAATATAATATACTACAGAACTACACATATATTTTATAAGACAGTAGGATTCCAACTGCGAGTTACGGGTCTGGCGATGATGGTTGGCATGTTTCAATTTGGCTGCAAAATGTTTTCTCACCATACAAGAGACATGAATGTAGGCAATAGATGTTTTGGCCTTTATCAGCTAACTTCATAGTTGACACCTCCGATCTATCCTGTGTTGCCAGGTAGCTAAAATTAGAACTTGCTTTAGAGTCGTGAGGGGTAATGCAAAATGCACAGAAACAAGGAAAACTCGTTGTATAAATTACCAAAGCGTGTTGCGCTATGCGCCTCTTCACTCAAGCTGGTTAAGTGAGCAGAGCAACACGTGATTTGAAGGGTGGATTGAGTGAATTGTATTTTGTATGTGCCTGCAAAATAATCTAGAGTACTCAGTAAACTCAGTGATAACCAAGGTCAGTATCAAATCTGAGTGTATTATACGTTTCCAACACAATTAACTAATATTATATAATGATAAAAATAGTTATGTTTATTGCTTTGACATCAAACTGAAAGATTTTTTCTCGTTTATTCCATATGAAACAGAACGAGATGACTAGAGTTCAGTTTATTTGAGTTTGATTGGACAATATTTTCGCTACGATAATTTGTTTTGGCCCAAAACCAAAGACTGATCAGCAGATAAATAAATAATAAATAAATAAATAATATTGGTGGACAATTCACACAGCGCCATCTAGCCCCAAAGTAAGCTAAGCATAGCTTGTAGTATGGGAACCAGACAACTGATAGAATACATATATACTTTTGTTTTTGTAAATGCATACATATTAACACCCAGACACAGAATAAACATCGATATTCCTCACATAAAATTTTGTCCTGGGTGGGAATCGAACCCACGACCTAAATAGATAAAATGATTCAAAATTTTGACAGTTTATTTTGTGACTTTTCAGTATGGAGGTCCATAGAAAACTGATGTTCCTAGCTGGTGTCATCACCCTTCTAAAGACTGGCAACGCACGCCTGCATTGTCAGACTTACAACGAGAAAGACGTGGTCTGCAATCCAGACTCCGGTGACGTCATCTTACAACGGGGGTTGGTCTCGGACAATAACAAGACAACTGGTATAACATTAAGAGGATGTCGCATTACAGAGCTCGATTACGAAGCGTTCGAGAACGATTTCTACCTTAAATACATAGACTTGTCAGAAAACAAGTTGAGCAGGCTGAGGCTCGGCGTCCTAGACGGGAACGTACAGGTTACATATTTAAACCTGTCTCATAACATGTTAACTTCCCTCCCGCTCGGGCTGTTTGATCAGAAAATAAACATTGATGTACTCGATTTGAAAGGAAATAGGCTGAACTCGTTGGAGCTGGGAATATTTGATCCACTACAAAAGCTTGCCCATCTGGATCTTTCAAGCAATGCTCTGATTGGCAAAAACATTGATCCTGACATATTTGACCAAAGCAGGCGTATCAAATTCATGGATTTCTCTAGGAACGACATGTCTGATTCGCATGAGCTTTTGCTACATTCATTTGAACAACTGGATTTCTTGAATTTGGATCGGTGTTTGTTGTCTGAAGTGCCGGCGTTCGCCGCGAGGTCCAATTTGAAGACGATGAAACATTTAATGCTGTCAACGAATGCAATACGAAAGTTGAACAACCCTTTGATTTTTAGAGATTTGGATGGTTTGGAAATTCTCAACTTAGCTGAGAATATGATCGATGAAATTACAGATGATGTATTCGTGTCGCTGAAGAATTTAAAAATGATTGTTTTGAGAAGAAATCGAATTAAGACACTGCCCGATACTTTATTCCGTGGACAGAACCGACTAGTTAATGTGGACCTTTCGCACAATTTCATAGAATATGTGCCCGTAGGCGTCTTCAGTTGGACTGGAGTCAGAAATTTGAATTTGTCGTATAACAGATTCACTTACTTGGAAGCAAACTTTTGCCTAGAACTAAGAAATTTTGGTGTCAATTTAAACAAATTTTACATAAATGATAACCCGTGGCAGTGTGGCTGTCTGAATGATATATTAAAGGAAATGAAGAAGTATCGTATAGGTTACAACGCTGCTAAGTTCAATGGCGCGAAGCCAGTGTGTGTTACTAACAAAACGTTCAGTTGCAAGAGGCAGCGAGCTGATAATGCTTTTTATATTCAGTTATATGTTAATGAGATAAAAAAATAAACAACAGTAGATACCATTATATTATTATTGTTCGATGTTGAATCACTTTGTACTTAAGTGATTAAGTTGATACCTAAGGTTCAGCGTCGCTTTCATTATTTGCGACTTGGTGTCTATTTACAGCCGATACATGAATTTTTATAAATTTCAATTATCGCCAGCTTCAAAAAAAGTATAAAAAAATCTACAGGCAACGCATCATGATAATCATGTTATTGCAAATGGGAAATTTAACACCTAATTTTCCAGTTTAATTACGGTGGCAATTTTAAGTTCGTAGTACGTACTATTTTCTACTTTCTACCTTTTTTTCGTGAATACACTTATTGAAGCTTCTATTATAATAAAAAGATAATTATATAACATAATCGCAGTCGCAGTAAATGGGCAAAAATTAATAAAAATTACATTTGTTGAGTTAGCGCCATCTTTTGACGGATAGTCGAACTTTTTCGTGAAGTAGGCTCTCGATCGAGCACGAACGCCGATATCAGCCTGAAATCAAGATTTTTTAATGTTGTAAAGGAGAAGAGATCGTGGTTTAATATTTATTTACTAGATGTCGCTTCATTGAAACTTATATATCATTCAAATATTTTGCTCAAAACTGTAATTGTGTAATTGTCTGATTTATTTAAACTTTTTAACAATAAAAGTAACTATCTCGTGTCCGCGACTCCGTAACGATAGACTATATACAGCCACAGCGCATGGTTCTGGAAAATGGGTGTTGTATTTCCTATAATTCCCTATTACATTTCGTGATATCCTATGTTTGCTAGGTTTTTAACTCAAATATACCAATATACAGATAGGGCCAAATATATATATTTTGATGCTCTACAAACAAACAGACACACACTTCTGTTACAAAACCATAATTGTGTTGATTCTAGTTAGTACAGAAATCGAGACTTATGGGTTTTATTTCGTTAGTATAATGTGTGTCCCCGCTAAACTTTTATTCAGGCATGACTTAGTAGAAGTGTTCGACGAGTTACTGATAAGAAAGCAATGATCACCACTTGTCTCATCTATATCCACATGACAGTGCAACATAGTGCCTACTATTAAAAAAAAACTATTTATACAGTAGAACAAGGCGTCAAATGGTCTAACTGACCACTGAATCATGACATAATGTGACAATGCGCTTTAATACATACCAATCTATACAAATAAATAAAATTGGAGTGTCTGTTTGTAATATTAAAATGATCGCTTTTTATTAAGTGCATATAGACACGGTATATATTCCAAAACAATTTCTTTTACAATTTATGGCTGTCTGTTTGTTCCGGCTAATCTCTGAAATGGCTGGACCGATTTTGACGGGACTTTTACTAGCAGATAGCTGATGTAACAAGGAGTAACTTGGGCTACTTTTCTGAGGGGTAAAATAGGGGTGCGTGATAAAACAGAATTGCACGAGGATGAAGTCGCGGGCAACAGCTTATTTATACTTATATGACTTTTTTAATTTCACCACGAGTAGACCGCACAGGAAGCAAAAAGTTCGACACGTGCAACATATTTATAATACTAACATCTGCAAAATCGAAGTTTTTTAGTAGAATTTCTTTAGTTTTGAAAAAATTGTTCGGCCGTTTTTTGGCGATCACGTATCTGATAGTTTTGTGTGTGATGTGATGTGTAAAGTTATACAGGGTGTTACTGTGACAGTGACATTGTCACAATTATTTTGTTACCGTGATATTGTTACCAAGACTAGTCAAACGCGTTTCGCACTAGAGAGAATTGTCAAAAACGACCGCGGCAGACATTTTAGCTATGGTGCGTCTAAAAGCACTTAACTACACTTATTCACGCCTTTACCCTCGAAGGGGTAGGTAGAGCCTCAATGGGCCACTTTCCACCTCGTGGTTACACTATTGCGGGAACGTAACGTGGCGAGGTGTGAAATCGTCGCGGCCATTGTTTCAGTGTTAAAACTTCTCTCTCTTCCATTAATTTATTCCTCAATAATCTGACAGTCAGGAGAAATTTTATACCAACTAAATTACCAACAAGTCCGGACGTAATATGTAACTGTATCTTAATGTGTTATTTTTATAATAGTTTTTATTTATTTGACTTGATATTTATTTGTTTTTATTTGTTTTTATTTGATTGACTGGCCTCATAGCTCAGTTGGTAGTAACCCTGCCTTCTGCGCTGTAGGTCGTGGGTTCGATCCCCACTCAGGACAAACATTTATGTGACATTTGTAACATTGATGTTTGTTCTGTGTCTGGGTGTTAATATGTATTATATGTATGTATTTACAAAAGAAAAGTATATAAGTATTATATCAGTTGTCTGGTTCCCATGATACAAGCTAAGCTTAGCTTACTTTGGGGCTAGATGGCGCTGTGTGAAATGTCCACCAATATTTATTATTATTATTTATTATTTTCACGACTAATAATAATTGAATTCTCTAATTCCTTGAGAAAATACATTCTTGAACTTAAATAAGCAATTACGTAATAATGTATTTAATTACCGAAATTTTTATAATTGTGGCTAAGTATCTTTAAGTATTATTTTTCTTTGTAAATACTGTCATAATATTGCCATATCTGTAACGTGTAACTAAGTTGTAAGCTCCAATTATTTCAATAAGATCCAAATGTACACTTAGTTATGGAATAAAATATATCTTTTATCTTGTATCAATTATTTTTTACGCATAGTGCAGTGATTCTCCAAGAGGCTTCCCTTCTGTAGCTTTCAAAGTCAGTAATCAGTTTATTGTTTTCCTGTTGGCTGTTGGCATTACCTACACCAAAATCTCCGTATGAATCACTCTGATCATACAAAATCCGTTCAGTAGTTTTGAGTTTATCGCGTTCAGATAAACGCGGCGGAATACTTTGTTTTATGATATGTAGCGGTTCTTGTTTATATTTGATCTCATTTTATCAAAATAACAAAAGAAAATCAAGTACATCAGGTATTTAACTAATTACGAAAAATTAACAGAAAAATTTGTTCCTATTGTTTTCGCGGTCCACGCATCCTGTATCAACGAAATTTTGATAACTCAGGTAAGGCTAAATTTTTTTTCCCGAATAAAATGATTCCTCAAAAACCTTAATTATCTGGCCACGAGATCGCTTTGTTTTTTATTTTAACTTTTTTTTACCGAATCCCGTCCACGCCATTTGGCAATTTCTACAAAATGTCTACGGGTAAATTGGTTTTGTATGAAAACGTTGTTTATTGGCAACCATTTTGTGTTTAAGGACTCACTTAATTATTAATTTGCAATAAATATACATTACTTAACTAAATTTCTTTTATTATCGTCATATTTTCAACTGAGGTACACGGGGCTTAATAATAATAAATGAAATAAACAAAATACCCTATTATTTTAATTAAAATACATATAAATGAACTCAAAAAATATTATTTATACAGTTTTTCTTTCAAAACTTTCATTACGTATTTACCACATGGAAATAAAACCTCCAGTCTCTAGCATCAGTTTTTTCTGAATCACCAGCTCAACGAAGTATCCTTATTTTCCTATGATGCGATATTATATTAGATTTTAGCACATCGATTCTTACTAGTCAAGAATAGACACCATCCCTAGAATTATAATTCTGATTCCAACTATATATCTAATATCTAATAGATATCTATACATATAATAAAATTGTAGAAAAGTGGTGTCTGTACAATGGAAATATATAAAAAAAAGTAGCAGGGGTTGTTATTATATCGATGCCGAACCCGAAATTGTAATTAATTTTTTTTTGTCTGTTTGTCTGTTTGTCTGTGTGTTTGTGCACGCTAATATCAGAAACGGCTTATTCGATTTAGATACGATTTTCACTAATATATTGTAGTAAGCTTCACTTAACATTTAGTGTTTATTTCATGTCAATCGGTTCATAAATAAAAAAGTTATGTCAATTTAAAGAATCACGGCGAACATTTTTAACGTACAGAGTACGTACTACACGCCTCGCGCCTGAGCGTCCGTGGCTATATAAAGCGCGCTGAGAGCCGCGCCGCTGCCATAAGGATTCAGTTATTCAAAATATGCTGCCCGAAAAGTCACTATTCCACGCGAACGAAGTCGCGGGCACAGCTAGTGTCGAATAAGAAAAGAACATCTGCGGGTTTAGTAAATAAAAATCCTGCAATTAATTTATCCTATAAATTGTATTATAATTAACTATCCACTTAATTATCTGCTGATGTTCCCGGCGTTCACAGAATTTCCATTTTTTTCTTCCGATCCAACTCAAAAAACTTTCCATTTCTCTACCGAAACCTGCGTCCATTTCCATCTGCCAGTGAAATGATATCGCAATTCATCATGTCATACCACATGCTTCTAAATAATGCACATTTTACAAAAATCGAATTTAAAACGTTCAAAAAAAGGAATGGCATCAGGCGTTTTCGTAAAAAACGAGAGTCTGCGCACGAGCCATAGAGGATTTTTTTTTCTTTTCTTTGACTGAGACCATGCACCTATTATGTTAGCACAGTAATTGTTGATCAAATTAAGAAAAAAGGTCTTTGCGTTAGCATAATGTGGATATGCTTGTTATTAGAATATATTAAATCTTATTTCGAAAATGTTGTTTTTACAAATGCTGTGTACAATATTAGGTTTAGCAGATTTGGTATATAATTTATTAACCTAGTTTATTTATCCTATTTCTTTGTTAACTGGTTTTGTACCTAAACTATAATTATATTGGTGGACAATTCACACAGCGCCATCTAGCCCCAAACTAAGCATACTATGGGAACCAGACAACTGATAGAATACAAATATACTATTTTGTAATTACATACATATAATACATACCAATACATAAATACTATTAAATAATGCTAAGCTATGATTTTGGCGGTATATAGCTGATGTAGTCTATATGTTCATCCAGGATCCAGGAGCTATCTTGGTACCAAATTTCAACCAAATCCATTCAACCGTTTTTGCGTGAAAGAGTAACAAACACTTCACTTCACTTTCACGTTTATAATATTAGTAGAATATTATCTTGGTTAAGAATGTTTGTCGCTTATAACCCACTGAAGGTTGTAATGTTAGTAATGTTTATTAATTCTCGATTTAGTAATTGTATAGTGTGTTTATAATTTCAATTTTCGCATGCTATTTATGGCAGAAGAAGGTGGTACCGGCTATGTTTATACATTGTATTTTAAGATCTTGTTACCCTTCTTGAAGCAAATAAATATTTGAATTGAAAGTTTTGAACCGCTCAGATTCCTGTCAAAATTCGTTTGACTGATGATCCATATTATGATAGCGTCTCGTTGGCAAACCGCGGAAGTGGCCGCAGTATGCCGCCTCTTCCTGTCTACTTCCTCGCCAAATTGCACTTTTTTATCAAATCTATTCGTTTTTTTGACGAACCTTTTTATTTTTTTCATGTTTTGAGATCTATGACGTGTATGGCCCGTGCCATGTCATATGGTTGTATCCTAACTTTTGCTTTCTTAATTGTTTACATCTATTATGTATAATAGTTTAGTAATATAGAATATAGATATATATGTATATTTATAGAGTCCATAAGAAATAAAAAAGAATTACATTACTCATGATTTTCCTAGTTATTGGACCTGCAGATGCGAGCAAAGGCCCACGGCTCAAAATCATATCTCATTTCTTTCTCTGGGTGTTAATATGTATTATATTTACATACAATAAGTATACAGGGTATCCGGTAATATTATTTATTATTGTTTGGTTGGTTTTTTTTTATTTTATATTTTTTTCTGAATGCCCAATAGTTCTACTAAGACCCATTTCAAGGCTATCCATTCATTACCGGACACCCTGTATATTTATTCTATCAGATGTCTGGTTCCTATAGTACAAGCTATGCCTAGTTTGGGGCTAGATGGCGCTGTGTGAATTGTCCACCAATATAATATTGTTATTATTATTATATTTAGGTGTAGTACTTATCTTGTATTTATAATGCAAGATGAAAGTACAGAAGTGCAAATAAAAAACCCCAGTTTTTCTTCACCGCACGCGTTTTAGCGTTTTTTGCGTAACTTTTTACACCGGCCAGATGTTATTATGCAGATGACATTTTTTTTGCGTAGGCGTGCGATTTTTAGTAGTTTGTCGGCAGATATGAGCTTTTTTGATAGCAGATGGTTTGCATATTTGAACTTTTTTTGCAAATAGCTAAGTGGTTTAAATACCTTATCAGATCAGCTGTTGTTTATCTGAATTTGCATGATAGTTAAATATAATTATAGTTCAGTAATGTTAGCTTTGTTAGGTTTTTTTATAATAAATCCTGTTATGGCCTTGTTGGTCCAAAGAAAAAATTCATTAACTAGTGGCATGTATAAGAATGCGCATTTAAAAACCAACTAAAAACAAATCATTGTTTAATTATGTGAAAAGTATAATTTTTTGTAAGTTGGATTATAAGATGTAGGTACCTTTATTCTCAGCCTCATGTCGTTCGAAGCTTTTCTTTATTTTTTGCCCAAACTGCCATCGCAAAGTTTAAAAAAATTACGATTTTCTTAAAGGGATTTATTAAGTTTTCAAAACGTTTTTAACTAAGATATGGAAAATGGACAGATTTTTTTCATGTCCTTGTCGTTATTAATGCTTGGTCGGGTTTTGGGGATTGTTATGTCTATCAAAGGGGGCGAGAATCCTTCGGACTTATCACAGGGCAAAATTATAATTAGCTAATATACGATATAAAACATGACTTTTTTGAATAATTTTGTCCAATTATGTAATATACCAATCTCAGATGAAACACAATTTCTGATATAAATTATAGTATAGTATTATAGTCTGTCCAAAGGTTGTCTGTAAGAGATCGCTTTGTAGCGATAAGACTTTTATTGATAGTTATCGATTGTTGTTATTTTGATTTGGTGACCAACAAAATGTCATCTGTGAATCTATCTACCTTAAATAATAAATAATGGAATCCATTGATTCTTCGGATAGACAGAAGTGCATTTAGAAGTTGCGTGACGCTGAAATACAAATGGCGGACGACCAACACCAAATCGATCAATTCTATCGTAAACACATAATTGCCATACTAAACGTTGCAATCAGATATGTAACAAAAGGATTTAGTCGTTTGGAATGGCAGACAAATTTCGCCGAAATATTACATATTTAGGTCGGATCATGCGAGATGCTTTTTGATGAAAATAAAATATAATTGCCGCTCAAAAACAAATAATTCAGGGCCCGCGGCTGGGCCGATCTGAACGTTTGGATTTGAATAAATCAGTCCTTTATAGAAATGCATCCATATACAGGTGATGCGTAAATATTCGCGATATTATTGCCTTTTTCAGCACAGGGCGCATAGGGGGAATTAGTATTTTTTTATGTGTTTTTATTATGTTTTTTATTTATTATGTTTTAATTTGTTACTATGTTTGTGCTGAAATAAGTGTTTTTATCTATCTATCTATCTTAGGTAGGTATATGTTGCACGAACGGTGTATCCAAAATTCACTATTCGATATTTTGAAACTAACATTTAGTATATCAATAGATTATGCAAAAGTGTATGCTTAGCTATAAGATAAACCTAAAGCAAATGATACAAATATTTTTTTAGAATTTACTCCTTAAGAATGGATTTCAATTAAACCCCCCGATACGGAAACTGACGAGTTGAAATCGAGCGTTAACAAATATAACGCTTTTTGTTAACCTCATTAATTTATTCAATGACTGTCGCACTGAGAGAGTAAACTGACACGCACAATGTTTTCATATAAGTTTTGGGTGTGTCAAAGTTTAGTTAAATTCTAATAAATATCTTCTTTCTTGTTCTTTAATATCATTCTTTCGTGGAATCATTGCCGCCTTTAAATTTATAGTTGGTCATAAAACCAGACCCGACAGAAATCTGTAGAATGGTTGTTTTCTATGGGACGCAGCGAGTTCAGTTGGAAGAGTAATGTCAGTGTCTAACTATTACTTTTAACTTTTACAATTTAAGAGTAAAAAACAAATGACAGTGATGAAATGCAATTAATTCATGAAAATGAACTTAAAGGCAGTTAAATGTAGTTAAAAAGTACATAAGTGTTTAAAAAACTACATTGTTTTAAAACAAATCAACGCATATGAGTTCGTCCAATGTGAATCCTGTGCTCGATATATTTAGATCAATTCCAAAATCGATAATCGATAGGCTTCTGCAAGTAAATATAACATAAGCCATGCACCTCACACAGCGCCATCTACGCCCAAATTAAGCATAGCTTGTACTATGCGAACCAGACGATTGAGAGAATACGTATATACGTTTTTTTACACAACAAACAGCTAAGTTCGTCACACAAATGTTTGTTCTGGGTGGGTATCGAACCCACGACCTACAGCGCAGAAAGGCCAGTTTCATCTATTTTCTCATGCAGTTTTCGTACGATTTTCGTGTTGTCTTTCAGCTCATTCAACTTCTCTTTAGTGACTTAAGTGGTCAAAACGCTGTCATTTCGATCACTTTTGTCTTACTTTCATGTCATTCTCATTATAATTATTGATATATGATTTGAACCAGTGACCTCCGGATTGAAATTCAGAGTCTGTACCACTGATCCACACGTTCTCTATTCCTGTTGTGTATAATCATGTCATGTAATTCTATGGACTTTATACTTGGTTGGTTGAATCCACCCTACTCGCATTATTTATTATTTTTATAATGGGCCTAATACCTACATATTTTGTAATATTGTAACCTACATCATTTTTGGACCCTGTGATTTAGGTCCAGATAGATAGATAGATAACACATTTATTCGGCACTCAGGACACAAATACATAAAAGAGAGAGAGAGAGTCCTGTGACGAGGCTGATCCAGTAATCCAGTTGACATCCAGTTGTCGCTTTGAAACACTGGGCAAATAACTGGGTCTTGACTAAAAACAAAAAGCCAAACTTAAAATGTCGGCTGGAATCAAACGTATGGAATTTTATTTTTAATTGTGCTTTCAAAGTAGAGGGGTTTTTTGGTACACTTCCAATAATCGGTAAAATAATCGTCTTAATCCAAGTGTAAGTGATAGTATAGAATAATAAAGCTATCGCTTTTGAAAACTTACTATTAAATACCTTTTTTATTTTCCTTTGAAGGTTTTCTATTGCTGATACCACCACCATCCCTGTTTCAGCCATCAAGCAGTAATAATAATAATATTGGTGGACATTTCACACAGCGCCATCTAGCCCCAAAGTAAGTTAAGCATAGCTTGTATCTGGGAACCAGACAACTGATATAATACTTGTATACTTTTTGCAAATGCATATTAAAAACCCAGACACAGAACAAACATCTATGTTCGTCACTCAAATGTTTGTTCTGAGAGGGAATCGAACCCACAGGCAGAAGGCAGGGTTACTATCAACTAATCTATGAGGTCAGTCAGTAACGCATAGACATACACATACACACAATAAATCTTTATAACGGATAATAAGGCCGCTAATTGTACATATGTATTTTTATGCTGTGTATTTACCTAAATGTTTGGTACTTTCTATTTTATTGGTGTTATATCCAATAGCTTTTACCTAATTATCTGTGTTCCGGTTTGAAGGATGTGGTTGCCGGTAAAATTACAGGCACGTGCGATGGTCACATCTTAAGTTACGGGCGCAATACGACTTGGGTAAGTAGGGCAGTATCCAAGACGCTTATGGTTACAGTTATAGGTGTATATATATATAGTCGTTATATCGTTATTTATATATTATATATGTATTATCGTTATATATATCGCTTAGAGCTTTTGGTATATGTACCGTGTAAGTGTATACATCCATATGCACTTAGTAAAAAGCGGTTATTTTAATATTACAAACAGACACCCCAATTTTATTTATTTGTATAGATGTGGTTAACATAGCAAAAGCTTTGCTTAGTTTGAAGGATGATAGTTTCAGGTTGATGGCGCTGTGTGAAATGTCAACCAATATATATGTGTATTTAATTATTTCAAATCAGTTTTGTATCGACTTCATGGTCTTCTTTGCCGTGTGCCAGAACTTAATGGCACCCAACACAGACACATTTCTAAATCTTTATAACACTGACTGAAACTTAAGAAAATACGTACTTTTTTTATTTGCGATAGGCAAGCATGTGACCGCAATCTTACCTGATGTTAAGTGACGATGTAGTCTACGATGTAGCATGCTTGTCTAGAAGGAACCTATTCACTCTCCTCTTGAAGACTTTTAGATTATAGGTATTTATTTATTATAGATGCCTTAAAGTGATTTTAAAATTATTATTTCATCTTTACAGTACGACGAAAAAGTACGAAGAAATCAAAAGTCCTGACAAATGACTGGCCTCGCAGCTCAGTTGGTAGTAACCCTGCCTTCTACGCTGTAGGTCGTGGGTTCGATTCCCACCCAGGACAAACATTTGTGTGACGAACATAGTTTGTTCTGTGTGTGGGTGTTAATATGTATTTATATGTACGTATTTATAAAAAAAAGTGTATTCTATCGGTCATCTGGTTTCCATAGTACAAGTTATGTTTACTTTGGGGCTAGATGGCGTTGTTTGAAATGTCCACTAATGTTATTATATTATTATTATAATATTATATTAATACGGAAGGCCGAATGGTAAACTTACTGCGAAAGTGAAGCTTAAAATTGCATAAAAAGCAAGCAATCTGTACGTGGAATTTCGTTAATATAAATGTCACGGGGTCTACGCCTGCACTACGCAAGGTTACAGGAAGGATCGCGTTCTCAGGTTAAAGGCACACTTCATGCTTTATTTAAGCTCTTATGTACCCACGTACGTGGTGGTCTGGTTGTAGACCACGAGTTTTAGAGGTCGCTGGGTCAAATAAGATGTACACATTTTCGCTTAAAAGTTTTACTATATGGTAATGGCGAAGGAAGCTATCGTAAAGATTCGAGCCTAGAACCAAATATGAACGAAAAGATTATTTTTGAGAGACCTAGTTAGTGGATGAGTATTATAATCTAATACATAAAATCAATGTTTGTTTGTTCGTATTTTATGCGCTGCCATACATCATCCAACTGCGATACAACTTTATCAATGTTATTTCTTGCACTAGCGCGGACGTTATAAATATTGGTAGACATTTCACACAGCGCCATCTAGGTCCAAAATAAGCTAAGCATAGCTTGTGTCATGACAATTAATATAATAATTAAATACTTTTTGTAAATACATACATATAATACAAATTGACACCCAGACAACATCTAGGTATATTCGTCACACAAATGTTTGTTTTGGGTTGGAATCGAAACCACGACCTGCAGTGCAGAAGGCAGGGATACTACCAACTGAGCTGTGAGGTCTGACAATTTATTTACAGTAAGTGGCGCCCGTGTCGAATCGGTTAATTGCGGCAGCATCGCGCCTCGCACCAGCTAGTTAAGTAAATAAAAAGTATTCGTGCTGTATAGTTCAGTAGTATGAGTTAGAGATATTCTCGTATATTATAGGTATAGTATAGGTATATTCGGTATTCTACAGGCTTCATTACGGGGAGTGCGCGGCTGAGTCGCACGATCTAATTCCCCCATCTCCATTCTACTTTACATCCAGACGTACAGCATCGCGTCACCCTTTCTTGGTCCAATTACCTCACATCCGTACGAAGCGTTTTGCTTCCACTTTCATAATGCGGACAGCCCAAGAGTGGAACTCCTTGCCTGCGTCTGTATTTCCCAAGAACTATAATCTGGAGGTCTTCAAGAGGAGAGTGAATAGGTATCTTCTGGGCGGCGCACATGCTACATCGTAGACCGCATCGTCACTTAACATCAGGTAAGATTGCGGTCAAATGTGAGCCTATCATAATAAAAAAAGAGGGAGAATGAGTCTATGCCATCATTACTATTTAGTTTTCCGCCGTGAAGATCTCGTATTACTGTTGACAGCAGATCAAATTATACGTTCGTGAGATTGAGGACTTGTCTCGGGGTAACGGACGAAATGCAGTACCAGTTTCTCTAGGTAGTATTGAGTTTACCTTGAGCGGACGTAATTAATTAATATCAAGGCCACGTTTCGTCTTGTGAATTACATAAATACAATCGTTCTTACTGCTGTATGAGAGCTTTGTTCTTTTTACTGGCCTCACAGCTCAGTAGTAACTCTGCCTTCTGCGCTGTATCTCGTGGGTTCGATTCCCATCCAGGACAAACATTTGCGTGACGAGCTTGAATGTTTGTTCTTTGTCTGGCTGTATATATATTTTATATGTATGATTCTTATTATTTTTATAAAAAAAAAATATGTAGATCAGTTGTCTGGTTCCCATGGTACAAGCTATGATTAGTTTACTTTAGGACTAGATAGCTCTGTGTGAAAATTCCACCAATATTTATTTATTTATTTAATATTTGTGTACTTTGACAAAATATTTGAAACAGCTCGACAACTTCACGGCCAGCGGAAAAGCATTTTCCCAAAGCGTGACAATTACACCGTCAAGAGTTACAAACGCAACACGAAGCATCCTGTATCACAGCACTTTTTCCAAACATTTAGAGGTCGTTTTTGAGGGGTTTTTTTCAACGGTTCGAGGTCCAATTATGCACATTTTTGCCCACGCGGCGCGTTTGAATGCCGTCTTCTCCTCTCATACTATAGAAAGATTCCATCAAATAAAAATCGGATGGTTTTTGCCAGTGTTTTTGTCTCGGATATTGATGAGAAGGAACGGATTTGATGGAATTTCATTTATTTCGTTCGCCGCGACAGTCCCCATTGTCTGAGTGTAACATACCTACTTAACATTAGGTATGTGGTGGGGTAAAAAAGTGCATGCCTACCTCACGATTCAGGGCACCTCGTTATTTAAACGTATTTAGAGATCGATCCAATACAACTATCATACTTATAAATGCCAGTTACTAATACAGGCGTAGCTAGCGCCACCAAAGGATACATCAGTTATACATCTGATAGTTTGTAGTCCAATGCAGCAAAGTAGCATCTATACTATTACTAATACATATAAATATTTGTTATTACTCTTTCACGCCACAAATTCTACACTGATTTCGTTCACTAAAAGAAAGTTCAACCTTTACATTTGTAGATTCTCTTTAATTATGTGTAGTAGTTTTAAAAAACATGGATTTCCTCATCATTCAGTCTTACTATTGATGCATTAAAAATATTATTAAGCTTCTATTTTCCATAAAATTACAAATACGAACTCTAAACTTATAAACTAGCGCATTCTGCAACAGTTTTTTAACTAGCGCGGAAGGTAGTTGTAATTATTTGCTGCTAACTAGACTCGTAAGTTTTCTATATTTTCTATGTGAATGTTAGGCAGACAAGCAGACGGCCCACCTGATGTTAAGATGTTACCGTCGCCTATTGACATTTGTATCCGCGGGGATGCCAATGCGTTGCCTACCCTGTAGGAACCTCTTGACTTTTTTGAAATGGACTATATTATGTTATATCTTATCCTACACAGTAAAAAATGTCGTAATATTATAATTACAACTTTATTTACGTCTGAAATAGCTACATAAAAAGTATTTCGTAAATTTAGTACTAGCTAATCTCTCTTACTGGCAACATTTCGCAAACAAAAAAAAAATTAAGATAATAATCCTGTGTGACAATTGTGTCACCTGTCAAAACACGAGCGGCACAGGTGTCGTACCACCTGACCGCTGGCAGGTGGGTGGTGGCCAGAAATGACCATTAAGCTGGCCCGTGGCATATGTATGTTTGCAAGGCAAGGTATGCGCCCAGACGGTTATCAAGTGAACTTGCGTGCAAGCGACGTGAAGTTAGCAGGTTTTTGACGAAACAAGGCTTATGATTGAGCGAATATGGAGCGAATGTTATTTGCTTTTAACTGAGTTACGGTTATTAAATTTAAGTATATAATAATCAACATCTTCTGCGCTGTAAGTCATGTAGGTCATGGGTTCGATTCCCGCCCAGGACCAACGTTTGTATGGCGAATATAGATGTTTGTTCTGTGTCTGGGTGTCAATATGTATTATATGTATGTATTTATAAAAAAGTATACAAGTATTATATCAGTTGTCTGGTTCCCATGATACAAGCTATGCTTAGCTTACTTTGGGGCTAGATGGTGCAGTGTGAAATGGCCACCAATAGGTATTTATTTATTAATTAATTAATTAATTTGTTTTTTATGGGCAGAGATTATAACTACCAGGGTAGCATACACCAGGTGAGGTGTCTGCTTGATTCGAGTCATAAAAGATATTGGAGAATCCAACCAGATAGCCGATGTGTGAGACAATATCATCGCCAGAATAACATCTTCTAAACCAGTTAAAACCAATTTATCAGTCAAGCTTTATTCGTCCAAATTAATTTATGTGTCTATGGTATATAGAATAAATATATGTACTTCATTGAATTGTAAATATTCCGGTTCATTGTAACCTTGGTCGATTAAAACTACATTCCATCATTTTGCACAAATTCATTAAATACAGTACATATAAAATACAAAAATGTGGCCGCCTTATTTTAAAGTACAATCAGCTGTATAACAATGCCAAAAAACTTTTTTAACTACACAATCTTATTTTTTGTTCAATCAATAAATGCTTTGTCTATCCATCCAAATGTTGCATGGAAGAGATCACTCTTAGTGATAATGCTGCCCAATGTGCCCATTTTAATAGTGATAATATTTTATCGTGTTTTTTTCTGGTCTATCTATCTATCTATCTATCTTTGTATACAACTTTTTGTGTGTAAAAAGTAATCTTTTCAGAGAGATCACTTTTTTTTATGAAAGATTTACAAGAGAAGTAACATCACAGTATATTTAATTTATATTATATAAAAAAGTTAAAAAAGTTTCCATAAAATTTATATAATATATAATAAAAGATCTAGATAAATAGTCTAAAGCTATGGGTTTTTATTCATGCGATTAGTCCCTATACAGGAGTCCAAGTTCAAACTTAAGTGTTGTTCAACATAGTAAACTTAAAGTCCAATCGTTTTCAACTCACACATTTGAACATTTTATAACTATATTTATCAAAAATACATATGTAACATAAAAATTGTAAATGATAAATATAATATGAATGATAAATGTTGGGTAAATGTTATTATAGATTTCACAAGTATATATCAGTCATAGTCTGGGAAAATTTCAACAGGCTATCAAAATATAGTCCTAGAAGGCTTTGTTATAGATTTCTGAGTACGGAACCCGTATTTTTTTTTATCCTACCCTACACCTGTATATGGCAGAAAAAAATAACTAGCTAGTGGGAATTATATACCTACATAATTTATTTTATTAGGAAGCAACTTAAATACAGTTGTAATTTCGCTGATGTATTGTCTGTCCTAATTGTTTATTATTAAGGATTGGTGTACTGAAAGAAAGTTTGTGCTGAGTTATTCGTAGGAAAATAACAGTGGTGATGTCACGTCTACGTTCCCACGTCCAGTGTTACCCACGTGAAAGGTCTAGGCTTCGTAATAGGGAACTGTTTATTTATACGAGTATATTACCCTACTGGGTTAAACTACTGGCAACACATTTGGAACTTCACTTAACACCTGCAGTTTTAATAAAACTGTTTTAATGTTTATTTTTGTATTTTACAGGCTGCTTGTCCACCATTATTCACAAATATACCGGTTTGATGTTCAATTTTACTGCCAAATGCTGGCTTATCTTTCTCTATACATAAATAACATATAACATAAATAAATACATAAATAGTATAAAACAAAGTCGCTATCTGCATCTGTCTTTTTCTCCGGCTACTTGTTATAAACCACGTAACTGATTTTGATACGGTCTTCACTGATATAAAGATCGATAAACGAAGAAATTTGTAGGTAAATATTTTGTACAAAATGGCTGAGAGGTTTCGTCAAAAAACTGTTACAAATACTTTCTTGCTAAGCGCACTTCTTAATTCTATCCTAAAAAAAAAGTTTTTTTTTTATATACAATTATGAATTTTCTAAAAGTTACATTTAAGTAATCTACACTCAAAAATCCATACTAGGTTTGTCTTGAGTGCTAAAAAGTCCTGTGTGTCAATTGTATGTATGCGACCGTAACTCTGAGAGGTGAAGGTGGAACGTCTTATATGCCTGTTACTTTACCGGCAACCGCACCTTTCAAATCCTCCCAGTAACGCAATTATTGTTTGACGGCAGTACTTCCCAAGAACTTGGCGGAAGTTCTCCTGGTAGATGTTTTCCCAAAATAATTAACCTTTTTCTGCCCCGTACAGAACGGATGTTAGCAAATATTCAACATAAGGTATCCTTTTAGCATAACCAGAGATAACATCACAGAAAAAAGCTCATTTCCTCCCGATACCCGTGAATCCTTTTCCGCCAAATATGGCGATCAAAAATCTATTAAAAAAAATTAAAATTAATCGCGCTCCAAACGTGCATTTTAGCGAATAATGGCCAATGCGACAGACATCAATAACATCCATTGTTTACAGATACATCTGTTTTTTACCAGAAAAACCCTATCAAACCCTTTCTATTTGTAGACATCTGCCGAAAATCGATTTTGCATTTTTTTGAGCGAAAAAATGCGGGCGCAAAAAGTAGTTCGGCTCGTTTTTGCGATTTCAATGTTTGTCTGCAACCCTTTGAATCGATCAAACATCGAGTAATCACATTTCAGCATGTGGTGCGCACCTTTTTTTGAAGAAACTCGATAGTCCTCGAGTTGGGAGTGTGCCTTCTTTTGTATGTGACAATTGTATTTGCTTTCGCCATCTTCCGCGTTACAAAAACTTGGCACGAGCCTTTTTAGCTATTGTTATCACACATGCCGGTTAAAAGGATTCAATGAATGCCCGTCTTTTGTAATCGCATCCAATAACTGTTGTGATAATTGATCACCTTTCGTTTTCGATTGCAGCTACGAAACAGTTACCTCAGTTTTTGCAGTTAAGACTTAAAAATATAATTCATTTAAATCCTACGGTGCGCAAAATTGGATGGGTAGTAAAAGAGTTCGACTGACCTCACAGCTCAGTTGGTAGTAACTGTGCCTTCTGTGCTGTAGGTCACAGGTTCGATTCCCACCGAAGACCAAATCTTGTTCCGTGTCTGGGTGTAAGTATGTATTTATACGTATGTATTTACAACAAGCATTCTATTCTATCAGTCATCTGGTTCCCATGATACAAGCTATACAAACTATGCTTAGCTTAGTTTGGGGCTAGATGAAGCTGTGTGAAATGCCCAACAATATTTATTTACTTAGTTTTTTTTTTTTTATTATTGGGGTAAACAAACAGTCACACAGTAATACTAAAATAACATAAATACTTAAATAAATTATTCACTGTGGAACCCACACCGTTTACCACAGATTACAGTAACTCCAGTCGCGCGTCGGAACTGACACACATAATTTTTTGTTTCATCTTAAGGATTTTTTTTTACTCTATCTCAGCATCCCTGGTGGTTGACTTAAGAAAATAATTAGCCGACGTTTTCACGCAAAGCCTGGATTAGACACAGAACAAACATCTATGTTCCTCACACAAATGTTCGTCCTGGGTGGGAATCGAACCCACGACCTACAGCGCAGAAGGCAGAGTTACTACCAACTGAGCTGTGAGACTGTCGAATCGTTTTACTTCACTGGAAGCTCCAACTCATTATAGGATTCGCATTGTCTATATCTGGCAATTGAAACATTATGTGACGTATTTGGAATGTAAAAATTGCAACCCTTTTAAACAATGTTTGATTTGCACTTAAGCGATGGTTAAGCGGATTTCGGTATATTGACACAATCTATCCAAATAAATAAAACCGTTACATTTGTTTCTAGTTTACAAAATCTAATCAGATCCGATCAGTGTTTTTTCAATTTCTGCCGAGTATTGCCTCGCATTGCTGTGTTCCAGTTTTAATGGTAATGGGCGTAATACAAAATAAAATATAAATATAAGTATATAAATATAAGGGCCAAATAAAAGTAGCATAACCTTTTTTTTTTTTACTCTTAGCCCCCGTCTGTGCTTCCTCAAAACTTGAACTGGGAGTCTTTGAGAGGAGAGTGAATTGATCACTCGTAGGCCAGCATGCTACATCGTAGACCGCATCACAAAACCAGGTGAAATTGCAGCCATTAATTTTTCTAACCTAATAATCTATACCTAATATCTAATTTTTTTAAACGTTTTTTAAGTGTTTTAGCGTAGTAATGGACAGACCTGTCGAAAGGCTGAACGTGAAATTGCAGGCGCATGAGATGTAACATCCCCGTCTCGTGTGATGGACGCAACGCAATGCGACTTGAGTCATCTCGTACTTTGGCGGAGAGGACTTGAGTCGTATTGCTGTTGTCTATGGGCGGCGGTTACCATTTAACATCAGGTGAGCCGTCAGCTCGTTCTATCACTAACATTACATAAAAAAAAGGCTTTGACAGTTCGAAGGTTCCCACAAAAAGGTCGCTTATACTAACCTTGTTTTAATGTATTGTTGAACCCCATACAAATTGTATAATTAAAGATTTAATCTTTATTTTTCTCGTTTTATTACAGTTTATTACTTCATTGGAAGTCGGGAGATATGGTTTAACATTGATTCGTCCGGTTGCATTTCCTGGTACGCTCTCTGATAAAATGAGGTTGAGGAAATGATTATTTGTATACATGGCTCACATCTCAGTCGGTAGCTCTGCCTTGTACTCTGTAGGTTGTGAGTTCGATTTCCACCCAGGAAAATATACTATGTGTGACGAACATAGATGTTTATTTTTCTGTTTTTTTTTTTATCTGTATGTGTGAATAATAAGAAATATAAATATTGCATCCGTTGTCTGGTTCCGCTGAATGTAATATCTACGAATATTTATTTAAGTACTTATCTCACGCACATTAGCTAGTCTGTATAACAATAAATATGTATGGATGGACACATCACACAGCGCCATCTAGTCCCAAATTAAGCATAACTTGACCTATGGGAACCAGGCATCAGAAAGGTTACCTTTATACGTTTTGTTGTTAAATTTTGACTTTGAGTTTGCCTGCATGGGTTCTCGTGATGGGTATTTCCATCCACTCTCACATTTCGGGAGTAGACTGATAAACATGCAGTGAGAAATAGGAATAAGTTATCGACACTTCTCTAGTGACCTGTACAGTAAGGTTACAGTAAGGTACGGTTCACATTTCGCGACCGTCGGCGTCGGGTGCAATAAATGTCAAGGTCCCTTATCGCATCAACTACCAATTAAACGTTCCAATAAATTATTTATCATAGACACTGTTTCCGGTTGTATGTAATAGCTATGTCATTAGTACTAGCTGTTGCCCGCGACTTCGCCCGCGTGGAATTCGGTATTATCACGCACCCCTATTTTACCCCTCGGAAAAGTAGCCTAAGTTACTCCTTGTTACATCAGCTATCTGCCAGTGAAAGTCCCGTCAAAATCGGTCCAGCCATTTCAGAGATTAGCCGGAACAAACAGACAAAAATTTTAATAAAATGTTATTTTGGTATATGTACCGTGTATACATCCATATGCACTTAGTAAAAAGCGGTTATTTTTATATTACAAACAGACACTCCAATTTTATTTATTTGTATAGATAGATTAGATATGTTCATATATCACGAAATAAATAGATAACACATTTATTCCGCACATAGGACACAAATACACAAAAGAGCAATGAACTAAAAAAACAAACAAGAAGTAAATAACAATATATACTAGCATATGCCGAGTAATTTTTACTCAGCGCTGGTTTTCAGCCAAAAACATTTCAGACATTGACGACACGAAATAGTCAACAAGTATTGTGGACTTTTCGGAGACTTTGTCTATCCCTAAAGTAAGCTTAGCATAGCTTCGTATCATTATCTATCATGGGAACCAAACAAGTGATATATAATATTTATATACTTTATTTTATTTTTGTAAATTCATATATATAATACATATTAACACCCACAGAACAAACATCTATGTTTCTCACACAAATATTTGTCCTGGGTGGGAATCGAACCCACGACCTACAGCGCAGAAGCTAGGGTTACTAACCAACTGAGCTACGAGGCCAGTCATAATTTACTTTTAATTGCAGACAAATATTTTTTCATACTAAGTCACCACCTCACATTACCAAACGCATTAAGAAACCTGTGTTATCATCGCTGTTACGGCCTCCACTTCGAAGAACTCTTCTGAATTCATGTTGTCCCGGTAGCTATGACTTTAGTTAAGTCGGTCTTTAATCCGGACTTAGCACGAGACCAATGGACCAAGACGAGATTAGCCAAGCTGAATAAAGGTTTATATTGTAGCCTACAGAGATTAAATTCGTTCGTCTTAAAACAGCACGGTAGATGTAAAACAGTGGAATCAGAATCTTATTACATTGACTCCATCGCTCAGATTTGATTGGTTGGCGTCTTTGTAATATTGAACGTTGGTTTAAACTTGAATATTGAAATCTTGACCTTATAACATACCAATATGGATGGCATTTACTTGCGAAGTATAATACAATGTTGCAAAACAATTGTTACAAAATGTCTACAATGAAATCACCACCTCAGCACCTTCGTAATACGATGTGATTTTAAATTTATGAATTTAATTTGTCAGCGATTGTACCTTACCGGGTGCGAAATAAGGTTTATTTTTCATTTGATTATTTCAATTTGGCACTGCCTCGACGATATGCCGCCCTGGTACTTGGAGTAAGATTTCGTTATTCGGAATGGTGACTTTGCTATGGTTCCCTTTGTGTCGGTTGCGTTGTTTTCAAAAGTAAGGCTGGATTGGTTTAATTTTAGTCCTATTTACTGAAACCTACGGAGAAGATAGGTTTGTCCCGAATTTTGTGTTGTCATTAAGCGTTTTTTTTATGTCATTATAGTGACAGAACGAGCTGACGGCCCACCTGATGTTAAGTGGTAACCGCCGCCCATAGACAACAGTAATACGGCTCGAGTCCTCTCCGCCAAAGTACGAGATAACTCAAGTCGCATCGCGTTGCGTCCATTACCCCGAGACGGGGATGTTACGTCTCATGCGCCTGCAAATTATTTTTTGCAATTTTTAGGTATTCAGTAGTTTTATTTCTAATTCAGTTATTTAATTTACTATCCTAAGCGCAAAAAATATACTTTTTTTTATATGATATAAATACAATTTATGTTATTATATTTACTCGACAGATTCAGAAAAAAAAATGTAACGTGAAGAAGTTAATTGTATTCAGCCCGTTAATAATCAAAGTTCAAGTTAATACCTAAATAAGGATACCATGAGAATAACTTCTTATTGGCAGACACGAAGTATGAATCAACAGATATTAGACATATGATATCCTACAGATAGCCTATATGATGCCTTTCGTAATCTTGCTAATCTTAGTTCGTTTCTTTAAAAACATCAGAAATGTGAAGCTACACATAATAAATAGTAAAACCGTCACATTTCAGCAAAAAATTAAGACATCTGCCGTGTGAATCGTTTATCATCGTTCATCATTTTGTATATACACCTCACTGATAAACATCTCTGGATAGTTAGCGCAGAAAAAGCATCCCGTTATAAATGATTTGTTAAAACGAACGCTTCCTTATTTTGATATAATTTTTTTAAGTTACAAGCGCTTTTAGCGTTTATGAACTACGTCTTTCATCATCTGGAGTATTTGTTTAATTGAAAAAGGGAACCTATTTACCCTGTACATTTTTTAGACATGCTTACTTTAGACCTGTTGTCCTATTGGATACTTGATCGCGGTTGCAGGAGAATAACAGAGGAGATGTGTTGATATCAAAATACCATGTTTTAATATTCTTACAATATTTTCCTTTCCCTGAAGCTCTGTGTACTGAACAGTGCATGCAAATTAGACTAATAAAAACCCAATAAGAATACTTACTATGGAATCTTTCTCACAGGTTCCCATCACAACATGTGATACAGCAAAAACTGAAACCGCTAGATACTCAAGGAAACATTTACGATGTTTCAAAACCTTTTTTTTTGCACTAAAAAGTCTACGGCTCAGCCGAATGCGCGACCACATTTCACACCCGGAAACGCATCCAAACTTTTTGCGGTTAACCTCTGTGGACTCGATTTATTATAAATCAGCGTCTTTATGGCCAGCACTGAAGAGCAGAAAACAACTTTGACATTATACTTAGTGATGCAAGGCGAAAACCGCAACGTGGTATTATAAAAAAATACGTTCAGTTTATAGCAACTTTAACTGGACTCAGTAAAACTTATTTTACAACATTATTCATATGTTGGATTTTGGTGGATGACATGTTGCAACGAATTTTTTAATGTCGCTTGCATATCGCATACTAATGAGTTCAAGATTTCAGATTAAGATGATTTAATATTCGGTCGATCTGTCTGTAGTTAAATAGAACGTGTTTATAGTTGAATGCTGTTTATAGACAAATTCAGCACATTCTAAGAATGAGTTCTTGAAACGATGATCATTGGTTATGTAAAACCAAAGGTGTGCAAATATATTTGCAACGCCCTCGGTATTACTCTGTATAAAAATATAAATAATAATAAATATATAAAATCTGTCGTCTGCTAATCTTCGAAATATCTGGACCGATTTCTCGGGACTTTTTCTGACAGATAGCTGGTGTTATAAGACAGGCTATTTTTCAGTCTAGCGTCCAAATTTAAATAAAATAAAAAAGTCGATGATTTTATATAATGGCAAATAGATTTGAAAACAATTTGTCTACATAATTGGTCAAAGTCAAAGTCAAAAACGTAACATAATGAAATAGCTTGGAAATGTCAATAATATACAATACATAAGGTCACGCGTACTTATCGCGAAGTTTGACGCCTGTCCAAGAACAGTCAAGAGACCCGTAAAGGAGGGCTTCCTTTTTGGAATAATATAGTTTTCACTTTCGAGTCAATATTCATTCTCGAAGTATACCAGAAGCATAAAATAGTTATTTAGAATCTACACTAATATTATAAAAATAATTGGGTAATCTGTGGAACTAATTATCTAATTCTAATAATTTTTCACATGCAGAAATTTATATTATATCTGTATAATATACACTACATTTTATTGCGATAATAACTAATCCATATTATTTATTTACCTTTATCTATATTGGTCTAAGCGTTCAAACTCACGCTGGCAGTCTTGTTAATAATATTTTCGTTCAAAAGTGCCTTGAGCGTTCTAAGGCGATGTTATCACCCGCAGGATGGTCATTCGTCTCGGGCGACGAGCGCTACGTAATGTCCGACGGTATCCTGTACTGAGAGTACATACAAGTTGGGCAATTTAAACATGGAAGTACCTACTCGTGAACTGCCCGGACTGCTCCGCAGGTTTAGGGGAGCAATGACCTATATCCTAGTCGGACTCCAACACGGAACAACGTTTCAACTACACCAGCTCTCTGTAACCATACTAAACTTTATTTTTTGTGTATTAGAATCCAGTTCTAATCATAGATTTCAGGATGTATTTCCGAACGAAACGGTCATAAGTCAGTTTTGGCGGTAATTCCAAATTGATTCCTATTGGAGCGCGCTTCGTTTGAATTTCTAACGTTCTTATTGTTGATAAATGACGTTTGTGATGTGGATATTGAGAAGTTTATGTTTTTTAAGAATTTATACCCGCAGCGGTGGTGCGTTGCTCGGTTATTTTTAACCAATCCAAAAGTTTATTACATACGCTTACGCAATTAATAGGAGTTTTTATTGGCCCGGTAAAGGACTAAAAGTGTTTGATCGAGGCGAAGCCCCGTGTATTAGGGAATAAAGCGTACATGTCTACAATATTGTTTGATCATTCCTATTTTGTGATACTGAAATTACAAATATAACCGCAATAAAACAGTGGGAGATCCACCTGTAATGTTTTCTGCATATATTTAAGTGTATTATTATAGTTGGTTATTCAAAATATGTATTAATTTGTGACAAAAGGTCAAAGGTTTTTTATTTCATCAAATAACCCTATATTTATAAAGTAAGTGTTCGAAAACTTGATCACATTTTCAATTCTAAGTCGCTTGTATTCTTTCAAATTATAAAAGTGAAGGTAATGCTGTCATTAGAAACGTTTGCAGTAATGGACTGTGAAACAAAACAATAATAAAAAAAAAAATTACACGTTTTCAAGTATATGGTTTTAACTTTGTATGATTTTTTTTCTAGTATATGGGTTAACTTTAGATATATTTAAATTGTTTTTATTTATTACAAAAAGTTATTTTAATACTAAACTGTTATTGAATACATCAAGTTTATACCAAGACCTCCGCCCCAACGTTATTAAAGCAACAGAACTTGAAGTTCCGAGGAAGTATTGCGTCCATATCTATGCTCAAGCACTAATACATTACTGTGTTCCGGTTTAAAAGGTGTGGGTGCCGGTGAAATTACAGGCACATGAGACATGACACCGTCACGTCTCAATAGTTACGGGCGCATACGATGCAACCTGTCTTATTATACCTAAATAGCGGAAGACCCAAGTCGTATTGCTGTTATGGGCACAGTTCACTTAACATCAGGTGGGCCACCTGCAAAATCCGCAACATTATCACATAAAAACCTGATGTTGAGTAATGGTGCTGTATACGATGGTATGGTTCCCTATGAGAGACATAGGTACTCACTCTTCTCTTATAGGCATAGCCTTAGCCCACTGCTGAGCACAGGCCTCCCAAACAATCTATCTCCTTAATTCCTCAAATAAATGCTCAAAAAACTAATTAGGCATACTCGTACCACTTATTGTGCCTGTATATATAAAATAATATCTAATAAAAATATATATTATATTGGCTGACAATTCCCACAGCGCCATCTAGCCCCAAACTAAGCATAGCTTGTACTATGGGAACCAGACAACTGATAGAATACATATATACTTCTTTTTTTTGTAAATACACACTTATAATACATATTAACACCCAGACAAAGAACAAACGCCTATGTTCGTCACACAAATGTTTGTCGTGGGTGGGAATCGAACCCACGATGTAAGAAGAAAGAAGAAAGAAAGAAAAAGTTTTTATTGACTCCACAATAAAATATACATTTACAAAATTACAAATTATAGACCAAAAAACAAACAAAGAAAAAATTATACAAAAACATAAAAACAAATCTCAAAGAAATATAAGCTATAACTAGTGTCCGGAGTCAATAGGCACATGTACAGCGGGGAAGGTAGGGTTACTAACCAACTGAGCTGATAGGCCAGTCAAATATAGACCAGTCAAACTATATGACGTTACATCTTGTGGTTCCTTCATCGTTTCACCGTGGTGATAAAACGAGATGACAGCCTGGTGGCACTGACCCCGAGTTTCAATCCGGAGGTCGCCGGTTCAAATCCTGACGTGCACCTATGAATTTTTCGACTGAAAGATATATGTGCATAATACCAAGTTCTCAAAACGGTGAATGTGGTTTGTGCTGCAATTGGTCTACGTAAACAGTAATTTTTTGGCGTAGCAAGAAAATAAGATTCAATAATATTAAACGAATAAGTTAATAATATGAATTATTAATATAATTATTTAGAGAATAATATAATTTATAATTCACATTACCCCTTGGTATCCCTTAGAGCAACCTGTATCAGAAGTAGCAGCTATCCTAAGTACACTGCGCTTCGCTCGCTGTGCTGGCTGTGATTCCTTCTGCGTGTACAAAGATCCTTGAACTCAGTATTTGAGCTTCGCTACGGAAGTTGAATGCTCCTACTATTGCATCCTTTATATAACAAGATCTATCACATTTTGGTTATTAAAAAAAAACATGCGTTATTATATTTTACTTTGTATTGCTTTGGTTATTAGTTCTTAGTTGTTTATCGTTGTGAAAACATAAAGTAAAAATTTTCTATAAAACAATGTGAAATATGAAATGTAACTATTTAATTTCACTTTGAAATAACGTTATTTGTTAATAAATTGTTATTTTTGATTGTTATATGTAATTTATTTCTGTTCGTTTGGGAGATTAAGTTAGTAGGGCTCAAGCTCAGCCATGTTATTTGGGTAACACAAGATTTTTCATAATTTTAGCAATAGTTGACTGAGTTATTCGTGCGAAATCAATGTTGTTAGTGAGCCCACTACTTGTCATGTCTGCGTTCCCATTATAATGTAATGTAAAAAATGTAAACACAAGGTGAGAAAAATGCTTGAATCTATGTAATTTACATACGAATTTTGTAAATATGTACACATCATGAATTAAGGTACCTATAATGGATACACTTTATAAATACTTAGGTGTGGATTGAATTAAAAAGTTAATTTTGGATAAAAATAGGATGAACAGCTATGTATTACTCTTTCGGTGGTGATTAAATTAAGGGGTTTAGTGATCATGAAGTTAAGCCAAGAACATGAAAAATTATAACTTAATTTTCTATCGTGCAATCAAAGTAAGGACAAAGATGTAACAACTTATGACAGTCATAAAGGATTTCTGTATATGCGACAATATAACAGAACCATGAAATTAATGATATCTTATTTCTTATTCATATATGTACAATATGAAAAAAAAAAAAATTTTTATGTGACTCGAGTTGACCTGATGTTAGTTGGTTAGATGGTAACCGCCTATAGACAAATATTACAATATTCATATGCAATAAAAAAGAAATAGAATATTTTAATCAGTTACCCTCGTTTTTACAAAATAAAACGCGGCTTATCAACATATATAACCATCGTCTTCATTACGAGAAAAATCCTAATCAATCTACAAATTTCGAACGAGTCCAGAAAAAAAATATGGCCGCTGTTAATGACCTCATTCAACCTAAATAGGTCATTTCACCCCGTGAGAGGTCGTTCACATGTAACAGGACTCGGTTTTTTGAAGATTGTGTTGGGACTCCATTTTTTATCATCCTAGCGACCGATTTTAGAGTGTACCGTTAAATTGGGGCACACACGGGATCATGATGGAGGGATAGGGTCAAAAACATTTTGTTTGTGAAAAGAATAGGACTTCTCTGAGTCAAAGTCAAAAACGTTATTTACATAGAATTCATAAAATGGCTTGAAAACGTCAATAATATTCAAAACAAGCGTACTTATCGCAAAGTATGACGCCTGTTCAAACCCTATCCGACCCTCCATGGGGTAGTACAGACAAGAAACCCCTAATGGAGGGATTCCTTTCTTTTGGTGAGCACGATACTTTTTTCTCGTAAGCAAGACTACTTTTAAAACTGCATTTTTCTATTAATTCTGGTAAGTTTTATTCGAATACAAGACTTGAAAACTGCATCTTGTTAATAATTCTGGATTCCGCAGAACTCGCCCTTCTTTACCTACTTCAAGTACATTTTTAATAAAATTATTTATTCCTGTTATTAATTTACCCACTTGTATTATAAATTCTCGCATTCATCAGCTAATTACAGAGATGCCAAGATCAATTATCAGGACTGTGTTATGAATTTGCTTGAATGCAAAGGACGAATGTAGCTTGATCGAGTGAAAACACTATGAAAATCTTTGTATACTACAAATTTTCATATATTGGCTATGTACATTATCTTAATGTTGAAATGCCATTATTTTTATTTGACTAAGTGAAGTAAAGATAAAGATAGTTTATTTGCTTGAGCACAATGTAGATTACACAGATGTTAATAATATTTTAGTTTTAATGATGTTCTACTAGATCATAGTATATTAAGCATCAATCTACCAATCTGGTGCCCATAGCACAAGCTACTCTTAGTTTGGGGCTAGATGGCGCTGTGGAAATGTACACCAGTAGGTATTGTTTTAAAACTTTGCATACGTCACATGAATATACGAGTTGTATCTTAATTAAAATGTAGATTAAACTAACTGATTAAGATATGATGTTATCTTTCAGTCAATTGCGGTTATGCTAACCATTTATTTAATGTCAGATAGGTTTATCGAAAAACATTTTGTATGGTAATGTATTTACAAAATTTTACGTAACATTAAGAATAAAATATGTTTTCACTAACTCGTTTATTGTGGGAATAAGATTTGTAGGCACGAGTTATAAGTCAAAACAGTAACGAAGCATAGGGTTATAACCTGGCGTACTCTAATTACTGACTGAGTGGAAAATTCCGAGTTATTGGTATATTAAATAAAGCATTGCTACACTTATTAGCATGTTTTGTTAAGATGCCAATAATATTAACGAGATGCCGTTAATTTCATCAGATTTACAAACGTCATTGTATGTCATCATAATATGACATCCATTCAAATAATTAAGGTTAATTACACTAAATATAATCTTTTTAACCTACTTAGTAAAACTTTGATTTGACTTATATTATCCCATGCGCCAGATTCTTTAAGAGATTGTTCATAAAAGTGATCTTAAGTTATCTCCTATAATATACAAGATAACTATAAAATAAAACTCAGAATAACATATGCAAAGGTTGCAAGAAGGTCAGTGTGTTGTTGCATAAATAACGTATCGACAAGTGCGCGTAATTACTATTCTTATGACACTGACATTCAGTCACGTTGGTATTTTGATATTATAAACAGTTTCAGCAGCAATTTTAATTACGTAACCCGAGTCCGAGCGCAATAAGGATTTCGTTGTAGTTTTTGATAGGCTTGTACAATGTTTAAATGTGAAAGAAATATAGATAAGTATGTATTTGACTGGCATGACTGGTATTTTGATTGGCCTCATAGCTCAGTTGGTTACCCTGCCTTCTGCGCTATACGTCGTGGGTTCGATCCCCACCCAGGACAAATATTATGTGACATTTGTAATATTGATGTTTGTTCTGTGTCTGGGTGTTAATATGTATGTATTTACAAAAGAAAAGTATATAAGTATTATATCAGTTGTCTGGATCCCATGATACAAGCTATGCTTTGCTTACTTTGGGGCTAGATGGCGCTGTGTGAAATGTCTACCAATATTTTAATATTTTATTTATTATGTTAAAAATGTTGATAGAAATTTAACACGGAGCCATCTAGCCCCAAAGTAAGCATAGTATTTATCATCGGAACCAGACAACTGATATAATACTTACACTCGGACACGGTTATATAACTATGAACATTAATTTTTATATGGAACGCGCGACTCAAGCTTAGGCGGACGTATCGTCGATATATCCCTAGACAAATCCCTGTATTGTGCATCGTGTGCGGGACGCGGGCCTTCCGCATTCCCCGCGCCGCGCCGACCCACTGCGCCAGTGCCCGCGTATCCCTGATCCTGTCGAGGCGAGGGGTTGCCAGCTATCGATAGTTTTTATCGATGTGGTCTAGGAATCTGGCAGACGCAATGCCGTAGGCCGGGGTATTTTATTAATCGCAGCAATTTCATCCGCGCAGGGTGTTCCGAGCTAGTATATGTTTCTTTTCTCTAGGGGAATGTTACTTTAACATAAGTTTCGTCCTGTATTGTATACAAAAGGCAAATAATAGGTTTAGTTATTGGGACGTATTATGATTCTCAAAATCTTAAGACTAACGGACATATTTCTGAATATATCATCACATAATCAAATAGCTAAACTGATTTTATGACATTTCATTTCATTTTATGATATTGGATATTTATTCTCAATTAAAGTAGTTAAATATTAATTTAAAAGATATCATTACTTGATCTTTAACCAATGTACAACTTGCATTTGTCTTCTATGTAAGTGAAGCAGAGCCTCAACCTTAAATTATAAGAAGTATTCTTGCTCCATACCTTCATTCTGTATAATTCGTTGTCAGTATACTATATTATAATCTAATAAAATAAAACTATATTATATCCAGACACAAAAACAATGTATTTGTAGACATTTAACACAGCGCCATCTAAACCTGTCCCGTAAGCTCTGTAATAAAGAGAAATGTAACCTATTTTATATACCTTTGCGTCGTGGTGTACTTTGTTTATGTTAATAATAATATATAATAATAAAAACTTTATTGGGAACAAACAAAGAAAAGACACATTAAGAAATAAAATGTTAGCGACGAATGGCAAAAAGTACAAACAACTTATCTAATATTTAACACTAAAATTATTCATTTATCTAAATGTTTTCGTGTTGTACTGGGAAACGTGTCTTCCCATTAAAAAATTTTTAACCTGTCACCTAACGTATTGATAGAACTAATCCTATGTTGGTTCAGCCATCGGTTTATGAATAACTATATCTCGTTTTTTTTTTATAATTCACCAGCGTTTGCTATTTACATCGATAATACCAAACACCCTAATCCCATCACTATCGATATTTAACGGGCCCCAACCCTACGTAGCTAACATGGGTACCGCTAAACGATACATCAAAGATTAGTGCCTATGTTACTCACGTTTAATCTGTGGCACGTAATAGCTTATTAAAGGTACAGTACTATCAGTGGAATGTAGAACTAACGGCGCGTTCTAACTCTTCCGTTTGATGCCAGCCTGGTAGGTGGCGTTCGATTTGATAATATATTTATAATTATAATTAATATAATGTATTTATAATATATAATGTTATAAAAAATAATAACAAATGAAGCATATTAATTTATAATAAAACAATTTACAAAGACATGTATGTACATAATACATATTTACAAAATAATGACACTAATTGAGCTATGCAAATGCCGGGGTTCCAACGATCTATAGACAGCTCGACTGATGTTAATCACTGAGATTGTAGAATACATATGATTTTACTACATGAATTTGTATTATTTTAACCCTAGATTAATGAACTATCCTACAGTGACTTTGTTCGGTAATATTACGAAAGAGCTGATGGTTCACCTGGTTTTAAGTAGTAACCTCTGCCCATATCAAGCAATCCGACTTGGGTCCTCTCATACCTTGGTACAAGACCCAATCGCATCGTATGGGCCTGTAACTCTGAACTAATTCGAAAAAAATACGACATGGTAATATAAGAAAATCGTTACTACAAGTCCATTCCAAATGGCATGGCTCTCAAACCGCTTGCTGGCGTAAAGTGCTACGCCTTTACGGATATTTTGAGCAATCTAGATTTAATTCGTTTGTTTTATCTATACAAATAAATAAAATTGGAGTGTCTGTTTGTAATATTAAAATAACCGCTTTTTACTAAGTGCATATGGATTTATACACGGTACATATACCAAAACAACATTTGAGTGTGCGATTTCATTGCTCTCAAGTGTATCTGCATTGATATCCAACGCAGTTAAGATCGGGAGCTCGTGTTACTAAGTTTTATGAAGAATTTTGGGATCACTTAATAAGCTTAAAAGTAATTGGTAAATGGGTGTTAATATGTTATATATCACATGTCCGTATTTACAAAAACGTATATATGTATTCTATCAGTGGAAGAAGTAAGTAAGTTAAAGTAAGTTCTGATAGTACCAGCTATGCTTAGTTTGGGGCTAGATGGCGCTGTGTGAATTGTCCACCATGTTTATTATAAATTATAAAAAAAATAGTATATTAAGCAAAATATATATATGTGTCATAAAAACCACCAGTACTTGTAAAGTCATTTCGTTGTTAAAATAACAATAGATCAAGCGAATACTTGCATTATTATACTGCAATAAAAGTGCATAATTTGCATATACGTGCGTGTAGATAGTGGGTGCCAGTGCAGCTACGTTCTAACGGCGAATTTTACAATTGAGGATATGCAAAATGTATAGTTGAGGCTTTTCATTTATTTATTTAATTTTAGTTGCTATTATGCTATTTCTGTTTGACGCCAAGATTTAGCATAAATTAAATTTTGTTTTCTACCAAAATAAGGTAGTTTAACCAGATAACTCAGCTTCCTGGGGTGTTGGAAACTGAAACCCATTGCATTTGTAGGTACTCGTATATACGCTTTATACTCAGTTGGTAGTAACCCTGCCTTCTGCGCTGTAGGTCGTGGGTTCGACCCCACCCAGTACTAACATTTGTGTGACGAACATAGATGTTTAATCTGTGTCTGGGTGTTGCAATGTATTATATGTATGGATATACAAATAAGTATGTAAGTATTAAATCAGTTGTCTGGTTCCCATGATACAAGTTAAGCTTAGCTTACTTTGGGGTTAAATGGCGCTGTGTGAAATTTATTTATTTATTATTGGGAATAAATTATAAAAACAGCAAATTCATATATGTATTATAAAAGAAATTTATTATCCCTTAACTTAATCCATAATCATCGCATTAAAACAAAATTCCGATATACTAGGGTGGGATACTTTCTGGGCCTTTGTTTCCAATCCAACCTATTCCATCTCATTCAGTCTTAGCTGGCAACACTTTCTGAATATAAAGAATAAAGTGAACGGCTAAAGGACCCACATCCAAGCCTAAAAGAATGAACCAATGATCTATGAAATACATAATTTTTTTTAAATGAATTAATAATATATTGTTTTTATATAATATTTTATATAATAATATATTATAAGTTATTTTTTGACTATGAATGAAAATAAGAAAATAAACAGATGTTAAGTTTAGAACTAGATATTTTCTGAAACCAAACTTTTGTCTTGTTCTACTGATTTTAAGCTGCATTCTCTAAATCAAAATAAAAAACATTTATCTTTTTTGAAATAAATTAAATGTTATTTGGATTTTAAGAATGCACTACAAAAGGTTACTTAATTGCATAAATAAAAAATATAGCAATGAGCTTAATTTTAACACAGTCTTATCTACATTTACGAAGTTACATACAGTTTATATTTAAAAGCATTAATTCATTAAATGTTAATTCTTAAGAATAAAAGAAGCACAGATTAAAATTTGCAACTCTATTTACAGTTTATAAGCTGAAGGACATGGTAACTCGAATTATGTCGGAAGTCGATAAGTAAGTATTAATAACTAACGTATTAAACGACTTTACCACACAAAATCATATTTTATATTATTTCTTGTTTATATTTTTTTACACGGTAAATTCCTTTCACTATTATCGGAACGTGCTCAAAAATGAACAACAGCTGTCGTCTCATTTACTCTTATTAGTTAAAGAGAGACGACATAGTTATCAACGCCTTCAGTTTCATACGTCGTAACAACACTAACTACTACTGTCATTTCATTTACCCTTATTCGTTTAGAGAGAGACGAACATAGTTAGCCATCAAGGCCTTCACTCACATACATTAAAGCTAAAAATATGAGCGATTGAATGAAATTTATGCACGTAGTGAAAATTTCTACAAGAACAGACTATACTATCCAATATATAATTTTCTAGTGTTAAAAACAAAATCAATAGCTATTTAATATTGATTTATATTTTTTGCATATAAATAGATAATAACAAACCCCATTCAAATACTTTCAATTAAAATGTGATTTATTTGGATTATATAGACTCTCTCATTAAATAGTGCATATGAGTATCCCAACTGCAAATGGGGGCCAGTTAGGCCAAAACAAAGAGGTTATGGCAAAAAACTGTATTCCGTTGTTTATGGTTGTATGCGATTGGCTGTTCTCATAGCCAAATAGGTTGACTTTGGTAGTATTTTGGCTTTGTTTTCAAATCCTCATTATAGCTGTCAAGAAGATATTTTAATTTCCGTCACAAACTCGCATCCGATTAAAAAGTGACTTAGCCCATGTTTGAAGTTGTAATACTCATATTGTACGAACGCTAAAGATCCACTAAAGAGGTTGCTACTTGTAAGACTGCCAGAGGTTGTGTTTGATACCATTATACTGTTTTAGTCGATTTACATAATAATTTTGAAATGTTGCAAGGGTTAGTACCATAAATTATACATTTTCTTATTACTAAACATATTAAAAAGGTCTATTTTCGAAGGTTTCTCAAAAAATATACAGTCTAAATGAAGAAAACCAACAAAAACCCTTTGCCTCTTTTTGCTTGTCATTTGTTTCCTTATGTATAACATATTTAAGTTACTTCATTGATACACCCAGCTTGCGAGAATTTACTATTCCTAGTCGAGATGAGTTTGTTCCCACTAGAGAACATAGATTAAAAAGCGTTGAGTGATGATGAATGTAATAATTTATGTAGTTTCTACTAAATACGAACGAATGAATGAACAACTGCCCCAAAATAATGCTTGATGAAATATGAAATGCAAGATGATGTAGTCTTACTAAATGTATCAATAAAGAAACTGTTAAAAGGTAAAATTAAATACAACATTAAAAATAATTTTAAATACAAATGCATAAAGATATGTGCATTATTTCACGAGAAATTCAGTCGTTTACAGCTTAACCTATGAGTATTCACTTTATATGTTTTAAGTAAATTTCTAATATAATAAAAATATTTTGATATACATCCTTGTGACGAAATGTGTTGGGAAGCCGAAGCTCGAAGCCATGGTCGCTCTCAAATCTGGAAAGATACAAAATTGTGTTATAGTAAAAATAAAGATTAATTTGTGAAAATCTTAAAAAATTAAGCTCAAAATAAAGAGAATAGCAAGTTCAAATGTTGCCAATATGCAAAATACCTAACGTTGCGTCTCAACATCCGCTTCTAAGCTGATATTTTATTTTCAGTAACATTAAAGGTGTACTAAATTGTTTTATGCCAAAAGGGCACAATACATTTTTTGTTTAAAAACGTTGAAAGATAATAGTGTCTAAACTTGACTCGTTTTAAATGCTGCATGCCAGGTGGTAAGCAGTTTGCATGTCTTTTATTTTTCAGATGTACTTGGATATAAATATGGTGCTAATATTGAGACGAATTTAATATGCTTGCAAAATTGTTCGATAAGTCTTTTTATTAAACAATCATTCTATTTTTTTTCATAATGGGATATGCGTATTACTTAATACTATGTAAAATATGTTTTATAACTTGAGGTTTAAATGTAGGCTAAATTTAGTTTGTTACACATTTAAGTCCTCCATGATAATTCACTAGCAGATCACGATTTGAAATGACTAGTTTGTACACGGCTGCAATCATACACACGGCAGGAAAGTATGACTAGGTATATTTAGTCGGCCCATAACAACCGATGCGGCTGGGGTCCTCCCCTACTAGGTACGACAAGACAAGACCCAAGTCGCATCGTATGCGCCCGTAACTCTGAGACGTGTAGGTGGAGTCTCATGTGCCTGTAATTTCACCTAATTGTAATTTTAGCTCTTTCAAAATAATTACTAATTACTTTGTTAATATAAATGCATTTAAATTTGAATATAAAATTCTGAACGATGTGTAAATATCGATGTCACAATGTCTATGAATATGTAAGTTACGAAGGCGGCATTCTTTGATGGGCACAAACAAAGAAATTATCGTAAAAAGTTGTACTTCGCAAAAAAGGAACAATTCCGACGACCACCTCGAACGAGCCCGAATCCATTGCGCATTTCAAGGATATTGTAATTTTTTTGCATAGGCAAACAAATATTTTAACAATTCGCCGTGTTGCAAAAAACTTATCATTTGTTTATAACATTTTTTTTATCTGTTTGCGCAATGAATTGTACAGCGCTATTGTTGATTGCCGATGTTTTAGGACCTTAAGTGCTCACCACACTGCGACACAAATGACCAGGAATATTTTTGTATATTTCATAAAAACTGTCGGACCTTTGTGATTGACTTTAACTAGACATATTTCATTTTAAAACCAGACAATGCAACATCTGTTTGTTAATTTAATTGAAACACGAAGCGTTTTAATCTCCATGCAAGTTACGTCCATTTTCATAAAATTATAAACATAAATTTTTTATCACCGGTAAATTGAATTTTTACATAACGCAGAATGTAATCAATAAACGCAGTCACCATTTTTTTTAATGCAAATTCTAGCCCGCCATTTTACTTAATAACCTATTCAGTAGTGAACTATTAAATGTAGCAAGACACATTCTGTATACAAAGGATCTAGTTTTAGCACGAGACATCCAATTATAATATTCTGATAAAGACACTAATTATAATAGAAGTGTACTGTGCGTATGTCTCGGGGCAAAAAACTGGGAAATTGTTCGCCGCCATTTGCCCCAGTGCACCGGCTAGTGGTCATCCTTGGCGTCCAGTCGCTGCACCTGCTATTGTTCAATTAAACCTGGCGACACATTGCCACGAATAATACCTGAAGCCGCATGCATCTACCGTGTATCGTGTTTTATCGTCATTAGTCTAACATTGGTACCGCCAGTCGATAATAGATGGCGCTGAGCGACCAAAATATCAACTACATTTCCAATTAATTTTACTTCCTCAAACTTGATGATATCTTGTGTTATCATAAAATTAGCTAATTCATCTCTATCATTCATTTATCGTATCAAATTCCGCACTCATCTCGAGACTGCTCGGATCGTCAACTAGAACATCGAGTACCAGGCAATCATAAATTCTAAGGTGGTTATATTACATCACACAGATTACAGCGTTAACCTCCTCAGAATTTCTGAAGACCTTGTATTAGTGTAAGTCGCATGAAAGGACTTACACAGAACCGTGACTGGCCAGGATTAGCAAGCACCATTATATAGTTAGCCCATAAATATGCTCCAAAGTTTTAGTTGGTCTAGATTTCTGAACCCACACACAACCTCCTTAATAAGAGCATCGTTCTTAGAACATGTTAATGGTTAATGAATATTTTTAATTAAACAGTTTTAACAAGTCATAATTTGTTTCGCAGCAGGTTAAGGAATGGTGAACGCGGAAGAGATTCCCCATTATGTTTTTAAGATCAAGAAAATCGAGTTATCTTCAGCTTATTACGGGGAGCCGCGGTACCAGGGCGCCTGAGATTGCAAGAGGCCAACCTGTGACGTACAACTTACCAATGTGTAGCGTGTACGTACCTACACACAGACGCAAAAATTCGTGGGCATGCTTCAGTGTTGGTGAGCGTCACAATCGCTAACGATGTTTTAATTCTGTTTTCATGTCCAAAACATCCTTTTGTAAATTATGTGCTAAACGATCTTGATGTAAGTCATTTTATTTTGCATAATTTATCATTTCAACTTATGTTTTTTTCTATACCCATGGAAAGATGGAGGATTTAGTGCAGCGTAAACCAACTTTTTCTAATTCGTAAGGTTGTCGCTCCCGTGTGGGGGCAAGCGCGCCTCACACGGCTGTTCGTTGCCTCAGAACTGCCTATGCGGAAACAACTTTGCTATTAACACACGTTCCCTACTATGAGATACTGCCACTTATGCACGTACACACCCGTCATGTACAAGCGTCGTACAAGAAAAGCGTTTTCACTGCACACTGCTGAGCACCTAGTTTTCACGGCGTAAACACGCGCCATACACGTGCAGTTTACGTGTGTGTACCCGATTTTCTACACGCGAAAGTCGATGTGGTGTATTTTCAAATTCGTTAGTGAGCTGTATCTATCTACTAGGCAAGCAGAAAAGCCGTGGAGATATCGCGGCCGTAACACGTGCTTATCGCACCGTTTTTTGTCTGTGTGCGTTAGGTATTTAATACATTATGACGTAGAACGAGTGTGTGCGAGTAGCACACAAGATAGGTTTAGAATTATATTGTTAAAATTTATTTCATTGGAGCTGTTTAGGTGCGTGTTCATTCGCAAATAAATGTGATGTGATAAGGTAGATGCACCTCGCGAGTTGATTGAACGCTGCGATCTTCTGATCTCCTAGTGTTGGCGGTTGATGCAGCGGTGTCAATGACATGATGAATGACGAATGACCATTATGAAAAAAATGAGGAAGTGTTCTTTACAATACCTATTTGAGGTTTAAAGTGCTATGTTAAATCTTCCGACAGTCGTGACATTTATATTGTCACCAAATTAATTAAGTAAATACCCAATTTAACAAAAATCTTAGCATTCAACCATAAAACTGATGATTAACAGAAGATTTACAGTAAGGATTTTGTGACAGTTTACCCTGAGACGCGCTATTATACCACTTTTGTTATGATGTTGACCTCACAATAATGTTGATCGCTTTTAATTGATAAGACAAGCTTGGATTAAAATTAAATTACTAAAACTTTAAATACATTTTTGTATAAAACAATTTAAGTACTATGTATATTAAAACTACTTAAAATGTATATATTCTTCATGAAAATTTGTGTAGAACAGGCGTCTGGGATCACGTGATATATATTTATTTACCACATAATTTGACATTCCATTTAAATGATTCTTTCTAAAAGCGTTACAAATTATCTAAAGCGCGAATAATGTTTTACATTTTTTTGAGAGATTTGGCTCAAACTCAATGTATTTCGTCGCCATTACCAATCAATCAAACGGTATTGGTAATAACTAAAAATACGCGAAATTAATAAATATGTACCAGTAACATGGATTTGCAACTTACACTTATTAAAGTTATGCAAAGTCTTAAGCAATGTACGACCAGACCAGTATACAGGGTGTCTCAGTGTGGAATGTAAGTGCTATCCATCGTTAGTCTTATTATTCGTATTATTCTATTTATTTAGTATTATATCAGTGACAACTTCCTATTATTTCTTATTTCTTATTTCTTTATAATTCCTTTGAATTATTGCTAACTCATTGAGTCTTACATCCTATACAATCTGCATCCAGTAATTTAAAGGAAAACATTTGACCCAGTTCCTTACTTGACATTTTGTGACATTTGCGTTAAAAAATGAATTTGTCACTTAATTCTCGAAATGCAATTTTGGCTTAATTTTGTAACTTTAATTACATTTTGTGCTGAAGGTAATAAAGTTTGGTCATTCTGAGTTATCTTGTGACATTTTCATAATTACTTACTTCAATTATTATAATCAGTAGTAATATTATGTTCAATTATATAACTGGATTTTAACTGTTGAAAAGGAAACTGTTTCACTATACATACAATCACGCCTATTTATTTCCTTGCACGGGTAGGCAGAACCTCAGGCCAGTTTTCACATTGTGGGTATCTGGCTATTTGGAAACGTAGACGTGGTGGGCTTATTTCAGAAATTACTTCGCCAGCCGGGCTAAAGGTTTTCTATATTAAATTTCTTTACTGATAAGGAGTTTAATTCTAGCTCGTTCAAGTTCAGGCTGAGGTTCTTCGTTAAAATGTCAGGGACATTGTTATTAGAAATAAGAATTCCATTCGCTAACGAAACTATCATATGTGAAACTTCTGTAATTTAAAACAGAAAAAATGAAAAATTACTCTTTTAAACTGATAATAATACTTTCATTTATTAGTCATAAGTTTGCTAGATTTTATGTGGGTGGGAAGGAGCAGATGGCCCACCAGATTAAGATTATTAACAGCAACTGGTCAGTCACATCACTTTGTGCCTGTCATCTTGGGGCGTGAAGAAGGAACATGTTTTTGGCTGAAAATCAGCGCTGAGTATTCTCATCATATGCTCTGCCATCCTTTTTTACAGCACTTATATTAATAAAAATAATATAGATAATTTTATTTCCGATAATAATCCATAGGATAGTCAAATACTGCGGTTACAATTAATAATCAGAAATAAAACAAAACACTAAAGCGTGGTACGGAAAAATAATATTAAATAATTGATTTACATTAAAAGTCAAACGGTGTTGGAAATCCGTTTGAGTTTTGACGAAAATAATTATACGTATTATCATTAATAGCTACTTCACAGGAATGCATTCCGCCTTACACCCTATATAATCTGGTATTTAACGCGGAAAACGTCTGACCCAGTGATTTACTTGACATTTGCGTTCAAAAAATGGATTCGATCACTTAATTTTCGTAATGTCATTTCGGCTGAAGTTGTTTATGTAATGTTTAAATAGCTTTCGTACTGACGATTGGGTTATTGTTTCTATTCTGAACGTCTCATGTACCTAGTTATTATTAATAAACGGATCATGAAATAAATTTATTGAAAAATATAAACAAATATTATAATACTTTAAATAAGAAATTTTTAGTCGACGCACAGATTTCCCAGATGCCAGATAGATAATTAATATAGTTTTTAATTAGTATTTCTTGTCTAAAAATAAAAACCTAGGCTACCTTTTTTTTTTTTGTTGTGGAGAAATGCACTCGCATACCACCCAGCCACGGGGAAACTGAGTGGTTATGTGGGACTAGGAGTATATACCCACTAAAACTCCACGGTGTCCGCCTCTGCCGCTTAGTGGCGGGAACACGGGGACGGTGTACTCTTCCGTGAACCCACCGCGGCTGTCTGTTCCCAGACCCTCCGCTGATGTCTCCATCCTCCTGGGTACGACGCGCCGGAACACACGGCACGTCACAACCACCTCGGGACCATGATAGCCAAAGGGCGTCCGACGACCCCGTGTCAAGACGCCCGAGGTCCCCCTGCGACGGGTCAGTTCTGTGGCCCCGTCGCCTGCCACTGCGGCCGCAGAAGATAGGGAGAGCGGCGCGGCGCTATACCTCGCTATACCGACACTCCTCTTCCCCTGCGGCCCAACCTAGGCTACCTAATGTCCTCAAAAACCTCACAATGTATTCCTAACACAGTTTCGAGAACTTGGTATTGCGAACATAAATTTATCGAGCGAAAAAGCTCAATGTGCCCAAAAAAACCAGCGACCCCAGGATTGAAACTCCGAGTATGTACTCTACATCTAAACCACCAATCTCTCAGTGTATGAAACTAAACTAAATAAAGGTCTCTGAGTTCTAAATATACAGTATTTTACCAGTGGAGTATTTATTACTTATGACTAATAATTTATCTACCAATAAATATGTAAGCGTAGATTCTAGATCCAAAACAAAATAGTTTAAAATGTCATGCTGTTCATATTTTCCTACAAATATTTGTGTTCAAACACAAAACCAGTTCCTTGAGGTTTATTGACTCCTTAAAGTATTTGTGAACATTATTCGATAGAAAATTAAAACATTGATGACTTTTTATTATAGTCTAACTAAGGTAAGGCGATGACGGTATGCGGCAAAAACTTTGAGAGGAATCTTAGTTTGATATATCGAACATTAGATTATGTATTTAGTACACAGAGAATTAAAAAAGCTAATATTTGATTTCGTTAAGATTTTAATGAACAATTACAGGACGTACCGCAAAATTTATTTCAAATTGCGGCCTCGGTTTTATTTGTATAAGTATTAATATTATCATTCGCAGAGTATGTACTATGTACCGAGTGGCCGGCACTCTTAACTTTCATTCCGAACGTCGCAGGTTCAAATCCAAGCGTGCTCAATGAGTTTTCGTAAAATTATTTTCGCTAGATGTTCTTAAAATCGCCGAAGGGAAATTCTTGAGGATACCGACATGTCCTATTTTTCCGTGGCAATGTTTGATATAATTGTGAAATATTTATAATACTTTTATGCCTGAGTAGAGCGCATTCGGCAAGTATACACGGACGGATTAACCGGAATATTTAAGCTAGGCGTAAAGGGCAGATGTATGCATTATCATTATCACTCAAATTATGCAAATGCACTAATGTTATGCAAAACCGGCTAATAACATTGGCGATGCTGAATATGTCAACAATGATCCGATAGCCGCACGTTTTCAACGCAAAAACATCACATGAATTGAAGTTAAATATGCATTTTTTTACGATACAAAATACAGTATGTTGAGTCCCAAAGGTGCAACACAAGGTCACGACAGCTGGCTAGTCTAATTAAACGTTTTATTTTTAAATAATTAAGTGGCATAGAGCTGCACTTGTATTCTGCCCGCAGGTGCCTTATTTATGCGCGAATAAAATCATTATTTACGTATACGCCAAATTACGTACATTAATAATTTGCACGGACATAGTATTACTGCGTGAGCGCGTAGATATATTGCGTGACAATGCAATTTGAATATTGACTGTAATTTTTATTCGGAACGTCCACGATATATATCATTTTGGTTTTTAATTTGCGTTCGTATTGAAAGTTATTGCGCTGTATTTATCAGCGAAATATGGCGAAGGTTTTAAAAAGTTAGGCTAGGTAGTTAGCCGACAAAAATATACTGCCTATGTATAAAACATCAAGTATTACTTTGAAAGGATTTACTGATTGCTTTTTATTCATTATTTACTTTCCATTACAAAGTCATATATGTTATGAACCTAAGGACCAATCTATTGATAGATATCAGACAACATAATAGCAGCTTGACATTGGTCATATTATCACTTAAGTCGTAAGTCCTTTAAATTAGTTAAATATTCTTTATCACAGTCAAATTCCACCACATTAAGTTACCACACGTCTCGTCCTGGCTAAATTAAGGAAACCAAAATAGCTGGTACGAGTTTAAATGGAAGAACTCGACAACGTGACGAGCATAAATTTATAAGCAAAAAATGGCCGTCTAGGGAGGTTGACCTATGATGACGCAATGCCAAAAACAGGCTAGTCCCCAATGCAGGCGGGGTCAAGGAGGTTCATCGCGAATTAATTGCTCAATTTTCAAGACGTGTGATGCGATACACGTCGTCGCTGTTTCGTCTGACATGACACTGGCCGAAATGACATAGTCAGACACAGAATTCTAATTTCAAAATTTAATGCAACCTTGTAAACCAAACTTTTTTATCAGTAGAATCTTTTTTTAAAATACTCCTCGCTGTCAGTAAAAACTTTTTTACTACTTTTCTTCCCCATTATAATATGAAGGCGCCAGTCAGGTGTGGCTGACCTGTTAATTTAGGAGTAAATGTTTTTGAATTTCGTGTGGCGTCGCGGAATCGGCGTGTCTATTTCGAACCCGATCGGACGTTCCCCGGTTGTTGAACTGGAATAATTCGGCAAACAGCCACATTACCACGTGATAACCTCGCATAGCGATACTTCAAGCGGAGTGAATTTAAATCGAAATAATATAAGGAATTTATCAATGCTTGCTACTGATATGCAGTGAAGTTGCAATTAATAACTTACAATTATTCTTTAAGATTTCCTACTTCAGCTCCTTAAGACAAATTAATGTTGATTAAATAATAAGAACGATTAAATTCGAAATACAAACGCGATATTGTGTTTATAATGAAAACCGCCGCACACATGGCTGCACGCCTGTGTGCGTTAGCCGCCTATGTGTGCGTGACGTTTGTGTGTGTGTACGTGGAAGCGCGCGATGAAATAAAATATGTCCGGTCGACGAACTCGCGGTCGGTGCCATAAAAATTGCGATACTGGCCGAAATTTTGGTCAACAAACGAAGTTTTAACATAGAATTAAGTCAAATACTCGTAACACAAAATTGTTGAAGTCACGTAACGCTCGATTATGGGCGAATAAGAAAATAGAAAACAGGAAGCTAAAGCTGTAACGTAATGTGTAATTAACTGGCTTCTGTATGCAAAATGCGGCACTGGCACGTCGTGTTGTGGAGACACCTGTTGATTCGCTCTTTGTCCGCAATAACTGCCGGGTCTATCTATAATCTATTTAAAATCCAGTAAGAAGACGGTAAAACGGCTGTCAAACGCTGGCAACTAAGAAAAAAAAAGATTCGAAATTTGAAATATGACAGCCATTTCACGTTCTAAATATGACTAATTAAAAAATACTCACTTGAAACGTCGCTATCGGGACCTTAGTTTGAGGTTCAGTTGATATCCGCACATGCGGCTAGTCAGCTGTTCCGATGACCTTGCGGGCACTCCAACTATTTACACGTTTATAGACGAGTACTCTTCGACCCTCCTCTTTCTGCAAGATGAGGTTTCTTCCCGACGGGTGCCCGTCAAAATCCTCCGTCTCCCGCAACACATTTTCGTTCAGTAAATTTCTGTAGGATCCAGCCCGATCATCTTGACTTAGTACTGTCCAGTGGGATCTAGAACTCGGTCCATTTTTTAGTACTGGCCGGTGGGATCGAGCGTGTCCATTTTAGTAGAGTCCAGTGGGGTCTAAGGATAAAATATCCATGGCGCACAACACTTCGTAATTTCACGGTTTAGTCACAGAGACGTGTGTCCGTAACGGAGCCTGTTCGGGCAATGAGAGGAGGCGAGTTGGTGGCCAGCTTATAAAATAGAAATGTGCGGTGGTGTCGCCGCCTGGTGGCGAGTAGGTGGTAGCGGCGGTTTCCTACGTCGCTGCTTCCTTGACGCGGGCGATCGATGTGATGAGATGCTTAGAAGTCCTTCTGTTATATCTCAGAGTAAATACTTCGTATAAGCGACAAGTGATACTCTTAAAGACTTGAGTGGCCTCACAGCACAGTTGGTAGTATCGCTGCCGTCTGCTGTATAGGTCGTGGGTTCGATCCCACGCAGGACAAACATTTGTGTGTTGAACACAGATGCTTGTTCTGTGTCTGGGTGTTAATATGTATTATATGTATGTAGTTACAAAAGAAAAGTTTATATGTATTAGTTGTCTGGCACTCATGACACAAGCTATGCTTAGATTAGTTTGAGGCTAGATGGTGCTGTGTGAAATTCCCACCAATATTTATTTATATTTAGACTCTTTAACAAATATTAACATAGCAAGCATTTATTTGATATGATGCTTTATCTATCCATACATCTATCTGAACTGAGTTAAAACCAACTGAATTATATTTTTTGTAAACTACGTAATATTTATTTAAATGAATTACACAGTAGTCACTTAAAGTCGCTAACATATTTCTGTAAATTTTCCACAATCGTTTGAGTAAAGATAATCTGAATCGAGAATTGTGTTGCAAATTATTTTTTTCTATTTTCCGGAAATATGGACATTCTATCGTGTAGCAGCAATATACGTTAGCGACCACATGAGACCGCAAGTTCGTTTCCCATACAGGTTAAATGTTTTTTCAGTCTGTAAACCTTTCATCAATTAATCTAGTGGTCATCAGTAGCACTGGACCATTCTTCCTAGATGTATATTTTAATTGAATAATTTATTTATTTTTATTTTGGAATTATATATTTTTTAAGATAAATAATTTAAATACGTTTTTCAAAGCTCCCCCCATGTAAAAGACATAAACGCGCTCTCTAGCTTGTTAATCTTATGTCCTGTAATGATACGCTTTTTACTAATACATTGACTCGGGATATCATACTTATTAATAAGGCTATTTTTTAATCAGTCATGTATATATTCTTCAATGATATGGCCGACCTGAAGCAATTAGGTACATCGTCAGATTATCAAAATTTCACGGGAACTGCGTTAATTTCAAAATTGATAATATTTAACATAAATTCACGCCTTTTACCACGAGGCTTTGGCAGGGTTTCAACCGGCCACTTTTCATTATGTGGGTTAATGTTAATGGTGAGAACCTAGACGCGACATGTAGTGAACTCATTGAGGCCATTTCCCCACGAATAACTCAGCTAGCCATTTCCAGGAAATCCTTCCTTAATAATCCAAAAGTCAGGTTAAACCTGCAAAAAATATAAACCTACTCAAAGCGTACATGACAAATTCCAGCTAGCTCACAAGAAAAAAAAGGGTTTTGTATGAGCAACTTTTAATTCACCAGAACCTTCACCCTTAGTGGCACAAATGGGTATGGTGTCAGTATCCAGATAAACACTGTATATAAAACTAGGTTTTGTATTCACCGTTGGTTTTATTACCCATTATAATCAGTCCCAACCAAACGCCTGGAATGTGGTTAGTTGAGTGATAATGATTTTCTAAATAATATATTTTGTAATTAAATGTAACTAAATAAAGGGACAAGTCGGACATTGAGTTTTTAACTAATTAAAAACAAATTCTCTGAATTTAGTTTCCTAAAAATGATGTCATATTAAAAAAAACTTGACCTGTATTTTTTAAACGACTGACATTTGATTACTTTTGAATCATTATAATGATGTGTTTAATCAATGATATAATAAAAACCTATTTTAAAATCGAGTTCATCTAATAACGTTATTTTAATATCAATATTTAAAGCTTATCTTTGCTTAAATCAACTGATTTTAAGTTATTTAATTGCCGATTGCTATCTACTTGAGTGCATTAACGCTGAATATACAGTGACCTTATGTATGGCTGTATTTGTAATTTATCAGACTAGTTTGAGTGGTTTCATAATGTTTATTACAATATTGAAACTATTGTACAGTTTTGTCTTAAACCCAAAGGTCGGCTTCGGTGAGGACGTCATTTTTTTCTTTTATGTGATGCTGTTGGCGGAACGAGCTGTCGGCCCACCTAATTTTAAGTGGTAACCGCCGCCCATAGACAACAACAATACGACTCAAGTCCTCTCCACCATAGTACGAGATGACCTAAGTTGCATTGCGTTGCGCCCATCACCCCGAGACGGGGATGTTACGTCTCATGCGGCTGCAATTACACGGGCACCCACTCCCTTCCACCGGAACACAGCAATTACCAGGTGTGGTGGCAGTACTTCTCCGGGCGAACTTGGCACAAGTTCTGCTGCTACTTAAATCATGTGCTAGAGAACAGTGGATCATGTGTTTGTGTTGTCTTCAACTTTGTTGTCCAATGCAGGAGATTTGGACATTGGACAGAATTATAATAATAATAATATAATATTGGTGGACAATTCATCAGCACCATCTAGCCCCAAACTAAGCATAGCTTGTACCTTGGGAACCAGACAACTGATAGACTACATTATATGATTTTTTGTAAATACTTACATATTAATCCCCAGACACAGAACAAACATCTATATTCGTCACACAAATAATTGTCCTGGGTGGGAATCGAACCCACGACCTACAGCGTAGAAGGCAGGGTCACTACCAACTGAGCTGCGAGGCCAGTCGATCTTATAGGTGAGCTTTCGACGAACATCATGTGTTGGAGAACAGTGAATCATTTGTTTATGTTGTCGTCAAGGGCAGGAGATTGGACAGTAGACTGCATTATACAAATTTAGCGATAGTTCATCCATACTTATATTAAAAATGCGAAAGTAACTTTGACTGTCTGTTATCTTTTTATCTACTGGGTGCCCACGTTGGTCGCGTCCGTAGGTGAGCCATAGAGTCCCTACACGTGTCCCCCGGGTGGTACGAAAGGAGCAACCCAAATTGGCAGTAGAATAACTCAAAGTAATACTGGTAATAGATAGAATAGGTAGTTGCTCCTCCGTTGTCATTCAAAACGCGTGCGCTTGCGCAATATTCTAATACCCTCCATTTTGTAAACCGAAAACGCATGTTTGAACTTGGAATGCGTTTTAATTGGTTAATTTAGAATTAAAGAAGTTTACTTAAGACTTAAAAAAAAACTGTTATCTGTGGAAGTAATTACATCAGTTGGAAATGATGCATAGGGTTTTTTCAGAACGTAGAAGCTCGCCAAGATGGAGATATGTGGAAATTACACACATAATGAGGTAAACCAAATTCCATACAGAAGTTCACGAGTGGATCCGCTAATCTGTATATAAATAGGCATGTCTATACTTTAAGACAAATCAATTAAGTAAATAATGTAAAGTAAATATATAAAGACGAAAAGTTAAGTACAATTTTCTCTTCTGTTTATGAATGTTTTCCTTCGAATTTCGACCATTAGGCGAACACAAGTAGGTAATGTAGTAAATGCAAAATTGTGTTGGTACTAAATTCAACGTGATCTTTGAATGAACATAGTTTAAAAGCCGAAGAGTGGCATAAACTTTTATTTCGAAACATGCACTGCTCCTGTCGGACAGATCTGGAGCGAATCAAATAATAGCCGGAGAGTTTCCCGCTATCAGACCATTAGCTCTTTTAACATGGTTGCATTATTAAGTTTAGCCATCAAGTTAATTTTTCCTGCAAGGAAGAAATGATTTGTTAAGTTCTCTTCATGGTATATATTTTAGCAACAATTGACTTCTCTGACAAATTTAGTATTGACTCAATTTATTTTATTCTAAATATATAACTTTATATGTAGATTAATAGATATCTCAAAGACAAGACCTATTTATCTCCGGAACCATCAAAGATACAGCAAAAAATATCTCAAGCGATATTGAAGATACGCCCATGTATAAAGATACTAACCGGCAGAGATGTATTCGCTATTCGCGGTCTTAGGTGCGACCCGCCGCTTTCTTGGGCTAACCTACTTCGCAGACAGAAGTGCGGTAGAGTTGCTATGAGCTTAATTTTATTATTTATTGAACAGATTTGCTAAAATAAGGGGTTAAAGGTACAATCTTAGCAATAAGTATATCTGATCACTGAAAATTGATTTTAAATGATAGTGTGTGCGTGTTACATGTCTAAAAGCGAGACCATCACGATGATCCGACCTCCATTGTGGAGTTAATCCCATAACCATAAGTACGCCGCCGCCTGCGCAGTATGGTAAATTTTGGTGCGTTTTGGACCAAAAATGAATAACTTTTATTTCTAAAGACAAATTTTTATATTTTTTGCACAGTTGTTTAATAGTATGTAAGGCTTCAAAGAATGTTTTTGAAATATAATTTGAAGTACAAAAAAGTTATAAAAGAATAATTAGATGTGTCTAAAATCTTTAATTATAGTTAACTATATTATTTAAAATTAGTTTAGTTATTATTTATATACTAAAAACATATTTATATCCGCCACCTATCGTGTCTACTCGAAACGGATGGCCGCGTCAGTAATATTTCTTTCGATCGGCGGATGCACTCGATGGACGCAACAAATTCTTGATGATTTTCTCGTCAATGGCCATAAGTTGAATCGCGGCGGTCATATCGTCGATTGTATCAGCATGGGGAGACAAAAGTTTATTTTGGTTCCACACCAAATTATATATATATTTTGGTTAGTGAGGAATATTAGTCAATTTACTTTTAACTTATTGCCTGTGTGATAAAACTGTTTCAGATATAATTTTTTTATTATTATCGGGAACACTTTTATCTCAAAGGCAATAAGTTAAAAGTAAATTGATTTATCGTCTTCACCTCATAAAATTTCCAAATATACACATTATCAATTTACAATCAATTATTATAATTATTTAAATACAAACCAATTTACATAAATTGATCAAAATAAACACGCTGTGTACCGTAAATGTTTAGTTTATCAATCATATATTATTTTATTAGTACTTTTATTTGATATATTGTTTATTATATATGGGAAATAAAGAGCCCTGCCACGTTACTAGTTTTAGAAAAGTTAACGATACTTCAAACAAACACAAATGATAAATAATGTCTTTAATACAGAAATAGATGTAGAAAAAGTAATACTTTTTCAAACCTACTTGCGGTTTGTAACTTGGGGTCTGTTCTAAGACATTTCATGATCAAATAAATAAATGTGAATAAAAATATCATGTTGTCAAAATATTTATGTTACCGACTCATCTCCACAGTTTTCCCTGTTGAGAAATGAATCTAACAAAGCTAGGTGTCAGTCGCACGGCGCGGCGCGGCGGCGGGCGGCGCGGCGCGGCGGGCCTACTCTCTCCGCTTACACATCGTACGTATACCTTAGTAAAGTTATTCCGATACTGACATCAGCGGTGGCCATTTCCAACTACTTAACTTGCATGTTTGATTTGATTCTTAGTTTTCTCTATGGTATTTTAGTGATTGTTGTATGTGAGATGGAAATATATAGACTCGATATGCATACAAGACAGAATACACTTTATGCTTATAACTAAAACTTAAAAGGGAAGATCCTTTTGAGAGAATACTGGCCCAGTGATACAGACACCGAGTTTCAATCTGCAGGTCACCGTTTCTCATTTAGGAGTGAGAAGTATAGGAGACAAATAGGACTTTAAATTTTCAATTAAAAATAGTATTTGCGCAATGTTCTCAAAACGGTGAAGGTGAAGGAAACGGTGAATGAAAATATCATGAGGAAACCGGAATGTCCTCATCAAATCTGATCTGACTCGAGAGAGATTCTTTGACGCTAGTAGTAATAGTAACTTCTGAAGACAGGGTTGCTATCAACAACTGCCAGAGCTATCGAACTTCGATGTACACTTTATTTTATTTTATTTATTTATTTTGGAGAAACCATCGGCACAATGTTACAAACTAGGTAAATCAATGCATAGAAATGAGATGGCCATTTAAAAGTCCCTACTATTAGAAAAGTAATACACAACAAAAAACAGATGAAATAAAAACTACCCACTATGCACTCACAATCACAATACAATACACAATACAATCACAATACTTATATCGTCATTCATTAATTTGCAATCTACTGTATTCCTGGCATCATGAGGCGAATAGTTTTATGTGTCGAAGCTATATTGGATTAATTTGGAGTAATTAAAAATACAAATAGTTTATTTGGATCGAAACACAATGATACATAAAACAAGAAGGAGCGATGACTAATGCAAAAGTTAGATTTAACTGTGTAGCAGAGTCAGTGCCCACCTCTTCAACCAGTAAGCAGTGGTTCAACAGTTAAGTTAGGTTAACTAAAATAAAAGAATTACGACTACATTTTTACTGACCACAGAAAAGTCTGTAATAACTAAATTAATTCTTCAAAAATTAACAATCATAAATATTTGTGTATATCACGGATTTACTTAAAACAGATAAAAAATTATATTTAATGATTTCCTAATCCAAACTTACTCAGGTTATAAATTGTCATTTATGACTCGTCGCTTGAAATAAATGTATATTATTATTTACAAATGATACCTAGCCTATTTACCTGATATCTAAACATGAAAATAACAGAAATCAATTGTACATAGTTAAATTATTATTAGAAAGATAGATCCTCGTTTGAAGGGCTCAGAGATCCGCATACAAGTCGGGTTCCGTCTGCGGTTCGGTTCTGAGAACTTGTGCATTCATTATAGCGATCAGCCGATCAAATTATTTAGAAGCAGGTTATGGAAATCAACCGTTCTATGTGATAATTGTGTAGTTTACTGATAATGACTGCGTACTATGTATTAAAGTGGGTGCAAAATAGGTTTTTGGAGTTTTATTACACTACTTATTTATTTATTTTGATTTTGTGAGCAATAAAGTGTCATCTATCTATCTATCTACTTTTAGTCTGATTTCCCGCACTTATGTTACGGAACAAGAAAGATGGTCCACCTATTAAGTGGTAACCTCTGCCCATAACAAGCGATACGACTTGGATTCTCCCCTATTTATTCATCTTTCAAACTGGGACATGGTAACGCGAACGCATTACTGCTTAACGGCAGAAATGGGTGTGGCAGTCTAACTTTAAGTATAATTACTTTGCACATTTCCCGACGAGATACCAAGTTAAAAATAAAGACATTAACTTTAATAAAAATAGGTTTTTAATAGCCGACAGATAATTTTATTGCTATTATAGACACACTTAAGTTTTCACGATAGTGTATATAAACCACAAGGTGAAAAGGGCTCACTAAAGCTCTGCCTACCCTTCGAGAATAAAAGCGTGAATCTATGTATATATGTAAGTATATTTATCATTATACTCTTTATTTTTTTATCATAATACCTTTTGGGGGGGCACGTTGATCGCGTCCGTATGTGATAACCCTTTGAATCCCTACACGTGTCCCCCGGGTGGTGCGAAAGGAGTAACCCAAAGTAGCAGTAGAGCTTGTGCTAAGTTTGCCCGGAGAAGTACTGCCACCACACCTGGTAATCTGCCGCCAAGCAGTGATGCACTCGTGTTGCTGTGTTCCGGTGGAACGGAGTGGGTGCCGGTGAAATTGCAGGCGCATGAGATGTAACATCGCCATCTCGAGGTGATGGACGCAACGCAATGCGACTTGAGTCATCTCGTTCTATGGGGAGAACTTGAGTCGTATTGCGGTTGTCTATGGGCGGCGGTTACCACTTAACATCAGGTGGGCCGTTAGCTCGTTCCGTCACTTTTAATTCTAATTTTTCATATGCTCTATAATGTTTTTATTTCATGTAGAAAATTAATGGTTTATTTGCCCATTCGTATTAGTCAAATTGTCTTTGAACTTAATACCTAAAGGTAATAAGGTTTCCTTTCAAATCCATGCAGTGGTGGCAGCCTTCCGATGCAATCGGCTGATGCAATGTTGACAACGAAACTGTAATAAATGTTATGTAAACTTTGTTTTTCCCATAGATCTGTGGTGTAAACAATGTTGGGGAACCTAGTCATTTGGATGGGTGACCATAAGGTGTAATTGGATCTTCGATTCCTATCTGATTTAATTGTTCCTTGATTAACATTAAAATAACACGGGATATATTAATTTTAATGTTAATTGAGGTAACAGACGGGCAAAATCAATGAGCCTACCTAGCCCTCTCTTAGTAATGATTTTAAGTATCCCTTACTCATTACCAGTACCAGCAATAAATCTTATGTCTTCCCCTATTACGATTTGTGAAGAACCATGTCACGTGGATTACTTGAAGACTGGAAGATGGAAGTTTTACGTTTTTTTTTTCATACCAGAGCAGAAATTATCTTATCATCTTAACTCACTAGAATAAGTGCTAGAGGGAGGTACTCACCTAGCGATTAAATACTTAGAAAGTAGAGTTGGTAGAGATGTTATTTTAATAAGAAATACTTAATTATATCTGAGATTATACTTTGTATCTAGAATAAAAAACTGGTCTAGAAACTGACAACCCAGCTCTCGTTTTCAGGTGTGGCGTGGTCTGGATACAAAAATATCCAAAACCTGGAAAATCTAAATCTTCAACACACAACGTTTCTAGTTTCTTAGACATTGTGTCTAAGACTTTAAAGTTTAAATATTCTTATCAATATAATAATATTCATATGGCAATCTCAATAGATCTTAGATTGTGAGATTAAAAATATAGGCTACGTATTTTTAAACTTGTTATTCTAATTTAGATGTTAATTCAATGAATTTAATGTAGATAAATTTAAAAAAAATGATAATTTAATTTTAAATTGATTCTAGTTTTATATAATGTATAAATATAATATATAATAATATATGTGTAGTTATAATTACATGTGTAAGTAAACGAATAAACTGTAAAACTATAACATGTTAAAATTAAAATTTAAACTTATGTAAAGTTTAAAAAATCAAATAACAATTTGGATTTGCTTTAAAAATAAAACCTTTATTTGAAAATTAACTTATGCTTAGTGCAAATAAATAATTACCTTCTTCCAACTGAATAATGTTTAGTATTAGCATAAAGGAACAGGGATTCAAAATAAAATAGTAAGTAATACATTTTATATAATATTTATTTCAATGAAATTAATACGGCAACAATAAGCTAGAGTATTCTAACAGTCTTATTATTTTACAGGAGTATAACAAAGTCAAAAGAAATGCATCGGGTACAGGAAATGCTGGATATAGTCAACAATAAGATGGAATATTAAACAAAATTAATAATAACACTACAGCGCGAAATAACGATTTCAATTTCTCAATACACAGAACCTAAGTCTGTTAAGATCTACAAGAAAAAACACTTTTGCGCTGTCATGTAAACTAAAATTGTTTATTCCATATCCGTACTTACCTTGCGTTAATAATAAATATCTTAAATCTAAGGTAACTTTAATAAATTAAATAGAACATAAGTTCCTAAGTCTTGCGTCCACACAATTCACATGCTTAATTTAAGGCACAAAGTGTAGCAGGATTTCGACTACATTACGATTATATACTTCAAATGTAAGGTGACAATTTGTGAATAGACAGTCTATGGATCTCACGATCAGACAGGCAGTCTTTGGCTCCTACACTAAGAAATATTATTCATTTTGTATCTAAATTACACAATTTCCTTCTTTTTCTATTCGACGACACTTCTCTACTTAACAAAACCAGCTTGTGGTGAGATGAACGGCATGGATGCGACATTTTAATTAGTTAAGAGCTAAACATAGCAAGAATTAATACTAAGTCCTAGTATACCCCGGTGGGGTCGAGACCTAAAGCCATAGTGACTTACTTAATACACGTTTGTGGGGTCTAAAATGCACATCTTCAATGGTGATTCTTCACGTAAACACAAAAAAATGATTTTTAGTACACTCCAGTTGGGTCTAGGCCGAACATTTTGAAGCACTTGTAAATTATCCTCAGTACACTCCCGTTGGGTCAAGAACGAACATCGTAGAGTATTTTGACTTTTCCGAAGTCAGTAGACGCCGGTAGGGTCCAGGATGAACATCTTGGCAAGTTTTCAATAATCTTCGCAGCTTCAGGACTTCAGTAGACACCAGTGGGATCCAAGCTGATCATTTTAGCAGTTCTTAAAAAAATCTTTTTCTCAAATATTCGAAATTAAATCGATGCGATGTTAATTCTCGAATTTGTTCTCAATAAACGCCGGTGGGGTCCAAAACCTTGATCTCCATGATGAAAACTGTACGTTGAACTTGAAAAATATCGATCTTTATTACGAGGCGCGCGGGTGGCGGTCAGAGCGGCGTGCGTTCACTTATGCGGTTGTCTAGCGACTGGCGTAAGTGTACCACGTGCGTCCCTTTATATAAGCGATATCGCGCGCTCGTCAATTTTTTGCGCTTTGAATTTGGAAGCTTTCAGCCGGGTGTGTGCGCGCCCCCGCCCTTACGATTTTTTTTTTGTGCTAATGCATAAAAAATGCCACGCTGCCTTTTGGCACATGCTGTGGCAGATATTCAACCATATTTGCATTTTTTTGAATCAATAAATTATAAACCTACATTGCCAATGAAGTATGAAGATTAAAGATACATATTTTATGCAGAAATAATAATACTTATTCCACAAGGATATAGTTAATTGTATATGGCTTATTTTCGTTCAATGTTTGAATTCACTTTGCAAGTTATGCATTCATTGTAAAATCTCACTTTCTTTTCTATTGCTTTGATTTTAAACACCAAACTCTAAAGCATAAATATCATTATGGGTCTATCATGACATGAAATAACATGAAATAAAAATGCAACAGATTTTTTAATTTAAAAAAAGCGTAAAAACACATTATGGATAATGTATACAGGGTTACAGGAAAAGTCGTGCTAGGTCCGTTAAGGGCGTGGAGTACCCATCATTTCTGACTTATTTCACTATGAAACACCCTACCCTAAACTTAACCCTTTTCGAGATATTCGACTTTTAATTTTTTATTGAATAATGCCGATTTTTAGGCTACGAAATTTATTTTTGTTTATTTTGTGTATCTTATTATTATTATTATTGCATTTTTACATGTGTAATAAGATGCTTTAGGACATCAATCATTAAAATAGTGCATAAGTTAATTGAATAGACCGTAGTAGACAAGTGAAAGTAAAAAAATAAAAAATATATTAGCAAGCTTATTTTTCTCTAAGGGATATCTAAAAAAAATATTATGACACTTGTTCGGCAGATATTTTTTAAAATATCTACGTTTCATCAGCTATCTAACGAGGTCTAACAATCTAGGGTTTGTATTACATTTCGTGGAAAAAAGTAGTTGGGACGTTTGTTACGGATACTGCGATTGTGTGTCTGCGCAAGCTCGTAACGAATACATAACTCGCTACCCCGGTCGTCGAGTGCCGGATGTGGCCTGTTTTGACAGAGTTTATCGAAGACTTAAAGAAACTGGCTCTGTTTTGAGACGAAATACAGACATGGGAAGACCACGAATTGACGACGAAGAACAGGACAATGAGATAGTGCAACGCTTTCGAGCGGATCCGACTACTTCCACTAATATTGTTGCCCGTGATCTGGGACTTTCGCAATGGAGAGTGTGGTTTACAGTGCATACTGCTGGCCTATACCCGTACCATTACACGCCGGTACACGTTATTGAAGAAGGAGACCCCGCGAGAAGATTGGACTTTTGCAGATTTATGCTAAATGCTAACGTAGAAGACCCAGATTTTCTAAGAAATATCTTGTGGACGGATGAGTCCAAATTTGATAAAGATGGCATAACCAACTATCACAACGTCCATTACTGGGCCCCAAAAGAACTAAGGAATCCCAATAAGAAAAGAGTGAAAGGGTCCCAACGAAGATTCAGCGTGAATGTGTGGATGGGCATTATCTCTAATCATTTGATTGGACCTTACTTTCTCCCGGATAATCTAAATGGGGAAAGCTACGAAAATTTCCTGAGAGCAGACTTGAGTGATTTGCTGGATGATCTGCCACTCAACCTGATCAGGGACATGTGGTTCCAACACGATGGCTGCCCTGCCCATTTCAGGAGAAGTGTCAGAGACTGGCTGGACACAAATTATCCAAACAAATGGATAGGACGAGGTGGGCCGTTGCCATGGCCAGCAAGAAGTCCGGACCTAACTCCCATGGATTTTCATGTATGGGGGTGCATGAAAAGTCTTGTGTACAGCGAGCCGAATCCAGTTTTGTCTGTGGAAGACTTAAGAGAAAGGATTGTGGATGCAGCAAATAAAATGAGGACCACGTTGACCACTGGAGTAGTGAAGACTGGTCTCCGTAGAAGGATGCGACAATGTTTCAGAAATAGAGGCGGCCATGTTGAACATGAACTGTAGAATAAGAAAAAGTTGTGTGAAAACCTTTAATAAATGACATTTCATGCATACCTAATGTTTTATTTTACTTTTTAGGGCTAAGTATAAATTTTCTTCTCCACTGTCGCCTATGAAACTAATTTTTTTCCAATGCATTTGAATAAAACCCTAGATTATTATACCTCGTTAGATAGCTGATGAAACGTAGATATTTTAAAAAATATCTGCCGAACAAGTGTCATAATATTTTTTTTAGATATCCCTTAGAGAAAAATAAGCTTGCTAATATATTTTTTATTTTTTTACTTTCACTTGTCTACTACGGTCTATTCAATTAACTTATGCACTATTTTAATGATTGATGTCCTAAAGCATCTTATTACACATGTAAAAATGCAATAATAATAATAATAAGATACACAAAATAAACAAAAATAAATTTCGTAGCCTAAAAATCGGCATTATTCAATAAAAAATTAAAAGTCGAATATCTCGAAAAGGGTTAAGTTTAGGGTAGGGTGTTTCATAGTGAAATAAGTCAGAAATGATGGGTACTCCACGCCCTTAACGGATCTAGCACGACTTTTCCTGTAACCCTGTATACGGTTTCAAGATATTTCCATGATTATGGGTATATTGGTGAAATTATATAGAAAAATGTAATAATTTATTTTAATATTTTATATTATTTTCAAGCGAAGCCATATAACTTGTTCTAGTATGTCAGAATATCACTTCACATATTGAAACATATAAACGTGATGAACATAGTTTCAAAAACGCTAACATCAGTAATTTTGTCACGTTTCTTATGAAGTTGTGTGACATTGCATAATAATATTACAAATATTACCATTTTTGTTCGTTTTCATGTAAACATTTATCTATTGTAAGTATTTTTCTTAGGAATCTGTTGCTAAGCTGCTGAAACCTACTTTTGTATGAGCTGTACTGCGTACTGCGTACTGTGGACTGGTAAGGCAGAGTTCGATTGGTTTATCGATTGTCAGGCTAGAAATCTTGATATTCCCAAAAATAAACCTATTATTTTATACTATATACTTTAAAGGTGTTTGTGATTTGTTCCCCCATCGGATACAACAAATAAGATATCAAAATAATTCGAACTAACATTTTTAACATTTTCGTTACTTGATTGACCAGACACTGAAAAATATCTGAATAAACTAAAGGCCTGTGCATCTTGGACCTAGGGTCTCAACACCAACAGTGTAAAATTGTATTTCAGAGTAACATAACTCTGTACCATTGTATTAATTAAGGCCACATTAAAGTATTACACTTATCAGTATATGTACCGACCACGTTCGTTCACTTGGCAACTGCAATTAAAATTAATTATTTGAATCTTACAAAATTCCTGGAATCACTCAATATTATACCTGTTCACATAATTATAATGTGTTATCACTGTAATACTAAAATGTACTGTGACTGTGACCACACGAGCAAATACTAATTTAATCCTAATTGATTGCTTTGAGGATAATTGTTGGTGTAGCAACAATTAAGGTATTTCCCTCTAGGATCGTTTCTGTTTAAGTAAAATGACGTATTTTGCCTTTTATCTAAAATTATGTACATAGATAAAACGTATTTGTCGTATTTTTTTAATTAATTATTTAAATCCTCTAAAATTCCCGGATCACTCAATATACCTGTTCACATAATTATGGTGTATTTAATCACTGTAATATAAATGAAAATGTACTGTGACCACAGAGACAAATACAAATTAGCTCCTAATTTATTGCTTTGAGGATAATTATTAGAGTAGCCACAATTAAGGTATTTCCTTCTAGGATATCGTAGCTGTTTAAGTATTGTGACGTATGCCCCTAATATTTTTTTTATATAAAGAGATAAAGAGTACTTGTCATATTTCAGCGTCTCAAACAATAGGGTACCTGAAGGTGCCAAGCATTTTTGAAGCATTTTTCCAAGGTTGAAACTATTTATGAAAGATTATTAAAAGTTAAAATTAAGTAATTAAATTAATCCTTTCACCACACCGGTTCTGTCGGACCAGTGTGGTGAAAGGATTGTAAGTGCGCCTCAAAGAGGCTTCTTTCGTGCACTCGACACATGTCTTCGAATTTTTAGTTCTAGGACTAGTTTTTAGTTTTAGTTTTAGTTTTAAGAGCAGTAGAACTCTCGCCAAGTTCCTCCGGGGAGGTACTGCCACCATGCCCTTTTCTGCCGCCAAGCAGTGACGCATTCGCGTTACTGTGTTCTGGTTTGGAAGGTGTGGTTGCCGGTGAAATTACAGGCACATGAGACATTCCACCTTCACGTCTCACATTTACGGGCGCATACGATGCGACTTGGGTCTTGTCACACCTACTTTGGGAGGACCCAAGTCGCATCGGCTGTTATGGGCCGAAGTTACCACTTAACACCAGGTGGGCCGTCGGCTCGTTCCGTAAATGTATTACATAAAAAAAAAAAAAAAAGTCGGTTTCCTCACGATTTTTTCCTTCACCGCTGGAACGTGGTATTGCGCACATAAATCTTTTAATCGAAAAACTCATAGGTGCACGTCGGGATTTGAACCGTCGACCTCCGGATTGAAACTTCGGGGGTCAGTACCGCTAGACCACCACGCTCTCAAAGTATAGTTTCTGGTTATAATAGACCATGGTTTCTGGTTATCAATTTTATTTCAGGTTGAAGTACTACTATATAAGTAACATAGTAAAGGGTACAATAATAGGAAAAAATATGAAGGTAACATTGTATATTTGCTACATTTGCAGATATAAATGCAAGTATAATATTGAACTGCAATATATTTTTATTTTAATAAAATAAATAAGTAGAGAGAATAGTTTCAAAAATAAAAAATATAATAAGAATGCTTCTAACTTTTCTGTTGAACCTTGATTTCCTAATTTGATTCACTAGACTCATAGAATACTTGGAAAACAATACCCGTCATGAAAACCTCGCCAGAAAAACAAGCATCACCACCGCTACTGTTAAATATAATCCCTTGAGACATCCCTTATAATCCTGCAAAAGTTCTGCCGCATGTTTTGTCTCTAAATGTCTTATTATATTTAAGACTGTAACTTAACCTGAGAACCGCACTTTCTCAATGAGTAAATACTCTTTGATTTATAACCTTTTTCTTGTAATATACAAAGATCAGTCAATGAGATCTTATTTGTTGAAAGGATTAGGTGCGGTGATAGGGGGTGCGGATTTTTGAACAAGTTCAAACTAGCTGTATATAGTTTTAGTAAAAACTAGCTGTTACCCGCGACTTCGTCCGCGTGGAATTCGGTTTTATCAGGCACCCCTATTTTACCCCTCGGAAAAGTAGCGTTAGTTACTCCTTGTTACATCAGCTATCTGCCAGTGAAAGTGCCCTCAAAATTGGTCCAGCTATTTCAGAGATTAGCCGGAACAAACAGACAGACAGACAGACATAAATTGTAAAAAATGTTGTTTTGTTATATGTACCGTTTATACATCCTATATGCACTTAGTAAATAGCGGTTATTTTAATATTACAAACAGACACTCCAATATTATTTATTTGTACAGATAAATCATATACAGGGTTACAGGAAAAGTCGTGCTAGATCCGTTAAGGGCGTGGAGTACCCATCATTTCTGACTTATTTCACTATGAAACACCCTACCCTAAACTTAACCCTTTTCGAGATATTCGACTTTTAATTTTTTATTGAATAATGCCGATTTTTAGGCTACGAAATTTATTTTTGTTTATTTTGTGTATCTTATTATTATTATTATTGCATTTTTACATGTGTAATAAGATGCTTTAGGACATCAATCATTAAAATAGTGCATAAGTTAATTGAATAGACCGTAGTAGACAAGTGAAAGTAAAAAAATAAAAAATATATTAGCAAGCTTATTTTTCTCTAAGGGATATCTAAAAAAAATATTATGACACTTGTTCGGCAGATATTTTTTAAAATATCTACGTTTCATCAGCTATCTAACGAGTTATAATAATCTAGGGTTTTATTCAAATGCATTGGAAAAAAATTAGTTTCATAGGCGACAGTGGAGAAGAAAATTTATACTTAGCCCTAAAAAGTAAAATAAAACATTAGGTATGCATGAAATGTCATTTATTAAAGGTTTTCACACAACTTTTTCTTATTCTACAGTTCATGTTCAACATGGCCGCCTCTATTTCTGAAACATTGTCGCATCCTTCTACGGAGACCAGTCTTCACTACTCCAGTGGTCAACGTGGTCCTCATTTTATTTGCTGCATCCACAATCCTTTCTCTTAAGTCTTCCACAGACAAAACTGGATTCGGCTCGCTGTACACAAGACTTTTCATGCACCCCCATACATGAAAATCCATGGGAGTTAGGTCCGGACTTCTTGCTGGCCATGGCAACGGCCCACCTCGTCCTATCCATTTGTTTGGATAATTTGTGTCCAGCCAGTCTCTGACACTTCTCCTGAAATGGGCAGGGCAGCCATCGTGTTGGAACCACATGTCCCTGATCAGGTTGAGTGGCAGATCATCCAGCAAATCACTCAAGTCTGCTCTCAGGAAATTTTCGTAGCTTTCCCCATTTAGATTATCCGGGAGAAAGTAAGGTCCAATCAAATGATTAGAGATAATGCCCATCCACACATTCACGCTGAATCTTCGTTGGGACCCTTTCACTCTTTTCTTATTGGGATTCCTTAGTTCTTTTGGGGCCCAGTAATGGACGTTGTGATAGTTGGTTATGCCATCTTTATCAAATTTGGACTCATCCGTCCACAAGATATTTCTTAGAAAATCTGGGTCTTTCTCTACTTTTTTCCACGAAATGTAATACAAACCCTAGATTGTTAGACCTCGTTAGATAGCTGATGAAACGTAGATATTTTAAAAAATATCTGCCGAACAAGTGTCATAATATTTTTTTTAGATATCCCTTAGAGAAAAATAAGCTTGCTAATATATTTTTTATTTTTTTACTTTCACTTGTCTACTACGGTCTATTCAATTAACTTATGCACTATTTTAATGATTGATGTCCTAAAGCATCTTATTACACATGTAAAAATGCAATAATAATAATAATAAGATACACAAAATAAACAAAAATAAATTTCGTAGCCTAAAAATCGGCATTATTCAATAAAAAATTAAAAGTCGAATATCTCGAAAAGGGTTAAGTTTAGGGTAGGGTGTTTCATAGTGAAATAAGTCAGAAATGATGGGTACTCCACGCCCTTAACGGATCTAGCACGACTTTTCCTGTAACCCTGTATAATTGCTTGTATAAAATAAATATAGGTAAAGACGTCCTTGTTTCCTGTTCCCTTTGATTCTATTACTATGAGATAGTCAGAGCGAGATGAATCAGAATTTGGTAATCAGATTATTGTTTAACATAAAAAAATTGAAATTATTTTATGTAAGCTAATAACTGTGACTGGTCTAACAGTTAAGTTGGTAGTAACGCTGCCTTCTGCACTGTAGGTCGTGGATTCGATTCCCACCCAGGAGAAACATTTATGTGACTAACATAGATATTTGTTCTGTGTCTGGGTGTTAATATGTATGTATTTGTAAAAAAAGTATAGAAGTATCATATCAATTGTCTGGTTTCCATGAAATAAGCTATGGTGTGAAATTACCATCAATATTTTTATTATTATTATTATTATTATAGCTGTACACACGATTACGGGCTCAATAGTTTCTATGATATGGAGTTATGTATTGGAATAAATAAATAATGTTTGAAAACAAACAGTTATTCGCATGGGAATCGAACACGCGTCTGCTTCGGAATCTGTTACTAGAACCACTACGCCACCAAGGTCTTTATTTTATTTTAACTGTCATTATTATTTATCAAATAATAAAAAGAAAGCAAGCTTAAGAAATGGAATAGTCGGTCTACCGCTAACTTCTTAAGTCCAAAGACCTTTTAAAAACATTCGTAGTTTATGACATAATTCCAAAAAATCTTCTAGCTTTCGGAAGCCGTTAACTAGATTAAACCTCCGAGCAAAACTTGGTTAAATTCAATAAAGGGACATTGTTTCACTGCTTTTAAACCCAAAAAAATCAATGGGAGTTTGTGCGAAGGCGGATTAAACATGAAAATAGAAGCTTGTTTCATAAACTTCGGTGACTTCTGTAGGCTTAAGGTATTCTCAGAGGATTTTGTAGGTTTAGGCCAAATTTTGCGATTATATATAAATATATATACCTATGCCCACGTGTTTGTGTTATTTTAAAGGAGAGTCAAGTTACACTTCGGTGGTCATCACGGCATTTATTATGATGAATGGTCAATGCTATCGATTTAAACTTAATGGCTACATTCCTGACTACATGAATGACCTCATAGCTCAGTTGGTAGTAACCCTGCCTTCTGCGCTGTAGGTCATGGGTTCGATTCCCACCCAGGACAAACATTTCTGTGACATTTTTAACATTGACGTTTGTTCTGTGTCTGGATGTTAATATGTATGTATTTACAAAAGAAAATTATATAAGTATTCTATCAGTTGTCTGGTTCCCATGATACAAGCTATGCTTAGCTTACTTTGGGGCTAGATGGCGCTGTGTGAAATGTCCACCAATATTATTATAATATTATTATTATTACAAGAGCATTAGAACACACGCCAAGTTCGTCCGGGAAAGTACTGCCACCATGCCTATTTCTGCCGCCAAGCAGTAACGCATTCGCATAATGTGTTCCGGTTTGAAAGGTGTGATTGCCGGTGAAATTACAGGCACATGAGACATTCCACCTACACGTCTCAGAGTTACGGGCGCATACGATGCGACTTGGGTCTTGTCGTACCTAGTAGGGGAGGACCCAAATCGCATCGGTTGTTATAGGCCGAGGTTACCACTTGACACCAGGTGGGCCATCGGCTAGTTCCGTAACTGTAACAAATAAAAAAAACTGTGCTTGCATATTTTTATTTTTACCAGTCTTTATTTAACTTGCAATATTTGTGTGTTTGTTTAGGTATAAGACTTTGTAGCCGAATTTTATTGCTGCTGATAAATTTCCTCCAAACGATTAGGCTGAAATTGGGAACACTGCAAATAACAATGCAATTTATGTAAATAGGGAGGTGGTCACATGATGGAGTCGGAAGGTCCTCCACATAGCTACGTCATGCTTTGATGAATTTGATTTCCGACATAATTGTGTTATATATATATTAGCTATATTAGTGAAATATATATATTAGCAACAAGCTGTTGCCCGCGACTTCGTCCGCGTGGAATTCGGTTTTATCACGCAACCCTATTTTACTCCTCGGAAAAGTAGCCTAAGTTACTCCTTGTTACATCAGCTATCTGCCAGTGAAAGTCTCGTCAGAATCGGTCCAGCCATTTCAGAGATGAGCCGGAACAAACAGACAGACAGAAATTGTAAAAAATGTTGTTCTGGTATATGTACCTTGTATACACTTATGTACTTAGTAAAAAGCGATTATTTTAATATTACAAACAGACCCTCCAATTTTATTTATTTGTATCGATGTGAAATGGTCACAAATGATATACAAAACATGATTATTCTGTTTTACACAAGTAAAACTTGGTTCTGCCTCCCAAGGCAACTATGTATACTATAAATACATCGCTAATTGATATATTTTCCGTTAAAAATAAATATTAGATAATGGACATCAACACGATATCTCATATTTGATTCCGGTTGTGACTAATGATTTCTACAATTTAGTTTTTATATGTATTTAATTAGGTTTGCATTTGTGGTTGACATGCGTTCTGATAGAGATGCAGAGTTACTATTTTCCCCTACATTTAATGCAGAATCATTTTGTTGCTGTTTTTATTAAGCAAGCTGTCTATTCCAGTCACTTTATTGATATTTCTACAAGCCTTCTGAAGCTTTAGAAAAATTTACCACATTTCGACCTCTAGTTTAGGTATGTTTATTATATAAATAAGCATGTTTATTTATGTTTCTTAAATCAGATACGTTTCTTTTATAGGAGATGATTTGATACTGTATCAGTTTTTTGTTTTTGCTCATTTTTAGTAATTGTTTTTATTCTATTCTATCTATTATAATAGACACAGCTCACAATGTGCAAAAAGCCATTAGAGTTAGGTATCCCATTCTTCGCAACCATTTTGCATCATGATGTTGTTTTTTAAATTGTTTTACACCCCTCAAGTTACATTGTGCAAAAGTCCATGAAGGTCGCAATTTTTTAAAACTTTTTTATGTTTTTACTGCTTGCTATTTTTTACTTGTTTTGGTCGGCGTCGAAATTTTATTTGTGATTGCACAAAATTGCGATTTCAAGGGTTCTGTGATTAGAAAGCGCAGGACATCTTTATGAAAAATATTTTTTTATGGCTAATTTTACGGTTGTCTATGGATAGCTGCATAAATGACAGTGCTACATCGTAAAGAAAGAGTTCCGGAGTAAGTACCTATTTTGTAATTGTATGTTATGTATTTTTTTTTTACTTCTGTAGGGTTACCACCTATATGAAATTTTGTTTCATTTTACTCGGCTGCTATGCTATAATAATAAAAGCTAAGTTGTAATACTATGAGAACAAACTTATTTTCTTCCCAGGGAAAAAAGATAAGTATAGCGAATAGTTTTAATAGCGTATTAAATATAACCAATGTATGATCTCAATTATATAAATATTTATATACATTAAATGTCTCTTGCATTGAACACAATTTACCTGTCCAGTCGTTTTCAAATGTACAAATTATTGGTTTCGCTGCGTGAACATTTGAATAAAGAAAGCATTGGCGAACCTCGGTACACCTGCTGGAAAGAATTACATATATAATAGAATAACATGTTAGGAGACGGGGCACTTCCGAACTTAGTCGGTTTTCCAGCCCAAATTAGAAATGTCAAAGTCAATGAACCCATGTGCCATAGATAGGGTCAACTAGCATAGACGATAGAATTATTTTCAGAATTGCACTGTGCATATTTTAGAATAGATTTGCCAACGAAAATGATAAAAAAACTTTATTGCTGTTAATAGTCTATTTCGAGACTAAATCGAGAGCCAGTGGCTCAATAATAAAGGCCCTGACTTTAATTCTGGAGGTCGCTGATTCAAATCCCAGTTCAAGTTCCCAGTGCCCTGGAAAACATCGTGAGGTCTCTAGCTTGTTCTAGAACCAAAAGATCTAAGACATCTGTTAAGTGCACGAAAGCAATTTAGTCCTTTTTGATACTGGTTCGAGAGTAAAACTAGTATAATATCAGGTTAATATGTCATATTTGACTGGATTCACAGCTCAATGGCTTTCGCATTGTAGGTCGTGGGTTGTATTCTTATCCAGAACAAACACTTTCTTCCATACATTGCGGTGTTTAACTGTGCACAGTTCATTCCTTTTATATAGAAAGAAAGAAAGAAAGAAAAAACATTCATTCAAAACATATGACGTTTAGATATAATTTTAATTGCTTCATAAGTGGTAACCGTTTGGTTTGGTTTTATATGCGGTTCACCAGAACCGCATATAAAAATATAATTAGTAAACCGATAACTAAAGACACTCAGGGATAAGTTTATTTTTGTGAATAATAATAATAATATTAGTGGTCATTTCACACAGCGCCATCTAGCCCCACAGTAAGCTAAGCGTAGCTTGTAACATGGGAACCAGACAACTGATAGAATACTTATATACTTTTTTGTAAATACATACATATTATAATACATATTAACACCCAGACACAGAACATACATCTATATTCGTCACACAAATGTTTGTCCTGGTTGGGAATCGAACCCACCATCTACAGCGCAGGAGGCAGAGTTACTACCACTTGAGCTGAGAGGTCTGTCAATGTGAATAGTTAAGGAAAGGGCAGTTGGCCCACCTGGTATTAACTGGTAACCTGCCCATATAAAATCAATACAACTTGGGTCCCTAGGTATCACAAGATCCAAGTCACATCGTATGCGCCCGTTACTCTAAGGCGTGAAGGTGGAATGGAATGGCTTAGTTGCTTGTATACCAAAAACTAGTAAAAAAAGTAGTACCTACTAGTAAAAGTAGGTAAATTCTCCACACTGGTTGGAGAGAACCAGTGACTCGAATAGAATAGAATAGTTGCTTGTATACGAAAATCAAAATACCCAAAGTCACACAAGGCCTAATACTCCGACATTGAATCTACCCGCATATTCTTACAAGTAACACCGCTGAAGCTTACCAGATCAATAAAACTTAGCTTTTGAGAAATATAATTCTAAACAATACAATAATTACTGATAAACTTTGTGAGAGATTGCAACCTTACAGGATTATGTCACCGTAAAAGATTATATTTAAAATAGCGTTAAGTTTCCTTTTAAAACAATAAAATAAAACCCGACCACGGCTTACTAAGGATGTGACCGACAGGATGTTTGCAAGAAATTTCTTTTGAAAATGCGTCAAATCCTTTTTTCTGATAAACTTTCTTCAACGGTAGCACAGAAGTGAAAGATTAAGATAATAAGGCAAAATATTGAGATTATATTAATACCGCCACAGATATGCGGCCTAGGTTAAAATATTTCGGAAGGCTTAAATACCCTACTGAATGTAGCGCAGTGCTTTGAGCGTTCTCAATAAAGAGTTCAGAAGCGTCAAGTTGGATTCCCGTGTGGCAAATGTTTTGCAAAATGATCAATGGTCAAACGGCCTTATTTATTCGGAATTCATTAGAAATCTATCGATGTCTCTCTAATCTGATGACGACGGGCGCAATGCGATGTGTCTTGCCCTACCTAATTAGAGGATATTTTTAGTAGAGTCAGAAAGGAACGTGTTACTCGTTCCTTCTTTTCGTTCACTTTCAAAGGAACAACGTTTTTACTGAAAATATTCAATAGTCTTGTAAAATAAGAAAAAACTCTTGCGCAAACCATACCGGTGAGTAACGGGTTATTTTACTCTAGAGACTTATTTAAGCGATTGTAAAATGCTAAAAAAGGATAAATATTGCACTAAAATTGCAACCTTTACAGATTTTACGATTAGAAAGTACGAAATGGCTTTCATCGGTTTCAATAAAGATACTAATATAAAAAATGTTTGTGTAAATTTTGAATTTATTGTCACCAATTATTAAAACCTATTTCTTTGATTTTTCGTTCCCATCTTTTGGTTATCTTTTTATCGTGTTACATAAACTATCTACTGTATCAAAATATTGTTCCTTATGAGATTTAAGTTAAAAAGCTAAATACAATAAATGGTAGCTTTAAAAATGTAGTTATATCAATACTATTATTATGCAAATTAGATGAAAACCAAATATTGAACAAATGAACCTTTTCATTTACCCGTTCAATAAAAAATAAACAAAAAAAAATCTGTCCCACAATTATTATGAAACGACTTTCAAGGACATATATTTACATAACTTCAACGTTCCGCAAAAAAATTAATTACAATATGGATAAGAAATAAACAATTGTAGTTTTTTAAAACAGTCGGCATTCGTGTCACAGCTTTATTACGGTCGAAGGACTTTTTAAAAGGTTTTTACTATGTTTGGATAAGAATTCTTTGCGCAGGCAATAGTTATCACAAAGCTGGATACAATTATATATTTAAGCATTAGCATTATCCACAAAAAGGATAAAATAAATCACATTTTAATATAATTCAATTATATTTTTGTTTTTTAGAGATTTCCAGTAGTCCAGTTTTCGATCACAGCTACGCATTATAAAAAAAACATTAAAGTGTACCTACCTAAGTCATTCGCTTCATATTAAATGGTACATACATTTTTGACAAAAAAGTCATTATCTAGTTGCTAACTGATAGCATACGTAAGTATAAAAACCCATTCGTCATCAATTAAAATCTATTAACTTATACCTACTTCATTAATTAAGCAGACGCACAAATTTGTAACGCACTAATTAAATGCCTCAAAATGTAACCAGTGTTTCATGAGGATGAGGTGAATTCATACAGGGATTTTCCCTGTTCTTATATCGTGTAGGTATGGATATCATTACGAGAAATGCTAATAATAATGTACTCTATTTAACCAACTTCAGGAAAAGGAAGAGAGTCTCAATTCTATTTTATTTCATGACTTTTTTTACCTTACATCTCCGTCCGTTTATAAAAAAAAAATTGAAAAAAATTAAATATTTCTTTCTTTCTTTCTAATTGTAATTATTCATTATAAGCAAGACGTGAACCTTGGAACTTCCATAAGAGATCCTTAAGCAGGAGAAAATACTATACAAATAAATAAAATTGGAGTGTCAGTTTGTAATATTAAAATAACCGCTTTTTACTAAGTGCATATGGATGTATACACGGTACATATAACAAAACAATTTTTTTTACAATTTATGTCTGTCTGTCTGTCTGTTTGTTCCGGCTAATCTCTGAAATAGCTGGACCAATTTTGACGGGACTTTCACTGGCAGATAGCTGATGTAACAAGGAGTAACTTAGGCTACTTTTCCGAGGGGTAAAATAGGGGTGCGTGATAAAACCGAATTCCAACAGCAGTCAACAGCTAGTCATTATATAATTTCAGCATATTCATTGAAACTTTGATGCGTGCTAGATAACACTCGTACTAAGAAACCAACACCGCTGCTCGTAAATTTTGGCCACGGTACCGTTTCCCTTTATTCCAACAGTTTTACAGCCCAACCCTTTCATTACCGTTAGTTTTTGAAAAGATTTGATTAGAATATTCATAGTTCTAACAATTGCTACTGTTATTTCACGAGGTTTGGTCTGGTTTTGTTCTTACGCGATTGTTTTAGTACAATGTTGAGGACGCTACCGAATTTGAAAAGAATTGGCGACAGGCTTGCAAGAGAAATTGTCTGTTGCAAATGATTTTAGGTAAAAAAACACTGTTTTTACAATTCTTATGAATTTGATATTCAATCTTTAGAAATATGAACTGAGTGTTTATTTAGTTTAACTACTCTGAGAAGTATGAACTGAGTATTAAAATCTTAATTAAATAGTTTCTCGTAGTTTATATTAAAATTAATTGTAAGTTAGACTCATTAATTTAAAATCATTGAAAAATGCTGAAACGCACCCAAATATATCTACGTTAACTGACCGAAAAATTTGAAAATATGTAAACAATAAAAATATAAATAAAAAAATTTATATGACACCACAAAACCTTTTATTATTTTCAATTGTTTACGACTCAAGTCGGCAGGACGGTAAAATAATAAAATATTGCCCCAACAAAGGAACTAACGGCTTCACCCGTTGAGACGAAGTAATGTCATATTTGACAGATGACCGCGGACGCTACGTCATAGACCTGTCGCTGTAACAAATGCACGGTTTTACAAACGATCCCGTTCATGTATTTGTCTTATTTACGGTCCTGCGGGACCACTGTGCACGGTCAAAGGACCGCAAAGAAAAGCCCAGTGACATTTTTTCGAAATCAACAGATTTTTGGTCGCTTTTATTGCGTGAAATTTGACAGTGGCTATTCCGAAAATTCGTTTGTGACTTTGAGGATTACTTGCAATTTTTTATTAAGGTAATCCTAGTGTGGTGTAGCGGCAAAGTCACATCCACCATAATATAATAATAATAATAATAAAAATTGTTTTGCTTATAAAGAACTTCAAAACGGTACCAGTTAGGTTAATATAAAATATATAAATAAGATACACGAGTATCATTATTTGTATACACTTTGTTTCCCAAATAAAGCAAAATAAAATAAAAATAACTGGACGATAAGTTATCTATATCTAAATAAAAAGATAGATGCTTGAGTGGTCCAAAAAGGTGTCTGTCTCAGCATTGTTGAATTGATCACTTGTTTGTCGCTGTTATTGACGTAATGCGAATAAAATTGATGATATACAGTCATTTATAAACGTTGTTTACGATTAGTGTCCTGGGACACGGAACCCTTGATACGACCTCGCATTGCTGTCCCGTCAATAGTCTATTCACTTACACATCAGTTTATTTCCACAAATTAAGTTTACTTACTCTTAAGATTTATATATTGATATGCTCTTGAGACGCGGGTTCTGGACGTTGGGGGTAGACACTGTGCCTCCTGAGATACAGTTTATACTATTTCGGGGGCCAGTGTATACCTTGCAATTGTCTACCTTCGTGCTCAAGAGTTCTTGCATTAGTATTAAGTTACTTTTATTTTAGTTTTAGTTTCAGGTAGTCTGGAAGAGATCGTCTACCACGATAAGATCGCCTATTGGACCCACAGCAAAAGTGCTATTAGTATTAAGTACCACCTGTCTTTCCAATAAAGATTTATTATTATTATTATTATTTAATATTATATGTCTCTAAATATATATTACTTTAAATATTTATTTGTAATTAAATTTGTTTACTTAATAATAAGCTATAATAATCTGTTAATATATTCTTCTGTAGGCCGAGGCAAAATGTGTAATGCTAATTCAAATGTGTGGTTTTCACGATACAGGCTTGCCTAGTGTGAAAACCACAGGATACAATCTAGTTAATCGTGTGTACCCAGCATAATAATGTTATCGTAGTTTTAGTGACCTACTTTAAGCTTATCCTGTAATTTTTATGCTGGAAATAAATATTTTTCATTTCATTTTCATTTATTTATATCGGTGGGCATTTCACAAATCGCCATCTAGCCCCAAACTAAGCATAGCTTGTACTATTGGAACCAGACAATTAATATCATACTTATTTTTTGTAAATTACATACGTAAAATAAGTATTAATTATCACCCAGACACAAAACATCTATGTTCCTCACACAAATGGTTCTCCTGGGTGGGAATCGAACCACGACCTCCAACGCAGAAGATTTTGTAACCAACAATAAGCTGTGAGACCAATCAAATATGTATATAACACATTGTTATGTTTTTATCATACACACAATGAAATTTTAAAGAATCCTCTTCTATTTCGGAGAACCAAGACTCTTAATATTGCAATCTGATTTATAACAAGTAAGTTACAAATGCGTGTAATTTCACTGCACCAAGCTTAATACACTTTTCTGAAAGTATAATACACAGCTTCTGTTCGTAGCTTTACCCGCGTGGTACATAGAAGGCCTGTTTCATGTCTCTACCTCTCTGTGGATAGGTAAACTTCAGCCAAATCAGTTATTTTGGCGTTAAAAAGCAACTGTTTGGTCTACAAGGAAAGGCTTCAGAATCATGCGAGCGTTTATTTTAAACGTTTTCTCGTCTTCTTCATTTGCCCGACTAATTCTGGATTCTCCGAATAAATGTCTCTAATATTAATTATTAATTATTCTGAAGCGGTATTAACCGTCATTCGTTCGTCCGTCAGTCAATGATATTGGTGTCCAAAGTTTACTTGTCAAAGGGTCCGTGACAGTAACGAACTTTTTTGTTAGTCATTATGATCTTAGTGGCCAAAGATTACTTGTCAAAGGAGTCCGCGACAGTATCGAACTTTTTTGTTAGTCATATATATGATCTTAGTGGCCAAAGTTTACTTGTCAAAGGAGTCCGCGACAGTAACAAACTTTTTTGTTAGTCATTATGATCTTAGTGGCCAAAGTTTACTTGTCAAAGGAGTCCGCGACAGTATCGAACTTTTTTGTTAGTCATATATATGATCTTAGTGGCCAAAGTTTACTTGTCAAAGGAGTCCGCAACAGTAACAATCTTTTTTGTAGTTATATTAGGAACCAATGCTAAGTTAATACCACTGTTCTACCTGGTGTGCGCTACACTAAAATTGTGCTGAATTGGAACTAGGTTCAAGAAACGGTCACCTGAGTTTAATAAACGGTAATCGAGACCTTACTGACTGCCAATTTGGTTACATAATGAATTTGACGCTAGAAGATTTTGGAAATGTATTTTGATGCTGCGAGTGTTTATTAGAAATACTGACGGATTTCCGGTGGCATTCACCTTGAAATTTGCACCCAATTGTAATTAATTGTATGTTGATTATTTTATACTTTTTCATTTGTATGTATTTCTTATGCTTTTACACTATTATTTTTATACCTAATGTACTTTTAGCTACATAACATTGGCTACATATTCTTAGATATTTATTAATCGTAATTTTCATTAATTTCAATATCTGCATCGACAATAATAACATGTAATTACTGATTGTTAATAAACCGCTATATTTTTGCACATAATTCTTTTGAATGAAAATTAACCCAACTGATATGTGTTGTACTTTTACAATTTATTACAAAAAATGAGAACATCATAAAACTAAGCAGTTTGCTTCTTAAAAAAAATACAATTTACAATCCCAATTTTGTAATCATTACTTTTAAATCTAAAGCTTGTTTCTTTATTACATAAAATTAGTTCTTAATTGAGAGTTTAGCTCGGGATTTATTTGATTTTTAAATTACTTACTGTTTGTATAAAAACTTGATTTATGATCGAGAGAAACAACTTTTGCAACAACAATTTGTCATATTACAGAATATATATTGATTTTTCGTTTATAGAAATTAGAAAACGATGTCATACTATCTGTATCATAAATTAAAACAGTCGAAGTTTTATATATTATATTATGATAGTTTTGCAAAACTGCATAAGTCGTAGATTTATGTTTTTTCATTATATCTCACATTTTTAAGACCGTCTCATTCTAACTTATGTGTGGAACAGTAAGCGGGAAAGAAAGCCAATTAAAAAATTCCATCACGTAGTATGAGAGCTAGCCAAAAGTCGTAGATGCGGCGCGGGCGGGGTCGGTGACCGAAACTGCAAGTATTTTGAACTCCTGGATTCGGGTATCACCTGTCCCACTCGAGTCGCGTGTAATAAATAGTGAACTTTAATATCGCCGGAGGTAGTTATTTGGCTGATATTTTTTATTTTATTGGCCTCATAGCTCAACTGGTAGTAACCCTGCCATCCAATACATACATATAATACAAAAAAGACACTGAACAATGTTACAAATGTTTGTCCTGGGTGGGAATCGAACCCACGACCTACAGCGCAGGAGGCAGGGTTAGCACTGAGCTATGAGGTCAGCCAAACTAATAATCGTTCATTAATATGTAGGATACTTTTAATTATATTTGAGAATGTGCTTAAACTGGGACAAAATATGTCAAGTTGAATATTGTTTTTGCATAAATTATATTCATTTGATGATCCTACTCGATTTTTCAAACGGGGGTTCTAATAGAAATTGCCATTTATGACAATGGGAGAAGGTTTAGTCACAGTTATTCTAGGTTTCCCAGGAATTGAATGTCGAATTTTTCAAGTGGATCTGCAGTGTGATGCGCCTGTATATGCATAATTTGGGTTGCTTGTGCCACAGATTTATGCGTTACGTTATCAAAAGCTATATTGCATGGTATTATTTTATGTATTTTGTAGAATGAGTCATTGTAAAATTTCTAATAAATGTGGAGACAAGATTCAAAAAGACTTGAGTATACGTAGCAGCTGAATTTTATTAATTCTAATTGGATATTATTTCTTATAAGATCTGTTTAATGTATATCTGGTAATATATGAATATACTTAAGAATTGTTTTAATTTGTTGTACCTAGTTAAAAAGATAAAGACAAAAAAAAAGAAAAGACTAAAAAAATAAAAAAGACTAAAAAAGGCTAAAGACTAAAAACTATTAAAGTAATACATTTTTAAATTTCTACGTATAAAATTATTAGACAACCGTACATGTTTGTATACATACATATGTAGATTCGCGCCGTTATCCCCGAAGGGGTAGGCAGAGCTACAGTGCGACTGTTACCTTGTGCTTTACACTATCGCTGGAACATAAACGTGACAAGGGGTGATGCTGTCACCCCTAATATTTTCTAACAAATAATCCGGCTAGTACATTCTACGATAATTCATTCCTCAATAACCTGACAGCCAGGACAAATCGTATATCAATGAAATTACAATCAAGTTCTGCCAACAGCTTGCATGATAAAGGCAGGACAACGTGACAAGTTAAGTCCTTCCTGGGAAGTAAAGAGAGAAATAATTTCTTACGAAAAATATTTATTTTGTGTTACATTAGAAATATCATTAGGTACAAATAAAAGAAAAAGTGGCTTGTAACAGCAAAAAGGCTACCTCTCAGCGTGTGTTTAGTAGCAGTACTGGCGGCAGAAATAGGTATAGTGGAAACACCATACCTATTTCGAATTTATTCATTAATTTCAACTATTTTATGTTACTTTTCCTTATATTATAATTGTTCCAAAGGCACTTCACTTGACTTCCTGCCGTCACTTTGAATATTTGGTCTCATTGACTTATCGGACACAGTTTTCTTCAAACATACAACTTAGGTATTTCCATACCTTAGGTGAGAATTGCTTTTGTTATGGGCAGAGGTAAGTTGGTCAAGTGCTTATTCACATAAAAAAGCACTTTCTAAACACAGCTGTTTCCAGTTGTAAATTCTACTAATAGCTTCCATTTCTTCACACAATTAACGCCATGGACCTAGCTTTACTTAATTAATCGATTAAACTACACAGTAATGATTAAAGTAAAAAAAATATTTGTGAGTGAAATCGATTTCGTAGCAGCACTACGAGATGTTGTAGCAAATAAACGCTTATAGTAATAACAGCACCTGGTTGGCAGAGCCCTGTTTCACTTTGGGTCATAAGTCAAAGTCAAAGTCAAAAACCGTATTCCATAGAATTCATAAAGAAATGGCTTAGAAACGTCAATAATATTCAAAACATAAGGTCACGCGTACTTATCGATAAGTTTGACAATATCATCCCTGGAACATAAACGTAACAAAAGGCTCACCATTTGTCACGTTTATATTTTAGGGATGATCTCATCTCATCGCGCTCAACCGAGGCAATGGCTAATGTGCTAAAATTATATTGTAAATACAATAATTGAGGGTGGGCGCTAGTTCGTTTATTACAAGATAATTAAATGTCTTATTTTAGGTTCTAGTTGTTTTCACTAAAATTATTAATATATATACCTTAAGCATAACTATATTTAAGTTTCTAAGTTTCTATGTTAAATATATAAGGTGCAAATAAAAAAATTAAAAAAAATTAAAAGCGTGGTAATACGTTTTATTTCTATTTTATAAAAAGTGTGGTGTAATTTTTGACATTACTTACGTCCTATGTTAACGCACGTCTGGCATCTCGTAATCAAATAGAAAATCTTGTAAGTAGAGTCAGTGACCGTTGAAATAGTATTTTTGGCAATGTACATACATACATACATAAATACACCGCCGCATTGGTGGTGAAGGTACAAACGCATGAGACTTTCAGTCTTCAAGTATGTCTGACGGATTCCCATACTTCAGTACGGAGGTACAGAATACAACTTTATTGTAACCATAAGTTAGAAACATACAAATATACTGAAACATGATAAGTGGCAAAACGAGTGGCCTTATTGCTAAAAGCGATCTCTTCCAGGCTGTTGTACCCACACTTTTTATTTATTTATTCGCACAAATGAATCTGCTTTTGTACTTACTACTTTTTCAAGTCGCATTCTCAGGTAAAATACAGAAACTTTATCGACGGGGCTCGATTCTTTCATTTTGGCGAAGCATGGTTTAAATGTCAATCAAACGTCAAATAAAAATTTTCTATTATTTATCGCCATCATCACCCACGAATTTATTGTAGCCACTATTGATTATAGAACTGCTTATGCACGGAACAATTTTCCCTTCTACGTGCATGCGGGAATCAAAACGGGCAATGTTTTCAGTGCAGTGTTTGCAGTGGCTGGCAATATTATTATAACAACATTTCCAGTAATGTTAACCTTACAATGCCAAAAAGTCAAAAACGTTAATATTTTTCTATAGAATTCATAAAGAAATTGCTTGGAAACGTCAATAATATTCAAAACATAAGGTCTTACTTACAGCTAAGTTTGACGCCTGTTCAAACCCTATCCGACCCTCCATGTGGAAGAAGAAACAGGAAACCCCTAAAGGAGGACTTTCTCTTTTTCCAATACTATAGAATTTAGTAAAATACGGCAACACTAGATTTGCTACAGTCATTTTAATTTACAGATTTAAATTTTCTTTCGCCATTCTGCGACACAATATTGATATGATGTTATAAATTATTCATATATGTGGTTAATATATCATATATTAATATGATATATTATATTTATAACATATCATGCGTTACGTATATTATTGGTATAATAATTTTTTCATTTTTCTTTTACTCTTCTTTCATTCATAACGAAGGCGATAGCAAATAATCTAAAACAATCTTTGAGCGCACTGCATATGCGATCAAATAGCGAATATCTGCGTTACCGATCACATGACCACAGGTCAATAACACATCAGTTTCCGCTAGACAACAAGGAAACGCAATACTAGACCAAATGTTGGCGACCTCTGAAACGGGTGAATAACTTTGGGTAGGCTTTTAAGTGCAGGAAATAATACAGAAACACTTTAACTCTCTCACGAAATTACAGGCAAATGAGACATTCCACCTTCACGTCTCAGAGTTACGGGCGCATACGATGCGTCTTGGGTCTTGTCGTAGGGGAGGACCCAAGTCACATCGCTTGTTATGGGCCGAGGTTACCACTTAACCAGGTGAGCCGTCGGCTCGTTCCGTAACTATATCATAAGAAAAAAGACATTAATAATTATTTTGTACTTTAAAACTTCGCTTTTTGCAGTAAAAAGCTCTTCCGAAAATATCTCTCGAAAAATCTATTTTAATATTATCAGGAATGTATTTGAACATAACTGAGATATTTCGTACGATAAATGACCACTGCTGAGTCTACTATTCAAGAACTTGGACAAATACATATATGTTAAGTCCGGGGTTGGTCATATGTTCTCACACATGCTGTAAAAAGTTGACAATTTACCAATCAAAAAAGTCAAATTTTGCCAATTAGTTTTTACTTGCAAAATTTATTTGCTACCACGTTCTCAAAACGATTATGGAAAACATTGTGTGGAAACCGACCTGTCTGACCAAAAATTCAAAGAATGTGTCAAGTGCTGAAAGGAGCCTCTTTGTGGCGCAATCAAAATCAAAATCCTTTCACCAGAACCTGACTCGAGTAGCAGTAGTAGTAATGAAATACAAATCTGCTGGCATATCTATGAGTCACAGCTTCATTGATAAGTTTTGAAACATCACACTTGCAATAACAAATTGCATAACATATGACGCCGATGCTGACGTTGCTACAGTACGGAACCTGAGTCATTCCTTGAACTCTGTTTTGGTCCCAATCCGTGTCAAAGTTGCGAAGAGGATCTGTGAGAATCTGTGAATTGTGAGAATCTACTCTATATGCTATCATTTTCCTCGTAGCAGTAACCCTGTTTTCTGCGCTGTAGGTGTTTGTCCTGGGTGGGAATTGAATGCACCACCTACAGCGCAGAAGGCAGGGTTACTACCAACTGAGCTATGAGGCTAGACTATCGTAACGAAACTGTGAGTCATTCATAAATCCTCACTTGTCGATCAGTGTCAGTGATGTAAGGATCTGTGCCAACTGTGACGCATTCACAGACAGTCATTTTGTTTAGGAGCGGCCTTCACGGATGCTTAGAAATAGTTTAATTCTTTATTAAATTATTGGCTCCATAGCTTAGCAGTAACCCTGCCTTCAAAATTACTTCCAGTCTAGGCAAATATTTATAGAAAATTACGCCTGTTTCCCGAAGGAGTAGGCAGGAGTGTACAGTTTTCCACCTACTACTAATTCATATACCTCCTTTGCTTCATCCACTCTCATCACATTCATAATGCATGCTCGTCAATTTACGGTACTCCTACCCAGGCCTTTTTCAAAAAGTTACAGTAATACAGTTACGGTACGAGCCGATGGCCCACCTGGTGGTAACCTGTGGCCATTACAAGTGACTTGGGTCCTCCCCTACTAGGTACGACAAGACCCAAGAGGCATAGTAATGGCCTCATAGCTCAGTTGGTAGTAACCCTGCCTTCTGCGCTGTAGGTTGTGGGTTCGATTCCCACCCAGGACAAACATTTGTGTGACGAGCATTGATGTTTGTTGTGTGTCTGGGTGTCAATATGTATTATAATGTATGTATTCACAAAAAAGTATATAAGTATTATATCAGTTGTCTGGTTTTTGATACAAGCTATGCTTAGCTTACTTTGGGGCTAGATGGCGCTGTGTGAAATGACCACCAATATTTATTTAGTTATTTAATTTGAATTCGCCCTTCCATACTTTTCTCTATTTCCATCATTGTGCTCTGCATAAGGTCCCATCACATGCCACGGTCAAGTACAATGGCACTTTCGCATTTCACAGCTATCTAATACTAAACACGAATTATCCTATATCAAAAACTCGAAGCGCACTATGAAATGCATCTGTGGTTAAGTGAAAACGATTTTGACTCTTAAATCAACGTGGAAAATCTCTTTTTCGCTTGAGGAAACTTGTCGATTTCCCACCGCTAGACAGTAAGTAAACGTTTGCAATTTCGAATCTAAATCCATTGTAATAAAGCTCATTTCATATAGTAACACTTATGCGGATGTATTCGAGACTTGATAATACTTTCTCGCGTCGAAAGTTGCCAAGAGGTTGGCGGATTCAACAACACGGACTCTGTTGTTTTGTGAATGTTCGAGATCAAATTTTTTTTTAAGTTCGGCTGAGATTGTTCTACTTGTTTTTCTCAACAATTTTCACTTTGGTTTTGTCACGATTTTCATCTTTGAAGTGAAAATACACTGTTTGTTGTTTAGTGAGTGCGTGAGCTCTTTTTTTATGTATTTGAAGTCACGGAATGAGCTGACGGCCCACCTGATGTTAAGTGGTAACCGCCGCTCATAGACAACAGCAATACGACTCAAGTCTTCTCCATAGTATAAGATTACTCAAGTCGCATTGCGTTGCATCCATCATCTAGAGACGGGGATTGTAATATTAGTGTGATAATAATATTACTATGTACTTTGAATTAGCTGATAATATTATATAACATAACATAAAGTAATCCGGGGTCGTTACGTCTTATGCGCCTGCAATTTCACCGGCACCCTTCCACCGGAGCACAGCAACACGAGTGCAACATTGCTTGGCGGCAGATTATCAGGTGTGGTGGCAGTACTTCTCCGGGCAAACCTCTGACTGTTAAATTTTCATAATAATTAAACACAAAAAACAGGAATCGCTCCTTTAGGGGTATCTTGGCTGTTCTTCCCATGCAGGGTCGGATAGAGTTAGAACAAGTATCAAATTTAGCGATAAGTACGCGTGACCTTATGTTTTGAATATTATTGACGTTTCCTCCTCCTTTCTTGACAAAATTATGTCTTCGATTTTTGTTTCTAGGATACTTTCGCCGTTTGAGAACGTGGTATTGCGCACACATAATTTTTTCTAATGTAGAACTATTTGTATTTTTTCAGGATTTGAACCAGCAACCTCCAGATAGAAACTCGGGGGCAGTACCATATCACTAAGCTCTCTAGTAAATATATAATATATAAATAATAAAATAATACATTAATATGAATGTAAAGTATCGTACTGAACGTCGTTTAAAATATTGATAGCAGTGTAATCACGGTGAGTCAACGGCCGGCGAAATGATTCGGGGTTCGTTCAACTTTCACCCAATTCGCCCGAGTGCACCCGTGAACGCACATTGTCATTTAAGCCACATATCTGACCACTTGGCTAGATTTAAGCGTGAATTTTGCACAATTATGTTTAAAAAAATGTACACTAATAATTAAAACAAATAGCCACCTAGAATAGTAAAATTGCTATGCCCTAACAGGGTTTATGTTTGTATATATATATATATATATATTAAGATTATTGTAACAACATAGTGCAATAAATGCTTTGAATTTGATTTTTAAAACAGAAAATTGTGAAAACATTAATGATGTTTGATAGGGTGAAGAAAATTTTAGAAAACTAATAACCTTATGCTTAACTAATGTAGTAAAAAACTCTTTAAACAGTTAATTTCATTTGTAGTATTGTATTTATTTTATTAATCATAGTTAATAATAAGAAACCTCCGATCATGGGCAGCTCTCGTGGACAGTTTTCTATAGAAAGTTAGCGAAACTCTCACAGTTTATTCACCTTCCACCCAAATTTTAAGGTTTCGACGCTTTAAATGAATAATAATATTTAGTGTTCTTTTATAAGTATGGCACCGCGTTTATTGTTGGAAATCGTGAATGATTTTGGCTTTTAAGCATAATCTAGCAGTATCTTAGAACTCAGGTCCTCGCATTTTGTCGCATGAATCTAATTCAAACTATAATGGGTTTTCCCAATGAGTAGGACAGTTAGTAGGAAAGTATGATAGCTCCAAACTTTTATAAAACTAATTTGTGATACCAAATTATTTTTAAATAATTTTTTTACTAATATTCAAAAGATTTAAAGTTATATTTTATATATTTAGTAAGTTTTATGGATATTTATTTGCAGTTTCATGCGCTTTGATCAGAGACGGAAGGTAGTTGGAAGGGCTAGTAAATGATTCTCGAAGGTCGAGTGCTCGTAGTAAATCATTTTAGGCACACCATTTTTATAAATACATTTGTATTGGTATTTATTAACATTGTTTTCATAAAATTTCTGGCTCTTAACAAGATTTTAAACTCATATCTTTTAAATTATTTATTTTATTGATTCATGATCACCCATCCCAATTAAAGAATAATTTTGACTCACTATAGCTCATTTGGCTACTCGACCGAAAATCTTACTCATGTTTCGAAAGTTAGCGAAACGATTCGGAGTTTGTTCACCTATCACCCAGTTTGAGTGTGCGGCCGTGAACGATGCGACGGACAGACAAGTGGCAACCTTCGAGAGCGAAGTGGCCGAGTGGACAATCCGACTTTAAAAGGTCGCCTGGTTAGAATCCCAGCATTGTCAAATATCTCTGTCGGCTTTCGACACAAAGGTGGATTCGAATTTTGACTGGCCTCAAGCTCAGCTATGAGCTATGAGGCTAATAACTAAGAGCTATGAGGCTCGTCATAATAGAATTGTTAATATATTGTAGTTTAGTTAACATATATGTACTCTCTTACTTACTTTTATGTTTCCTACCTAATATTATTCCTATTTTTTCCCCATGATCTTTCTTTGCTCAAAATAAATACATTTTTTTTTCTTTCTTTCTAAACGTTATTTGAGTCAGTTTCTATCAATAAAATTGAAAGTATCTTATTTAATCACAATTGATCGAAACCAGAGGTTGGATTTATTGACGAGTCAGGGAATCCAAGTTTTTCCAAGACTTTTATGGTGGAAATAAAAAGGTTATAAGGAAGTCGAGGTTGTAATTGTTATGTGGAAATTGTAAATTAATATGAGAGTGCTACTTTACTTGGAAATACCCATACCTGAGTACAATAAAGGGCTGCAAGATTTTGGGCGATTGAAAAAACCCTTGGATTTAAATAATTAATGTAGTTGACCTTTTGAATGAAGTGTACAGACCACAAAATTAAACGCTGCCCTTTCTGCGGTCCCAGTATAAAGAATTTATTGGTTTTCTAACTTACTTGACTGTTTTATAATGAGCCCATGGGTACATCATTAAATATGTGAATAAAATGAAATATGTAAATATTGACATTTTCAAATCCATCTTGCCTGTAATTTATTGACCTCTTTATTGTAGAATTTTACCCTATAGAGGTATAGTACTTCAATTCTGTACTTGGTCGCTCTATTAATCTATCACTCGAGTAGAAAAAGAACTCTCAACCAGGTGAAAGGATTTTAAGTGCGCCTCAAAGAGGCTCCTTTTGTGCACTTGACACGCGTTTTCGTTTTTTTTTGTTCTAGAACATGTTGGTTTCCTCACGATGTTTTCCTTCACTCGGTCGGTAAAGGTTGGAGTTTAGAAAATCGATGAGGCATCTGATATCATCATCTTAATAATGGCTAAATTCAATGTACTGAGGCACGAAAAGAAATAAGGAACAGAAAAGGAAAGGAAAGGAGCCTCTTTGAGGCGCACTTAAAATCCTTTCACCACACCGGTTCGAGAGAACCACTGACTCGAATATAAGAATCGCAAATAATGACGCTTCTTCCGCAGAAGCGACAATCGACCATCAGGCATCCTACGTCACGTACCGCCAATACCTTATCACACCATCTCATCCTACTCGGCATTTTAATGCGATCCTAACTGTACGACCAAAATACCGGCGAAATGTGAAGGTAGGTCGCAACGGTATCGACAATGACCCACGAAACTGGGACGACGACCTCCGAATATCGCCATTTACTCGTGGAAAAAAAAAAGATTCGGCATCGCAACTACCAGGGGATAATGAATAGAGAAAGGTGGATTTTTTTCGGCAACCTGTGTGTACACACACAGACGCAGGTGAGAGGCGAAAGCTCACTGAACGCTGTTTACACTGTGTAGTGAAACGTTTCGAACTGTCAAATTACTAGAAGCGTATCTGGGTCAAGTTGGTTTTCATTGATAGATTAACCTGTGCCAGCTTTCTTTACAATCTGTCTATGCGCGGGTAGGTATTGCTCTAAAGAGTATGATTCCATGCGAAAATACGCGAAGAGCGATATGAAACGATTCGGAGATTTGGCGTTTAAAGGCGAAAAACAAAGTAATGTTTTAAATAAATTAATCGCAGCTATTTTATTTTTAACAGTATTAAAAACTATATTTAATTATATAATCTTATTTTGTGTATAAAAACAGGTATCAAGTCGCTTTTATTTTTTGTTGCAGAATAAAAGTTTACAAAAACAGAGCTATCTTTGGAATATTATTCAAACGGGAAAAAAAATCCGATAGTGTTTTCGTTTACCGGAATCAAGATATGATTAAATTTGAAATAGAGGAAAATCATACACACCCCCTATAATTTTATTTAGGGACTAGTTTTGCTTGTAGTTTTAAAGACACATGTGTACTAATGAGGGACACTAGATCCTATCCTGGCAGTCAGAGGGCTAATGATATTAGGTAGCCTATCACAGGATCCTTAGTAGTTTTCATATCACAATGCTTACTTTTTTTTTTATGAAAACATATTTTCTTCAGAATTCTTGTTTAGTTTTGGCAGTATGCAATTTATTCCATAGCCATACTTGACTTTAAAGGCTGCACTTGGTTGTAATTAACTTGTCTGAATGTGAAAGGCTTCGCGGCGAAAGTTACTAAACCACGCTGAGACGGGAAGTCATCTGAAATTCAGGTTATATGGAATTTTTACATACTGTGTAGGAACTGTAATAGAAATTACTGAACTAGGTTTAATCAACAAAGGACATAGAATTAATATAAATATAAGAAATAAATAAATATTGATGGAAATTTCATACAGTGCCATCTAGCCCCAAAGTAAGCTAAGTATCATGTATCATGGGAACCAGCAACTGATATAATACTTGTTTTTGTTTATACATATGTACATATAATATACACCCAGACACAGAACAAACGACACAGAAAAAACACCTATATCCGTCACACAAATCTTTATCTTGGGTGGGAATCGAACCCACGACCTACAGCGCAGAAATCAGGGTTCAAATCAAATGAGCTGTGAATCCAGTCTAATGACTTCATTGAGTTTAAAAATTCTTCTGTAAATGTAATGCAGATGATAAACACAAAGCCATTTATTTATATGCAACATTGACTGCGGTGGAGGGAATGGTGGCTGGTTTGTAAATTCATATCCTTTATATTTTATCTCACGTCTTATAGTTACGGAACGAGCAGACGGCCCACCGGGTGTTAAGTGGTAATCTCTGCCCATAGACAAGCAATACGAATTGGATCCTCCCCTACTTAGGTAAGAGAGTATAAAAATTAAAATTTACCTGCATTACGTGTTTTCCCAAAAGAGGTCAGTGCCTCATTAAAGCGCATTATTTATTTGAATAGATTAGCACTTAGAATCATAAAATAAAAAATGGTCCATTTGCAAATGCAGTTACAACTTTCTCAAAGCCACTGTACCGTGAAAACAGCTAATTTGTTTATGGTATAGAATGGTATAGATATGCAATCATTCCAGTGTGTAGTTAGGTGGGTGAGATTATCAATATTATGTGCTGGTCACCCACTTCAGAACTACGTGGGTAGCCAAGTCATATCACGTTACCAAAGAACAAGTGTGCCAGTCCAAAAGAAAATCCGTATCAGGTATTTTACACAGCGCATTTTACAAGCTAAGCATAGCTTGTATCATGGAACCAGACAACTGATATAATACTTATATACCTTTTTCTAAATACATAGATATCATACATATTAACACCCAGACACTACAAACATCGTATTCGTCACATAAATGTTTGTCCTGGGTGAGAATCGAGCTCACGACCTACAGCGCAGAAGGTAGGGTTACTACCAACTGAACTGTGAGACCAGTCAAATAAATAATAAAATAAATAAATAAACATATAACTAATAAATGATCATAAACATATGTGGACAAGGTTAAAAATATAATTCAATATGTGTTCCTAATCAAGTCTCCTGGTCGAGATTAGCATGAGTGAAATTCGCTTTAAAACCTCATCAGCTTATCTTAGCTTACTTAGCTTCTAATGGACGCAAGCATATAATATTGTGTATGCGTTCCGTTGGCCGTCCAATAGATACATCCGGATGGCGTAGAAATCAAAATCGGAACAACATTGTACAATGCAAAATCAATGGTTTGCGGGAACTTCCCATATTTTATGTAAAATTTGTTGCCAGTGACTTAGCGTGCATGGTACCAAGATATATTTAATTTTAATATGTTTCAATAAGTATATGCCCAAGTAGAATAAAGAATAATGTAATGATAAGTAATGTACTAAGTAATGTACTCAGTAATGTACTAAGTAATGTACTAAGTAATGTACTAAGTAATGCACTCAGTAATGTACTAAGTAATGTACTAAGTAATAAGTATCACACAAGTGCTTAGTGGCAGTTTTTGGTTTAAATTTCGGCGGCAGAGTTAAAAATGCTATACCGCCCATCTTTTTGTTCCACTTGTCTTCATTTAACCGAAAACTTCTAAAGTCAACACCACAACCAATTGAGCTATCACATAATTATCTTCCGTTTCACAAACAAGCGATGAAAATTTCTGTACAATTGCTGCTACGCATTAGGACTTTTACATATAATTTACATATCCAAGTTACTACGACTACACAGTTGTATTTGTAGATAACCTCTTCCACTGCCATGACCGCCTGGTACCGAGAGATTGCAGCGCTAACATTGAAAAAATAAACGAGGTTAGATTAGAAAGGTTTATTAAAGATGCTTAGTTTGTTTAGGTACTGTCTTGTAAAAATTGGAAGGCTTTCGATAGACTTTCGAACGTTTTTAGTAACGTATTTACTACACTGTAATCCATTTTTAACAGATATGATCGCCTGGTAGGTGTTAACATTGAAACAATGAAATTAGGACAGTGTTAAGGTTTTATTATCCAAAGAAGACTCCTCAAAACATGCTGTGATTTGACGAGGGTTGTTTGACGCTGCCTTTCTTCTTCATTTTACACCCTTATTGATTTTACATAATTTATACATGAACAATAAACAGACCTGATCCGATCGGATTCTTTGTGCCTAAAAAACCTACGAAGGCTCACAAATTTATGTCTAATTAGGAACAAAATCCGAGTAATGAGACAGTATTTTCCATGTAAACTAAATGAAAAATAAACTTATTTTTAAATGGTACCCTTTTTTTATTTTGCAACAGTGAGATGGCATTTAACAAAGCAGATAATCAATAAACTGAACTAATATAAAAACACTTAACCTAGTTTATCAAGTCGTATCTTGTTATCAGTATTTATAATAATGATTATTGGGTTACACAGACGTCATATTTTTTGCATCGCCTTACGTTTATAGACTCCTGGTAAATTATGTACGTTAATTAAATTGTTTTAATTAGACAACGCGATAAATTAAAGATAATATCTAATTAAGTGGCGTGACATTGAATTATTTGTATTATTTAGATGGTATTTTAAAGTTTTACATGGACAATAATTATTTACCTATGACATGCTTATTCCATTTATAAAAACACTAGTGCTCTGCCTTGGTTTCACACGGGTATCTCAGAGTATCTACGGCCAGTTTTTTTAATTATTGTACTCAAACCTTGCTTGCATTATAATCAGTTTATCTCTTGAAGAAATACACACAAAAATCCATACTATGGGGTCTGAGATTAACCCTAAGTACAGACTGAAAGGCACAAAAACGCGGGCGACTGCGATATTTCAGAATTTTTAACTTTGCTGAAATTAAAGTAAACTAAAGTAGGAACGTGGAGTGTTGCTCTCTAGTGGTACCGACCCCAAGATTCAATATGGAGGTCGCTGGTTCAAATTCAAACAATAACCATTGAGCTTCAAAATTATGTGATACCTTGGACTTAGTAATATCAAATACTCAAAATGGCGAAGGAAAACATCTAGACGAGAGCGGTCCTAGAATCAATAAATTGAAGACGTGGTAGATTCAAAGACCATTCATGTTTGTCGAGAGTAGACTTCAGTACACCGGCAACATCAGATGCGTTATGGAAACCAGGAACGCGTAAGTTCTTATCTCTCGTGTCTGTGGAACTGCGCTAAGTGGTCCTGTCTCAAACATATCATTAGGCAATCTTAGGCAATAAAGTATGTAGTTTTAGACACAGCACGTGTTGCAGACAGTTATATAACCTCATTCGTACCAACCTCATTGAATTACTTGTTACAACCTTCGCCGGCGTATCTTGAGCTCCCGCAAAATGTGTCTTGTGTTGTTTTCCGGGGAAAATTCTTAGCAGTATAGTCTCAGACAATAATCGTATACGTATTTGAAATTGAAAGAAGATTAAACATATTATTAGAAATTGATCAAAAGATCAATTTAATTCTATTTAGTCTTTTGTATTCTATAAACTCGTAAGCAAGTAATTCTATCGTCAAGCTCATAGCTAAACATATGAAGTACCGAGATCTGGGCACCTTATTCTTAAAAATAGTTTTCGAGCACTGAACAAAAAGGTTTGAAGTCGATTGGCCAAAAAAAGAAATTTAATTACAAAAGTCTACGGCCATTGTGCATTGCTGTGGAACAGAACGTTATTTTATTTTAAGGGTGGTTAATAGTCTTCTAGTGCTTATAATAATAACATATATAATACAATAACATATATTTAAATTAATAATTTTTATTTGCGTACTCTTTGTTTTTTGTTCTTTGTAAAATTAGTGCCGCAAATATAATATTTTACTTTCTTTTTTTCTTTCTAACAATCGAATTATTTATTCTTCCTGAATTGACATAGCTTATAAAGTATCTTAAACATATTTTAAATTATTTTAAGATACCTGTTAAGACATGCCACATACAAGTTACTGCATGAAGAAGCATACAACGAATCAAAACGGGGCTAAGCAGCAAAAAAATTCACTTCCGGTGACTGAAACCAACCCTTGTATCCAACGATTTCCCGGAATATCTGCGCTTGCGCAGCGTACGGCAATAACAAAGTATACTAAAAAGGTCAACTTTATCTGGCTGACAAGATACAAATGCTCTCAGATCAGTAACGGTACGCGATGATATTAGCAAAGCCTTCTGACCTAGTTCGGGTACCGTTAACGGACGTCGAACTTGCACCCTGAATGTAAGAATTTATGTCATTACATTGACATAGGTCAATATTTATTTATGTTTTTTCATTTATATATTTATTTCATAATAGTCATAATAGTAATTTATTGGTAATATAAATTACATGTGAAACAAGAAATGGTTAGGTATACAAAAATGTATGTACCATCAATAAATAAAAAATTATAATAACACAATCATTCTCATAAATTAAATTTCATTATTGGCCTCATAGCGCAGTTACCCTGCCTTCTACGCTGTAGGTCATGGGTTCGATTCCCACCCAGGACAAAATTTTTGTGACGAACATAGATGTTTGTTCTGTGTCTGGGTGTTAATATGTATGTATTTACAAAAAAAAGTGCATGTTGCAGTGCAAGTTAATTAAAAAATTACAGTTTATCTTATTTTCTATGATTGCGCCTTTTCCAATCCCATAAAACCAAGGGGAAGGCTAGCCTAATACGATCTATCTTGTCTCAAGACTTGTCACATCTAATTCCCCCGACAGTGTTACCCAAATTAAACGATTCCGTATCTCTGCCTTTCAGTTATATGGTTGGTTTTCTTGTAATTTCTCCTGCACGTATATCTCAATATGGCATATTTTGGTACGTGCTGCTATGTACATTATAAATATAATCAGGATATTTTATCTAATCATTAGACATGTTTTATCTCTAATATGTATAAGTCATGATATATGTGATTAAATATTTTTTAGATTGAGTTGAGTGATTACTCCTTTTCGTATTAGTGATGGAACTAACTGACGGCCCACCTGAAGTTAAGTGGTAACCGCCGCCCATAGACAACAGCAACACGACTCAAGTCCTCTCAACCAAAGTGAGAGATGACTCAAGTCACATTGCGTTGCGTGTTGAGATGTTACGTCTCATGCGCCTGCAATTTCACCGGCACCCACTCCCTTCCACCGGAACACAGCAACACGAGTGCGTCACTGCTTGGCGGCAGATTACCAGAAAATGTAGGGTTGTATGTATTTTTTTTATTTTGCCGTTTCGGAGGAGTTTTGTTACAAACACTGTGACCCGAGAATTTTATATATTAGATCAAATTTGCCAGCAATATTTTGAACTAAATCAGTTACTTAACTGAATACCTTGCCTTGATACTGAAACAGCCGCTGCAACGCTGGTATTCAGAGACTCCGCAGTTTGCATGTTACATTTATTTGTAATTCCACTCGCCAAGTAACTTAATACGTGACTCATAAGGAAAGACAACCGCCTCTACCGTTATGAGACCTACATACGGACGGAGCCAAATTTTAGTTTATTTTTTACATATCAGTTTTGGCTGCAGGTTTTATAGGTCATGCAGTAGAATGCGGTAACGGTCGTGTTCCGTTATTTTATGGCTCAAATTCAAAGAAATTCGGTGTATCATTATTTTAATAAACGATTACACACGATTTTTGATTTTTGAGCTGAATATTCACATTATATATATCGGTAGACAATTCACACAGCGCCATCTAGCCCCCAAACTAAGCTAATCGGAAAAATACAGCCTACTATGCCATGTACAGCACTAACATAAGATCTGTCCCGTATATATACTCGTATGTCCTAACAATTATTACCGATTATAAGCCTACTGAAGAAATATCACCAACTAAGTCTAGATCCGGGTGCGTTTCACCTAACTACATAATAATAACAGGAAGGTAAGTGCGCAACTGGATAGGGCAAGGCGAAATCTGGCCTCGTAGCTCAGTTGGTAGTAACCCTACCTTCTGTGTTGTAAGGTCGTGGGTTAGATTCCCACCCAGGACAAATATTTGTGTGACGAGCATTGATGTTTGTTGTGTGTCTGGGCGTTGATATGTAATGTAATTTCATGCATTCTGTTGTATTTACAAAAAAGTCTTTTAGTATTATATTAGTTTGTCTGATTCCCATGACGTAAGCTATTTAGCTATTTACTTAGCTTACTTTGGGGCTAGATGGCGCTGTGTGAAATGTCCACCAATATATAGTATTATTTCTATATATATCTATGTTTTCCTTCACTGTTTTGAGAGCATGGTACTTAAATTTTCAAGTAAAAACTCTTAGGTGCTCGTCTGGATTTGAACCAGAGACCTCCGGATTGAAATTCGGGATCACTACCACTGGTCACTATCACACCACACTATTGTATTTGTCTTAAAAACGTAGTTTGCAAATGCAAGACGCCTGTCAAATGCACAAAGTTAGCCTATTTGTAGTTATTGTACCTATAGATTCATTTTACAGGGTACCTATATGTTTTAGTTAAAATATTTCTTTGCACATCATGTTTGATTTGCGTGTCAATTATGGTCAAATATCATTTATTTTCTCAAAAAGAAATAACAATTTTACTTACATGAGAGACATACATTTTTGACAGGTTTTATGTTTCGGCGTAGTCAATTTGAAAGATAAACTTATAAAAAAGATAAAAAAAAATAGTTATTACTACAATACAATTAATATATTTCTTTCTTTCTAACTGAGGCGCACTTTACTCTTCACCACACCGGTGCGAAAGCAGAATTCCCAAGAAGGCTCATCTAGCGCCCCTACGCTAAGGTCATAACGCCGCGCCATCAGACGCCCGTTATCTCACCATCCCAGTTCGTAGAGAGGCCGTATCAGGGCGTAACCGTTGGTGTGATGTGGGTCAACCGTTACCGATTCATTAGCCTTGCCTAAACGTGGGATGATATAAGGCTTTCATTATACTTTAAAAGGCGCCCTGATTTTCCCATAATTTGCGGTATCGACGCATGTTTTTTTTCTGTATTGATGTCCGCTTTAAGCGGAATCCACCGCTAGTAATATTTAAATGAATAAATATTGGTGGAAATTTCACACACCGCTATCTAGCTCCAAAGCATATACTATATGGAACTCGGTAACTGATGGAATACTCATATACTTTTTGTTACACACGTATTAGATATGTATACATATCAACATGCACACAGAACAATCATCTATGTTTGTCCTGGATGCGACCTGAAGCCAATAAAAAAAGATGCCAATATATAGCACAGTTACTACCAACTGAGCTGAAACTAGTCATATCAATGGGACCGAAGACGAACCGAAAACAAATTCCATCTTAATCCAGTACGAATACCGACCAAGTTCTATAAAATGTAACTCGAGTTTGCTGTAACTTTGTACGCTAACAGTACCAACTTTTGTCAAAAAATGAATTAAAGAGTTGTGACGAGTTTACAACAACTCATATCTAAAATGTATGACGAGTTAACATATTGTTTTAGTGCTTGTGAAATTTCGATGAACACAAAAAAGTGAAGAATTGACTTTTAAAGAGTTTACAATAACTCCATCTATGGCAGGGTTATTGCGAACTTCAGGATCCATGTAACGGTAGCAGAACAGGTAGCGACGACCACCAGTCTTGTATCCTGGGGTATCATTACTGTGTAATCGTCAATCGGTACATTTGTATAATCTATGTTGTAATGTGCCGGCTGCCCTAGGGCTATGGGCGAAATCGAACGAATAGCGGCGTTTGATGCGGACACATTTCCTAAAAGCTTATGTGTAGCATCTACTTTAAACATATATAACTATTCACGCTAGCAACATTCAAAATAAACTATTATTGTAATAAAATAAGCTCGTAAATGTTTATTTAGATTTTTGTCAGTTTAAAAATACATGAATGTCTTAATATAAATCTTCTTATATGACCTCAAATTACAGCTGTTCTTAAGTTATGAATCTTACCTTAGATCTAGATCTTAACCTTAGAGTTGAATCCAAATTATATTATTATTTTTATTATCATTTTACCCACCTTGATTATTGGCATAAACTGGCCACGGATTTTAGTAAACAGCAGGTATACTCAAAATCATACGCCTTAAGCAACAACCGTAGAACACCATCACAGAATGGTTAGATCGTTCATAACTAGAAGTATGTCGAAAGTTACATGATTTACACAGCCATCACTAATCACCCAAGAACAAAATTTATGCTTTAACACAATCTAGTTGTAAAGACATGTTATTAGCCTTATGTTTGTTTTTTTGGTTTCATATAATTAAGTTTGGACTATTTTTATGTCTAGATCTTCCTCAAATAAATAAATAAAAAAATATTTTTGTCCCGGCCAGGGATCGAACCCAGGACCTCTCGTTCTGCATTCAAACTACTAGCAACGTGGCTACGAAGTCTATACTATAGATTTAAAAGCAACTTCCAATTTATGCACAAACTAACGATCTGCCCCGTCTTTGCATGGGTGCATTTTACTAATGGGGTATGATTTATTTTAAAACATAGTAGTGGATCACGTGCCTGTAATTTCAGTTTTATGTTCAATATTGTCGCACTAAAAGTGAACCAGCTTTCCCTATTTATCCTGTGCCTCATACTTTGTTAGTATCCGTTTGATATCTCAGGTCGGACAGTTACTCGTAATGTCTTGTTAGTTGAATCTGGGCCGACCGTTACGGAATCGAACCTGCTACCAGTACATTATATGGGCATAAAGTATAACGGTGCAGTTTAATATTATGTTTTAGAAGTGCAAAGTGTTTTGTGGAAAATAATATGAAAATATTGATAAGGGTAACTTTTACCTGCCATTTTGCAGAGGCAGATAGATATCGACTTGGTTTTATATTGCGGGTATTTGGAGATTTATTTTTAGTCATATAAACTTTGCATACAAGGTCCGCTCTGTATACTAACGTCACTTCAAATTGAACCAACTCTGGGAACTTTGTGACATCATTGCAATAGTGATACGGAACTCTACATCACGAAATTATGTTACGCCATATCCGGTGTGTATTTACAAAGGATATTAGATTGACGTCGTTCGATAAAAAATACTAGGATTTGACCTATTCGCGTTTGACTGGCCTCGCAGCTCAGTTGGTTAGTTACTCTGCCTTGTGAGCGTAGGAGAGTGTAGGTCGTGGGTTCGATTCCCGCTCAGGACAAATATTTGTGTGACGAATATTGATGTTTGTTCTTGTCTGGGTGTTAATATGTATTATACGTATGTATTAAAAAAAATAGAATGCTAATAGTTGTCTGGTTCCCATGATACAAGTTATGCTTAGCTTACTTTGGGGCTAGATGTTAGAAATGTCCAAAATAAATCGAAAGAAGCTAATAACTTCTTGGATGCAGCGTTATTCAAGTTCTCTAGCTGGCAATATAACCGACTAAATGCTACAGAATTTCCAACGACATACATTGAGAGCGTTAACCGCGTCCCAAAAAAACATTTCAGCTTCAAAGATCAAAAATGCAAATCATATGAAAATATATACTTGTTCTGTGTCCAAGAATGACCAAACTCCTCCGGTTTCTGGGTCAAGCGTCAATGGCACCTATCATTTATTATATTGACAGCGTTCAGAAGGGCTACGTCACTGAACACACTTGGATCGCTACCCGTTGTGAAATGAACTTTGCTTCATCCACTTTAGTTTCATTGACGTATGTTCTACAGACATCGATGAGGCTACGCCAAGTATTGCCAAATTAGTTATATATCCCAAAGAATAGCATATCTGCCGTCCTTTAACTAGAAAGCCGTTAACCATCAAAAGGTCAATTTTGACTTTTTAATAGGAAGCGATACAGTTCAATATTTTCTATCTTTCTGTCTAAGAAACGTTTGTAAATTATAATTTCTTCCGGAGATCTAAAAAAATTGTAGGCCGTTAAGTGACGGATTTAAAAGGAATTAAAAAGAGTTCCCTGAACATATCTGTTTGGGCTTAACGGCGTTTTAGTTAAAGGACGGCAGATATAGTGTTTACAAATTGATTCTTCCGCTCAATAACGCTGTTAATGTATACGGCATGCATAAGTTAGCTACACAATAAAACATTTATTTGAACGGCGTTTGTACGTAACCCAGTTTCGCTGTGCTAAATATTGCCGTTGCAAATAAGATTTAGCCGTGTCGGGTTAATGTCTATAATTGTTTGCAGAGTGTCGTCTGTTTGGTGGTATTGGCAGTGAAGTTGTGGAGGTCATATCCAGTCGACCGGTATGTAGGGCGACCGTTGTAGGCTCCTCGGCATTTATCACCAGACCTATTCTCAACTGCACCTTGGAGGTTAAACAAGAAAGAAAGAAAATTATTTATTTTGAACGTTAGAAATAAAATTAGGTTGTATAAAATAAAATGTGGTTTGTAACAGCAAATAAGGCTATCACTCAGCATGTACTGCATCAGCGGTGTGGCTGCTCAGCGCTGGTTTTCCGTGGCACCTGTGTGTGTGTGTGTGTGTGTGTGTGTGATAAAATTAGTATGGAAACACAAAGCGACCAGACAGAAAACTAGTTAAACTTAGTTTAACAACAAATATAAAATAGTTCTCTTTAATTAATTGCGATAGTGAGAGAACCCAAACCTAAAATAAATTTATTTCGTTGCCAATAGAGATTAAATTTAAATTGCAGCCGAATGAGACGTAACATCCACGTCTCGGGGTGATGGACGCAACGCAGTGCGACTCGAGTCATCTCGTGCCGTGGTGGGTAAGACTTGAGTCGTATTCTTGTTGTCCATGGGTGGTGGTTACCACTTAACATCAGGTGGGCCGTCGGCTCGTACTATCACCTAAATCACATAAAAAAAAATGTCTCTTAATATCAGAATAAGCACCCCGTACCGCAGGCCAGACCATTATTTGATTTCCATGCGTGAGCCCCTGATTTGAGTATTGTAGACGCACTTCTCCGGTTATTTTCCATGACCTAGCGTTCAGAGGTAAACTTGAAACACAGTTCAAAATTATACAAGTAGTAATTAATAAATAAATAATAATTATAAATAAATATTGGTGGACATTGCACACAGCTCCATCTAGCCCCAAAGTAAGCTAAGCGTAGCTTGTATCATTAGAACCAGACAATATAACGCTGTAGGTCACGGGTTCGATTCTCACCCAGGACAAACATTTGTGTGACGATTAGATGTTTGTTCTGTGCCTTGGTGATAATATGAGTTACATGCGTGTATTTACAAAAAAGTATATAATTCTTTATCAGTTGTCTGGTCCCCATGATAAAAGCTTCCCCTTCAACGTTTTGTGAACAAGAGACCTTATATTCGAATTTCGGGTTTCATTCAGGATTAGCCGGTTTCCTCAAGAAGTTTTCCTTCAACGTTTTGTGAACAAGAGAAAAATGTCTTAGACTTGTTGATTCGAACCAGCGACCTCTGAATTGACGTCGCCATCTGCTCGACGGGGCCCTACACTGTCATATATATCTGATATCTAATGCAAGGGTTTTTAATCTAAGAGCCAGTTTTTTGGCGGAGTATTGCCGTGGGAACCATGTCGCTACGGAAACCTCTAATTATTCAGCAATAATTAAATATAAAAAGCTATGGAATGCGTGCGAACTGTCTTCTGTCATTGCTGAAAGGTGTCATTGACCTTTTATGAAAGCCTCATACAGTTATCATAACTATGAAGGTTAAAATTATTAACTTACATACCTGGGTTAGGACTGTGTCGCAGATGTAAGGGACACAGCGAGAATTATAAATATATATTGGTAGACATTCCACACACCGCCATCTATAAATGTTAATTTGTGTTTTGTCTTACCAAATTTCAAAATGATAATCTTTATTTTCACGTATTAAATTAAATATCAAAGTAATAAAAAGCTTGCTGTGACGTCTTTGGACCTCTACTACTAAAGCAGCTTTTTCGTAACCACGAGAAGAGCAGTAGAACTCTCGCCAAGTTCGTCCGGGGAAGTACTGCCACCTTGCCCATTCTGCCGCCAAGCAGTAACGCGTTCGCGTTACTGTGTTCCGGTTTGAAAGGTGTGGTTGCCGGTGAAATTACAGGCACACGAGACATTCCAGCTTCACGTCTCATAGTTACGGGCGCATACGATGCGACTCCGGTCTTGTCGTACCTAGTAGGGGAGGACCCAAGCCGCATTGATTGTTATGGGCAGAGGTTACCACTTACCACCGGGTGGGCCGTCAGCTCGTTCCGTTACTATATCACACAAAAAAAATACGTGAAAACATGATTGCCGCATTGTATTTAAAGCATATTTAATGGCGCGTTCTTTTTACACAGCGAAACATCTAAATATCCGCGCAATTACAAACGACTCGACAAAAAGCCTTGAAAATGATTCACGACCGGCGACCGCCAAGCCCGCCGTGACGTCACACCCGCTACGTCACGCTACGTCACGCCACAGACAACCCAACAGTGAGTACCACGCGGTCAACACGCTCGGGGTCAACGAACGACCGCGAGTATATTTTGGCGTACTTCAAACGGCCATTTTGTAAATGGCGGCGGCAAAAAGGCACCGTGATCGATTAAAACTTATAAATAATGATTCTATCGATCGATTCGATTGGTATCGAAATTGAATAAATTTCGTTAATTAAATTCGTGTCGCACATAAATCATGTACGTATGTACCTAATTCACAATTTCTTTAAATAGTATTGCATGACGATTACAACAAAAAAAGGCAAAAACTGGTCTTGCGAGATATGACATCATAATAGGAGGAGTGCAAATTTTTTTATTATGTCGAAAATATTTGACCGGGCGTCGAACCCTCTGGCGAATCTCGACCCTGACCACGTGACGACATCGTGACGAAACCATAGACAAATCAGACGAAAACTCCCGCCGCATGAAACCTATTTTGTTTTCGCGTCTTGTCTATGCTCTGATTTACGACAGAGCTTTCGAGGGATTTGAATATGGAATTATAGAAGAGCCCACAGAATTCGAATTGGCTCTTTTGGCGACTTGTTTGGATATTTTACGATTATTACAATTTCGAGAGTCAGTGAACTTAAAATCTTAATAGGTATTGAAATAAATATATGTACAGACGCAGCCTTGACTTTGAAAGTTAAAATTATTGTCTGGTAGTTTGACTTGGAAGTAAATTTTGTACAAAATGTGTGATGTATTGGGATTCCAGGGAATAAGCAGAAGAAACTCCAGCTGTAGATATGTAATAGTTTGTATTTCAGACCCGCTCCAGACAGCTCCACGCGGGACACACCCGCCACGTTCCGCCACCCTGACAGTGACATTTGACAACCACAGACTATATACTACATTCCTCCACACTTATTTTATAGAATACATTTCCTTAGGTACTAATAAAGCCTTAATAAAGTTTAGTTTTATAACAATAAAATTTCTATAATTTCCACACCTTTTTAACACTTAGGAACTTTCCACTAACCGATATTACATTTTATAATTTGGCTTGGTCAGTCTACATTGGCGTACGGGCCGCGATTCCCGTGTTAGTTCTGTAGAAGGCTCACAGGGTTGGGAACTCGCTGGACGGAGCGGGGACGAATCGTCCCCCCGCTCAGAGGCCCTTGAATAGTCGGACGTGTCCTCACCACTAGTAGTCGTAGGATTATGAACTAATTCAACTGCCCCTGGTTGAAGAGCCCTGTCACCCTGAGGCTCTGGGTACACCAAGGAACTTCTAGTCCGCCGCTTTAACTGGTCAATGTGACGATGTGTTTGGTCTCCCTGCTTCCCTACCACTTTGAAGTTAGAGGGACCTACTTGATGATCCACCCTACCTGGCAACCACTTTTCCCCTTTTAGGAACTGACGGTACCAAACATCTTCTCCCGGTCCAACCCCCCGGTGCGCACCCCCTGCGTATTCTACTTGCTGGCGTTGCACTTGGCTCATCCGCGACTCTAAATCTGGCTTTAACCCATCTAACTTAGTACGTAGTTGCCTCCCTAACATCAACATAGCGGGGCTCTGACCTGTCGACGCATGTTCGGTATTCCGATAGTATAGTAAAAATGTATGTAACGCTTTCATTACATCCACCCTTTCGAAATTGGCTTTTTTAATTACTCTTTTTAGTGTTTTTACCGCATTTTCGGCGGCCCCGTTCGACGCAGGATGGTATGGAGCAGAAAATATGTGTTCCACTGCATCACTCTTGAGGAAGGATGCAAATTCTGTACTCGTAAAAGGAGGACCGTTGTCTGTAACAATCTGTTTTGGTATGCCCCACCTACTCCACAACTCCCGCAACCTGTCAATAGTACTGGTGGCTGCAGTGCTAGGCACGTAAAAAATTTCCATCCACTTTGATGTAGCGTCTATTACCACTAAGTAGGTCTTGCCAAATATAGGACCCAAAAAATCTAGATGAAGTCTGGACCATGCCTTTCTAGGCCACGGCCACGGGCGCGGCGCCTGCCGCGGCGGCGCGTCGGCGTGCGCCGCGCACGTAGCACACCCACGACACATGCCTTCTATGGCCTCGTCGATGCCAGCCCACCATACATAACTCCGCGCTAACGCTTTAGACTTAACAATACCCATATGGGGTTCATGCAAGATGTTTAGAACTTTTTCTCGGCACTTATCAGGAATAACTATTCTGTGTCCCCACATTATGCAACCGAGCTCCTCATAAAGTTCAGTTCTCCTGTTATAATATGGCTGTAAACCAGTAATTTCACATTCAATAGGCCACCCTTCTCGAACAAATCTTAATACCCTACTTAAAATTTGGTCTCGAGCAGTGCAACCCTTTATCTCATTATAATCTAACAATAATGCGTCTTGAGCGTGATGCAAATGAGTTTGTTCTGGGATTACCTCTGTAACTGGCTGTACAGTTGACACAGGTAATCTGGATAGTCCATCTGCACTATTATTGTGTGTTCGCACGTACTGAATATCATATGTATAAGCTGATAAAATGATCGCCCATCTTTGCATCCTGCTAGCCGTCATGGTCGGAATGCCAGTATTTGGGCCGAAAATAGACACTAATGGTTTGTGATCAGTCCTTAAAGTAAACCGCCTACCGTAAATATACTGGTGAAACTTTTTCATGCAAAAAACTATAGCTAATGCTTCTCTGTGGATCTGAGAGTAATTTTTCTCCGCGCAGGTAAGCGTGCGGGACACGAATGCTACCGGCCGCTCCGCGCCATCCTTGCTTGGCTGTGACAGGACGCCACCTATGCCAGCAGCGCTTGCGTCGCACGTGACAATCAGCGGCTTATTTGGATCATAGTGCGCTAATATGTGTGAACCGACTAAATAATTTTTAATCCCCGTAAAGACTTCCTCACACTCTTTAGTCCAATTCCAATCCACATCCTTTCTCAGAAGATTATACAGTGGAACCAATTTTTGACTATAGTTGTTTACAAACTTAGCAAAGAAATTTGCCATACCTAAAAAGGACCGCAATTCGGGAACGTTCTGTGGTCTAGGTAATTTGACTACTGCCTCAATTTTCAAGGGATCCGCCCTTATGCCCTCCCTAGACAAAATATAACCCAAATAGGACACTTCTTCTACTAAAAAAACGCATTTGGATTTTTTTAGTCTGAGCCCGCTTTCCAACAATCGCTTGAAAACCATTTGCAAAGCTTCTAAATGTTCTTTTTTTGATTGGCCTCCTATGATTACATCGTCGATGAAAACAGCAACATTAGGTATACCTTTAAGGAGAGTTGTCATTATTCTTTGGAATATACCTGGGCTAGAGGATAACCCATAAACTAAGCGATTATACTGATACAGGCCTCTATGACAATTAATTACTGTATACTTTTTAGATTCATCCAATTCAATCTGGTTATAAGATTGAGATAAATCAATTTTACTAAAAAAATTTGCTCCATTTAGTGCTACCATTACATCATCAATCCTAGGAAGAGGGAACCTGTCAACCAGTAAAGCGGGGTTCAGAGTTGCCTTGTAATCTACACAGATCCTGAGCGTACCGTCTGACTTATTCACCGGAACTAGTGGTGAGGCCCAGTCCGAGCACTCCACGGGCTCAATAACGCCGGCGCCCAGCATTGCATCCAGCTCGGCGTCAACTCGCTCGCGCAGCGCGAATGGAAGCGGCCGCGCACGATGGAATACCGGCGCCGCGCTCTCACGCACCCGCAGCGTAGCCCTGCCCCCTGTGAACCTTCCCAGAGTCCCATCGAATAGCTGCTTATACCTGTCCAATAACAAACATATTTCACTATTTATTTGCATACTTTGACTAGCACAGTCATTTATTTTATTTATATTGTAACACCTTATTGATGGAATGACTATTTCCAGTTCTGTTAACCATTGTCGGCCCAATAAGGATGTGGTCCCTCCTTCAATGACAAATAGTTCAAGCTCCTTTGTTTTGCCCTTACATTCCACAGATACCATGATAAAACCTAAAGGTTTTATTTTTGACCCATCATAAAATTTTAAACACAAATTATGTGGTACTATTTCCTTACTTACAAAATATTTGTCATAAGTTACTTTACTAATACATGATATTGGTGTTCCTGTATCTATCTCCATAGTGATCACTACGCCATCAATAGTCATGGGTAAACTCACCGGCTTATAGTCTCTCAAGCACACCTGATGCAGATCAAGGTCCTCCTGCTCTTCATTCTCCGCAGACTCATAGCCCGCCTCCGCTTGGCCATAGTGGAACCCTCTGTTGTCTGAGGGGGAAGGTCCCACCACACATACTCTCCGGAGGTGACCTATCTTCTTGCACTGACTGCAGATGTAGTCCCGGAATCTGCAATCCTCCTGCTTGTGATTTGTCGCACCGCAGCTCTTACAGTTGCTAAGTGCCGAAGTGGTCCAACGCTGCGCTGAGCCCGAATGCTCGCGCTTCTGCACGGCGCCACGGGAGCCGCCCCTCCCGGTGACACCGCGGGTGCTGCGGCCCCGGCCCGCACGCCCTCCACCCGCCTGCATTGCATGCAACTTGACGCCCTCCGCGACCTCCGATACGCTCCGTACCTCTACTGCCGCAGCGTCCCGTTCCGCCGTCTCCAGAGATTGAGCTAGCTTCACTGCCTTCGCAAAATCTAAACTCGATTCATCTTCGGCGAATAGTCGTTGCCTAATTAGATCGCTGCGCAACCCGCACACAAACTGATCCCTTAGATTTTGGTTCAATCCTTCACCGAATTTGCAATGTCGTGACATCTTCTTCAGCTCGGCAACATAGTCGCCTATGTTTTCGTCAGCTTTTTGCCTTCTCTGCCGGAACCGAAACCTCTCCGCTAGTACAGAAGGGGCCGGCTGCAAATGATTTTGCATAACCTCCACGACCTTAGCGAGCGTTAGATCTGCCGGCTTTGTGGGGCTCACTAGATTTTCCAACAGTTCATAAGCCTCGTCTCCCATACTGGCAATAAGGATTGGAAGTTGCATTTCCTCCGCGATTTTGTTCACTTTAAAATACATGTTCAAGCGATCCACGTATGACGACCATGTGCCGCCTCTGACATCAAACTCAGATACTTTTCCGATCGACATGTTGTTCTTGATTGTTTACACTCGTCGCCACTGTGATGTATTGGGATTCCAGGGAATAAGCAGAAGAAACTCCAGCTGTAGATATGTAATAGTTTGTATTTCAGACCCGCTCCAGACAGCTCCACGCGGGACACACCCGCCACGTTCCGCCACCCTGACAGTGACATTTGACAACCACAGACTATATACTACAAAATGTTTTGGTATTGTTATCTTGTTATTTTTCTCAAGGTTACTCATTCTCCACAGCCGAGAATGATAGGCGCTCAGTCTCAGAACATTTCTTTTCACACAGCGTTATATAGCCCCAAAGTAAGCTTAGCATAGCTTGTACCAAACAATATATATAAAAATCTGATATTTTTTTACATATAATACATATTAACACCTAGACACAGAACTTCTGTGTTCGTCACACTGTTTGTATTGGGTGGGAATCGATCACACGACCTTGAGCACAGAAGGCAGAGAGTGCTACCGGTTAAGCTGTGAAATTACTTTAAACGTATTATACGTATACATAGTTACAAGCTCACTTTACATTTCAGTCTGGTGCAGAATTTCGTCCCTTACTTTTGAATACTGCACAATGCTGCGTCATTAATAGTTCATTCAACCTAAAACAATTAGGTAGTTCTTATTTACATAATACTGATTAAATGGTGGTTTACCTTATAAATGACTGAATAATTGAATGACATTGTTGGGGTAATTTAGTTTTTACGTGATAAAGGAAAGGTACAAGCTGACGGCCCACCGTGTGTTTACTGGTAACCTCTTCCCATAAGAAGCAATACTGTCTCTCTACTTAGGTACAAGAACCAAGTCGCATCGTATGCGCCCGTAACTCTGAGACGATAACGTGGAATGTCTCATATGCCTGTAATTTCAACCAAACCCTTAAAACCGCATCTCAATAACGCGAATGCGTTTCTGCTTGGCGGCAGAAATTGTATAGTAGCAGTACTTCCCCGGACGAACTTGTCACATGTTCTACTGCTACTAACGTCAAGATAGGAACGACCCCATATTTCAAAATTACCTGGTCTGCAACGTTCAGCAGAGCTTCAATCAGGTGGTTGATTAAAACCATCTCTTGAATAAATAAAATTTAGTTTTAATTTATCTTTATAATGTACACGTCCTACCTTTATATAATTGCTTCTCTCTAGACTCAAAGGTTTGCTGGAAGAACTCTTCTTAGGGTTAAGCTCGCCTTTGTACATGTATTACTTGCAAGTAATTTGTATTATGTTTTCTGTGTACAACAAAGAATAAATAAAGAAAGAAAAGCAGAATGTTTGGGCTTTACGATATTATAAAAACGTGCACTTTTCGTCTGTTTGGCCAATCATTCTGACAAGGTTCAAGGCCAACCTAATTGATGATATCCAACGTTCATTCTCTTCACTAGTAAGGTGTAAACGAACACTTAAAATTTTCCAGTTGGTGTGAAACAGATGTCTTCATACGTTATTTGTTTTTGGCACTTAAGACGAAACCGTGCTGAAACATAGCAATATTATGGCCAAATAAAAAAAACCACAGAATCAATAAAGAAATGGCTTGGAAATTTCGCGCGTACTTAACGCTTAGTTTGACGCCTGTTTACACCCTATCTGTCAGTTTGTCAAAGGAGCCTCTTTGAGGCGCACTTAAAACCCTTTCACTACACCGGGTCAATAGAACCAGTGACTAGTAGTAGTGTCAGTTTAGGGAAAAAAGTAAAATTTTCCCGGATTTGAATCAGTGACCTGGGGACCATGTTCCTAGGTTTTACGAGTACACAAAAACCCAAACACAAAGAACTAGTTGAATAAAAGCGATACAAAATTATATGGATTATAGATAGATAGAGAGATAGAGATATTTATGGATTCTGGGTATTCGTGTGTGCTTGTTAGAATTCCACCGACACTCGTGTGATCCATATCGCTGACGAGGTGAATAAAAGCATAAACATTATGCAACTTATATACGTGCCGCCGAGACTTTTTTTTATGTATTTTGGTCGGAAGACGTTGTATGAGATTTAAGAGTTCTGTCTGATCCTAATTTTAATGATAAAAAGTATGCTAAAGTTATAATTACAGTTAAGTTTTCCTTCAGCGTTGATATGTTACTTGATAGGCGACTGTATAGCCGATGCTTTTTTTTATTTCATTGAAGTGACGGAACGAGCTGATGGTCCACCTGATAAGTGGTAACCGCCGCCCATGGACAACAGCAATACCACTCAAGTCCTCCATAGTACGAAATGACTCAAGTTGCATTGCGTTTCGTCCATTACCCCGAGACGGGGATGTTACGTCTCATGCGCCTGCAATTTCACCGGCAACCACTTCCTTCCACCGGAACACAGCAACACGAGTACATCACTGCTTGGCGGCAGATTACCAGGGGTGGTGGCAGTACCAGACACGATACGATACAAACATTTATGTTTGTTACATAAGTGTTTGTCACATAAATGTTTGTCCTACGTTAGAATCGAGTCCACGATCTGCAATACAGAAGGTTACTACCAACTGAGCTGTGAGGCCAGTCAAAAGTCAAATGAAACAGTATTTCCTGATTGGTGTATGTGTCTCTTTTGACCAAATTCAAAGCTATGTGTCACAAAAACAAAAGACTAACCGATAGTTAGCGTAAATAAAGTAGAAGTAAAGTAAAGTAGTAGTAAGTCAGTAAAGTTTTTAAGTAAGGTTTATTTTAATTTAAACATTTAACTCGATCCATCGTTTTAACCCAACAGGTATTTTCCTGGCAAATGCAATTATCTCAGCCGTGACCTGCCTCTTCGTTCATATCCTTAACTGACGAGTGCGATACTGAAATATTGTGAAATATCAAAAGGTTAATGCTCGATGATTGGGCAGTTGAAGGAACTGATGACGTACCTAGGTACCAACGATATGCTGGACATGAGCGATCCTACGTCGTAAATTGTCATCTTATAACAAACACCATAATTATAATATAATATATTTACCAATTCATTCATTCATTCTATCTATAACACTTGTATACGTTTTTTTGTAAATAGATAGATAGATAGATAGATAAGACGTTTATTTGTTTCCACAATCACACACGTACATTTAGTTGATTATAAAGAATAAAAGGAAAACATAATAAATATACACCTAACTTATACTAACATAACAAAAAAGACCGTTGATATGTATTATATGTAAATATAATACATATAATACATATCAACACTCAGATACAGAACAAACATCTATGTTCGTCACACACATGTTTGTCGTGGCTGGGAACCAAACCCACGACCTACAGCCCAGACGGCAGGGTTACTACCAACTGAGCTGTGAGGATAATCGAACTATTTTTTTACGTTTCATAGGTTAAAATTTGACCGCAACCTAACCTTATGTGAAGTGACAATGCGGTCTACGACGTAGTATGCTTAACTACGCTCAACTTATTCACTCTCCACTTAAAAACTTCTAAACTTTAAAATCTATTTGTTTAAATTTATAGTTTACAGGAAATTCAGAGGCGGAGAAAGAGTTTAATTTACATACTTTACGTTACTTAATTTACTTACTTTACTTTACTTACTATTTGGCTGTTAGTTAGTCAAAGTCAAAGTCAAAGTCAAAAACTTTATTTCCATAGAATTCATAAAGAAATGGCTTGGAAACGTCAATAATATTCAAAACATAAGGTCACGCGTACTTATCGCTAAGTTTGACGCCTGTTCAAACCCTACCCAACCCTCCATGAGGAAGAACAGACAAGAAACGCCCAATGGAGGGTTAATTTACTTAACCTAATAAACCTTATCATCGAAATCAAAAACCTACTTAACTAATTAATAATTTATGATCACTAGACTGCATAAGAATTAATTGTCTTCTATCATGCAACAAATCGACATTACATACTTACTTAATTCCGTTCAACTTACCTACGGTCTGTTGCATATAGTGGACTCAGTAATTGATAATAGGATCTCATAAATCACTTTACCATCGGAGAATTCATGGATCTTTCAATGTAAGGATCGCGTGTTCGAAGCTAGAATGTCGTGCAGATAGTGTAGACCACAAGTTAATAAGTGGCCCGTTGAGACAAATTTTTGGGGAAAAGGGCTCATGACAAATATCAAAAATCATGATAAATATTGGTGGACATTTCACACAGCGCCGTGTAGCCCCTAAGTAAGCTAAGCAAAGCTTGTCTCATATTTCTTTTTTGTAAATACTTACATATGGAAACCAAGACACAGAACAAACACCTAAATTCACCAAACAAATATTTGTCCTGGGTGGGAATCAAACCCACGACCTACAGGTCGTGGCAGGTTACTACGAGGACTTTCGAAAGCTTGAGTTCAAATGCCCCTCGTGATAATTACTCTGATTTGAATACAGTAAAAGAAATCGCTACATAAAATCGACACGGAGGAATTTAAACATCGATTACGAATGGTCTACTACATAACGACTCGTCTCACAGCTCAGTTGGTAGTAACCCTGCCTTCTGTGCTGTAGGTCGTGGTTTCGATTCCCACCCATCACAAACATTTGTATGACAAACATAGATGTTTGTTCTGTGTATGGGTGTTAATAGGTATTATATGTATATATGATTTGTCTGGTCCCCATGATACAAGCTATGCTTAGCTTACTTGGGGCTAGATGGCGCTGTGTGAAATATCCACCAACATTTATTTATTATTTAGTAAACAATCGCTAAACCATTGTAACAACAAAGTTGTAAACTAGCAGGAATACTCGTCTCTATTACGTAAACCAAATCAATAGCAATATTTCACACGATACGATAGCGAACTGTTAATTATCGGGGGCGATAACCTCGTGTGTAAAAAAGTTCGCTGGCTCTGTCGGGGCAGGGTCTCTGCTAGAACGTGCAAAAATTGGGGTTTTAATGTAAAAATATATGTACCTGTAAGGGTGTTGCAAAAGTAAACGTTATTTTATAACGTTATATTATAACTTTTAACTATAACATATATGCTTTTTTTTTTTTTTTTATGTTATACATTTACGGAACGAGCCGACGGCCCACCTGGTCTTAAGTGGTAACCTCGGCCCATAACAGCCGATTCGACTTGGGTCCTCCCATACTAGGTATGACAAGACCCAAGTCGCATCGTATGCGCCCGTAAATGTGAGACGTGAAGGTGGAATGTCTCATGTGCCTGTAATTTCACCGGCAACCACACCTTTCAAACCGGAACACAGTAACGCGAATGCGTTACTGCTTGGCGGCAGAAAAGGGCATGGTGGCAGTACTTCCCCGGACGAACTTGGCGAGAGTTCTACTGCTCTTATATGCTAATGATGGTAAAAAACATTGCCCGGATGACATTGGCAACACAGCCTGTTTAGCAAGGCATCTCAAACTATATCAACGTTTATATATATATACATGTATAGAACATAGCTCTTATTATTTGTTGAAAAGAGCCTCTTTTAGGCACACTTTAATCCATTCACCACACTTGTTCTAGTGAGTCGTATTAGAAGTATCATTTGTTATTTCAAAACAACCAGGTGATTACCGGGTTTATTCTATTATTTTTATAAATAATAAAATAAATTACAAATTACGGTCAGGCTATTAGAATAAAATAATTTACAAGATTAAATACACTACATTTTTTGTTAGATTCTGTCTGTCAGGTAAGTATTATACGATCATGCTGGCTTGCCAGATAGTTTGAAAATATGTGTTAAAAACCCCATTTGTCTAATTAGTTTAAAATTAGTAGTAATAGTAGTAAGGTGAACTCAGGTCTAAGTATAATATTGCCTCAATCGTAATCCTTACTCCAGCCCTGGATTGAGGCGTAACCACGTGGTGTGTGTTTGTTTATGTTACATGACAATTGCTACGAGTGGGTGGATTACTGATAGTGGAATTTAATGGATGGCAATCAAATTTTATTTCATAATTAGTATTGAGTTCTTCGGCTGATACTTCATTTATTTATTAATACCATATAAAATGATTTATACTTCATCACATTTCTATAAGTATATAAATATTGTGAATTAAAATAGAATAGACTAGAATAGAAAAAATATTTATTGCTTAAACTAAAAACACATCTACAAAAAACATTGCAAAGTAACAGAGAGAGAAAACTACTTACGTATAATAGATTATTTACATATTTATTTATTACAAAGGATAGACTTAGTTTATTCATTATTTCGGTCACGCGCTTGTCTAAACTAATATTATAAAGAGGAAACATTTGTGTTTTTGTATGTTTGTTTGTAATGTGTATACACAAAAACTACTGGACCGATTTCAAAAATTCTTTCATCATTAGAAAGCTGCATCTTCACTGAGTGACATAGGTTATATTACATTTTCACAAAAAATAGAGATTCCTAATAAAAATGCAATAATATAACCCAAGGTATGAAAAAATTAGTCGTAAAAAATAAGGCTATATATATATATATATAGGTATGTAATAGCGACTGAAACCGCGGGGCATTGCTAGTCTTACATACAAATATTAGTATATAAAACACATAACTCACCCGGCGACACAAAGATGTCCATAAAAATGGCCGCCATCTAAGTTAAAATTTGCAACGCGTAAACAAGTTTATTTATAACGACAAAAAGTATATTCCGTACCCCTTTAAGTCAACGTTAAATTACTCTTAATTTGAAATAGATGTGCGGTTACCTACGTCTGGCCTTATATTTCTAGATCGTATAAAAAAACTGATAGAATGTCCGTGTTTAGAGTACTTATGGTACAATGCTGGTCGCATTGGATGCCTTTAGCAGAAGTCGGCCGGGTTCGACGACCTAGCTGAGCACGTGGTTAGAGCAACACCCTCGGACGTTCGCAAAAACCAGGGAAGCTACAGTGAATCACATCCACGAAGGTGGGTGTACTCAGGCCGATAATGTGATATTTGGGGGCAAAATACATTTACAACTAGTGAGCCGCGCCAGCTTCGACGTTTGGGATTTACTAATAAAGAAAATGAGGAGTGCGCTTAGCATTAAATATTAAACTACAGTTTTTTTCCATAACGTCGTCAGGGTTCAGCGCTTTGTAAAAATATCTGTGTAACTAATTCGCATATAAGAATCACTAGTACAAAACTTTTGAAACAAAGTTTTAACTCCTAATCGTTATTTTTTTTTCAATAAATGCAAGCAAGCTTACGGGCTGCCTGATGGACTATCAAAACTACTGAATGCTTGGGCTGAAACTTTGCCTAGGTCATTAACCCATCAGTTTTTTTACTACTAACAGTTTTGCGTTTGACTACATAATATCACCTGTTGCTATGCGACTTTTTAGACGTATTGGGAACTACCTCTCAAATGACTGTATTATACTTCGGAATCTCCAAACTTCATCTAAATTCTCAGTCTTTCTTATTGAAACATTTCGCAATTATGGTACAAAAAATAAAAAAAACTTCAGTAACATTAAACGAGTTGTTAAAACAAAAATTCGAGTAATGCATTGCCTGTATTAAACTTGAAACTATTCGTAGCTATGATATTAATAAATGAATAAATAATTCCATAACATCATTTTACAACATTTTTCAATCGCACGGACAACATTATCCTAGCCCTTAATTTCCTACTCCGACGAAGGCGCGGGCTTCAGCTAACATGTGATTCTGAGTGCCCCATCACAATCCTGAGTACGGCTCCACACCGACTCACTTGCAGCTGACATTGCTTCTGCTAATGAATGCTATTTATGTAACGAGAATAGGAAACTTATTGTCTACGTAATACAACACGGAAGTTTCGAGTAGTAGCTACGAGTGTGTGAACAAATTTTCTGCCGTCCTTTAACTAGAAAGCCGTTAACCATCAAAAGGTCAATTTTGACTTTTTAATAGGAAGCGATACAGTTCAAAGTTCTCTATCTTTCCGTTTACCGTCTAAGAAAATGTAAATTAAAATTAGTTGCGATGATAGAAAAAAAAAATTAGGCCGTTAAGTGACGGATTTAAAAGGAATTAAAAAGAGTTCCCTGAACATATCTCAAAAGCAACTATTTGGGCTTAACGACCTTTTAGCTAAAGGACGGCTGAACGGCAGAATGCAGTATAACAAAATGTTGTTACACTGCGATAGCTCGCTGCTAGCGCTAGCGATAGCTGCTAGCGTCTGTGTGGCTTATGGTAGCGCCATGCAAAACATGGACTTTTTATATTATTGGACGTTTCACACAGCGCTATCTAGTCCCAAAGTAGGCTAAGCATAGGTTGTATCATGGGAAACAGACAACTGATATAATACTTAAATACTTTTTTGTAAATACATACATATTGACACCCAGACACAGAACAAACATCCATATTCTTTATACAAATGTATGTCGTGGGAATCGAACCCACAACCAACATCATTAAACGCAGGCCTACTACCAACTGAGCTGTGAGGCCAGTCAAACTCACATAGATATTTCTTTTATTTTGAAGACACTACGAAAGTTGACTCTCTGTATAAACAATCGATAAGTGTCTAATTTCATGTTAGGATCAGTTTGTCAATAGGTAAAATAATCTTCTTACTAATAAGCTGAAAATAATAAACTATTTTTGCTTTATTTTTAATATTGTGAGGTATTAAGTGTGCCTACTATTGTTGAAGTATTATTTAATATAGTTATAAAAGTAATTTTTTTTTTAGTTTAAGTTTAGTTATGTTGCTTACACAATACAACTTAACTTAAACTTTCGCTACTTTTATAATAGATAATACTATGAATAAAGGTTTATTATACAGACAAGATAATCCATAACTATTTTAAATAATACTTAAACAGTAGTAGGCACACTTGACACCGTTTAAGTGAAGTTGTGTTGCTTACACAACAAAACTTAACTTAATCTTCATTATCCATTCCTAAGCAGTATTCTATCATTGTCGTTGCTGAAAATTGTCGTTGCTCACCGCGCTTGAGCAACAGCAATTTTCCACTTATTTAGCGAAATTCTTTGCATTCGCATTGCTAACAGCACATAATCTGTACTCTCTTCACGCAGTAGCTACAGAGAGGGAATCTAATAGGATATAATAAATGTAATCTCTAATATCTCTGTATATCTGGCCTTATAGCTCAGTTGGTAGTAACCCTTCTGTGGTTGTGGGATCGATTTCCACATTAGACAAATATTTTGTGACGAACACAGATGTTTGTTCTGTGTCTGTAGGTATGTATTTACGAAAAAAGTCTTTAAGTACTATATCAGTTGTCTGGTTCCCATAATACAAGCTATAATTAACTTACTTTGGGGCTAGATGGCGTTTGTGAAATACCAATCAATATTATTATTAATATTGTTATATAATTTTCATACTGTAAAGTTATAAAAAACCAAAAATATAAAAGGAGAAATAAAAAAATAAGAAAATGTTTTATAAATAATTGAAATGACTGCCACCACACCTGGTAACTGCCGCCAAGCAGTGATACATTCGTGTTGCTGTGTTCCGGTGGAAGGGAGTCACGGTGAAATTGCAGCCGCATGAGACGTAACTTCCCCGTCTCGGGGTGATGGATGCAACGCAATGCGACTTGAGTCATCTCGTACTTCGGTCGTGAGGACTTGAGTCGTATTGCTATTGCCTGGCGGTTACCACTTAACATCAGGTGGGTCGTCAGCTCCCGTTACTAATATCACATTGAATGAATATTAAGATGGGGTTTACTGCTTTATAACGTTTACCTACCATGTGTCATCAACCACTTGCGGCTTCCGTCTGCTAATCCCAACTATTTGATTATATTTATATTTCCTCATGTTGTTATCGTAATAAAGAGTTTCGCTACATAATTTGTCGGACAGCTGTCTTTTGTGTAATACCGGATTTCTAATAATATTTGTGTAGTTGAAGTTGTTGAAAGCAGTAGTATATAACAGCGAGATTACAACTGTCTCGATTAAAAGTCTAGTATATTAGAAAAAAGTCACATGGTGAGAAATCCACAACACAAATGGACTAAGGATGTGACGGATTTTTGTCCGAGATATAACAAAAGAAAGCGAGGTGGGCAACTTCAAAGATGGGAAGATGATATTCGGAAGATGGCTGGGGTCAGCTGGAAAATAAGGACACAACAGAGAAAATTATGGCAAGCATTAGGGGAGGCCTATGCCAGAGGGCAACACAATCTTGAAACCACACCGGTGCCAATAAATATTAATTTAAATTCATGTAATTAGCATAAGATTGTGAATAAAGGCTATTATTATTATTATATTAGAAAAAAACCCAAATTTTTGACAAAATAAACTGAAGATAGAAAAGTTATTCAAACTCAAAAAAAATATTTCCATAGAATTGATAAAGCATTTGCTTGGAAACGTCAATAATTTATATTTTATTCAAATATCAATTCAAAACATAAGGTCGCGCGTTCTTATCGGTAAGTTTGACGACACCTGTTCAAACCCTATGCAACTCCATGGGGAATAATAAATAAATAAATAATGTATAAAAGATAGATAAACACTTTATTGAAAACAAAAACAAAAATTATAATTGGCACGATATTATATCTGTTAAAATGGGAAGAATGGGCAGAATTATCACTAAGAGTGATCTCTTCCATGCAACCTTTGGATGGATAGGACAGTAATAAACATTAGATAGCGGTGTACACTGTGAAGATACAGGTACCTTTTTCGTGTGATTAAATGAAGGGCTTAGTTGCTGTCAAGGCCTTTCGAATAGCCCACCCGTAAGTATGGGAAAACTCTGGAACGCTAGAATATCATGTGCCTGTAATTTCATCGTTACCCATACACCCTTAAAACTAAAATGCAGCAATACTAGTGAACTACAGCGTAAGTAAAATATAGGAGACGTTCTTGAGACCACGGGTGATATACGCACCTCTGTAAAATTCTGCCTAGCGATTGATTCTAAGACAAAGACAAGAATCGACAGTATCACAACTCAGTTGGTAGTAACTCTGCCTTCTGTGCTTCTGTGGTCGTGGGTGCGATTCTCACTCAGGACATACATTAGTGTGACGCATATAGATGTTTGTTCTGTGGGTGTTAATATGTATTATATGTATGTATTTCCAAAAAAAAAGTATATATGTATTCTATCAGTTGTCTGGTTCCCATAGTAGAATAGAATAGAATAGATTTTTTTTTATTTGACACGCACATACTTATACATTGAAAATAAAATAAATTGAGTTTTGTTCCTGGCGTGGTCAAATGGGTCTCCGCCTCAGCAAGATGCCACTCCCTAACATGATAGATATAAACCTATCATGCCGGCAGCGGCGTTGGTATATAGTACAAGCTATGCTTAAAATGGCATTGAAATGGCTGGACCGATTTTGACGGGACTTTCATTGGCAGATAGCTGATGTAACTTAGGCTGCTTTTCTGAGGGGTAAAATAGGGGTGCGTGATAAAACCGAATTCCACGCGGACGAAGTGGCGGGCATCAGCTAGTACAATATAAAACCTTTCTCTAGTTCCAGCAAAACTGTTGTGATTCTAAATGTAGGCGGTGACAGAGGACAGTAGTTGGAATCGATAGAGCTCATGAATGACAATGCGACCTCGAACGAAAGTACTTTTACTATGCACACGCGTGACCAGGGTCTAATATATTGTGCAGGGTAGGACGGTCCTAGAGATTACAAGGCCAAGGGTACTTGTGCAACCGCATTTTTTTTACTTAATTTTGAAAATTAGCAATGTATACATAAAGTTTGAGTTTAATATTTCGTCATAGTCGTAGAAAATACGGTTTTGATTTTTTTCAAATTTAGTTTTTATGTTGTAATCGACCTTGAATATCATAGAAAATCTTATTACAGTTTTACATATCCAAATTTGACGATGATAGGACTAGCCGGTTTCAAAATATCACATCAACTCTAATTCAAAAACTTTGTTAAAGTGCTCCACTGTAAAGTGACTGTATTGCAGATCCGCCTTTGTTCTACGACTACGAGGATCTGGCTCTCGACATTTCTAATATAAAAAGGTAGATTCAATAAAGAGCTGATTCAATAGTTCGATATTTTTTTTTATCGTTTTAAAACTTTTAAACCGACTTCAGAAAAAGGAGGAGTTTATCAATTTGATAGTATCTTCTTTAACCGATTTGAAAAAAAATATGAAAGGATATTGATATATATACTTTCAGATTCGTTCCATATCATTTCATAAAATTCGATTCATTAATTTGGTTTTTAAATAACTGGAGAAAATATTACATCGAAGTACGAGATAACGAGAAATCATTCTCTTTAATGTTATTTAGTTTAGCTGCACAAACTAATTATTTATTTCCGAAACAGTTCAGAAAAATAAATAAATGTATTTCTCTATAACTGTGAGGTTGTCTATGTGGTATATGTATTAACATTTGGCGCGGGCGGACGCTGCGCCTTAGTCCACTGCACCATTGACCTGCACGTAGGGTAACTATGATCCTCCTGACCTTGTACACAGGACACCTGTCCCCTGTACCTGATACACCTGTACACACATGTACATGTATTTATATTCAACATGGCAGTATTTTACAGTTAAATTTAAAATTCAATACTCTTTTTAGGGTTTGATTAAGGACTCTGCGTGTCTTGAGTACAGAATTTAGCACCCAAGTGACCTGATTCATCAGTGACTCTGGTACAATGATACTGAATAGACCTGAGCTTCATCGATTTAGCATTACATAAAACGTACACAAAATCATTTTTGTACATTTAACATTTACATTTCATTTATTCAAGTATAATTCTCTTACAGATCATGTCTGAAATCAGTTAAAATAACTTAACGATAAAACTAATTAAACAAATGAGAAAATAAAAATGTTACGTTATAAATTCATCAATACTATATGGGCACCTTTCGAGCAAAAGCCTTTTTTTTCGAAAATGACCCTAATTATTTTTTCTCACAAATAATTGAGGACAAAAAATGAAACCAACAATCGTAGTGAGCCTACATCTCCACTAGGCTAGGCCAGGCGTGTAGCCAGGGAAGTGGGCAGCATAGACAATGCTGTACGTGCGACGTTTGCCAACGAGCCAATGCACCGCATAACAACGCGTGACCTCCAGTGAAATGCTATTATTCAAGCTCTAGTAATCCCATGACATAATCTAGGGCTTGTTCGCAAGGGATATTAATGTAAGCCGTATTTCTTTTGTGTATGGTGTCTTTCACTTTGCACGTTTTTCATTCTTTTAGCCGCATTTCTCTCTTGTTGCGTATGTTCGAAAGCCTAGATAATAAAGCTCTTTTATTATGTTAATAATAATAGCTGGATTAATATGAATAATGGCTGTGCTAGAAGAAAACTCTTTTTGGGTTAAGTTCGCCTTTGTACATGGGTGTTGATATGTATATGTATGTATTTAAGTATTATATCACTTGTCTGATTCCCATGATACAAGCTATGCTTAGCTTACTTTGGGGCTAGATGGCGTTGTGTGAAATTTCCACCTATTTATATATTTTTTATATAAGATAATTTATGTATTTTTTTGTGTACAATAAAGAATAACCTTTATTCAGATAAAGTTTTGCATAATAATTTACACACAGTTCAACAGCTCTATCCGTTTGCTGTATTTGGCAAATGCTTCTTCCAACTGTTTCCACTCTTGATATCATGTTAAGAGTTATTAAAAGTGATTCTAGTGTAGTTCTGGTGACAGATGTTGAGAAATGTGAAGTTGACTGCAGAAGTTTTTGCCTCTTCATGTACAGGAGACACGGAAAGAGACATATGTTTGCCCTTCAACTAACTTCAGATGGCCAACATACACGGCCATTGAAATATTATTTCCTCACTCGTAACTACTGGAGATAAATTTAGAGACATATAATGAAACACACAAGACTAACGAAATAAGGAAGAGAAAATGTACAATATGAACATTAAATTTGATCTAGAGACAACCTTCAGGAGCTATAAGATGTGATTAGGTTTACTAAAGAGATATTTACACTTATGATTTACATAATAACTTGACATCACACATCACATAAATAAGTTAAGAGGCATATAATGTAACTTACAAGAATTACGAAATGAGGGAGGGCAGACAATATATGAATACTAAATTCAATATCCAGAGAGTTATCTTTAGTAATATTCAACTAAAGATGATAATAAGTCTACTAAGATTTTGTGTGTTTGTTGTCTGTTTGTGTGTTTCTTTTGTGCGTGTGTTGTGTGATTGTGTGTGTGTGTGTGTGTGTGTGTGTGTTGTGTGTGATTGCGTGTGTATTGTTAAGGCATATGCTGTCTTAGTAAGCTTCCCTTCAGTTTGAGGTAAAAAGTCAATAAAACAGATGGAGAAATTCAAGAACGTACTTTGTTATTTCATAAACGGATATCATACTGCGTGTTATTGCGTTAATAATGTTTCGATTACCTATAAAATTATATTGCTTTTCTGTAACGCATTGCAATTTTAGGCCCACAGTACCAGTGGAGGACTCTGTAGTTTAATCACAAGTGATTTGCTTTTTAAATAGGTTTTTAAGAGTGATTTATTTTGGCAGAGTTGTAAGCGTGTTCTTTTATATATATATTTTTATTAATTTTTTCATAATCAACATTTAACAATTGTGTCGGAAATCAACTACACGTAAAAAAAAAAAAATTATATACTGCACAGCTCAGTTGGTAGTAACCCTGCCTGGGTTACTGTGCAACTGAGCTGTGCAGTCATAGTCACAAAGTGACGATGTCGACGGATTAATTTCGCTCGTAAAACTGCGTATATCACGCCAATATATTTTACAGTGGCGCACGGTTAAACAATTAATTAGATTGCGCCCTTATAATTCTCACGAGTTATTAAAACAGCAGTGTGCGGATTCGATTCACGTCTCAGGAACGTGTAACATCCGTTTGGTTGTAACTATTTAATGCCATTTGCAAGTCTTTTCTATTTAGGGATGGGAAATACTTAGTTAGCATTCATGAATCAATGAAGTATACCTCTATATATATGTGTAAATTTTCACACATTTTTTTGCACTTTTTAGGGACCATGTTAAATTTTTCTGGCTGTAGCATATGGGGCATGGTAGTCTGGGAAAGTACTGACCTATACCTATTTTTTGCCCCAAGTAAGGCATACGCATTCCTTAGTTGCAGTTTGGAAGGTGTGGTTTCTGGGTTACAGGCACATGAGAAATTCTACCCATAGCGCGGGCACTATGTGACTGCGGTTTTCTCTTACCTAAGTAGAGGAGGACTCAAGTCATGTTGTTGCTATTAATAAACAAAGAATACCGCTTAGAGCGTTCCGTCATGAAAGAATTAAGTACTCTAATGTTCGCGCAAGTAAACTAGACATTCTGAACTATTGAATATGAACTCAACAATATGTCTATACGCCTATCTATTTAAAGACATTGTGGATATCTCACAGCGCCATCTAGCCCTAAACTAAGCATAGCTTGAATCATAAAAAAACAGGTCATGAATGAAACTGTGCCCATGTACATGTTTCTGTGTACTCCTGACATAGACCGACTCGCATTTTTTCATCATGCATGGCCTAGTACATTTTCTTAGTAGGTGTTCATAAGTATGCAAACCAGCGCTGCCCTTGTGATGCAGAAGCGTCGTTACTCATCGACTGATGCCACAGTTGGATGGAATAGCTAAACGCATCCTGTCCTATATTCTATTTATAGGGAACGCACTAATAAAGAACCATCACAAAGATGTTTATGTGTCTGGGTGTTAATATGAAGAAGAAAGAAAAACTAGAAAAAACCTTTTTGAATCGAAAAAGATATCACGGGCAGGGAGAAACAAAACATTAAAAGACCATGAAAAAAACAACCTAGTCATGATACAAATCTTAAAAGCACAATAATTGATTTAGTTTTTTAATACTGGTGGACATTTCACACAGCGTCATCTAGCCCTAAAGTAAGCTAAGCATAGCTTGTATCATGGGAACCAGACAACTATTATAATACTTTTTTGGAAATAGATACATACATATTCATACATATCAAAACCCAGACACAGAACTAACATCCATGTTCGTCACACAAATATTTGTCCCGGGTGAAAATCGAACCCACGACCTACAGCACAGAAGGCAGGGCATTTATGTGACGAACATATATGTATGTTTGTTTGATGTTTGGGTGTTATAATATATTTTTATAAGCACATATGTGTTTCCCATAAAACAAGTATTTGAGTATTATATCAGTCGTCTGGGTCCCATAGTAAAAAATATGTTTAGTTTGGGGTTAGATGAAATGTCCACAGTATTAATTATTATTCATATATTAGTCACAAAAAGCGTCGTTTAATGCATCACAATGCCGAAATCGAACCCGTGACTCAATCAATAGTTCAAGTAACTACGCCGTAGTTATTCGATCCGAAGATTATCGCGGATCAATCCCACCACGGAAACGATTTCGCACTTTCTCTTCCGCCAAGAAAACTGCTTCCCGGACGTCGGCCATTTTCCGCGGCGCGCCGCTTGTTAATAATATTTCCTGATTTTAGCACAATATCAGTATATGTTATGCGCCGATTTGATAAATACGTGAAAACATATCTTAATACATAAAATTCTCGTGTCACAGTGTTTGTAACAAAACTCCTCCGAAACGGCCTTGATCGATTTTAATGTTTAATTTTAATGTGTCAAAAAAAAAGTATTTTATCAGTCATCTGGATTCCATAGTACAAGCCGTGCTTAGCTTAGTTTGGGGCTAGCAAGCGCTGTGTGAAATGTCCCAAAAAAAAACTTGAACTTAATAAGTTAAGATTAACTCAAATTTAACACTAGTTAAAGGATTACTAAACATAGACAATTTCTTACGTATGTATTATAGACTAATGGTGTGGTGTGTCGGTGTCGGTGTCGTCCCGGACACGGAAGGCGCGCCGGTGACCGGTGCGTCGCTGGTTTTCCCCTTTCACTAGCGCCAATATTTAATAACTTGAATGCTGGTTTTGTTTTATCAATTACATTTGTTATTTATCATTTATTTTGCATCAACACGTCTACCGATAAATTTATTAAGAAGATTTATTTAATGATAACATACTTACTCTGCCTACCACTCTGAGGATAATAGCGTGAATCTATGCATGTATGTATGAAATGCTAGTAGTTTGGAATATTAACAAAGAAAGGTATTCACTAAACAGTAGTACTGACCAAAAGATATATCTGAAAAAATGTTTGCTAAATATTTTATTTAATAAAATCTTTTATTTTGTATTTTAATTAAAACCAAAGTTCGTGTATGAAATTTTAACTCAATTGGTTGAAGGAATCTCTCAAGATTTCATCCATACGAGGTATATTAACAATAATATCATGAATTAAAATTTTCATTAATGAAATAATTTGACAGTAAATATATAAATTAAAATTATTTGAATGTACCAAAAGTAACACTGGAATAAAAGCTTGTGAAAACGTTTTTGACTCATGAATGATTATGAATCTGAAAAACAATGAATGAGATTACAATCAAATCGTTCGCAAAGTGGTTAAAATGTAAATTATCATTGAGAATTCTGGAGTTGAATGGCTTTCCAAGAATCATTGGAAACGGAAACATCGTTATTTTCACAAAGCTTTTCTCAACCAACACATTTACATAGATCATTCTGACCTCGATATTAACAAGCGTGAAGCTTAGAATTCTGCGGTGTATTACTAACCCGACCAAGACTGCTGTTACCGCATGATGCCGTAGCTGGCTCTATGAAATTACTAATGTCTCCAACTTGCAGATATAAACTTATTGTCGAAATTTTTTATTTTAGACTGGCTAAGCTAGAGCTTTAGAACTTAAGCCAAGCTCGTCCACAGAAGTAGAGCCATCATATCGATTTCTACCGGTTTGAAAGGTGCGGTTGCCGGCATTACAGGCACATTAGACATGCCACCTTAACGTCCCAGAGTTACGGGCGCTTACGATGCGACTTGGGTCTTGTCGTACCTAGGTACATAAGGACCCAAGTCGTATTGCTTGTTATGGGTACCACATCGTTCAAAACGGAACACAGTAAAGCAAATTCGTTACTACTTAGCGGCGGAAATGGGTAAGGTAGCAGTACTTCCCCGGATAAACTTGGCTTACGATCTACTGCAACTAAGAGTAAACTTAACGTGATTTGTTTCGTATTCACTGCACTGCTGACTAAAATACAACAAGGAATTTACGTTAGTATTATATCTTATTATGATACTTTGAGACAGGTATGTTATTAGGCATACTTTCAGGACATATATTCGGGCTGGGTTAGGAACAAACCATGTTTTGTTTGGCTGACATACTTTACTATTTAAAAATGAGATTTACAAGTTAGCATCACAAAGAGATGAATTAGCGAGTAATATGCGTATGCGCAGAATTCTGAGTCACGAGCGGTGAAAGGAAACTGGGCTGATGACCTGCGAACTTAGATTTTTGAGAACATAATGAAATGTTTTATGCTGATTCCGAAATCAGTATCTAATTACAGCATCGTAAAGCAATATTAATTAAAAATGGCAAAATGCTATCTGAACGAATAAGTCTTGAATCTCCTGAAACTTACATACTAATTTTTGTTCACATTTCTCACAGCGCCATCTAGCCCAAAGCATAGCTTGTATCATTGGAACCAGTCATTTTATTTTATTTTATATAAGTGACGCAACGAGCTGACGGCCCACCTGAAGTTAACTGGTAAACGTGGGCGGTGTTTACTTTACGTCAGGTGGACCGTCATACACAATACGACTCAAGTCGTCTCCACTAAAGTACGAGATGACTCAAGTCGCATTGCGTTGCGTCCATCACCTCGAGATTTAGATGTTACGTCTCATGCGTCTGCAACTTTTCAACTGATATAATACTAAAATACTTTTGATTTTAATGATTATTTAAATGACAATCATAAAATAATATTCCATCATACTGTTCTAAAATCAAATGCAAATCGCTAAACTGAACTAGAATGTTTCTTTTGTGCATATTTATACCCACTTTCTTATGTTAAGCAGAATAACCATTGACCATTGAAGCGTGGACAATTGCCCTCAATAGCTTCCTTCACATTACATGCGCACAATGGCCCCATTCACTTGTAATCTGGACAAAAAATAATGGTCGAATCACAAATAAGATGTTCAAAGGGTTGCAAAGATTGCAACTCTCCAAGGATTGTGATTTTGGGAAGCTAGCGCCGTTTTTTTCTTCTATTTTGAACTCCGCTGTGTTGTATCAGTTGAAATAAAATTGAAATTGGCTGGACCATGTTTATTTATTTATTTAATTATATCACATAAGGGCTTACTGTACCAAAGCGCCCAGATGCAAAAACAAGAGCAGCATTCTTATAATTATTACAAAATTTAACAAATTAGGTACCAAATCTCAAATTAACAGCAGGCACAGAGATATACTATAGTCTGGAATAACAGGCTATACTGGAAAAATGTACAGTTCCCGTGGGATGACTTATTCACCGCGTGCACCGCGGGGCGCAGCTAGTAACAAATGAAAATTAAAAATAACTTTGAAATTAAATAGTCTCTTTACTACGACATATATTGTATTTACCAGGTATTAATAAAAATAAGGGATAATTTTATTTATTATCTTGTTCAAATAATTTTGATTTCTGTATTTTTATCAGTGGAGGCTGGTAGGTAGTATAAATGTTTTCTGATGAATAAAGAATAAGGTAAGTAAATTATATACATTTCGTAAACAATGAATCATTGTTTTGAAATGTTGCAGACAAAATAACAATGACTAAAGCATTGTGAAAATAATATCATATACATTTTTTTTCTCCTGACGAACAAAATCATGTATATAATGGGAAATTTCATAAATTGTTTATTTACAATTTATCCTTCATACATCCTGTTGGTGACAGTTAACCGCAAACCATATAACGGCATTCTGGTAAAAGACGTCAATGCCAAAATGAATTTTATGTGTGGGTATTTCAACGGGAATACCAATTTCTATCAAAATGTTCTAAAACTAATAAACCAGAAATGAGACTTCCTTGTGCGTTCCATAAGTGGCGGTAATCTGTAGTAATCCTTTAAATAAATATGTACTTGAATGACCACTTCAGGGCTCTTTATTCCACTAATCCGCCACCCAAGAATGTTAATTCTATAAGTAAACTCGCCTAGTTTTGCACTGATGGACACGAATTACAATTCATACGACATTTTGTTGCGTGTAATTGCATGGAATATTTGTAGCTTTTTGGGTGGCATGCTTTTTGTTAATTTTGGCCTTTTTCGTGCCACTGTGCGGCAATGGATTAATACCTTTAGTTACATAACTCGTATGTATCCTAATCTATTATAATTGGTATGGCATCTAATTGTGTATAAGGTTTAGTCTTGTATTACTAGTAGCAGTAGAACTTATGCTAACGGACGTACTGCCACCATATACATTTTGGCCGCCAAATAGTATTCAGGTTACTATTCAGTTTGAAAGATGTGGTTGCCGATGAAATGACTTGTACTGTAGACGTGTAATACACAGAGTCAATGTCACGCAAGCGAGGCCGCATGCAAATGCAAGTCACATAAATATGTTTTTTTTTATTGATACATTTACTGAACGAGCCGATGGCCCACCCGGTGGTAAGTGGTAACCTCGGCCCATAACAACCGATACGACTTGGGTCCTCCCCTACTAGGTACGACAAGACCCAAGTCGCATCGTATGCGCCCGTAACTCTGAGACGTGTAGGTGGAAAGTCTATATGCCTCTAATTTCACCGGCAACCACACCCGTCAAACCGGTACACAGTAACGCGAACGCGTTACTCCGTGGCGGTAGAAATGGGCATGGTGGCAGTACTTCCCTGGACGAACTTGGTGAGAGTTCTACTGCTCTAATAATACCTACTGTATCTGTCACGCATCACTCCACAAAAAACTTGTATACGAGTACTATAAATAATACATATAAATGGATGTGCGTTATTTACTGTTTAAACATCATTCGATTGTAATAAATTATCTCGTGACTCGTGTTGGACACCGATCCAAACACGAGAAGAGCTGCCTGATAAATGGGAATCATTCAAAAACTATACCAATTTCAACCTTATCACACACGTAATAAAGATCCAACTAAATGAACCGAAGGTGGATTGGAATAAAGGTTATGGCAGATGCAGAAGTCATGTGTGAACGCGTGCCGGCATTCGCTCTATACGCGTTATAAAGCAAGATACGTTTTTATGGAGACGGACTCTTTTTAACTCGCTGATAGTTTAAAGGAATGGCTCAATGGAAGTGTGATATTTTAGCACACACCATAGTTCGTAGTCTTCATAATAAAAATTAATTTTTTTCTCAATTACATAAAATTAGAATTCATCTTAGAGTAACTGATAATCACGTAACATTGAAATTGAGCTAAAATCATTATTAATAATATTATCTCAACAGTTAATAAAATGTTAAACAACTATATAAAACATAAATAAAAGTTACAAAAGCCAATATTTATACAATTATTCCCTATACCATATCAATCATGTCGTTTTTTCATCATTATAGTCCATTATTATGTCACATAATTACCAATTTTTATCAATAAATGAATAGTGCAAGAAAGGACCCTTTTCGAGGCGTATTTTAATACTTTTACCATACTGGTTCGACAGTGAGACGAATAGTAATAAAAATAAATTAATGTAATAATGAAACATAAAGATTTTTTCACGAGTTCTAATCCAAACATTCTCTTTCTAATAATTATAGATTAATTTTAACTATGATCGAGGCGTCCAGCTTAATAGATTCCTGTCTTAAATCACTTTCACCTCAATATTTAGTTAAAATTCGGTATCTTTACGTATTAGCTCAACACGGCGCCGGCGATAGCATTCGCGCCTTCGTGACTTTTTCATTAAATTTATATTATGTTCGGCTTGTGGTCCCAGATCCATATTCAAATAATAATAATATTATTGGTGGAAAATTCACACAGCGCCATCCAGCCCCAAACTAAGCATAGCTCGTACATGTAACCAAACATTTTCAAATATCCTCTTAAATGAAGGCCTGTGCTAAAAACGAATCTTGTTGTTTCAAATTCAAAATATCATTTTGAAACGGCGGTTTATTACGAAATTCTGTTCAATATTATAAACGGGCTAGCCGGCTGTAATCCTTTTGATTAAATAAAAGTCCCATTCCATAACAAAGGGCCGACTGCAAGCGACGCCCATCCATCATCTATGCAACTCAGTTGTTCACTCTCTCGTTCGTACTCGATGTTCATACTTACTACTTACATATTATTAAATCGGATATTTTTTCCGTCCAACCCGGTGGTCACTCGAGCACCTTGCTATGGGATTTTGCGACATATCCGCGTTTTTTGTGTACTAGTGCGGGGTTTTCGATTATCAGTTTATCGATATCGGTGGTTTGAGAGTTTACTGAGAGAGGCTGATAGTTAGCCTATTTAAAAACTAAACAGGGTTTAAATAATTAGTTGTTTCCTTAAATACTTATATACTTTACTGTGTCGTATATTGTAATAACGGTAAGAACCTACAAAAGAGAATAATTTTTTTATACGATTAAAATTTAGATGACGTTACATACTTAACTGCTTTCGTACGCATATCATTGTTTATTCTAATCAAAATATCTAATTTGCAATGTTATAGAGATTATTTAAGTATTTTAATAGCATCCACTCTTTATTATGTCTGTATTTCTGTGTACAAAATATACTTACTAAAATATAATCCTTTTATATTTCACACATGTATTTAAGTACCAATTTGTGCTTGATTTTGCACATGTTCGATACTTTAGCAACATGCAGACTTTATTTCTTTGGCAAAATTTTGTTAATAAAATAAAACATTCCTTATACATTTCACACTAGTATTTTAATTATGAATGAGATAACATTTTGTATACTTTATATCTAACTACACATATAATATATTCGATAAATTTTATAGACGTCCGTAGGTCATCACTACCAACTCTTTCATGCAGACAAGCTTACTTATTCATAAATAATTTTACAAACTGTTGGCCCGTGGATTTGACTCTAATCCCTTGTTAGAAAAAAGTTTTTCTTCCAGACAATATGTGACGCTTCATCACGCTTGACCATAGGACATGATGGAACACCGCCGTAGATGTACGGGGGCAGAAAGTATTGGAACACAGAATAAATGTGGTATAGGAAAGAGTTACGTATAGAATTTTTCATTGTTTGAAATATACTAAAGTTATATATATAATTTCTATTTAGAATAGACTGACACATGACAGGCAAAGCTAACCCCTTTTTCTTCTATTGACCCATTTTTGTTTATAACATACCTAGTTGATTTCTTCGTTAATAAGTTTAGTGCTCTAAAATATCGGTCACCTGGGTAAAACGTGATTGTTCATCGGGTATGTTACTTCTGTTTATCTAAAATTTACAGAAGTATCCAGTTATGCCATTATGAGTATAAACAAGTATATATTGCAGATATAGGACCTAAACAAAAAGATAATATTACATATTTTAGACTGTGTCTGAAAGAATCTTTAATAAAATGGTTATTCAATATTTTCAATGCTTTCAGCTATTATTTGATCAGTAATTAATTTCATAAAAACCATTCAGAGTTATTTTTTAAGATTAAAGATGCCTTTATTTTCTTGGTGAAAATTCTTAGTTTAAGCTTAGCACCCATTTGTGATAAAAATAAACAAAACCAAACTATGCCGAATATTGTACTTTCTATATAAATATCTTCTCCAATACTTTCACGTGCTGTGCCTTATCATATCGTGTGGGCTAAAGTGCGGCGCGTGGATTTACGAATTACAGCCTCCTCATCTCCATCATCTCTTTGTACGTCGCCAGCTTGGCGACATGCCGCTACCGCCACTATACAGTATGCTCTTAAAACTATACCTTCGAAAATTCACTTATCATGGCACTCAAATTCTAAGAATTAAACGTTTTTATATGTGTAGTGTAGAAACACTAAACGAAATGTAGCGAATCTATATTTTTTCAAGAGAAATCCGCTTTAGTTTCTTCTGATTCAAGACTTCAAGCAACGAATGAATTTAGATTTTGAATTGATTTATAATTCCGAGTATTGTTCTGGATACTACCTTATTTCACACATTCGTATACCTACATAATACTCCAAAATGTCGAAGACGATTTTCCCACAACTCGCCTTTCTCTCGCCAGACAATAGTTCCATGCCACGAATGTATATTTAAAATAAATCCACACCATTTTTAAGCGAAAAATCTACCCGATGACTAGTAGCGCCTATCCCAATTGAACAACCTAATAGTCAGCAGGCGCATTGAATATTTTACCTTTAATAAGTCAACCAACATACAAGTTCTGACTGTTAACTCATCTTCCGATCCTGATTATATACCTCATCTTCCGATCCTGATTATATACCTCATCTTCCGATCCTGATTGTTACCTCATCTTCCGATACTGATTATATACTTCATATTTCGATCCTGATTTTATTCTCCATAAGTTTATTACTCTTTGAACTATATGAGCATCCTGTATCAGTACATCGGTCATTCATGTCCATTTTGTTTTTTCCACCTCTCCCTGGACAATGGGCAAAGCGCAGCCTGCTTATACCTACATTATTGACTGCCCACAAAAGCATACAATACTCAATGTGCGACCGAATAGCAAATTGTCGAAAATTTTTGTAAATCGTTTAAAATGTCATTAATTGTCGAGTTGTTAGCCCTTTTAAGTTTATTTTTGTATGTTTATCACAATAATGATGTTACGTTTCTAATTTTGCACACCACTATTGGTAAAACATGTTGTGACTATAAATCGACTATACCTTATACTATCTAACCTACACATTTTTATTCAAATAAATATATTTATCTTTATGAAATGTATATTTATGTGTTATACATTTATAAGTCGTACGTAATTTGCGGGTAATTTATTTGGTACCTTTAATAATGTATTGCCCGTTGGCATCCAGAATAATTTTCTGAAAGAAAGTATTAGACACGTAAGTTATAAATAAAAAAATAAATAAGTTAATAATAAAGTAATAATAAGTTGCAATAATATTGACGGCGATGATTGATCCTTCTTACTACGCTGTAAGATAACGAGACTCTTTTTTTTTTTTTTTTTTTATGACTGGACAATTTGCTGTTGGCCGCAGATGGCCTTGACAGCGTTTACACGGGCTTTATAACGAGACTCAGAAAGACAAAAAGCTCATATAGTCTGCCTACCCCTTCAGTGAAAACTGCAAAAACTATATTATAAACATGAATTTGTAGATCGTTTGATATATCATTTACTGTGAAATAGACCCATTTCACAGACTCATTTTTGTATTTGTCATTAATTGTCATTAATGCGTCACTGCTTGGTGTCAGAAATGGGCATGGTGGCACTACTTCCCCGGACAAACTTGGCGTGAGTTCTACTGCTCTTAATATGTTCTTTAATCTCACATGTTAGAATTGACCGGACGAGCAACGATCATGCTGCTGACGCTACTCGTAGCGCGCAGGTGCATCGCAGTAGGTCAAAAAAAAGCGCATAACTATCTTAGGCTCATTTCGCAACAGGCAACGAAGGGATTTATTGATATATTCTGAGTGACCCCTTTTGATACAATTTATTCTCATATAATGGCAGAAGGCATTCAGCCTTCTGCCATTATATGAGAATGAATAAAATAAAGAATTCCTTTCGAAATTTATGTCGTTCACTATAATTCTGCAGTATGGCTTGTTAGAATCTGGACAGCATAGCATATATACATAACGTGTGTCGTGGGGCCCAGATGAGCGACATAATACTTTTTTCGAAAATACATACATATAATACATATTAACACCCAGACACAGAAAAACATCTATATTCGTCACACAAATGTTTGTCCTGGGTGGAAATCGAACCCACGACCTACAGCGCAGAAGGCAGGGTACTACCAACTGAGCTATGAGGCTACCGTGAGTTCTCTTCACTTAATTATTAAAGTCATAAGAATATCATCACTACATATTTATAATTTTATTATTAGTTAAATACAGTAGTAAAGTTTTAGTAGCTGTAGTAAAATCCAAGGAGTTTGTATATCACAGTTAAGTAAATTATAAATTGAAATACCACGCCGGGTTTTCCTATCTGTGCTAACCTCAGAAACTGGTTTGGTTTGGTACAGTTTTACCAGTAGATATATAATCTATACAAATAAATAAAATTGGAGTGTCTGTTTGTAAATTAAAATAACCTTTTTTTTAGTAAGTGCATATGGATGTATACACAGTACATATACCAAAACAACATTTGTACAATTTTTGTCTGTCTGTCTGTTTGTTCCGGTTAATCTCTGAAATGGCTGAACCGATTTTGACGGGACTTTCACTGGTAGATAGCTGATGTAACAAGGAGTAACTTAGGCTTCTTTTCTGAGGGGTAAAATAGGGGTGCGTGTTAAAAATGAATTCCACGCGGACAAAGTCGCGGGCAACAGCTAGTAAATAATAATATTGGTGGACAATTCACACAGCTCCATCTAGCCCCAAACTAAGCATAGCTTGTACTATGGGTACCAGACAACTGATAGAATACATATATATACTATTTTCTAAATACATACTATAATACATATTAACACCCAGACACAGAACAAACATCTATATTCGTCACACAAATGCTTCTTTGTTCTTTATGTTTATGTACACAAAAAAATATTATAATATAAATTATCTATAGAAAAGACATGTACAAAGGCGATCTTAACCCTAAAAAGAGTTTTCTTCCAGCAAACTTTGAGGCTAGAAGAAGAAGTTCTTGATGCTTGTACTGGGTGGGAATCGAACCCTCGACCTACAGCGCAGAAGGCAGAGTTACTACCAACTGAGCTGTGAGGCCTGTCAACTTATGTAGTTTACTTAATCTATAATATCTATATAATAATACTACTTATCTATAATAATACTTATCTTCCGCAGATAGTGTGCGAAGCCGGATGGGGCCGTTAGTCAATGAAAATGGTGGTCACCGATTCTCAACCCACTGAATATTCTTATATGAATCCTTTAAGATTTCAAATTAATGGAAAAACTTACTTTATTCCCATAGAAGGTAGAGTCTTATTAGGGATATAGCTATTTTTGGGTATAATATTTATAAGACTGACCTCACAGCTCATTAGTGATTCTGCTTTCTGTGCGTAGGTCTTGGGTTCGATTTCCACACATGACAAAGATTTGGGAGACAGACGTCTGTGTCTTGTACCTAACTAGGGGAGGACCCAAGTCGCATAGCTTGTTATGAGCAGAGGTTACCAGGCAGGCAATCAACTTGTTCCTTAACTGTACCACATTAAAAAAACATCTCCAAAAATCTGTATATAGTTTGTAAGGGGGCTGCGTCAACGTTCATTCACATATGCAGCATGATGCAGCGACCGGGACTAATATATCTCATTTGTTATTGAACGCATACAGATCAAGTAAAACTGTTTTCAAATTGTTGACACTACACAATAGACAAAACATCGTTTCAATATGCTCTATGATTTTGAGACGTCCATTGCTCAAATTACAAGATTACTAATATATATTAAGAGCAGTAGAACTCACCAAGTTCTTCCGGGGAAGTACTGCCACCGTGCCCATTTCTGCCGCCAAGCATTAACGGTAGTTCCGGTTTGAAAGTTGTGGTTGTGAAATTACAGGCATATTTGACATACCACCTACATGTCTCAGAGTTACGGGCCCATGGGTTTTGTCGTACCTAGTAGGGGAGGACCCAAGTCGCATCGCTTGTTATGGTCCGAGGTTACCATTTGAAACCAGGTGGGCTGGCGGCTCGTTCAGTAACTGTAGCAAATAAAAAATGGTTCCAGAGAGCCTGTCTCGTGTGTATATAGGTATGTGAATACACCTTAACTCATTACTCCGGTGTAAAGTTTCCTAATCATTGTTTCAGCGTTTTCTGACGCAGCTGAATAATTTGCAGGCTGTTGCCGCCTTCCTCATATTTTATTTATAATACTCGTGTTACTTATTTTGGTTTTGATATCAAATGGTCACTGAGATTCGACGAATCGACCAAATTGGAGATCGTATTAATCAAAATGTTAATATACTTTTCTAAAGTAAGAATAATTTATAATATTTATCCTTTACTATAACTTATTTAGCGAAATCTGCAATATCAATTGGTCACTAAAATGTTAATGGAGAAGTTTCTGGTGGGCATTTCACACAGCGCCATGTAGCCCCAAAGTAAGCTAAGCATAGCTTGTATCATGGGAACCAGACAACTGAAATAATATTATTTTTTTGTAAATACGTACATATAAATACATAATATTTAACCCACATTGACACCCAGACACAGAAAAAACATCAATGCTCGTGACATACATATTTATCCTGGTTGGGAATCGAACCCACGACCTACAGCGCAGATGGCGGGGTTACTACCAACTGAGCTGTGAGGGTAGTAAAACTTTTAGTTATAAAAAATATTCGACCAATTTGACATCTTATACAGCACGTGTGAAATTATAATATCGCTCGAATATTTTGAACAGATACTTGCAAATGTGAAGAGAAACACTTAATTCCCTGTTTTTCATATCTTAACTTATTCAGGCCGAAATAGGTCGTTGAACGTGTACGAACTCGGGCCGTTTTCTGAACGAATGAAATTTTGTTTTTGGTTTGAAAGATATTGTTGCCGGTGAAATTACAGGCACATAAGACGTTCCACCTTCACGTCTGAAAATGACTTGAGCATACGATTTGACTTGCGTCCTAGGCAGATGGAGGACCCAAGTCGTAATGCTTGTAATGGGCAGAGGTAACCACTTAACACTAGATGGGCCATCTGCTCGTTCCGTAACTTGTTCACATGTAACTTTTTGGAGTCTTAGGACAAAATGTAAACATCTATTTTCAGTGGATTTGTAATAATAATAATAACAAATTTTATTTAGGAACAAGTTCATATTAAGTAAGTAAGTGCACGAAAGGAGCCTCTTTGAGGCGCACTTAAAATCGTTTCACCACATCACGAGTCATTGGTTCTCTCGAACCAGTGACTCGAATAGACAGATGGTATAACAAGTACGCGTGACCTTATGTTTTGAAAATTATTGACGTTTCCAAGCCAATTCATGATTTCTATGGAAATCAAATTTTTTACTTTGACTTTGACTTTAAAGTGGTAGGCCCATTTGGGTTGTGAGCCCTTCCCAAAAATTGTATTCACCATTCGTATCCGAGAACTTTAGGCAATCCAACAGCAATTGAATTGGTAATGTACATTAAAATGCAAGCGGAGTGATATGAATTACTTAGTCGTGGCCCACAACGTGACGGGTCGATGATCCTGCCTGACTCTTCAACACTGTGTTGTGTGTGTGAATAATTTACGGAACAGGCAGATGGCCCACCTGGTGCCGGACCTCTGCCCGTAAGATAAGCATAACGTCTTGTGTTATTTAAGAACCAACCTAAGTTTAAGTTTCTGTATTTGTGTTTGTATTTTTATATTTAGTCGTGACGTGACACAAGAGCAGTAGAACTATCGCCAAGTTCGCTCGGGGAGGTACTGCCACCATGCCCATTTCTGTCGCCAAGCAGTAACGCATTCGCGTTACTGTGTTCCGGTTTGAAAGGTGTGGTTGCCGGTGAAATTACAGGCACATGAGACATTCCATCTACACGTCTCAGAGTTACGTGCGCATACGATGTGACTTGGGTCTTATCATACCTAGTAGGGGTGGACCCAAGTCGCATCGGTTGTTATGGGCTGAGGTTACCACTTAACACCAGATGGGCCGTCGCGTCGGCTCGTTCCGTAACTAACTGTATCACATACAAAAAAAAAACATGGGGATTTCGCCGCAACTTTGAGATGTGAAGGATGTCTCACTTGCTTGTCAACTCATTATTATAATTGTAAATACATTGCTAGCGTCCGTAGGTGATTACCCTTTGAATCCCTACACGTGTCCCCCGGGTGGTGCGAAAGGAGTAACCCAAAGTAGCAGTAGAACATGTGCTAAGTTAGCCCGGAGAAGTACGGCTACCACACCTGGTAATCTGCCGCCAAGCAGTGACGCACTCGTGTTACTGTATTCCAGTGGAAGGGAGTGGGTGCCGATGGAATTTCAGGTGCATGAGGCGTAGCATCCCCGTTTCGGGGTGATGGACGCAACGAAATGAGACTTGATTCAGACTTGACTCGTACTTTGGTGGAGAGGACTTGAGTTGTATTGCTGTTGTCTATGAGCGGCGGTTGTCATTTATCATCAGGTGGGCCGTCAGCTAGTTATGTCATCTAAATCACATAAAAAAACATGAATTTATATTATATATTTGTTGGATATCTTAGTTATTTTTGGAATTATTAATTCAATACTCATTCAATACCCCTAGATTGCAGTAAGGAGTTGGGATCAAAATATTCTAGTCAAGTAATAAGTTCTAGTATTTTTATCGTGTTTCTGTTTGATTTTTTGTCAATTAAACTGTAACTGTGACAGCGTAGTGACCCATCAGTTCAGACCCCAAATTTCAAGCTGGAGGTAGCTGATTCAAATCAAGACGTGCACCGATGAATTTTATAAAAACGTATGGGCGGAATATGTGCCACTTTCTAAAGCATAAAGAAAATCATCGTGAAAAAACCTAAGGGAAACTAAAGCTATATAATATATATATATATTATATATATAATAAGCTGAGTTATAATGCTAGATTCCTTGATAAATTAACAAATTATAACTTTAATCGATACCATAATATACCAGGAAGCTTCCACAATGAGGCCATGCGCTTCAAAACGAACCTTTCACTCCAGACACAAAATGCAATTTTGCAAAAAATCTCTAACGTCATTTACGTCGTTTTAAATTCGCAAAATAATCTGTTCTGAAGCGCAATGATCCCACTTGAGTGTCGTTGCCATTTGTGTTCTTATTTTAATAGCATTAAAGTTCAATATCTATTAGCAGAAACGTGGGATTTACGTCGGTGTTTTGCCGTGGATCATCTCACGCTTGAGAAGTTCAACGTCCGTCCTAGCCCTCCCCCTCCCATTTCCTTGCCCCCCCAAAGGCACCTGACAACCAGCTATCCACTTTTGGTAATTAGCAATAAAAAGTATAATTGTGATGGATTCATTCAGGAAATCAATTTTGCTGGTGTGTTTATGACGACAATATGTTGAGTCGCCATTTTTATCGCTTATACGAGGTGAAACGCAAGGTTAGCAATGAGTACCGAATCAGTGACACCTCACTTCAACAGAGGGTCAAGAAGCTTTGGGTTCTAAAATATCCCAGTCAAGAAGCTTTGGGTTCTAAAATATCCCAGACAAGAAGCTTTGGGTTCTAAAATATCCCAGTCAAGAAGCTTTGGGTTCTAAAATATCCCAGTCAAGAAGCTTTGGGCTCTAAAATATCACAGTCAAGAAGCTTTGGGTTCTAAAATATCCAGTCAAGAAGCTTTGGGCTCTAAAATTTCCCTCGATCTTTGTAACTGTGAAATTAGGCAAATGAGACATTCCACCTATACGTCTCAGAGTTACGAGCGCATATGATGCGACATGGGTCTTGTCTTACATAAATAGATGGCCCAAGGCGTATTGTTTGTTATGGGCAGAGGTTACAATTTAACGTCTGTTGCGCCAGGTGATCTGCTCGTTCCGTTACTTTATACAATCAAAGTTATATACTCGTATATCTATTTATCTGTATTGCTTTCTCTCAAACCATATGTATGATAAAAAAAAGCTTTTTCGCGCTTCAATTGATTTAAGCACCTTGATTTTTGCGATGAACTTACGGAGCTGATGGCCTACCTGGTTTTCAGTTGTAACCTCTGCCCATAACAAACAATAGGCCTTGGGTCCCCTCTTTATGTAAGACAATAAGTGGCATCGTATGCGCCCGTAACTCTGGGACGTGGTGTAATATCTCGTGTGTCTGTAATTTCAGAGAGATCGAGGCTTATTTGAAGAGCTCGAGACGTGCATTTCTTACAATATAGGAATGTTGGTGTACATCGGGTCAAGTCACGGGCGTAAGTTAGTTGAGCATACACCTAGTAACACTCGGATCAATGTACCTTGTTGGCGAAAACCGTGAAGCCATTCGTCTCACTACAAGCTATGATAAATTGCGCGTTTCACTCACTTTAAGAACATCTCGATTTATTGATTGACGATGCATCAATATGAGGGTAGTTTAAATAAATATTTAAAAAAAAAACCTTGTGAAAATGTTTTGGGAAGAGAAAACCTTATCTTACGTACTTAGACCAAATCGGTGACTTGGGAAAAAGCATGGCAAGAGTGTCCTAAACCCACGAGCATGCAATAAGAATCTGATGAGAGAGGCTGATGCAAAGGAGGTATGTTAGGATCGTGCCGTGTTCTGCCTACCCCTCCGGGAATAAGGCGTGATTTCACGTAAGTAATAAATTAAATAATACAATACTTAAATTGCCGATTTTTCATTGGATTATTCGTTGAGAAAATTTTGTTTTACTGCGTCTTTCTTATCTCTCCATTGTCTGTACGGTAAAAATTGGCAATCGATTTTATAAGCTTCAACATTAAAGAGTTTTAATTTAAAGAGAATAGAACTGAACGACAAAACTTACAAAAATGTGGTTTAAAAAACCCAATTATGACTTTCAAAAAAGGGGTTTATAAACTACTTAAAAACTCATCACCAGTCAATCTAGGTTTCCCACGAACAACTCAATTAACACTTAATTCCAGTTAACCAGACATTATCAGCCCTTAAAAAAGTCCGGGTGCCTAAATCTTTAACACTTCTGTAATGTTTGTCTTCTCATGAAAGACATACCTTTATTACTCACATAAATACCTGAATCTTTGTTAAAAAGTAAAATACCTTTTTTTTTACCAATTTAAATACAATTACCTGAATGACTCTTAACTGCCGCCTGTCAGAACCATTTAGGATTATTGGAGTTCCTTATGAGTGAATGTTACTTTATGTCGAAAGATTGCCTATAAGAGATCGCTTCTTTGCGATAAGACCGCCCAATGTACGCACATTTAATTTTTTTGTGGTAATAGTGTACAATTTTCATTCAATCATTCATTCCATCTCTGGGGCCAGCCAAATGCATGGGGTGACGAAAAATAAAACGCTACAAAGCTATATGGTCAATATTTCTGATCAGAATAATTAAGGCAGTAGGTAGATCTTCAATCAATCAAGATTTATTGATTAAACCAATGGGATGCTGATTGAGCGAATTATACTTGCATTTTTTTTTATTCTGAACTATGATAATCACACGTTGTCATGTATATATGACAGTGTACATAAGTACCTACACTACATAAGATAAAAAAAAAAAAAACTACTTTTAATTTATTTCTTCGATCATCACATAAAATTCTGGAAAGATTGATGAAAACTCGTCTATTTAAAAGCTTATTAGACATAAACACTGTTTTTTTTGTTAGGAGCTGGATATATAACAGTATTATATGCACTTAGTCCCGGACAAAATCTAGTTTATGTTTTTTTTTATAACTGACTTGATAAATGTCTGTTGTACAGACTGATGATAAAGAACCATCAATCAGTGCATTGAATAGCACTTGCCGGATTTATGATCTTTGTTAGTACGACCCACGTACAAATTAGCCTTGTCTTTAGGATCATACTCGTGTTTTTCATTTATCCTCGTTTGTATATTCTTATTCGATTGCTTTAGGTAAATTTGATCCAATTAAGAAATTGGTGTCGGATCGACGCACCAATATTAAGACCATAATCAAACTATTATCCAGGGAAAAATCATTTGGTACACAAAACATGTTTATGAAAACGCGCAATAATTGTAAGTTTGTTTAAACGTCTTATAATAAAATTTAAAACAGAATTCTTTTTAAAATTTAAATTAGTTTTAGGCGGCCATACTTAAAAATGTTACTTAGCGATCGTTTAGCTAAGTTATGTTTTATCATTTTCAAAAACCAATCACAGAGTATGACAAAAACACTGATCAGCTAAATAATCGCTAAGTAACATTTTCAAGTACTAGAACCGTTAATGACAAGATAGGTTGATTACTACCACATCCTACTATTGTTTTAATTATACACGTTTCGTGTAAATAATGGGAATAATTATTTTAACAAAAAAAAACACATTCATATTCATTGCAATACAATTTAAAAGCGTCTATACGTTAATACGTATCACAGAATTGCAAATGGCGTGAACAAAAGACGTGTAAACACTACCCCATAGACAACATGCCCACCTCTATCCATAGAGCTATAGATAGACAGCTCACAGTTTACTGGGCTAAAAGTTGAATGCACCAGGGAATATCTCGACTCATTGCTCTCAGCGCACCCACACAAACAAACACACACACGCAAAGAAACAAAGATGGAAGACACACACCGATGAAACCGAAGCGTGAGAATCGTTGATAACTTCACTCGCGTACAGAGTATACACTTCCGACTTTAAATCATCAAGTGAATGAACTTGTGTGGGTGAATTTTGGGTGTTCATTATTCGGAGCACGTATGCGACGCATCGCTGACAAATTGATGGTTAAACTCAATTCGTCATTGGTAGGTGGCACCTGCGACGCTTTTTAGGTGACAATTAATTCATAGTTATTAAATTATTAATAGAAGAAAATCACAATTGATTTTGAGCGGATGTGGGCGATGTTTATTTTTAGCATCGCGGCTTTATGCTACCCTGGTAGTATTTAACTCGATGGTTAATTTTATTGAGAGTTTTTTTAATATACAAACCGGCTTGACGTGGCCATCTTTCTTGGCATTTCCGCGTTAAGAAAAAGGAATGAACATTGGCGCCTAAAATTTCTTATTCAGTTTGTTTAAGAATACGAAATTCGTCGCTGTTCGGAATTTTTGAATAAATTTTCAACAATTAAGTTGTAAATTTAAAGTTGGTTGTAACGAACAATGCATGCTGCTTGCTTAATTAAGTAGTCGAAAATACTCGAAATCAGTAATCGACTCAAAAAGGTTAAGAACTTTAAATTTTAAGAAACGTTTACTTGTCGAATATGTCAAATACGCATGATATAGCAAATATTAAGATAAGCATCGACATATAATTACATAAAACCTTGCATAATAACGGTGTTCTTCGTATTAATGGTCTGGTATAAATAAAATATACCTAGTTTATTCATCCTCGATCAGTCTACGACGAAAAATTATTTTTTTACGTAAATATAGGCAAAATGAAAAACATAATCGACAAATTCTAGTAATAAAAACTTATTTATAAGGAGAATTATACGGTTCTATTGGTAAAATTCAATTTTCAGTTTAGTTTATGTTGTTTGGTACTAGTGAGGTATGAGAAACTATATGAGCACTAACATACAAAAAGTGCAATGTCCATCAATGGATGATATATCACTTTACTGCGCAAACCGTCCCCTCTCTCACTGAACATTAGAACCAAAGCACGGAACCTAGAAGCCAATAAAAGAACCTTATTTCACAGAACAAGCTAAAATCATTAAACAACATAATGTGTCACAGAACAATATAATATTACTGAACAACCTAATGTCACAGAACAGCCTGATTTGTCACAGAACAACGTAATATCACTAAACAACCTAATGTGTCACAGAACAACCTATTTTGTCATAAAAAAACCTGATGTCACTGAACAATCTGTAAGTCAGTAGCCGCATATAACATGTGATCTCAAGTCAAGCAATGCAGACATTAATTTTTAAGAAGTATATGTACTGTTTTTCTCTCGAAATTTATCTGTAAAACTACGTGAATTTTATATAAATTACTAAAGCAACATAATAAAGGGGTCTACGAAAATCTCTAATTCACGATATAACCGTAGAAGGTCTACGAAGCGTAGCGGTACGTAGTAACGCAACATAATATTCGTGACTACCTTGTGCACGTGACTTCAGCCGCATGATACCTGGATGAAAATTAGCTTATGTATTAATCCAAGCCATTGTCTATCAATGTTCCAAATTTCAGCCAAATCGGTTTTCTCAAAACATTTTTCAAATGGACCAGTGGCCATCAGTGATGCATATAATCTAAAAATCCGAAAATCTATTAACTTATTTATAATAGTTTCATCAACATTGCTATTTTAAATACAAAAAATTATTTCCCTATATGGATGTGCAACATTTTAAATACATTGATTGACACTGATCGAAGTTTCTTTGGTTAAGTTTGAACTGTGTTCAACACACAAATTAGATGATATAGATCTTTGAACATTATTAATTTAGAGCACAAAACGCGAGGCGAGCGAACGCAGCAATGAAATTTTTAATATTGGATACTGTAATTTTTTATTATTATTATCAACTAGCTGCGCCATACATTTATCCAGGATAAAAAGTAGCCTATATGCTATGCCTGACTGTAATTATCTTTTTGCCAAAATTCATCCAGTTCGGTTCAGCCATTTTGGCGTGACTGAGTAACAAACATCCATCCATCCAAACTTTCGCATTTATAATAGTAGATTCGAGGGGCAACAATCGCATATCACACGCTCCACTCATTGTCATGTCTACTTTCTCACAGTAGTGTTACCTACAAGGCGAAAAGTGGGCTTTAAGGGTTATCCCGTAAAGGCGTGATTAGTACGTACTTATGTAAAACGCTTTTAAGATTAACCGATAATAGTTTTGAAACCATTAGATAAACAAGCTGCCTATAAAAATGAAGTTCCGCATAGTAAATCGGCAATGCATTTATCGGAAGATCCGGGGTGAACGGCCGATGCAAATGTACGGAACCCGTCCAGCCAATTAATGCGAGCCTATCGTACTGAGGGAAAACTGAGTTTTCTTCTGTACTAGCCTCTTATAACGATGACTACGCTAAACAGGCGAGAATGTGTTGCTTTACGGAAGTCCGACTGGGATTAGTAGATATCATTGGTCTTCCAGTTTTCGGTTCTTGGTGATGCCAGTTTTTTGTTTCTAATTCAGATTTTTCTTGGTAGAGAATAATTTAATTTCGTTATTTAATTTAATTTGATTTAATTATATAATTTAATTTAATTATTTAATGTAATTTAAATAATTAAATTCATGAAATTAACTATCGATATGTATACGATATGAATAGATTATCTATCCCCAAAACGCTGCTCATTCTATTAGGATAGATGAGTATTATACAGGGTAACCCTAGTATTTAGTCCCTCAGAAGACTTTGACACGCTTAGATCTAGTTTTATAGCCAGGACCGACCCTTTAAATGCTCTCCAATATGATATGATATAATATCTCCATTACTCAGCAATAATATACAGGATACAGTAATAATAAATGTTTACAATTTTTTGTAACTTATACGTCGTCTCGTTAGTAAATTTTTTGACTAAAAATACCATTATTTTATGTCCGAAATAGACAAACTGTTCGAAATTTGTACCATATATTTTTATCTTCTTTTTTGTACAGCAGTTATACAATAAATATTTTCTGATTCTAATTCACACATAAACTACGCTGAAACCTTTTCTGAAATTCAACGTTATCAAATGAAGGTTAGCCGTTAAGAGAACTTTGAACATAGTACGCCATAATAATGTACAAAATTTAGAAACGACTTGCCCGGACTTGCTTATAGATAGATAAAACATTTGTTTCAGCATAATATGATAGATTATTAATCAGATAATACAGTGAAAGGAAGATTGGGCTTGTCAAAGAACTGATTAAATATTTAATTTTATTATTTACTAGCTGTGCCCCGCGGTGTTACCCGCGGTGAATAAGTAATCCCACGGGAACACTGCGCTTTTCTGGGATCAAAGTAGCCTATGTGTTAAGCCAGGATATAAGCTATCTTGGTACCAAATTTCATCTAAATCCATTCAGCCGTTTGAGCGTGAAAGAGTAACAAACATCCATACAAACTTTCACGTTTCGCACTTTATATAGCCACGGACGCTCAGGCGCAAGGCATGTAGTACGTACTCTGTACGTTAAAAATGTTCGCCGTGATTCTTTAAATTGACATAACTTTTTTATTTATGAACCGATTGACATGAAATAAACACTAAATATTAAGTGAAGCTTACTACAATATATTAGTGAAAACCGTATCTAAATCGGATAAGCCGTTTCTGATATTAGCGTGCACAAACACACAGACAAACAGACAAACAGATAAACAGACAAACAGACAAACAGACAAAAAAAAAATTAATTACAATTTCGGGTTCGGCATCGATATAATAACAACCCCTGATACTTTTTTTTTATATATTTCCATTGTACAGACACCACTTTTCTACAATTTTATTATATGTATAGATTAGAAGAACATTACTTACCCCCTTTTCCAGTACGACAGAAATATTTACTATTACCATCATTACAAGCGTCTCAGCTTTGAATCATTCGATTACACATTGTAGCCGATACCAGGCAATCATTATTACATAGTGGTATCTAAGTAGTGACGGGGATATCTCCTGCTAAGAGTGGACAAGACTGGTGATACTGGTTCAGTACTCGGAATAGGGCTGCCCACCAATGTCAATTCATACGAAATTCAAACCGGAAGACTGCAGCAATGGGCCGATGTTTTATTAACTCGATTCACTCGAGTGAAATTGCTACTGATTAAAATCGAAACTCGAGTTGAATTTTCGAGTCGATGTTTGAAACGAGTTATTTTTTTTCACACTCGAGGTAACTAGTTGATTTCGGTTTTTGACTCCGAGATGCGTAGCGTTGATATATTTGGGCGCATGACAAATTCATTAAAGTAGTATTCAAGAATCGACAATTTATTGTACTATCTAATAAGGAAATCTTAGCTATTTGGAGATGCCAGTTCCGCCGTCAGCTCGCTGCCGACGATGTCTAGTCGTAGGAACTAACTAGTAGTAGGAACGAATTGACAAGATTTATCAAATATATTTTCGGAAAGACACGTATAATTGTGACTCTAGTTACTCAAGTGAAGTAACTAACTCGATATAACAGTGCGTGTATATTACTATTTGGTGCAGAATGGTATAGGCAATACCTCCTCAGACTTCTTACAAAAGGTGATTGTAGTGTTATTTCCAAAGAAATTGCGATGAATATAAAATATCTCAGATGAACATGGTACTAATAGTAAAAATTTTGATGATGCAGGTATATGAAGTGTTCCATTGCCAAATCTCGTAGAGGTGGATCTAAATCTAGCAAAATATTCCGTACAAAATCAGAAAAGCAAACTTCGCTGGACTCATTTATTAAATTACACATAAAATAACTACCAGGGTCACAGGAAACAGAGAGAAACGTCTTGACATAAGTTTCACATTTACCCCGGTAGGTCTAGCCAGCCCTACCAGGAACGCAGAAACATGCTCCATGTTCCCTCGACAAGCGTATTAACTTTTGTTTAATCTGTGGCCACAGGCACTGGGCTAAAAGTTCACTGACCACGATGACATTATAGTTATCTAACACTGGTCGAGCGTCTTTGAAAATAGAAACGCATTATGAATGCGAAATTCACTATACTCATTGGTTTTTTTTAAACTATCTGGTAATAGCAAACTCATGCAAATATATTTAATGTAAATTACTTTGATAAGACGCTTGTTACAATGTTAAGAAACGGAATATTTAGAAAACATACAGCAGGTATTCGTGTAGATGTATAAGTCCAAACCATAGAGTTAAGTAAAATAATAAGACCAAATGGCGACCATCATAATCTCCAGTACTTACATTTATAATGTAGTATCTCTAGTTACTGGTTTCAATTTAATTTAAAAAGACACAATTCATTTTTATTTGAATATTTTTTTAACGACGCTATTTAACTACTTTAGGAATTTTTGTACATATAAGTAATTATTGTTCTTGCTATACAAATGACAAATTGTGGTGTCATTATCTCTTATCTTTATATCTCTTGTTATTTTGATAATGAAAGTATATACTGAAATGTTGATTAACATTAGATGATGAGATTTGAGATTCACATAATGTGATCAAATCTGATTGAGCGGGTTGTGTATGGATTTTGACAATATTAGATATTATAGCTGTAGGAAAATAAATCTTGAAATAAATATGACAAAGCTTTCAAATACATTAATCATGTTGCACGTTTTTTATATTCGTGTACATTGGCATGGCTTATTTTGCAACAAAATGTCGATAAGTAAATAACAGTTGTGCAGTTACTTTCCAGGAACATTTATTTAAAAATCGTTGTATTTTGCAAATTTCCTGTTAAAAACACTAACCACATTAAAATTGTTTGCAGTAATTTCAAACCTAAGTTCGAGCTTACAATGTTGCAACAAAAAACAACATTGCAATGAGAAACTCATAAAGCTGTTATAAGTATTGTAATATGTAGGTATAACAATATTATTTAAAGGTAGTTTAAACAAATTCATACTTGTAACGTGCAAAGGACTTACATAAAGTCTTCATAAATATTTTCCGTGTTATAAAATAACTTTCCAAGCATCATATTTCTTTCATTCTATGTAAATTCTTTGTTGCGAATGAAACCGCTTCTTTTCTTTTATCGTAACAGCAAAAGGAAAAGAGACCAACACTAGCCAGCAAGGTACTAGGAGATCATAACAAACGTGGCGATCGATGTGAGAATTCGGTATCAGGTTCTTTCCACTCTGAATATATTTGCTTCGGCAATGATTGGGTCAAATATGTACTTGTTAGTCGATTATGTTATCTTGACGTTATTTTTGCAATAATTGGTTGAAAACAAATTTATTTGCTATTTAGAAGCTGATTGTTAATTCTAAAAAGTCTAACAACAATTATAGAATTATGATAATCGAAAAGCAAGCAACAAAACAATATCAAAAAACAAGTGGAAACTATTTATAAAAAATAATGAAAATTAGTTCGAATAGAATTTATTGCGCCAAAACGAACAGTTCCTCTTTTACACTACCTATTAAAAATCAAGCAAAAAGCTTTATAATTAATATAGTTAATGAATGATATTGACGTTAGTATCCATATTAACTGAAAGCACCACAGTTGATATCCCTTAAGAGCTAAATTCTGTGAGAGTCGCTAACAGCCACGGAATGCGTTGTTAAACGAGTTCTTGAATGGGGAACACGTAGCCCGATGCAGAGATGCAGGAAGGCATGCCCTAAACGAGTGGTGGCAATAATCGTCATTCTTAACGTTATGTCACGGTTGGGCGCGGGAGATTTGCACTCTGTGGGGGCAATTGGTTTGAGGGAACAGATTTATCGTAAAGCGAAGTGCTTCTGATAATTTACAATTATATGTCTCTGTATGACGTCGACAGTAACCCGGATAGTATTAATTGTATGAAGGCTGTATGAAGGGGAACTAACCCATGATACGCAATAAATGAATTTGAATTTGAAGGTCAATAATTCCCTTACTTATATAGAAAAAAAAACATATTTTATTTCCAATAAATATTGCATCTCATTTTCTTTTCTTTATTCTAGGGCTGCCATAGGCAAACGATAAAACGAATTCAAACTTTGACAGTAGTCCGTTAAAGTATATTTGTGTCAAACAAATGTACATAGAGTATGTATATAATTTTTTTTCACCAAAGAGTCGTGGTAAGTGACAAAAGTCATGTACGTGTTCACCCACTCACGTATAGATTGATATTGTATGCTTTGCCCATTATAAGACAAAGATTACCAATGAGAAATATATGAAGTTATTGTTATGTGGCTGTTATCAAAGTTTCCGGGGAATCTGATACAAGCATCGTAAAATTATGCCACAATATTTCAACTATTGAATGAACTTTTAAAACCATAATAAAAAACCGGTACGCCCACATTGTAAACATGAGACAATGAAGAATATACACAACCAATTCGACATGAACCTTTGGAACCTTCGGCATTGGAATTTGACATCTGAAATCACTTGACATTTTTTGTTCATGGAGGGTCATGTTACAGTGGTGTTTAGATTACGTGTAGGCGCCATTTCTCAATTTGGTATTCTTCGGTACGTGTGAACCTTTTCTCTAGTTCATATAAAATTCGGAGTTCGTGGAGGTAAATGCGTTTAGATTTCGTAATTTTACGTGGGTTTTCGTGGTATCTGTTCGTCGAAATGCTTGTTTTTAATTGTTATTCAAATGTTGAATGAGACGCACAAGCATTCGCTATCTGTGGTACAAGTCGGTCGTCACTCGTGTCCATCGATACATAATCAAAGTAGCTCTGTTACACTTGAAAATTCAACGCGGATAGTAATGATTTTCTAAAGATCGTTATGGAGGAATAAAATCAAAACAGATATCTGACTCATTCTTTTCATAAACAAAAACACTACAATTGTTTGAGACGACGAGGTATCGATAACCAAACACGACTGAAACCGCGCCGTCCGTACTCACGTTTATCTATCGACATAGACAACGTAAACCGTCAAAAGTACCAGGCTATCATAACCCACACAAAGGTAAACTATTTCGACAGTACAGTCAATAAAAACTTCTAAACTTGAACATAACGCAGAACAGTGACGCAGCTATCTGCGCAATCATCTCTCTCCCTCAGTTTACGTCAGTTGACAAGCAGTGGGTGAACGAACTTCGAGAGTTTACTGGGCTAAAAGTTGAATGTACCTCCGTTCGCGGACATTACGAACAAGATAGCAACTTTACCACACGTAACATTTATATACAGACGTAAACACGTTTTAAGTTGGTTCCCATTTTAAACTTAAAGATGGATTACATAAGGTTCAAAACTGTGTGTTATTAGACTTTTTATGAGTCCATTAGCGATTGGGAGGCAAGTTTCTCACGACTACCAGTACATCCGCAGGCCGGTAGTGAGACGCGTGTGCGGATGAGTGTCGTGTGTCTCTGTGTGCCGCGAAGCTGGTGTAGTCTTGAAAATAATTTCGCGGTCACACAGCGTCGGCGTGGGTTCACACAACCACCTGTCTCTGTTGCACGCCTGGTTATTTATACGCCTATGTAACATATCCATGTAATGAAAATGTGTGTATGAAAAGAAACATGCGCGAATAAACCCTAGCTTGCAATCGCTAAGTGGCAGAATGTTGTAGATCTGTCAATGTCAGATGTCAAAACATGGTGGAATGTTTTGCGGGATAATGCTTCCGAGTATTGAAATACCGGAAATTACGTTGCTGCTTGGTTTGGTCAATACCAACTGAACGTGAATAAATGACGACAGTCATTCTGTTTAATGCAGACAAAATAAGAAGGCACAGCAATTAATATTGTGATATTCGACTGTCCTCTCACATTAGTTGGTAATAACGCTGCCTTCTGCGCTGTAGGTCGTCGATTCGACTCACATCCAGGACAAACATTTTTCATATTGTGTGGAACATAAATGTTTGTTCTGTATCTGGATGTTAATAAGTATTATATGTATCTGTTTTATACAATTATAATATATATATTCTTTTGGTTTCTGCTTCCCGTGGTAAATTCTCTGCTTAGTTTGGGGCTAGTTAGCGCTGTGTGAAATATCCTTTGTACTTTTTATCCGATTTTGTATAGATTCACTATACTATATCCTTATTTAGGCGGTCTAGAAGTCATTCAACTCACTTTTGACTGATATTGACCGCAGGTAAAGAAAGAAAGAAAGAAAGAAAATTTATTTAGCCTTAACCAACAATACATATTTATTATATTCTTAACTTTTCTTAACTTCTAATGATGCATGTGAGAAACCTTAGCTTAACTGAGAGCTCCAATTCAGTCTAAACATGTCTGATTTCCTTATTTTTTTTTTAAGTATTAGTATTTTTGACTGGTCTCACTGCTCAGTTGGTAGTGACCCTGCCTCCTGCGCCTTAGGTCGTGGGTTCGATTCCCACCCATGACAAACATTTGTGTGACGAACATAGATGTTTGTTCTGTGTCTGGGTATTAATATATGTATGTATTTAGAAAAAAGTATAAAGTTTTACATCAGTTGTCTGCTTCCCACGATGTACACGATGAGCTACGCTCAGCTTACTTTGGGGCTTGACGCTAGTGAAATGTCCAACAATATTTATTTTTTCGTTTATTTAGTGCCATCCTTAGAAGGAAAATATTAGTGAAATTGATCATAAAAAATTATTCACCAACGTATGCACACTCGTCTCTGTCCTGTTGCCTGTCATTTGAGTAACGCCCCCGACATCGCAATAAGGTGGCAAAATATAATCTGAACTTTGTGGATTTAAATAGTGGCCCAAAAAGTACATTTAAATACAGTAAACTCAACTCAATCATTGTTTTCCTTCGAGTAACTCATTAACACTGTCGATTGTTAGCAATTTAGTCGCAAAACAGTCAGAAGGCCAGCACAGAATAAATAAGATTACTTAATTTCGCCAAATTCTTACTGAATTGATGAGAAACATCAAAATAAGGAAAACAACATAATGATACAAGATTATTTTGGTTCTTTGACTTCAATGATCTTAACTAACAAGCAGAAGGAAGTGCTGCCACTATAAACATTCTGCCACCAAACAGTTATTCATTCGCGTTACTGTATTCCGGTTGCCGGTGAAATTACAGGCAAATGAGACATTTAATCCCCAAATCTTAGAGTAACGGGCGCATACAATGCGACTTGGGTCTTGTTGTACCTAAGTAGGAGAAAACGCTAGTCAAATTGCTTGTTATGAGCAGAGGTAACCACTTAAAACCAGGTGGGCCATCGGTTCGTTCCGTAACTTCATCCCAAAAAAAGCATAGCTTTTATTACCTTATCGCCATTTTCAGTCATCGCAAAAAGTTTACATAATTGACGCTGCATAGCTCTTTTTGCATCGCATTGTGGGTAATATAACTCATTTATAAAAACACCCATATAATTCTTAGCCTCCGTAACTTATAGCCAATATCAACAATTTAGTACGTCATGTTAACGACATTTTATCATCGGTTAGCACACGTAATAATTGTGCTTCCATTTCCAGTGACAAAAAAGACTCGCATCAAACACGACAAGATAAACACAGCGGTTATCTTGCGGCCGATAATTTGTCTCCGTGTGATTACGAGAAAAAATGGATGAAATCGAAAGCAGCTAAAGATAGGCAATGGACACCTGCCTCGGGCCACAGTATAACACCTGCTTGGACGTCACCACTGAACACAAGATACGTTTATTTCGATCATTTCTGTATACCAGTGTTCGCCCAAGGGGTTGAAATTCGACCGTACAAGTCATTGAAAATTTCAGGAAAACGCTCAAAAACAGATGTTAAAATTGGACTTTAACTATTTTTGTCTGTGAAAAAGTGTTTCCTTTTTTATTTTCACACTTAAGCTAGCCTTATGTTAGTCTTAAACATTACAACGAAGCACTTAAATAGGTACTACAATAGTTGAATACTTAAAACTGAATTAGACTGAATAACAGTAGCTACTATCAACTAAATAAACGATTTTATATATATCTCAAACAGATGAGAAAATGTTACATTACTATTTTGTTTTTATCTATATAAAACAAGAAATATAAACATGACTGCTCTGCCATATAAACTTTTGAAATGTGCTCATCAACCCTTAAATTATTCACATTTTAAAATACAAGAGCCACAATGACTTTTTTTTCTAAATTTTTAAATAGAAATGTTTAATGGATCTCGGTATGATGTAGGGATTCCAAGGATGAATGGAGTATTCATCAAATCTGTTAAGGCTTTTAAAAGTTATGGTGGAATAACGAAACTCACATACATACATGCAAAACATTGCACTCGTTTTTGGGCAGTCGTATCATAACTGATCTACAACGATATATGTTATGTATATTTTCGTAACTAAATATTAGTATATAATGTATCCCACGTATGTGTAATATTATAAGTAGTTTAGTTAATTACAGACGGCTTTTATTTTAATGCAGTTTTAGTGCCTATTTGCCGTCAGAACCGGTGTTAATAATTTTGATTAATGCACTTTTTTAGCTTGTTATAATTCGCATTTTAGCATGTATTTAATATATTTTTATCTTTAATTGTATCGTATAGATTTGCCTAGTTTTTATTACACTAACAGTAAGCTGTAGGAAAGTTCAAAAAACAGCAAGATACAGTCATATTGTTATGTAAGGTTCAAACCCATACATCCCTGTTCAGGAATTTAAAAGTTATGGTGTAATATTCAGAATTCAGAATGTTTACTCGATAAATTGTTATTGTGTTACCTACTATATTCTCTTTTCAGTCTCTCTTCTTGTGTTTTTTTATTGTATACTTGGTTTGTTTGATTGTGATGTCACCAAAAAGGTACTAACGGAAGACCGGCGCTGGTTGCTAATCAGCTTAATCCTGAGTTTGGGCCTTATTGCAACACACCTATTCATTTTTATTATGTTTTTATTACTTTATATTTTCCTGTAGGTGTTGCAAATAAACTATATTCTAATAAAAAACTCACATATATACAAGAACTCTGAAAACATTACGTTACAGACCTGCTGATTTCGAGTTGTTTAGTATATAGACTAATTACTTTCAAAATAGATGTGATACCAACACATACAGACTCGTTCATTATAATTCTTAAGTATTAATCACATTAACCATATGATGGTGTAATTATTAATACGTAGGTACGAATGATTATTGATAGTAACCGCATTTCAACACTCGCCGTAAGATGTACATAATGTGTGAGGTATTAAATAAGAGAGTGACACAAAATACAGCGACGAAGATAATTTTCATCTTCATACACATACTAATCGCACATAATTACCTACTCACAGGTTTTACGCTAAACTCAAATTGTAGCAACAATGAACCAAAACAAAAAAGTATCAAATCAGAATTGACATTCAGATATGATTAAACTCAAAAATATGTTTCTGCAAATAACACTAAGTGGATTTAGTAATAAGCTGGTTTTTCAAAAAGGTTCTGTATCGAAGCATAATAATCACCAAACTATAGGCCCACTAATGTATCAACACACTATATACCTAAGACCTAAAATGGCACTTAAATAGGCCCACAGCTCAGTTGGTAGTAACCCTGCCTTCTGCGCTGTAGGTCGTGGGTTCGATTCCCACCCAGGACAAACATATGTATGACGAATATAGATGTTTGTTCTGTCTGGGTGTCAATATGTATTTTAAAAAACGTATACAAGTATTATATCAGTTGTCTGGTTCCCATGATACAAGCTATGCTTAGCTTACTCTGGGGATAGATGGCGCTGTGTGAAATGTCTATCAGTATATTATTATTTATATCTGCTGTTTCCGTCGCTTATTAACATAAAAAACAATGATGACTCAACACACGTTCATTCGTCTCTAACATGATGATATGTTTAATATTGCTCTCAGAGTAAAGCGCCTGTTAATTTGCCAACACGCTCGTTCAAAACTGCTATCTCGTTTGTTTAATGTTCCTCTCAGACAGGAGCGCGCTTACCACCATTGTAAGCGTTTTAATAAGATACCTAATTAAATTATCATTCTGGTACCTTTCGCGAGACTTAAATACATATCTTAATAATATAATATTGGTGGACAATTTACACATCGCCTTCTAGCCCCAAATTAAGCATAGCTTGTACTGGAACCAGACAGCTGGTAGGATACATTATATACTTTTTTGTAAATATATACAATATACATATTAACATCCAGTCAGAACAAGACCTATATTCGTCACACAAATGTTTGTCCTGGGTGGGAATCGAACCCACGACCTACAGAGGAACGCTAGTTTCATTCGAGAATGGTAGATTCGTTCTAAAGAGTAGCTATACTAATTACTAATGAGACTGCAGTCAGAACTAAGATAGTGGGTTCAGTAGGGCTGTTGGAGAGTAGAATAAATCTACAAAGTTCTAGTTATGTCTGCGGTTGATGGCTGGAGATTGGTGTAAACAGAAAGTTTGTGCTATCTATAGAGCTCGGGTAGGTTGGTAAGGTTTGTCCGAGTTGGAGACCTAGGGTATCCAGAAGCGGGGTATCTGCCGGCCATGTTTGTATTCCCGCGTCATTGACGGCGTTCAAACTGAGTAAACTTTATGGATATGGTTACGGCCATACGTCGTGTGATAAAATGATAAATTGAAAAACTAAACATAGCTACTACATAGTAATATCTCTTCCCTATATATACATAAAAAAATGACTACACACCATCCTCAAAGTTCCCACTCTTGCCTTTCGAATAAGTACCATAAAATCAGACACTCAAACCATGAAGGTCCGAAATGACTTGACCCAATTCGACCTCCTTCGACCACCGATGACCACGTCACAACTTTCTACCAATGAAAGTGACAGATAAAAACAAAAGTGATGCCACCCCGAAGGCCACCGACCTGCCTCAATAGATATTTAGGTCGGAGAAACCAGGAGAAAGTTACTATTTGACCGTGATCTACTCTCCGTACTCTCCCTAGATATTTTTATGTACTGGTCTTGACATTAACATTCACTTTCTTACACTTGTATCTAAAAATCGACTGTAATTGCATCGTTTTGGGTGCATTATCGCGTGTTACGAAACTGGGGCACAGTGGCGATTCTTTTGATTGCTATTTAATGATGTTTTCTTACAAGCACGCGATTTTTAAACTTATGTTGAGAAAATTACACTTATTTTTCAAATTGATTGTTTTTCATTGGAGTCCATTCAAGTAGCAGTAGAACTAATGCCAAGGAAAAGTACTGACACCATACCCATTTTTGGTACCTAGCAGTAGTGCATTCGCATACTCTGTTCCGGGTTCAAAGGCGTTGTTACCGGTAAAATTACATAAGACATTCCACCTTCAATTCTGAGAGTAATGGGCGCATACGATGCGACTGGCTTTTCGTCTTACCTAAGCTCGGGAGGACCCAATTCGTATTGCTTGTTAAGGGCAAGATAAGGGTTAAGATGTTACCACTTAAGACCGTTTGTGCCATCTGCTCGTTCCATAACTTTATCACATTAAAAAACACGTGCTAACGAGATGGTTTTTAACGATGCCTCGATCAACGTCACAGCTTGGTACAGCCCTATTTGTAATCGGTTTCCACATTTCCTCGCGTCAGAACAGTCGTAAGCTGCACAATAAAGGTAAAGTCAAAAACTTTATTTCCATAGAATTCATAAAGAAATGGCTTGGAAACGTCAATAATATTCAAAACATAAGGTCACGCGTACTTATCGCCAAGTTTGACGCCTGTTCAAACCCTATCCGACCCTATCCTAATAATGCATAGACGTTGCAATTTAGAAGCGTCAAAGATCGTGCGCGGTTTTCTCCGCTTTCTATAGTAACTTTCACTTCCGAGGCGCACGCAGACAGACAAAACTACGCGGGCCGTTTATCTGAAACGGTAACTCGGTGTTTACAAACTTACGATAAAGTAGATTTTTCGTGTTATTGTCATTTAATATAATTCTCTATTTCATTTTCTTTTATGTAATATGTGAACTGTGTATGTCAAATAAAATATATTCTATTCTATTAAACTGAACATTTTAAAATAAATATTTATGGATATAACACACAGCGCCACCTAGAGCTGATGGCCGACCGGGTGTTAAGTGGTTACCTCTGTCTATAACAACTAATACGGTTTGTCCTACTTAGGTACAAGAAGACCCGAGTCGCATCGTATGCGCCCATAACTCAGAGACATGAAGGTGGAATGTCTCATGTTCCTGTAATTTCATCAGCAACCACACCTTTCAAACCGGAACACAGTTACGCGAATGCATTACTACTTGGCAGCAGAAATAGGTACGGTCTAAGTACTTCCCCGGACGAACTTGGCATAAGTTCTACTGAGTCCTTTGCCCCAAAAATTAAGAAAATATGGACTTTATTTAAGTACGTAAGGTAATATTATTATCTACACCTTAATATGTCCAAGGAGCTACCACATATCAAGTGCGATAGGAATAGATTTGCAAAACGACTGAGGTCACTGACACGTGAGTCACTGACCTTCGGACCAGTGAAAGTGCATCCATCATTGAGGGAAAGTGGCCCCACCCTGAGGCCTTGATTGGATACCAATGATGCTACCTGGGCCTCTTCACGTCCAGAGTGAACAGGTGCCTTCTTTCTGCATAGAAGAGCTATGCCAAGTTATTTTTTATTTGACATGAAACTCAAAATATAATTCAAGATCCTAGAACCAAAACAGGATTAATTAGCTGCTGCGTACTTAAAAACATCAAACTCCATATTAAATAGCTAAGTGAACCTATAACAAATATAGTGATACCCGCAGGGTGCTTCACAGGGCCTATTACACCTCTGACTACCCCTATGGAAAAAATATATGAATATATTATAATAACAAATGTTAAGGTTTGGTTCACTTAAAACTTAATGTTTACTATTAATTTGCTGAGATGATCTGAGAGATCTCTCTGCTTTATTATGAAATATCATTATAACGCCATCTACTTATACTATAGAGAACTAGCAAAATATGAGCGTCCTGTCCTGATGATGATATCTCCATCTACCTGTAAGCGCCCAAACTAAGTCATACCCCGACAACTCCGGTGAAAATTGGAAACTAAATATGCCGCTCAAAAACAATAACAAAAATGCTCAGATTCTTACACGGTAGTCTACTGTCCTTGATAGTAATATTCTTATGAGATTTTTCTATAAAGTATATAGTATATAAGTATATAGGTAGATATAAAGTAGCAATATAGCTAGATTCTACACAAAGGGTTTTTTTTATAGAGCAGTTCAAAATATTCCATATTTAAACACGCAGTATTCAGTCTATCTGAAAATGTTACCACCAAGGTGCCAATCATGAGCTTATACATTGTTTTTGTAAGTATTTTAAACCAGAAGTTCTCTTTCTGTGTTCTGTGTCCAAAGGTTTTGCACCTTACAATACTTTATTATGTTGCCAACTACATAGATAAATGTTTCAACAAAGAAAATTTTAGTTATGAATCAGCCAACGCCGACATTGCCGGCCGCGGCCGCCACGGGATAGATTATTATCCCCAATGTATGACCGAGTTGGCAACTCTTGAATCTTGCTTGATCAATCGGTGAACTTAGCGACAGGCGGTGACAGCAGGCAAGGCACCGAGTCAATAATCAAATCGTGGAATTGTCCACAAAGTACAAAAATGTTTCCTAAAAGGCTTAATTGGGCCCAATGTTTATTATATCTACAACTTATCAATTGCATATCTGCGGAATGGAATACACGAGATTACATACGGAGGGAGCATTCTCTCACTAAACCTTACCAAGGTAAGTGACCTCTTTCTGTGACTTTGATCTTGGTATTTGGCAATTTGCGCTGCAAATAAACTTAATTGAACAATTTCAGGTAGTGGAATGTCGGTGCCTTACTGGGATTTCCTGGGTAACACAATAGTAACTTCGAACTACGTGCGGTTGACTCCAGATTTGCAGTCAAAGTCGGGCGCTATTTGGAATACTGTGGTAATTATTCAGCATTTGCCTTCTGTACAAAACTAATTTCGATTAATATTCTTAGTTGCGTTGGGGTCAATGTCAATGCTCAAACAAACTCATTGTAAAATTTTAACAATTTTTTGTGAGTGAAGTGAAGAAGCAAGCAGATGCCCTGCATAATAACACTGTTACGATCAAGTCCTCCAGGCCGGTATAGGTATTGATAGCATTTGTCGAGTGGTTTCAGTGGTATTATGTCCCAGGGTGAATGATACTTCGATCCAATGGTGGATTAGAATTTGTAGTTTGGTTATTTCAAACTTACAAAGAGTTTGAGCTTCTCCGTGAAGGAGAACATAGTGAGTAAATGACAGAGTGGTAGTAGGACAAATGCCCAGCTGTCTGGCTACCACCCTCAAAATCTGCCACCAAGCACCTAGTAAGTTTCGGTAACTTCTTGAAAGCCAGTTCCCAATCCAGATGTTTCTTGGCATCATCATTGGCACAACCCATCAGTATCATAAAAAAAAGTTCTGTTTCAAAATATGTGTTTACTAATTAATTCATTGGGTAGTTTAATGTGGAAATAAGTAGTTTATTCAACAAAATTTTAATTGCTACACTCTATGATTGAAATGCACATTTGTTTTACTTTTATTTGATAAAACTATCTAATCTTTTAATTTTGTGTAACACACAGGGAAATTTGCATTGCTGTAGTTGCATGTATAATATAACCGAGGGAGTGCATGCTTTAAAGTCAAAAAACTTAAATTCCTCAGAATATTATTTGAACCCACAAGCTCAGAATACTTAATATTAAGTTTGGTGCCTTATGTATTATAGGAAATTAATAAAAACCTAACCATTTATAGACAAAACTTTATTTCCTTTGATTTCTTCAATAATTGACTGACTGATGAAAAAATGACACAATTACACATACTTATGGCTAATTTTGCTTCCCGTTCAAACACTGTCTGACCCGTCATAGGGCAGAACAGAAGAGAAAAGTAGAACGAGGGATTCTTTCTATAGATGTGATCCCATTTACAATTGAGGAACATAATCAATGTTAAATTTTATCTGACTATTGCTAATAATTTTAATCCTATAAATATCAATATTTTTTTTAACTAGTCAGAGAGAAATTATTATTATTCATATGTATTTAAGTGTGTAAAAACAAAAAAGTATTATATCAGTTGTCTGGTTCCCAAGATACAAGCTATGCTTACTATGGGGCTAGATAGCAGTATGAAAAATTTCCACTAATATTAATTTATTTGTTTGTTGCCTTCTATATATTATACAAGCTGGTAGTGATGTGGCAGTATATAAAAACAAAACATTAGTCTTCAGGGAGATAAAGATTATGAATTGACAAAGAAAGAAATAGCAACGTGCCAACAATGACTCAAGCACCGCTATCTGGACTTTGATATTGTTGAAACAAATATATCTACATTGTCTGTGCTTTGGTTATTCATATGTATGAAAACCAATTGCAACTTTATTTATTCACTATTGCTTATCAAGCGGTCTCTACATTGTATGGAACATAAATATGTATAACCTTTTTTAACCAACTTCAAAAAGGAGGAGTTTATCAATTTGCTTGTCTTTTTTCTTTTATATTTGTTGCCTCATGATTTTATTCTTGCAATAAAGATATATACTGTATTTAACCTCATAAATCGGCAATGAAAGCCAGCAAGGCCAACCATTTTGGTCAAGGCTGTCCTGAAATAGATGTTAATCTACATTACAATTCCTTATAATGACAGCAATAAAGTTGGAAATGCGAGAACAATAATCAGATTAATCATAAACCAAACATGGTTTATGAAATTTTGACAAAAATATTCACCATGTTAGCAATAAATATTACGTTTATATTTTATAAGTTAGCCATGTCTGGTTGTACAAGACAGAACAGACTGGCACAAATAAAGGTACGCCTAAACCTATTAGTGGGTAAATTTAGGCTGTGGATGACGTCATACGATCTAAAACTCATCTATACAAATAAATAAAATTGGAGTGTCTGTTTCTAATATTAAAATAACCGCTTTTTACTAAGTGCATACCTATGGATGTATACACGATACACATATACCAAAACAACATTTTTTACCATTTTTGTGTCTGTCTGTTTGTTCCGGTTAATCTCTGAAATGGCTGGACCGATTTTGACGGGACTTTCACTGGCAGATAGCTGATGCAACAAGGAGTAACTTAGCCTACTTTTCCGAGGGGTAAAATAGGGGTGCGTGATAAAACCGAATTCCACGCGGACGAAGTCCCGGGCAACAGCTAGTACAATCTAAAACTAATTGTATGATAAAATACCCAATTGATGCTTTCATCCATTTTTCAGTATAACTTCACCGCTGTGATATGAGTATGATTCAATTAAAATGCATCCTATTTCAGCCGTGCTACACCAGAAACTGGGAGATGCAAGTGCATTTCAAGGTGCACGGAAGGGGCAAAGACCTATTCGGTGACGGATTCGCGATCTGGTACGTGCGGGATCGCATGGTCCCCGGCCCTGTGTTCGGGAGCAAGGACTACTTCACCGGACTGGCTATCGTACTCGACACTTACAGCAACCACAATGGGGCTCATAATGTAAGTATTGATGTGGATAACTTTAGATTGTACAGAATGATCACTTATAGTCACATACAGTTTAGCCACGAGGCCTGTCGACGCTCCGCCGACTTCTCACCTATTCCGTTGTGTTTCTGCTGTTGCTGCTGCTACTTTGGTCCCTAACACTGATTTATTGACATTTGATTTCCCCATATCTACGAGTGTTTGAATTTATCAGTCTGGATTAACACATTTGGTCTATCTTTTTCTGGAAGACTTAATTTAGACGTGTCATTTAATAAATCATCTTCTTCTTACCCTTGTATAGCATCAGCACCCGTACATATCAGCGATGATAAGCAACGGGTCGCTGCATTATGACCACGACCGCGACGGTACGCACACGCAGCTCGCCGGCTGCGAGGCAAAGTTCCGAAACTACAACCACGACACACATCTATCCATCATATATAAGGACGATACTCTAATTGGTGAGGTTCTACATTTATTACCCTCGTATAAACAATGTTTGGGGGGGTCCTGCTCGCGTCCGTAGGTGATAACCCTCTGAATGACTCGTGTCCCCCGGGTGGTGCGAAAGGAGCAGCCCAAAGCAGTAGAACTTGTGCCAAGTTCGCCTGGAGAAGTACTGCCACCACACCTGGTAATCTGCCGCCGAGAAGTGATGCACTCGTGTTGCTGTGTTCCGGTGGAAGGGAGCGGGTGCCGGCGAAATTGCAGCCGCATGAGACGTAACATCCCCGTCAGTGATGGACGCAACGCAATGCGACTTAAGTCATCTCTTACTTTGGTGGAGAGGACTTAAGTCGTATTGCTGTTGTCCATGGGCGGCGGTTACCACTTATCAGGTGGGCCGTCAGCTCGTTCTGTAACCTAAATAAAAAAATGTATGGATATCTTTGATGTCATCATCATTATAAACAATGAATAATATTGTACCAAGAATGATGCCTTGTGAGACCCCAGATACATTTTTCATCGGCACACTGATGAAGTCTTTTATATCGGCACCAGATTAGTTTAATAAGTGTTGATTAAAATATCCGTAGATTCTAATGTGTCTGTCTAATGTGACTAACCGACCAGAGATGAACACTTTTGTCAAAAGCCTTATCCAATCCCGAATGATATTTGACAAAACCTTCCGTTCTATCGTTCTAGACTTCTAAGCCACCTATTTTATATGTATAATTAACTTTTCAGTATCAACGGACGTAGAGGGCAAGAACGCATGGAAGGAATGCTTCAAAGTGGAGAATGTCCTGTTGCCCACCGGATACTACTTTGGTGCATCGGCCACAACTGGTGATCTCAGTGACAACCACGACATCATTTCCATGAGATTTTATGAGCTAGACCTGTTGGAATCGGTAAGAATTCCTATATTAAATAAATATTGGTGGACATTTCACACAGTGCCATCTAGCCCCAAAGTAAGCTAAGCATAGGTTGTATCATGGGAACCAGACAACTGATATAATACTTATATCAATTATTTATTATATACTTATAATCAAAATCAAAATCAAATATTTAAATTCAAAATATTTATTAGAGGAACAATACAGTGGATTATGATAGTTGAGAAACGATGATGTCTGCAGAAGTAATAAAACTGTGTCGCAGGCATCAACGCCCACCTCCGTTACAGCTGTTTATAGTTCCATACAAGAAAAGCCAAACTTTATTAACAATATTTTAAAATATATACATATTAACACCCAGACACAGAACAAACATCAATTACAAATGTCACATAAATGTTTGTCCTGAGTGGGAATCGAACCCACAACCTACTTTACTACCAACTGAGCTGTCAGGTTGAGGCCAATCACAATACTCAGATCTATAATTACCTTATTATAATTATATTATATAAATAAAAACATTCTGTAATTTCACAGCAAAACAGAGACGAAGACAGATCCCAGATCATACCATCAGCAGCATCGTTCGAAGCCCCTCGAGAAAGGGCTGAAGACTCCAAACCGGCCATGTCCGGTGTCAAAACGTTCCTTTACATGATGGTTATTGCAATAGTCATCATTGTATTAGTGGTTTTGGGTATAATGTGGTATCAAAAACGACAGGAGACATCGAGAAAAAGGCTTTACTAAAAACCGTATCAATTATCATTATGGAGTCAAGCATAATGAAGTATTGCTATCTCATATTTCATTCAATACAAAGATAATCGGTTAAGTTTCAGAAAATGTGTTTAAAGAATTATCTCTTTGAAAATGAAGCCAAAACTAAATTTACAGCTTGATGTGACCAAAAATTATAGGTGAACTGAATACCATCGTCCTGCAGTCTATGGTCTTATAAACTAGTAAAAGGTTACCTGTTCGCATTTTCCAGGCATCGCAATTATTATGAAGGCGCTTAGTTACAGGACTTTTGCTTAACTATGAATTTAAAATATTTTAAATTATAAAAGGTAAGAAAAGGGGAATTTTAGTAAGTACGTTATCACATTTAAGTAGGAAGCATTCCTTTACGGTTTCTGTCCTGGGTTTGTTCATTTTGACAATAATTTGAGGTATATAATTCTAAGAAAGTTATCTACAAAGGTTTACTTCTGAATATATCAGCTATGCATTATCGCATTTCAATACAAGCTTGGCTCCATGAATAGACTCCAGTTCAAAATTAATATTGTTCGATTTTGGCATTCATATTTTTTTTTCTTACAATTATAAAGTAGGAATTATTCTGCATCACATTTTTTTTATGGAGGAATGTCTGTTTTATTTTCTTATATGCCGTCATATTAAGTCTGATTTATGATAATTATAACCTAATATATTATTTTCGTATAACTAAGAATAACAGTATATTTAGAGTAATAGAGAAAAAAAAAACTAAAAAAGTATATTTGATATTGTCATAAAATTAAAATAGCTATTTCCTTAAAATAATAAACCATAGTGATATTTTTTTAATATGTAATTTTTTTACTGTGGATTTTCATGTTACTATCTTTCATGTTTTTTATTTTGTGAACAGTCACTAATGTCTGGTCAGTTTAGTTCATAGTTATAATAATATATGTATATATTCAAACCATTGCCAAGTGCGTCACACTTTCAGTCCTGTTAAGTGCTAACCCATATAATCATTTCTGAGGGTTTCATTTCCTATTTTTTATCTCGTGATATGTTTTTATATATAAATTTGACAGCATTTCCTGGCAATGTTACAATATTGGGAAGACCTAAACAAATACCCATCGTTACTTAATAAAAATCTCTTTCAACAATTGTAATTGTATCATTACTGTGTCACCTGACCTATTGCATTATATTAGTATTAAAAACCAACATATAAGATTAAAATTGTTTACTGCAATGACTACAGACGCACAGATCGCTGCATCCTTGTCAGGTATAAAACAAGCCACAATTATGTGATGGATATTGGCACTTCTGATGTTAATGGCCAAAATATATTCCCTTTCCATTTCTGTGACCAGATGAGCTGTAATACAAGTTCTTATCATTCTTATGAAAAGGTGTTGCCAGAAAAATTACAATTCCATAATTCAACAGTGTCTCAGAATGTTAGTTGAACTATCTTGTTTAATTTTATGATTAACTTAAGTGGACTATGGGAGTAATAAAATATTATTTGACGTGCTAAAATTTTGTAGCCATTTTCAGAACTGCTAACACCCACACAAATACTGTACAAAGAAACTGTAGAATATGTACTGCGCTATATGCTTTATTATATTTGATGTTAGAATTCTTAGCTATGTTTGAAGTAGTGATGTTAATGGGACGTAGGTTCAATTTTGAAGGAAGAATATTTCAGCTAATAGGTTAGTAAAATTGAAAATTCAAGACTGCATTTGTAATGATAGAATTTCTATTTATATCAGCTTCCTTCAGGATTGAACTATGGTGTCTTGGAGGATATCTCAAAAGCTCTAAATTTAAAGGTGCGGGGAAATTGTCGTCTAACCCAAGAACTTGGGAAAAACTTCACGAACTCGAACGGTCCTCTTTATTCCCTCTTTCTATGTCTTGAACCATAGTATTGTACAGATACATTTTTCAAGTCAAAAAACTCATTGGTACATGTCGAGATTTGAACCAGCGACCTCCATTGAAACTCGAGGTCCCTGCCACTGGGCCTCTATGTTCTCACAAAACTACTTACATAATTGGAATAGCAATGCACAGTTAGCATTGCTATTCTAAATTAACACACTTCATTTATACCTACGACAAATATTCCTAGAAATGCATAATCAGGATTTATTTGATTGGAAATGTTCCTATAAAAAAAATTAACGGAAAAGAAAATTAAACAAGAAATAAAAAGTAAATTTGATTACAATATAATATAAATATTATAACTGAGGAAATAACCTTTCGCCTCGCTTAGCAGTTTCATACAATTTGAGCGGTGATAACAGAAATACCAAATCTCTGAGGGCGCACGAAGGCGTGGGCAATTTGTCCAAGGCGAGGTCTTGAACCACGTAACCTTGAAACGTTGAATAAATATATCAGCGTTATTATCTTAACTATAATTAATTTTTGTTAGATAATCGCATATGTGACTTCGATAAAATATATAATTTTCACGCATTTAGTTCATGCCGTCAACCCAAGGCCGTTAACTGAAACTGATGAAAAACTCTGGAGTTAATGCAGGTGTTTCATAACACATTTGAGGGGTAATTTGGGAAGAAATCTTCACATGCTGAAGAGATTACAGATTTGGTTGCATTTTTGGCTAACTAAGTAGTAATATTGAAGAATTATCATAACTTCTGATGCGCTTCCAAATTGGTGGCTTATTAGATTTACCTACTTACATCAAAAACAATACAAACTTTTAGTTGGTAATGATATGGCACCTAATGTCAATAAATTATATATGATTTTCGTTAGTATTTTAATATTTGATGACACCGATTGAATTTTCCTACATCTCTTGCGTATTTATTTTCATTTGCTACTGACTAATGTTATCGTAATGAAACTTAAATTGTATATAATACAATACAATACCTCCAATTTAAAGGTAAAATCAAATGTATGTACTTAGGTAAGTACTGTGTAATAGTCAAACGGGTAATAGTTATATTGAAGTAGATAGATTTGTGAATAATAATAAATAACAACACCTAATCTAAAATGATTATGATCAGATATCATTAATCTGAACATTTGGTTATTATATTATTATTAGGTATTATATGTCATTGTGTATATATATGTATGTATTATTGATGTCAGTTTACAATTTGTAGGTCCTGTGTTCGAAACCGTATCGTGTTGGTACGCAAATACCCGGCTAGATATCTCAGTTTTAAAGTATGCCACCAAAACCCCGATGTCTTACGTTAGCCTCACTTAAGAGCTTGATCCCTATTCAGGCGCTGCGTGCCGCCATCAGCTACACAGCCGGTTACCATCAGTTGGCATTAGTCAAAAGCAAACAGCCAGTACGAGAAAAATAAAAATATCTATACATATTCAATAGCACACTTGTCAAAATCCTTTGAAAAATTATATCTACTTTCTACTACAAGGCACGAAATTAAACAAATAATATACCATATAGTTATTATATTTCAAACATTTTACTAATGGATATTATCCATGGGGCCCTTCAAAAGTACACCATTATCTGAAAGCAATGACGATCCAGTTATACTCCTTGCCTTATCACTGGCTACAAACGCCACCAATTCTGCGATCTCTTCAGATTCGGCAATCCTGTCAAGAGCTGTAGCTTTCTTCATAGCTTTCCAATATAGATTCTCCATCTCTCCTTTTATGCCAATATTCTCAATGATGTCAGTTTTGACAGGGCCTGGATTGATTCCATTAACTCGCACGTTTGGTGCTAACTCTAAAGCGATGCACCTGGTGAAATGATCCAAAGCCGCCTTCGAAGTACAGTATGAAAAGCTGTTCCTTGACATGACTCCCAAACCGGCAACGCTTGATATGTTGACAATATTGCCTTTGGTTTCGATGAGATGCTTAGCGGCTAGGTGTGTCAAATAAACACAGGCACGGAGGTTTGTGGACATGATTTTATCAAAAACATCTATTGATTTCTCATCGAGAATACTCGAAGAGATACCGATTCCTGCATTGTTGATCAAAATATCGATTTTGCCGAAAAAACTTAGCGTTTCAGTGATGATTTTCTTTGCGTCATCATCTTTTGAGACATCCGCGATGATTGTAAGAGGTTTCACTCCTTGTTTCTCACAAGCTGCGGAAACAGTTTTGAGTTTTGTTTCGTTTCTTCCAACGATAGCAACCCTCGCTCCTTCTGCTGTCAGCTTGACTGCAATAGCAGCACCGATACCAGAACTAGCACCCGTCACAATAGCCACTTTATTCGCGAGACTCATGTCGATTATACTTTGCTGCAGACTGGTGCGTAAATGATATCATTTAGATATTTTACAGTAGTTAGACAATAATCACTTTATCGATTTGCTCATTATTTTGATAAGCAGCTAACGATTTCTTATCTTATAATCTATCCAAGTAGATATAATTTAAACGTCGTTTTACCTCGAGGCATAGGTAATTAAGATTTCACGAAGTTACACTCATATACAACACAACTATAAACAAAGTAGAAATTTGTTGAAGTAGAAAACACAGGTTGCACTCGTCTATACTGCGGAGTGGAGCGGTGCTTGCGCAGGGTATGGAGTACGGAAGGAAACTGACGCGCATGCGCAGTACGGTACCGGCACCCCCCGCGCTCTTTCCGCCGCCCTGATTACCCCAATCCTTCCCCGCCTCACACCTCATACCGCTAAACAGACCTATAAATCGTCTACTGTGAAAGTCAAACCACATGGTTTACCAAGTCTCATCTTTCGTGGCGCGTGTCGCGACCTGTGTGCGCGTCAGGTTGCGCAATGTTTTTCCAACGTTGTGATCACGCACGGAGAAATATATTTGGTGTACCTACTATTTGAATACTGCACGGAGAGAGCAATATTGTATAATAAACACGCATTTTTATAACATTATAAAATAACAAAACATCATATAAACACATAGGTACCCACATATAATACATATTTTCACCCAGACACAGAACAACCATCTAAGTTTGTCACACAAATTTTTGAATGAAATTGGAATATTTTTATTCGTTAATTTCAACTTTTTTCCATGATTATTCAAACACACCAGTTTACTGAGGTTCACTAGACCATAACTATCCATAATATATAACCATATCAATTTACACAAGAAATGCATAATCAGGATTTATTTGATTGGAAATGTTCCTATAAAAGTATTTAACGGAAAAGAAATTTAAACAAGAAATAAAATGTAAATTTGAGTACAATATAATATAAATATTATAACTGAGGAAATAACCTTTCGCCTCGCTTAGCAGTTTCATACAATTTGAGCGGTGATAACAGAAATACCAAATCTCTGAGGGCGCACGAAGGCGTGGGCAATTTGTCCCAGGCGAGGTCTTGAACCACGTAACCTTGAAACGTTGAATAAATGTATCAGCGTTATTATCTTAACTATAATTAATTTTTGTTAGATAATCGCATATGTGACTTCGATAAAATATATAATTTTCACGCATTTAGTTCATGCCGTCAACCCAAGGCCGTTAACTGAAACTGATGAAAAACTCTGGAGTTAATGCAGGTGTTTCATAACACATTTGTGGGGTAATTTGGGAAGAAATCTTCACATGCTGAAGAGATTACAGATTTGGTTGCATTTTTGGCTAACTAAGTAGTAATATTGAAGAATTATCATAACTTCTGATGCGCTTCCAAATTGGTGGCTTATTAGATTTACCTACTTACATCAAAAACAATACAAACTTTTAGTTGGTAATGATATGGCACCTAATGTCAATAAATTATATATGATTTTCGTTAGTATTTTAATATTTGATGACACCGATTGAATTTTCCTACATCTCTTGGGTATTTATTTTCATTTGCTACTGACTAATGTTATCGTAATGAAACTTAAATTGTATATAATACAATACAATACCTCCAATTTAAAGGTAAAATCAAATGTATGTACCTACTTAGGTAAGTACTGTGTAATAGTCAAACGGGTAATAGTTATATTGAAGTAGATAGATTTGTGAATAATAATAAATCACAACACCTAATCTAAAATGATTATGTATTTATCATTAATCAGAACATTTGGTTATCATATTATTATTAGTAATTAGGTATATTTTAAAAGCGATGAGGGCTCCGTTTGGTAGTGATGTCAGTTTACGATTTGTAGGTCCTGTGTTAGAAACCGTATCGTGTTGGTACGCAAATACCCGGCTAGATATCTCAGTTTTAAAGTATGCCACCAAAACCCCGATGTCTTACGTTAGCCTCACTTGAGAGCTTGTTCCCTATTCAGCCGTTGCGTGCTGCCATCTGCTACACAGCCGGTTACCATCAGTTGGCATTAGTCAAAAGCAAACAGCCAGTACGAGAAAAATAAAAATATCTATACATATTCAATAGCACACTTGTCAAAATCCTTTGAAAAATTATATCTACTTTCTACTACAAGGCACGAAATTAAACAAATAATATACCATATAGTTATTATATTTCAAACATTTTACTAATGGATATTATCCATGGGGCCCTTCAAAAGTACACCATTATCTGAAAGCAATGACGATCCAGTTATACTCCTTGCCTTATCACTGGCTACAAACGCCACCAATTCTGCGATCTCTTCAGATTCGGCAATCCTGTCAAGAGCTGTAGCTTTCTTTATATCTTCCCAATATAGATCGTCCATCTCGCTTGTTATGCCAATATTTCGAATGATGTCAGTTTTGACAGGGCCTGGATTGATTCCATTAACTCGCACGTTTGGTGCTAACTCTAAAGCGATGCACCTGGTGAAATGATCCAAAGCCGCCTTCGAAATACAGTATGAAAAACTGTTCCTTGACATGACTCCCAAACCAGCAACGCTTGATATGTTGATAATGTTGCCTTTAGTTTCGATGAGGTGCTTTGCGGCTAGGTGTGTCAAATACACACAGGCACGGAGGTTTGTGGACATGATTTTATCAAAAACATCTATTGTTTTCTCATCGAGAATACTTGAAGACATCTCGATTCCTGCATTGTTGACCAAAATGTCGATTTTTCCGAAAAAAGTTAGCGTTTCAGTGATGATTTTCTTTGCGTCATCATCTTTTGAAACATCCGCGATGATTGTAAGAGGTTTCACTCCTCGTTTCTCACAAGCTGCGAAAACAATTTTGAGTTTCGTTTCGTTTCTTCCAACGATAGCTACCCTCGCTCCTTCTGCTGTCAGCTTGACTGCAATAGCAGCACCGATACCAGCACTAGCACCCGTCACAATAGCCACTTTATTCGTGAGACTCATGTCGATTATACTTTGCTGCAGATTGGTGTGTAAATGATATCATTTAGATATTTTCCAGTAGTTCACTTCATCACTTTATATATTGCTCATTATTTTGATAAGCAGTTAACGATTTATAATCTTATAAATCGTAATCTATTCAAGTAGATAAAATTTATTATATTATAAATCGTATTCTATTAAAGTAGATGCAGTTTTTTTATATATTTTTGTTAAAACAGAAATTTACTTACATTAGCAAATAATGTAGGTACACATACCCCTTATATTTTGGGCAGTGCTTTTATCTTCAAACACAAGATGCATGTCATCAAATATCAAAGGAAGTTGCCCGATATATAATTCAATAATATATTATTATAATATCGATATATGATAAGTCTGAACTCAGGCTTCTTTTTCCGCCGCATACGTCGGCGAGACTTGCAGTGTATGGCAATTGCCTATTTTGGAATGCACCCTTGAAAATAATTTGTTACCCAATTTAATGAATTCAAAAAATTTCCCCGAAATTACGATTGTGTCGCTTCAAAGATCAAGTTTTAACGCGTAAGATTAAAATCTCGCATTCGACTTATCGACAAAACAAAATTATGTTATTATCGTGATATAATACCGGCGTAGGTAACTCAAATAAATGTAGGTAGTGTAGCAATGTAAAAAAATAAGTTTCAACATTCGTTTGTACTCTGTGCTCTCTCCAATTTTTACGCTATTACTTGCGTTATTAACTTAACAATATATAATACTTGCCACAAATAGTATGTACACTCAACCTATTATACTTATTACTAACTATCTCTTAAGCTGATATTTTCATTTATACCTTTTATAAGGACTGTATTGTATGACTTTAAATTAAACTTTTTTAAGAACAGTCGGTTTTTTCAGTTTCTTATTAAGGGACTGTGAACTCTTCTTAAAACTACCTGTTAGAACACAGATAATAGAAAAACACTAATGATTCCCAATTAAGTCTCTAATTAAAAGCGCTCTCAGGCTGCGCGTATTTGACCCATGTTTTTTCGCAAGGTGTGATAGTAACCAATGGTATTGCATGGATGGTCTCTTCAAGAAATGTCGTTTTAAGTAGATTATAATATGAAATCCGTTAGATAGATACGTGTTCTTATGGTTTGATAAGTAGGAACGACGCACGACGTTTATTTTTTCTTTGTGGAGCGTCAGGAAGACGAATGATGTACCGATGATTATAATAAATTATTTAAAAAATGGGTCTTGCTTTTTAATGGTTGGAAATATAATTTTAATAACTATATACTTCTCTATTCTCTTATTTATTACATTAAACTATTTTTCCTATCAAACCAAGTCTATATAAAAACTTAAACGAGGCTAAAACTGACTTCGCAATAACATTCGCTGTTACTTCGTGCATTTTCCAAACCACGGGTTAATACAGAAATCTCACTGCCTGCTTCGTTATTAATGTTCCCCACTAATGTGAGATATAGATTTCGGTAATTATCTGAAATAATGTGAATTGTCCACCAATAGGTAGGTACGGTTGACAATTCACTAACACAAAAATTATGAAAGATATAAGACAAACGTTTAAAAACAAAATAGACATTTCCTTAGTGCCTTGTGCCGAAAATCCGCATGCACACCATGCTACAAAATATGAACTTTGTCTTATTTTTTTTTTACACATTTGGTTGGATGTAATAAAATAACAATCGCAGGCCTTAAAGGGGAACAATTGCAAAACTAAACTGTCAGTGTGTCAAACGGACGTGACAGCTGACATTTTCTTTTATCCGGCTGTGGCGTCATGGCGAAGCAGGTTGGTAGTACCAAACGGCCCAACAGATACGTAAACTGTACCAACTTGGCCGTCGTACATGAGGCCCAGATTAATTACGTTTTTAACGTATGATTTCCAGTCTGTAGTAATCAAGGTGCGCGATTAAACGCGTTCTCCCACAGGTTATTGCAACGTGGGTTCTATGCTAATCACACTTATTGAATCCGCGCTGAGACTGCGTGCGTAGAAAACGCTCGGCGCGGCGGCGTCGCGTCACGCGTCGCGGTGCGGCGACGAACGAACGAATCTTTTTTTACTGGATTTATCATTCAGCCTTCTCTCCCAGATTTACAAATTGTTTGCAAAAGTTGTTTGCAACCGATTATCACGCCAATTCGACGATTATCAACCAATTGACCAGGCTGGTTTCCGAAGTGGTTACTCAACGATAGACCACATTCATACTGTCAAGCAATTGATGGAGAGATGCAGAGAGTATAACCGCCCGTTGTGTTTTGCTTTTGTCGACTATGAAAAAGCATTCGACAGCGTAGAACACTGGGCGGTGTTTCACGCTCTCAATCGTTGCAATATTGACACGCGCTATGTAAATATACTTCGGGATCTATACAAGTCTGCTACAATGCAAGTACGAATGCACAAGCTGTCCAACCTCATACCCATTCAACGTGGAGTACGCCAAGGGGACAACATCTCTCCAAAGCTCTTCACGTGTGTACTGGAGGATTTAATGAAAAAAATGGACTGGGACGAGAAAGGCATCAAGATTGACGGCAGGCAAAATGTCTCATTTGCGCTTCGCTGATGATATAGTAATCATAGCCGAGACCGTAGAAGAACTCCAAAATATGCTAGCCGAACTACATGAAGCCTCTGTGAGCGTCGGCCTTAAGATGAATATGTCCAAGACGAAGGTGATGACTAACAACCCGTCACGTACACCCTGTATCACTGTCAACAACCACAGGATAGAGGCAGTTGAACAGTACAAGTATCTTGGACATTATCTGTCTTTCGGTCGAGGTTCACAGATAAAGGAGATAGAGAGACGAATCCAACTGGGGTGGGCTGCTTTTGGGAAATTGGAAGATGTATTTCAATCAAAAATCCCGCAATGCCTTAAGACCAAGGTGTTTAACCAATGTGTACTGCCCATCCTCACTTATGGATCCGAGACATGGCCGCTCACAAGTGAGAATACCTACACAATAAGCGTTGCTCAGCGAGCAATGGAACTAGCCATGCTAGGTATTCACCTCGTGGACCGTGTACCTAACGTCGAGATTCGGTGTCGAACCAAAGTCGAAGACGTGGTTACACGGATAGCAAGACTTAAGTGGAGATGGGCAGGACACTAGGCTAGGAGGGAAGACTTCCGATGGACCAAGGCAGTCACGGAATGGTGGCCAAGGGATATGCGTCGGCCCCAGGGCAGACCACCAGCCCGATGGTCAGACGATATAGTGAAGGCAGCAGGAAAACAATGGATGAGACTTGCCCAAGACCGGCAACAGTGGCGTACCAGAGAAGAGGCCTATACTCAGCAGTGGGTGTTACGGGCTGAATAGATAGATAGATAGATCATTCGCGCGTATTGTGAGACCCGGGTCTTTCGGTTCGTTCATTCGCGAACGACACATGCTTAACAAGTCAATCGTTTCGCGCGGTGTTCGTTCGTTCACTTCACGGCGTTAGGGAAATATTGGTTCGGCTTGTTTGTTAGCTAACGGCAAATAATAAAGTTTGATACCCAGAGTGAAAATAAACTGTTTAGTAACCATCCAGGATGGATTCAAAATCTTTTTTGCACTCTTGGTGCAATAAGAAAAATGTATCGCCGGTGTTTGATATTCGGGCCACGGGTGAGTTAATTTATCGATTTCTAATGCCATGGTGCTTCATTAGCCAACAAAAATGAGGTTTATCACAGTCTTGCCATCGGTGTGGGTTTTTTACTCAGTACATTTGATGGAGAGCTATCACTGCGCTAGTTACGATATGTTTATCAGAGGTTATGCTTGTCGATAATCTAGCTATAGCTTGCTGAGCGATTAGTGCAATTCGGGATTCGTTTGTGGAATTTGTCACTATAAGAATAATGAATGTTATATAACATGAAAATACAGGCACAAGAGATATTCCACCTGCACGTCTCAGAGTTACGGGTGCATACGATGCGACTTGGGTCTTGTCGTATGTAGGGGAGGACCCAAGTCGCAGGTTGTTATGGGCAGAGGTTACCACTTAACACCAGGTGAGCTGTCGGCTCGTTCAGCCACTGTATAATTAAAAAACAAAAAACTACCTATACTGGCTAATTTCATTCTCCATGTTAATCATGCTATCTTATACCATTCAAGGTCCAAAACACCGTCAGCGGTTTTTGTGCGAATGCCGCGTGGAAGGGATCCCTTATGTAGGTGCTGGAAACTCCACCACCAAGAAAGAGGCTCAGATGAATTCTGCTAAGGATTTTGTAAGCTATCTTATCCGAACGGGGCAAGTTGAGGCGAAGGAAATAAGTGATATCAAACTGAAAACCGAGCCAGCAGTGCAGGACGATGACGGTGGTCAGGACGCTGGCAGTTCCCAGAATTTAAATCAGCAGCCTTCTGTGTTTCAAGTAAGTTGAAATAGGAATACTGAATACTTAAGCTTTAGCAAAACATTTTAATTAGAAATTGTTGTATATGATTGGTTTTTATAAAGTAGCATGTGGGTAAATTAGAAATAAATCAGTTTGCTTTTGACCTCAACAATGGCGTATTCTTTAGAAATCAACTTTTAAGATTTCACCCAAAAAAAACTTGAATTAAATTAAGTGAAAGGGATCTTTCTAAATGTTGCAGGAGTCTAGACCGTGTCCAGTCATGTCTAGACTGTTGCAGGAATCTGAGTGAAAACACTTAAATTATTTATTTAATCATTTCCACATTATTGAATTGTGTATGGGACGGGACTGACATGTTCTAATAAAGAACCAAAGTATTATAAAAAAACAAATTAAAAACGTTGAATGTGTATTATGAGAAGTTAGGTCAAAGTAATTTGCCAAAAACATTATCATGATAAATAATACTTTTTAGGGTGGGATGGGGCCAGAAAGCATGGGTCCAGCTTACCAAGCTTACGGCGGTGATAGCCAAAACTTCACATACATGGACCGCATGCAACAGCAGCAGAAATACGTAGAAGAGGCCGAGGATCTGGATGTGAATGCCAGCCTCCATGGCAACTGGACGATGGAGAATGCCAAGTCGAAACTACACCAGTTCCTCCAAATTAACAAAATCCGTTCTGATTATGTATACAAGGCTGTCGGGCCGGATCATACACGGTTTGTAGAATTATGGACCTTAAGAAACTTTCACTATTTACTTTTCAATTTAATTCTTACAAAACTAATTCATTTTAATCAAAGTATTTCAAAAAAATTATTATTTAATTGTCAATTCTTCATTTGACAGTATCAATAATGTCTTAATCTGGTTTTAAACCAGAGGCCTTAATATTTTGTAGACTGCCTCACAGCTCGGTAGTAACCCTGCCTTCTGAACTGAAGGTTGTGGGTTTGATTCCTACCCAGGACAAACATATGTGTGACAATCATAGATGTTTGTTCTGTTACTAGGTATTAATATGTATTATACGTATTTACAAAAAAAAAAATTCTATCAGTTGTCTGGTTCCCATGATACAAACTATGCTTATCTTACCTTTGGGGCTAGATGACGCTGTGTGAAATATCCACCAACATTCATTTATTTATTATTTGTATTTGAAGTCAGAGATACTAACTACTACCATGACATTTCATCTGGTTATCTACATTACTTCAGTTCAGTATTTATTAGTATTTAGTATGTTCCAACTATGCCCTTGTGGAATTTGCATATTTATTACGGCAATATTAAAGCAATGCTCTAAAAATTATAAATATTTACAAAAAACTACAAGCAAATCAAATTGAATTGTAATTTAAGAGTAACTGTTGTAGGCCCCCTGGGGCATGTGAGATTCCATGAGGTTAAGAGTTTGTATTAGCTAAAATTTGTTCTAAAGAACTATATAGAAATAAAGTAGGTATCTACTTGAGTTAAAAATCTAATGTTTATAGATAAATCAGTTTTAACACTTTAATTGGTTCATAAATTTAATTTTTTTTGAATGAATCTTGATAAAAGAAAATGTGGTAATTCAGATGATTTTTGCTTTGTTATATAGGTAATAACTATTTATTCAGTACCATGATCTAGTTTTTTAAACGATTGGGTAGTTATATTGAAAATAACATAACTATTTGATTTGTGATTGATAATTTGTGCCAAATTTTACAAAGACTAAGATTGGAATATTTACTCAAATGGAGAAGAATACTAGGCTATATATTATGTTCACTAGAACTTAGCCAAGGTCTGCTGCAAGTACTACCACCGTCCTCATTTGCGCCGCCAGGCAGTAATGCACTTGCGTTACTGTTGCTAGTGAAATTACAGGCACATGGAATATTCCATCTTCACTACTCTAGAGTTACGAGCGCATATGATGCGCTACTTGGAACTTGTCATACCTAAGTATGGGAAGATCCAAGTCGTATTGCTTGTTTTGGGCATAGGTTACCACTTAACACCAGGTGGGCCATCAGCTTGTTCCGTAAAAGTATCACATAAAAACAGAGCTACTAGGGGGTCGGTATTTGATTTAAGTTGGGTTATTTATACAGCAATAAGGCCTGAACCCAAACTAAATATGGAATGAAACATGGCTCATTAGGGCTAGGTACATACATACCGGCAATTACTTACATAAATCATCATAGGTAGGTTATATTATATATTATATTTTCATGTTATATACATTTTATTTCAAAGCCATGGATTATTCATAATTGTATGAAAAGTCTTTGGCTGATATATTTTTTGTAACTGGTAGTGTGGCCAAATACATACAAGCTTTTATGTAAAACCCCTCTAATTCTGTATATTAATGACTTTAATTTTATAGCAAAAGTAATAATCTTCAATAGAGTACTCCAATTAGCTATTTGATTGGAGGCAGCTGTTTTTTTTAAATTAGGTTATAAGACCTTTATTCAGTTTAGTCTCACCTTATGATGGGAGTACAAAGGTCTAGATTAGGCCTATTTTCTCCTGAACATGCCTAGGTTTTAAGTCATTGGGAAAGACAGACAACGGCAATGAGTTCCTTTAGCATGACTGGCCTCACAGCTTAGATGGTAGTAAGTCTGCCTTCTGTGTTGTGGGTCATGGGTTCAATTCCCACCTAGGACAAACATTTTTGTGATGACCATAGATGTTTGTTCTTTGTCTGGGTGTTAATATTTCTATTTACAGAAAAAAGTCAGTTGTGTCCAATTCAAAGTGATTATAGCTTGAGTGATTGGAGATATATTTTTGCTTATAAATTAAAGTAACCTTGTACAGTATTAGAGTTTGCTGTTACTTATCCTGAAGGATAAGGTCTGGGCCATCACCATTGAACTGAATAGCCAATATGAGTATTTGTTTATGAAGACAATGTTTCTTCATAGAGAAAAGCCTTGCTACAAATAATTGTGAATCCAATTTTACAAATGAAGTAACATTGGCTTCAAATACCATTCAGATTAAATCCAAGACATTATGTATCATGTCACATTTCCTGAAGGATATAATTTGAGCAAGAGCAGAAACAATAGATATGTTTATAATTGTAAATGTTTTCTGTTGTTGTTCAAGCGGTTAGACCTCGCGCATTATACGATCACATTTGCCACGCACCAGACGGGCGGGCATTGTTGCAGTTTCAAAGCAGTTTACATGCAGTTGATGCAGCTGCAATGTAACTTGTCATACAACATTATATGAATGATTTCACATACTTTTTGCTATTGGTCGTGGTCGTTTATTGCTCAAGGTTCGTTATTTCCTCAGGGAAATCAGCTGAAAAGAAAAAAATAATGTCTTGGATTTTTTCTAAACACAGGTGCTTTGCGCTTCTTGTAACTGTTTGGTCACACTTCCAGAATTTGATGCATTATCATATGAGGGTAAGTATTATATTTTTATTACAAGCTTTTTATTTAACACGCAATATATGTTTGTTCGGGCCGAATGTTGCAACTGAAATTCAAAAGTTATCCTCAACCGATTGAGATGAAATTTTGCATTACACGTTTGGTTCGGATGACAATGCATGGTTAGCTAAGTGACGTCATTCTAAATCCAATATGGTGGACGGCCCTAAATGGCGGATTAGTTATTTTTATGCACTCCCATGATATGGCCATCGAATGAGTTTGCTGAGAATAGGAAAAATAAAATGACTTCACTCTAAATCCAATATGGCGGACCGCCCAAGATGGCGTAATAACCGTCGTGGTTGAGCTTTTTGGATTCATCTTGGTTAGTAGTATGGGCCTAGAGCTCGACCGTCGTATCTCGACCCGGTATCGTGGTATCGTGTATCAATAAACGTTGAGATATCGCGAATCGCTTTTACATGTCTCGGCCGGTATCTTAAAACCTACTGTTATTCGCTACAGTATTGTATACCAACGTTTTTGACATCAGAATTGAGCTTTATTTCCTTTAGCATGTAAAATATATGGAAAAAGAACTATAATGACGACTTCATGAAATGTGACTAAGTTATTTCATTTGTTTTTAGTAACCTTGGCATATACATAGACTGTTTATTGACGGATTTCGAGCATTTGGGCCAACACTATTAATTAATAAACCAGCTAGGTTACTATAGGGCAGTTAAATTCAGAAAACATATGAACTTTTTCAGGTTACTAACAAAATTATAAAAATGTAAAAGAAATCCAAATTGCTTGATATGATATTCAAACTACCACAAAGTTTCTATAATAAAAATCATTATTGCTATGATTACAGGAGTTTCTGCTGTGAGATGACGATATTTGTCCGTGAACTGGGGCGCAACGTCACCGGTCGAGAGACAGCATCCAACAAACAGACAGCCAGCAAGTCCTGTGCTTTGTCGCTGGTGCGACAGTTATATCACTTGGGCGTCATCGAGCCATACAGCGGCACCCTGAAGAAGGACAGGTTTGTATTCATCAGCTGATCAATCTACTGTTTGACATCTGGACTGCTATATGCTTGGATGGGATACAGCGTTCCATCCACCAAATCCCACTAAATCTTGCCTATGGTACGACAGTTGTATTTGTTGAGCTTCATAGAGGCTTCCAGCGGTATCCTGAAGAAAGATAAGTTGGTAATCATCAGCTGATCGAAATTATAAGATGTCTTTGATAAATACTAATAAGTGATCAGTCTCAAATTTTCCCCCTAAGGTCTTTTAAAATATATATAGGTATATATAATTTAGTATTTTTACTGCTGAAAACCGTATCGAATCTACAGTGGTAATGCCATCTTATTGTGTTCGTCATAAGCTAGCACAAGACTAGATCAGTACTCAATACATTTATTACTCTTAATAGTGGTTCAATTGTCAAAAAAAAATATATACCGTATTAATTATCTAAATGCTTGAACGTAATGATATTTTTTAAATTAAATAAAATATATCGTATTTCTTATTAATATATGGGTATGTCAAAGTTATTTTTAATCGCATAAATATTATTAAATATTACAGTATTTTTTGAATTATGGTATAACAACAAAGTATTTTGAGGCAACAATATGTTTTAATATTGTAATTGAAATATAAGTACCATAAGGTATGATGCTGGTGTTTTAGGGTTTTTCTGTTAGGTATTCCTTACCTACCAAAGTAGCATAACTCTATAAGGAAAGATTTTCGTTTTTTAACAAAGTGGGAAAAAGATTTAATTTCCTTTATTTGTGTGGTAGTTTATTATGTATTTTAATAAACATTGTGTAAAATAATGCCGTTTTCTTTTTTTAGATCAGCGGAAGGTGTTATGAAGCCATATCCTGTGGCCATCATCCCTGAGCTGGAAGAAAAATTGGCAGAAACTTTAGATGGTGAGAGATATTTGGTTGATTTAACAATGACTAATAATGAGCCTTACTTTCAAACTATGAATAAAACATTAACAAAATATGTAGAATTATTATAAACTTTTAATATTATAAACTATCTGGCGAAAAAAATATTTGTTTACTGGCATCAAAATACTTACAACTTTTTAACACAGACAAATTTACCTTCACGGGTGAAGCTGCGGGAAAAACTCTGGTACCCAATAAGGCCCAAATCAAATATGCCCTTAACACTAACTTGACTCTTACGGACTGGCCTCATAGCTCAGTTGGTAGTAACCCTGCCTTCTGCGCTGTAGGTCGTGGGTTCCATCCCCACTCAGGACAAACATTTATGTGACATTTGTAACATTGATGTTTGTTCTGTGTATGGGTGTTAATATGTATTATATGTATGTATTTACAAAAGAAAAGTATATCAGTAGTCTGGTTCCCATGATACAACCTATGCTTAACTTACTTTGGGGCTAGATGGCGTTGTGTGAAATGTCCACCAATATTTATTGATTTTATTCAGTACATCATCCACAGCTCTAGAAATAACGCCCATAGACGTGGACACGGCCGTATCGTCAACCGACTCCGCCGAAGGGCAGCGCGTGGTGACGCTATTGCAATCAGACCGCGTCAAGGCGATGATCGAGGCGCGCCCCACGCCCGGCGGCGTCGTGTCGTGGTCGCCACCCCAGCCTAACTGGAACGCTTGGACCGGTTGTAACATCGGTAAGACGACGCGACTCCGCCCGAGGGCGACGCGTGGTAACGCTTTTGCTTTTGTAACGCAATCAGACCTTTTTTTTTATGGACAATGTAGCCGTTGGCCGCAGATGGCTTTGACATAGTTTACCCGGGCTAAAAGAAGGCGTTGTTCTAATAAAAAAAAAAGAATAGACAGCCATTGTTTGACAAGCAACAAGCGGATGAAGGTGGAATGTCTCGTGTGCCTTTGTTTTCACGCACAATCACATCTTGAAATCGGTACACAGTAACGCGAATGCATTGACTGTGGTGCAGTGCTTCTTTGGACGAACTTTGCATAAGTTCTTCTGCTACTAAATTCTATCCGTTATCTAGTTCCCATAGTATAAGTTTTGCTTAATTTGGGGCTAGATGGCGCTGTGTGAAATGGCCGCCAATGTATAAACGCTTGTTTTGTTCAGATGAGGGTCCATTAGCTACAACCACTTTGGACGAAATCAGCGCAGATCTGGAGAAGCACCATAGAAACATGTGTCAAAACAGTCAACTGTATCAGGTAAATTAGTTCAAACTGACTGGACTCACAGCTCAGTTGGTAGGAACCCAGCCTTCTGCGCTGTGGGGTGTAGGCTCGATTCCCACCCAGGGCAAACATTTGTGTGATGAACATATATATTTGTATGTGTCTGGAAGTTAATATGTATTAATATGTGTATTTGCAAAATGTATATAAGTATTCTATAGAATACTGCTTATAAGCAGTCTGGTTCCCATAGTACAAGCTATGCTTAGTTCGGGGCTAGATAGCGCTGTGTGAAATGTCCAGAACACATACCTAGATACGTTTGTAAATACATATTAACACCCAGATATAGAGCAAACATCTACGTGCGCTACCCAAATGTTTGTTCTGGGTGGGAATCGTACCCACGACCTATGGCGTCGAAGGCAGACTCACTAGCAACTGACCTGTGTGACCAAAATTAGGTCAGTCATTTATGTCCGTTTATGGTACATTTATTTTTCTTAATATAAATAAAGATTGGCTTCAGTTTTCTTGTAAGGAAATGCAAACCGCTTTAATGGAGATGGGCGTTGATGCCTGCGACACAGTTTTATTACTTCTGCAGGCATCATAGTTTTTCAGTTATTGTAATCCACTGTTTTGTTCCCCTAATAAATATTTTGATTTGATTTGACTAACACAATAACAATAATATATATAAAATATACATTAGTATTTGATATTATTTTCAGCAAAGTCTCGCCGAGCGGGAACAGCTTCCTGTGCACGCGATGCGATCAGAGATCATGAACGCAATCAATGAGAACCCAGTCATCATCATCCGGGGTAATACAGGGTGCGGGAAAACTACACAGGTAAGTAACACACCACCGTGAACATTTTCAATACAATGATGTGTTCACAAACAGCAATACCACTCAACTCCTCACCACCAAAGTACGAAATGACTGAAGTCGCATTGTGTTGCGTCCATCACCCCGAGACGGGGATGTTACGTCTCATGCGGCTGCAATTTCACCGGCACCCACTTCCATCCACCGGCACACAGCAACACGAGTGCATCACTGCTTGGCGGCAGATTACCAGGTGTGGTGGCAGTATTTCTCCAGGCGATATTAGCACAAGTTCTACTGCTACTTTGGGTTGTTCCTTTCGCACCATCCGGGGGACACGTGTAGGGATTCAGAGGGTTATCGCCTACGAACGCGAGCAACGTGGGCCCCCTTAATACATACAATCTACAATCACTCCTTATCCCGGAGGGGGTAGCTAAAGATTACAGTTTTCCACATGCTACGATCCTGACATACCTCTTGCTTTAATCAACCATCATCACATACTTCATGTATTTCGTCGTTTCAGCACTCCTAACCTTGAACATGCCTTCTTCCAAAACGTCACCGATTTGGTCTAATTAACATTTCTGCGGTAATAATAATAATAATAGATTTTATTTCTGAACAAGTCCATATTACAAAATATCACACACACAAAGCTATTTAAGATTAATAAATTATTATATATTTTTTTATATGATAACGTAATTTTTTTTTATGTCAATTCAGGTTTTTACTGACGAAACTTTTCTTATGTGACATTGTATCGCAAGATTCAACAGTCAACATTCTGATGACTGCCCCCCGTATTACTTTATTAATTTCAAGTAGTATTGTACAAAATGGAGCCGAAACTGGATGAACAATTAACCCCCCCTTCTCCCCCCTTCTTCAAATATAGCCCATTTTGGTATGTTTATGATTAGGCTTGTTATAGCCCATTTTTGTTTATGTTGTATGTGGATTTAGCTTGCTATTGAGGAGCTACAATCAATCGCGTTAATTTTCAGGTGTGTCAGTTCATCGTAGACGACTACATAGCCAGCGGTCAAGGCGCCTGGGCCAACGTGTGCGTGACGCAGCCGCGGCGTATATCCGCCGTGAGCGTCGCGGAGAGAGTCGCCAACGAGCGCTGCGAGGATCTCGGCAACAGTGTCGGGTGAGTGTCGGGTCTCTGATTCTCACGAGGATTGATTCTCTCAGATTGTTACAAGGACCGTGCTCGCGAAAAAAGGTGTTTAGGGGTTTCTTCTCTGTTCTTTTAAGAAGAAGAAGAAAAATATTTTATTTGTGGAACTAAGCTTACACAGAACATAAAAGACACAAGTACACACCTTCTCCATGGAGGTTCGGATAGGGTTTGAACAGGCGTCAAACTTAGCGATAAGTACGCGTGACCTTATGTTTTGAATGTTATTGAAGGTTTCAAGCTATTTCTTTATGAATTCTATGGAAATAAAGTTTGTGACTTTTTGACAATGTTGAGGAACTGGCTCATGGCCCACCTGGTGTTAAGTGGCAACCTCTGCCCATAACAGACAATACTAATTGGATCCTCCCCTAATTAGATAACATGCAACAACAGCAAGAGCTAAGTCTTATCGTCCGCCATAACTCTTAGAAGTGAAGGTGCAGTGTCTCATGTGCCTGTAATTTCGTTTCAACCAGACAACTGATGTAATACTTATATACTTCTTCTTTGTATGAACTAAAAATAGCTGTTACGGAGGCGGACATTGATGCCTGCGACACAGTTATATTACTTCTGCAGACATCATCGTTTCTCAAACATTGTAATCCACTGTTTTGTTCCCCTAATAAATATTTAGATTTGAAATGTTTGGGACTTTTTAACAGTCTTCAAAAAAGGAGGTGGTTCTCAATCCGGATGTTTATCTCGCTTATATTCGATATGCATCTTCACGCTTGTTCGTTCCGTTGCAGTTACTCGGTGCGTTTCGAGTCTGTCCTGCCGCGTCCGTACGCCTCCATCCTGTTCTGTACAGTGGGAGTGTTGCTGAGGAAGCTCGAGGGCGGGCTCAGGGGAGTCAGCCACGTTCTAGTCGACGAGGTAACTATTAATACGGAATATCCTCACTCACATCATTTTATGGTTAATGATCATTTATTTTCTCATAATTAACAATTCCTCTTACATGAGAAACATTTATGACAAGTTTTATGCTTCGGCATAGTCAGTTTTAAACATAAAGTTAACTTTTATTTACACTACCCGCTGTACAAATTATAATTCGTTCACACAAAATGACAACTAAAAGGCTTCGGTGCCACAGTCTAGCTTTACGCTGCTGGTAACAATTCATTTGAAAAATGTGTGGTAGTGTTTTTTTTAATTTATCCATGAAGATGTGAACAAGTGCATTCTAATTATTATTTCTGCATTCTTTACCTCCTTTGGTAATTTATTATATATTTTTACTCCTTCAAAACAAATTGTTCTCCCACCATGGACTGTATGCAATCGTGGCAACAGAGTTTTCTTTACTAATTCCGTTATGATGATAGAGAGCTTTAGCTGAGACAGATTTCAAATACATTTACCAAAAAATATACTAATGTTGACATTTGGTCTTTTCTTCTAGCAGTACAAATGTACTAATCGCAACGTCACTTTCTAGGTACACGAACGCGACGCGGACACTGATTTCGCATTAATCCTGCTCCGTGACTTGGCTCACACGTATCCTGAAGTCAGGATCATACTCATGTCAGCCACCGTCGACACTACGCTGTTTACAGAATACTTCGGAAACTGCCCTGTGATTGAGGTAAGTTAATTTCAACCTTATCACTCTAGCTACTAGGTGCGTATTGGACTGTTTTCCTACTCAAAAGACAGAATCATCCTTATATATGTCTGTTCTTCCCCATGGAGGGTCGGATAGGGTTTGAACAGGCGTCAAACTTAGCGATAAGTACGCGTGACCTTATGTTTTGAATATTATTGACGTTTCCAAGACATTTATTTATGAATTCTATGTAAATAAAGTTTTTGACTTTGACTATATTCCTGTCGTTGTGGTAAGCTGATTTGAATTATATCTCGATAGCTTTAAGGAGCATTTTCCTATGTTACTCGGTCTTACGAATCAATCTTGTGTTGACTACATCAGCACTTCGTGCTACTAGTGCTACGGACATTTTCCTCTGATTGAGGTAAGGTGATTTCAGCTTTATGTCGTTATCATTAAGGAGCATATTCCTATGTAACTCAGACTTCAGAATAATCTTTTGTGTAGGCCACCGTCGATACTAAGCTGTTAACAAAGTCCTTTGGAAACTGTCCCGTGGTCGCTGTAAGCTAGTTTAGACTTTATACCACTAACTTTAAGATGTATATTCCTATGGACCTCTAGTTAGAATCATGGGATGTTGGCCACCATTCGTTGTAATTACTATTATTGTAATTGTAACGCTGTAATTACCGAACATGTCCGAAAGTGTCTTGTCAAAAGTAATATTAACCACATCTCTTGGATTGCGTTACGTTATTCCTGTAACTCTAGCTGTTTCGGAATAACTAATATCAACCTTATATCGCTAGTATTCGTTTGAGCCTTTTTTTTAGTGTCATTATAATACTTCAATTATATTTATTTCCATAAAAGTTTTATAAGGTTAGTTTAATTGTCTTACAAAATTTTCAATCCTCGCTTGAATCTGGTCTCCGTTAGTTAACATCCACATTTCATTAATAGCTTTACTTGATTTGATTAGGTGCCAGGCCGTACGTTCCCGGTGAAGCAGTACTTCCTGGAGGACTGCATAGAGCTGACCAAGTTCATCCCTCCCCCCGACACTAGGAAACGGAAGGCGTCTGGCAAGCGGGCCAATAAGGATGACGATGAAGATGATGATGAAGGTACAAACTCTATTCTAATCCTGTAGTAAGCGCATGAGACGTAACATCTAAGAGCAGTAGAACTCTCGCCGAGTTCGTCCGGTGAAGTACTGCCACCACGCCCATTTCTGCCTCCAAGCAGTAACGCGTTCGTGTTACTGTGTTCCGGTTTGAAAGGTGTGGTTGCCGGTGAAATTACAGGCACATGAGACATTCCACCTACACGTCTCATAGTTATGGCCGCATACGATGCGACTTGGGTATTGTCGTACCTAGTAGGGGAGGACCCACGTCGCATCGGTTATGGGCCGAGGTTACCACTTAACACCAGGTGGGCCGTCGGCTCGTTCCGTAACAACATAAAATAAAAAAATAAAAAAAAAGCATCCCCGTCTCGGGGTGATGGACGCAACGCAAAGCAATATAGTACAAACACAAAAAACAAACAGTCAATATGCGCCCTGTGCTGAAAAAGGGGATGGCTCAGCATATGCTGAGAATACTCAGCGCTGATTTTCAGCCAATAAAACCTTTGCTGTTGACGAGACGGACAAGGTCCGGCAGTCTTATAATTTTTGATTGAGATGGGTATTCTTAGATGGTTTGGGCAAGTAGAGAGAATGGAAGAAGAATGACGAAATACGTGCTAAAGCGAGTGTGAATGGGACCGTAGTTAGGGGAATACCTCTGCGTCACTTGGACCAAATCCGTGGCTAGGTCACCTTGCGGTTCTCTGACTTCTATACTGATATTATAAATGCGAAAGTAACTCTTTACTGTCGCTTTCTATCTGTCACTGCCATACAAATCAAAAGCCCCGAGCTCAGCGTGTGCTGCAACATGTTACAGCGCTGATTTTCAGCACAAGGCTGCGATGAGGCGACGCATTTATATTATTATATAAGATGATAACATATAAAATTAAATATCTTATTATATATCACAAACTATTGAAAAGAATTATAATATGCAAATAAAGAGCGTAAGACACAAACAATACGGTAAGTGAGATACAGAAGCGAATAATGTTTGTGTTATTGTTCAGGTGTGGGTGATGAACCGGAGGAGGATCTCAACAAGAACGCCAACCTCGGGCCCGAGTACTCCCCGGCCACCGCTAACTCGCTCGCGCAACTCTCAGAGAAGGATGTAAGTGGATTACACGGCTGATAGCCATACTAGACTGGCCTCACAGCTCAGTTGGTTGTAAACCTGCCTTCTGCGCTGTAGGTCGTGGGTTCGATTCCCACCCATGGCGAACATTTGTGTGATTAACACAGTTTTTTCTGTCTGGGTGTAAATATTTGATCGGCCTGACAGCTCGGTTGGTAGAAACTCCCTTCTGCGCTGAAGGCCGTGAATTAGATTCCAGGACCCAGGACAAACATTTATGTACGGAGCCTTGATGTTTGTTGTGTGTCTGGGTGTTTATGTATTTATTTACAAAAAAAAGGGTATATAAGTATTATATCAGTTGTCTGGTTTCGATGGTAAAAGCTATGCTTAGCTTACTTTGGTGCTAGATGGCGCTTTGTGATATGTTCACCAATAGATATATTATATATATCATATTTAAAAAAAAAAAAATGTCGTCGCAAATGGACGATGTATGTATTTATAAAACACTCGAAAAATATTCTATCAGTTGTCTGTTTCCCATATTACAGCTATACTTACTTTGGGGCTAGATGGCGTTGTGTGAACGGTCAACCAATATTTATTTATTATTTGTTGGGCAGCTCAGTTCAGTTTCCCATAGTAAGTATAGGACTTACTTTAGGACTTACTGTGAAAGGTTAAGCAATATTCATTTACCATTTGTTTGTCAGCTGAGCTTCGAGTTGATCGAAGCCATCCTCCTGTACATAGACCAGCTGCCGGAGCGAGGGGCAGTGCTGGTGTTTCTCCCCGGGTGGAACCTGATCTTCGCGCTGATGAAGCACCTCTCCCAGCACCGCGTGTTCGGAGACCAGTCCCGCTTCGTGATCCTGCCGCTTCACAGCCAGATACCCAGGGACGACCAGAAGAAGGTCTTCATCACGCCACCCCCGGAACTTACCAAGGTAACTTAGCCATTATCATGGATCCTTCTTAGTTTTATGTATGAAATGTGTAATACAGCAAAGTTTTTGGAGCCTTGTCATAAAGATTTTTGAACGTACAAAAAAATAAGGGAAATCAAATAAGAATATAGTATGTGGTTTTAAACACATTTTTTTTAAGGAATCTGTGTAAAGGAAGGTTTTAAATACTTTAATGGTCGCGCCATGTTAATTGAATAAATGCTGCTACAAATTACTTACGATTTATTATTAATTTACCGTAGGATAACATATGGCATTAATTAAATCGCCGTTACCTTAAACATTTTACAAGAGAGTTTTACACTCGTGAGCAGATGTTTGTCTCAACTTGGTCAAAATAAAAGACAAAAGAAAAAGTTGGGGTCAATTAGCTAACTGCGTGCAAGCGAAAATATTTCAAAAGTGGTAAGTTGCAAGTGTTGTCGATAGTACATAACAACAAAAAATATGCACAATTGAGAATCATCTTTCTTTTACCAATTTCAGGTTATATTATCGACGAACATAGCGGAAACTTCGATCACCATCAACGACGTGGTGTACGTGATAGACTCGTGCAAGGCGAAGATGAAGCTGTTCACTTCGCACAACAACATGACTTCGTACGCCACAGTTTGGGCCAGCAGGACCAATTTGGAACAGGTACCACGCACGCGCACACACACACAAACACACACACACACACACACACACACACACACACACACACAGCTTACGGGAATTTTATAATAATATTGGTGGACATTTCACACAGCGCCATCTAGCCCCAAAGTAAAGCTAAGCATAGCTTGTGTCATGGGAACCAGACAACTCATACAATACTTAAATACTGTTATTTTTTGTGAATACATACATATTAACACCCAGACGCAGAACAAACACCGGTGTCCGTCACACAAATGTTTGTCCCGGGTGGGAATCGAACCACGACCTGCAGCGCAGAAGGCAGGGTCACTACCAACAGAGCTGTGAGGCCGGTCCTGTTTATATATTGTGTATTGTTGTTGTTGCAGCGCAAGGGTCGCGCGGGCCGCGTGCGCCCCGGCGTGTGCTTCACGATGTGCACGCGCGCGCGACACCAGCGCCTCGACGAGCACCTCACCGCGGAGATGTTCCGCACGCCGCTGCACGAGCTGGCGCTCAGGTAACTACCTCTACACGCTTTACTAACGACACACACCACACACCACACACTACCACACCATACACACAAAATGGTTCTCTCGAACCAATGTGGTGAAAGGATTTTAATTGCGCCTCAAAGAGGCTCCTTTCGTGCACTTGACACATGTCTTCGAATGTTTCCTTGTAGGATATGTCGGTACATTGACAAATAATATACAAATACATTGATTGGTGCATTCTTGGCATAATTAGTGTCAGTAATATGTACAGTAACATAATATGTAACTTAAATAATATGATATGATATAAACACGAATAAATAAATTGCCGTTTGCAGTATCAAACTCCTCCGACTGGGTAGCATCGGTCACTTCCTGTCGAAGGCTCCCGAGCCGCCGCCGCTAGACGCGGTGATCGAAGCAGAGGCATTACTGAGAGAACTGGGCTGTCTGGACAGCACCGACAATCTCACACCACTGGGGACCATCCTAGCCAAGCTGCCGATTGGTAAGTGACCCTTAAGTTAAGGCATTACTGCGGGCGCCATGAAACCGACTCAAGTCCTCTTCACCAAATTACGAGATGACTCAAGTTGCATTGCGTTGCGTCCATCACCCCGAGACGGGGATGTTACGTCTCATGCGCCTACAATTTCACCGGCACCCACTCCCTTCCGACGGAACACAGCGACACGGGTGCATCACTGCTTGCGGCAGATTACCAGGTGTAATGGCAGTGCTTCTCCGGGCGAACTTGGCACAAGTTCTACTGCTACTTTTGGTTGCTCCTTTCGCCCCACCCGGGGGACACGTGTAGGGGTTCAAAGAGTAATCACTTACGGACGCGAGCAACTTGGAAAAAACTTTAAAAAGAAAAAAAAAAAAAAAATTTTTTTTTTTTACTTTTTTTTTTGTAAACTTGCAACTCTTACTTAATTCATTTTAACCTTCAATGTTTTAAGTATTTATTTCCTTTTTTATTAATTTTCTATGTGTTATGGTAAATGTTATGTACACATATTATTGTCATATGTATCAGAACTGTCTTTTTGTTATTCTATTTTCGTTTAATTGTGTAATATATATGATGTTTGTGTACTTAAATAAATAAATAACTTGGGCCCCCCAATTACTGCGGGCGTAATGCTGTTCCACTTCCTCTAATTTAGTATGAGAGGACTTAAGTTGTATTGCTGACTTGTTAAGGGTAGAAAATACCGCCTATATTTCGAGATGTCTTTTATCGGTCTTAGTTGGCTTTTCTGTATCAACAGGTGGCCATCTGCTCGTTATCTTATAAGAAACAAATTGCAAATCAAAAAGCGCATTCTTGCCCAGTTGTACTGTCGCCGATTTTCAATAATTATAATTAATAATTTAATTTCTTTATTCAGACAACATAAGTCCATAGGGTTAGTAAAAGCTTATAATTTAGGGATGTTAGTACTTAATAACTAGACAAGATTTAGTCCTCTGAGTCAACTTATACATCAGAGGACAATCAATCTTATTCGAAATAGTATTCAGGATAGTGTCAATGCGGAGATCGCTGATTTAGATTCGCCAGGAATGCGTCACTTAGTTTTTGCTTGATCTCAAAACGGTGAAGGAAAACGTCTTGAGAGAATTTGCGTGATTTAGAATTAATCAAATCGAAGATATACGACATCTAGCAAACTGGATTGGGAATCTGATTAAAAGCTCAATCACATACGTACATAAAATCACACCAATCACACAGTTTCCCGGAGGGATAGGCAGAGATCACGAATTCTTCCTGCTATGATCCTGACACATAGCTCTCTAGCTTCATCCGATATAACATTCTTCATGTATTTCGACGATTTAGAGCATTCTGGATCTGGAATTTTCCCAAAACGTCGCATTCTCTAAGTAGGTACACCGATCAATCACTGTCGCTTATTATTTTATTATTCAGACAACTTTTTGGTCCATACATGTTACGTGATATTAAAATTATGTTAAATCACAAACAAGCGACACAAAACACATTATATATATATATAGAGTACTTGTGTCCTTAAAGCTGGAACATTGAACACTGGTAAGTTTCAAGGGTAAAAACCGATACCGACAGAGCCGCGGCTCGGCAAGATGATGGTGCTGGGCTTCGTGCTGGGGGTGGGGGACGCGCTCACCACCACTGCTGCCAACTCCACCACCTTCCCGGAGATCTTCGCGCTGGAGGGGCGACGCCGGCTGACGATGCACCAGCGCGCGCTCGCCGGGGACAGGGCTTCGGACCATGTCGCTATGCTCAACGCTTTTCAGGTAACATGGCTTTTTTATGTGATTGAAGTGACGGCACGAGTTGACGGTCTACCTGATGTTAAGTGGTAACGGCCGTCCATAGACAACAGCAATAAAACTCACTCTCCAAAGTACGAGATGACTCAAATCCATCACCTCGTTGGTGCCACCCAGTTGGTAGTAACCCTGCCTTCTGCGCTGTAGGTCGTGGGTTCGATTCCCACCCAGGACAAACGTTTATGTGACAAACATAGGTGTTTGTTCTGTGTCTGGGAGTTGATTTGTATTATATGTATTTATTTTAAAAAAAAAAGTTTTTAACTATTATATCAGTGGTCTGGTTCCCATGATACAAGCTATGCTTACTTTGGGGCTAGGTGGGGCTGTGTGAAATGACCACCAATATTTATTATTATTATCTACTTAATTCTTGGGTAAAGTGTTGTATGTTCTTTCTTAAACGTGCATTCTGTAACAGATGTGGGAGCGAGAGCGCTCTAAAGGCGAGGAGGCTGAACTGAGATGGTGCGAGTGGAAGGGCGTGCAACAAACCACGCTGCGCGTCACTTACGAAGCCAAGAACCAACTGACAAGTGAGTAGTTTATTAGGCTGGTGTATGGCACTGCTGCGCCAACAGTTCTCTCACATAATGGATAAATATTGTTGGACATTACACACAGCGCCATCTAGCCCCAAAGTAAGCTAAGCATAGCTTGTATCATCCGAACCAGACAACTGATATACACTTATACACTTTTCTTTTGTAAATACATATAATACATAACACCCAGACACAGAACAAACATCAATGTTACAAATTTCACATAAATGTTTGTCCTTGGTGAGAATCGAACCCACGACCTACAGCGCAGAAAGCACAGTTACTACCAATTGACCTATGAGACCAGTGAAATGTTACCATATATCTCGATATTGATCTACCTTGATTTGAGTTTATTCCTTAATCCATTTTAATTAATAGCCCGCGCTACGCTTATAACTGTACATGTAACTGTATAACATAAAAAAAAAGTGAGCCGTCACGGGACGCCTGGCAGATGTGAAACATCGACATTATTTTGTATGAAACTAAGTACCCCATCACTAATAATGTTTATGATTTGTCGTAACCTTGAACGGACCAATCAACGCTAATGCCGTGGCGACGCGTCGCCAAGCCAGAAAGCCGGTTTTACGTGCGGCTATAGATGTTTCACATCAAAAAACAGTATGACCAAACTACGTGCGTTACTTCCAGATATCCTGACGTCGTTAGGTTTCCCGCAGGAGTGTTGTCAGCCGTCGCGCTGGGTCGCCACCGGGCCTTGCGCCGAGCTCGACGTCGCAGTCGCGCTTATGTGCATGGGACTCTATCCCAACGTGTGCGTGCATCAGGGCAAGCGGAAAGTGAGTCACCTATATATACATATCAATAAAATTGGAGTGTCTGTTTTTAATATTAAAATAACCGCTTTTTACTAATTGCATATGGATGTATATACTGTACATATCACGGTCCAAACAACATTTTTTTCAGTCTGTATGTCTATCTGTCTGTCTGTTTGTTCCGGCTAATCTCTAAAACGGCTGGACCGATTTTGATAGGGTTTTCACTGGCAGATAGCTGATGTAACAAAGAGTAACTTAGGCTACTTTTCCGAGGGTTAAAATAGGGTTGCGCGATAAAACCGAATTCCACGCGGACGAAGTCGCGGGCAACAGCTAGTATATGTATATATAATGCAGGCCCAAAGTCATGTCATATACTTTTTTAAACATTTCAAACAGCGCCATCTACCCCCAAAGTAAGCTAAGCATAGCTTGTATCATCCGAACCAGACAACTGATATAATACTTATATACTATTTTTTTGTAAATACATACTGAAAACCAGACACAGAACAAACATCTATGTTCGTCACACAAGTGTTTGTCCTGGGTGGGAATCGAACCCACGACCTACAGCGGAGAAGGCAGGGTTACTACCAACTGAGCTGTGAGGCCAGTCGAAAGTCGTATTGCCCTCAGTGGTATCCGCTGATTGTAAAAGGGAGTTTTTGAAAACAAACTTACGTCCTTAATAATAATATGTGTAATCCCCATATCCACGAACCGTATATTATTTTATTGTCGTATCGAGGTGCTGACAACGGAAGGCAAACCGGCGCTTTTCCACAAGACATCTGTGAACTGTACCAACATAGAGCACAAGTTCCAGTCTCCGTTCTTCGTGTTCGGTGAGAAGGTCCGCACTCGGGCGATCAGCTGCAAACAGACCACTATGGTTGCACCGTTGCATCTCCTACTGTTCGGGTGCCGGAAGGTCGAGTGGGTATGTAACTGTCAAACATTTTTATGTAATGTAGGGCTGTACGAGCTGACGACCCACCTGATGTTAAGTGGTAACCGCCGTTCGTGGACAACATCAATACGACTCAAGTCCTCTCCGCCAAAGTATGAGATGACTCGTGTCGCATTGCGTTTCTATCACCCCGAGACGGGGATGTTACGTCTCATGCGCCTGCTTTAATCACCTATAGAAATTAATTTATTCAGATATCATGGTAAAATGTAAATTAAGTATGTACGCATGGCAAAATTTTAAAACTTATTTAGACATGTATAATATACCTGTCTAAATAAGTTTTAAGTTTCTGGCTGGTTATATATAACACGAGAGCCAGAACTAGGTAATCCTATGTGTCAGGCGAGAAGAGCTAACATGGAATTTAAAATAGTCATCTATTTTGTTCATATTATAGGTACCTACTTATAGCTATATGTATAGTTAATGTGTAAACAATTTAGAACTGAACGTAAAAGTGAACATTTTAAAAACTAATTAGACAAAATAACAAATGCACATTTTTAATGACTTAGGTGACTTAACTATAGCTAGAAACTAAATAAATTTATTTTAACCCAATAATATCAGAAGTCACTATATCAAAATTTTTACTTAGCGTAACCTGCATTTTATTTTTAACTAGCTGTGCCCGCGACTTCGTTCGCGTGGAATAGTGACTTTTCGGGCAGCATATTTTGAATAACTGAATCCTTATGGCAGCGCAGCGGCGCGGCTCTCAGCGCGCTTTATATAGCCACGGACGCTCAGGCGCGAGGCGTGTAGTACGTACTCTGTACGTTAAAAATGTTCGCCGTGATTCTTTAAATTGACATAACTTTTTTATTTATGAACCGATTGACATGAAATAAACACTAAATGTTAAGTGAAGCTTACTACAATATATTAGTGAAAACCGTATCTAAATCGAATAAGCCGTTTCTGATATTAGCGTGCACAAACACACAGACAAACAGACAAAAAAAATATTAATTACAATTTCGGGTTCGGCATCGATATAATAACAACCCCTGCTACTTTTTTTTTATATATTTCCATTGTACAGACACCACTTTTCTACAATTTTATTATATGTATAGATGGCACATTTGAATGTGACGTTGTCAACAGATCGACGGACAAGTCCGTCTGGACAACTGGTTGAACTTGGAAATGGAGCCGAAGAGCGCAGCGCGGGTGCTGGCGTTGCGTCCCGCGATCGAGATGATAGTGGAACGGGCCGCGGCCGAGCCCGACACAGCGCTACAGTTCACGCCGCAGGAACAGAAGGTACGCCACACTGCATATTCACTCATGTTCGCATCACAACACTAAATTATGTCTCTGTACAACAGGTGATTGAATGCGTTCGCGACCTGTGCGTGACAGACGCCGGCGATTTCAACATTCGCCGCGAATCCTCCAAACCGATCTATTATAGATCCGAGGGTATCAAGCGCGGCGGGAACATGCGCGGGTGGGGCACCAACGGACCCAGGAGCGGAGGTCAGTCTCTTTGTTGCACGCTGTCGCCGTTCCAGTATAGATAGAAAGTAAAATTATTTATTATGACCACAGACACAATATTGCTTTTTTAACCATAGACGATAAAGAGGGGTGTTATAAGTTATCATTATTATTATTGTTACTGTGTGACTTGTCCGCCAATATGATTATTATTAAGTTTGTAGTGTGTATTGTGTCTGTCCATCATAGCTACTGAACAGATGAATTGATTTAAGTTTTATCCGTTTGAAATGTGTCTTAATCGAGAGTGTTCTTAGCTATATTTCAAGAAAATCTGCTCAATCGTTTGAAGATTATCACCTCTTATGGTGATGAAGATAAATAAAAAACTTGCACAGGTGTGATCGATTCAAAATCCGATGTCAATGTTATTAGAAAAGTATGGTAACCTTGAGCTGATGCGTAGCCATCACCATGATCCTGCAAGAAACAACGGTGTGTGGCATCCACCGCGTGTTTGCGCTAATACGATTCGTTCAGACCACTGCTCGCTTGTGTGGGGATTGTCTTTAAATATTAATGTTAAAAAAGAGACAAATTTTATTGAGTCAATAAAATCTTTCTTTCTTACATTAATTAAATATTTAAATAGAAAAATTTCACAATACAAAATTACAAATTATCTATAGATCTATACAAATAAATAAAATTGGAGTGTCTGTAATATTAAAGTTACCGCTTTTTACTAAGTGCATATGGATGTGTGCAGATGGATGATACACGGTCCATCACCACCATCCACCAAAACAACATTTTTTACAAATTTTGACTGTCTGTCTGTTTGTTCCGGCTAATCTCTAAAAAGGCTGCACCGATTTTGATGGGGTTTTCACTGGCAGATAGCTGATGTAACAAAGAGTAACTTAGGCTACTTTTCCGAGGGTTAAAATAGGGTTGCGCGATAAATCCGAATTCCACGCGGACGAAGTCGCGGGCAACAGCTAATATTAAAAATAACTAAATAGAAGACAAACAAATACAAAAACAAATCTTAATTAAATATTGTTAATGTCATTATTATGTTGCCATCATAATTTTACTGTAGTACTTATTTTTCATGTGATAAAGTTATGGAACGAGTTGATGGCCCACTTAGTGTAGTTACCTCTGCACATAACAAGCAATACGGCTTGGGTCCTCCCCTACTTAGGTACGAGAAGACTCAAGTCGTATCGTATGCGCCCGTAACTCTGACGTGAAGGTGGAATGTCTCATGTGCCTGTAATTTCACCGGCAAACAACCTTTCAAACCGGAATACATTAATGCGAACGCATTACTGCTTGGCGGCAGTACTTCCCCGGACGATCATAGCATAAGTTCTACTGTTACTAAAGTTCTAGAGTGCCCTGTTTAATAAACTGTGTTTCTATTATAGGTATGACGACCTTAGGGGGCGGTGCTTTTGGCATGGGCGGCGGCTTTGGCACAAACGGCAGTGGTTTCGGCGGAAGCGGCGGTAGCTTTGGCGGAAGCGGTGGCGGTTTTGGCGGAAGCGGCGGCGGTTTCGGCGGAAGCGGCGGCGGTTTCGGCGGAAGCGGCGGCGGATACGGCGGAACCGGCAGTGGTTTCGGCGGAAGCGGCGGCAGTTACGGAAATGGGAGTGGTTACGGAGGTAGCGGTTTCGGTGGAAATAGAGGGTACGGATTTGGGGGGGTAAACCGTGGGCTTAGGGGGGGTAGAGGACAATGGTAATTATAGTTCTGCTACCTGCAGTGATGTCTTACGATCTTGTATGTCGTGCGTTCGAATCATACAGAGCTCCAGTTTCCTGTTAAGGAAAACATCGCGAGGGAACCATAGCGTAGTGGTAGTAGTAAACATTATTTTAACTTACATTCCTAGTGATAAAATTACCATTTTGACGATCTTTGTGAAGTAGTTTTAAGTGAGATAAAGTGAGACTAATGTTATATTTGTTTCATTTGTATTTTGATAAAGTGCATCGAAATAAAAGTGAATCTGTTTTTTTAATAGGGTAACATCTATACTTGCTACAGTTTACTGGGTTCATGTTATCTGTATTTTAATGTATTTTTTATGTCATAAGTTAAGGAACGAGCAAATGGCCCACCTGGTGCTAAGTACCTCTTCATATAACATGACATTGTATAGCTAATGTATCACTATCATATACGTATATTAGTTTCTCAGTCAAATTAAAAGACATTCTAACGATTGGCCTCACAGCTCACTTTCTAGTAACCCTGCCTTCCATGCTGTAGCTCGTGGGTTCGATACCCACTCAGGACAAACATTTATGTAACATTTGAAACATTAATGTTTGTTCTTGTGTCTGGGTTTTAATATATGTATGTATTTACAAAAAAAGTATAGTATTCTATCAGTTGTCTGGTTCCCATGATACGAGCTATGCTTAGCTTACTTTGGGGTTAGATGGCGCTGTGTGAAATGTCCACCAATATTTATAGATTTATTATTATATTACATCAGGTGGACCATCTACTGGTTCCGTTACTTGTGTAACTGAACCGCCGCGCCGGGACAATAATGTAACTGGGTTCAAGAAAAATAGTGTATACATACTTTCTATCCATCATGTTTGAGCGGTAGGTACCTTGTTAAGACAGAGTTCCATTCGACCACACAATTAACCCCGAGTTTCAATACGGAGGTCACCAGTTCAAATTCCGACGTGCACCTATAAGTTTTTCGCTTGTAGGATTTATTTGCGCAATACCACTTTCTCAAAACGGTGAGGGAAAACATCGTGAAATGTCCTAGAACTAAAAATTCAAAGACAGTGTCAAATGCACGAAAGGAGCATCTTGAAGCGCACTTAAAATCCTTTCACCACACTGGTTCGACCAAGTGACTCGAATAGAACACAATTAACAAAAACTAATACTACTGTATAGATATATATACTGACTGTATAAATTGTACACCGCATCGCCACTTAATATCAGGTAAGAATGCGGTCAAATACTATCCAGTCGCAAAAAAAAAAAAAGATTGCCTGTGTAAATAAAGAGTATTCATCTTTTCAATCAATCAATCAATCAATCAAATATTTATTTGCTTAAAATAAGGGTAACAAAGATCTTCAGGTCTTTTTTTTTTTTTTATTTTTTTTTATTTTTTTTTTATTTTACGACTAAAATGGTTCCAACTTATTTTCACCACAGGGCATGCAAAATTTCAAATACAATATCAAAATAAAATACCTAATAATTAAATTCAAACAAAAAAAGTCAAAGAATTACAATCAATTTTATATATAAGTAAGTTTTGTTCATTAAAATTACATTATAAAACATTTAAACTGAAAGTAGCACACTGTGGCACCTTCGTCACTCAACAGGATGTTGTACCACGATCAGTATGAACTCCTTGTCAGGAGCGACCATCACCTCGCTCCTCTTGCTGCGGATTCTGAGAAACGTCAGGTCGTTCGTCGGGTCCAGATCCCTGAGTCAAAAATAACCTATTTGCCGATAGACTGGCCTCACAGCTCAGTTGGTAACCCTGACTTCTGCGCTGTAGGTCGTGGGTTCGATTCCCACCTAGGATAAACATTTGTGTGATGAACATAGATGTTTGTTCTGTGTCTGGGTGTTGATATGTATTTACAAAAAAAAGTATTATATCAGTTGTCTGATTCCCATGACACAAGCTATGCTTAGCTTACTTTGGGGCTAGATGGCGCCTGTGTAATGTTTATTTATTATAGATAGACAAAGAACATTTTTTGTCCTTTGGAATCGAACCCGCGAACTACAGTTCGGAAAGCGAGGTCACTATCAACTGAGCTGTGACGATTATATTGTTCCCTAGCTCCCTAGATCAAAATTTGCTAGATGAATCAGTTCAGTAGTTTTGCCTTGGGAGTAATAAACATCCAAACAAATTACCAACACATGAGACATTCCACCTTCGCGTCTCACGAGTTAGGGGCGAATATGATGCGACTTGGGTATTATCGTACCTAAGTAGTATTACTGGTTATCGGTTGAGGTAACCACTTAACACCATGTGGGCCATCTGCTCGTTCCGTAACTTTATCACATAAAAAACCGCATTTATAATACCAGCGTATTATCATGGTACCTGACTACAGCCTTGGCTTTGTCCACCAAAGCGCTCATCAGACCAGCGTATTGTACAGATATATGGTTGTCCAGAGTGGTCTTAATAGGTATTCCTTCTCCATTGACAACGATCACGCCTGCCACCCCCTTGTGGGTTGAAAGCTTACGGACGGTCTCTTCAGCCTCGTTAGCCATGGGTTTTATTTGTGATATACACACAGGTAACTGGAACCTGTTAGTATTTGAAGTTTGTGTCTTTGTCTTTGTTTTGAATGAAGCTGTCATCTCATTTTTTTTGTTTAAGGTTCTATTCCAAAATAAGGTTTGTTTAAATGATGAGGATTGAGAATGGTATGATGTTTTGGGCATGTAGTACAGATGAATGATTGAATAAATCAGTTGTGTTCTGGAAAACGGTCAGGCAGGTCAAGAGTCTACTAAACCAAGAAGCATGCATAAAGAATATGAAGAGACTGGATGAAGTAGCATGATCATATCAGGTGAGCAAACGTGCTCTCTGCCTACCCCATCAGGAAACAGACGTATTTTAATGTATGTGCTTCAAACTGTGTTCTGGTTTGAAAGGTATGATAGCCGGTGAAATTACAGGCACATGAGACATTCCACCTAAACGTCCCAGAGTTACGGGCGCATACGATGCGACTTGGGTCTTTTCGTACCTAGTAGGGGAGGACCCAAATCGCATCGGTTGCTATGGGCAGAAGCTACAGCTTAACAGGTGAGTTGTCGGCTCAGTCCGTAACTGTATCACATAAATAAAGTTTACAACATAATTATATTTACGGGCATTTTAGCAAATTTTATTTTTGATATCTCCATATTAAGTGTTAAATGTTTCAATGTGATGATCTTGAACCACTGCATTCAGGTTGGAACCAACCTTTACCAAATTCTAGCTGCAAAAATATAGTTAGGCTTACAAGGTTTACAAAAAAGTAGGTTAATAGACAAATTTGTTTTTATTTCTTTGGTGGAGATATCACAAAACTGTACCAACTAACAAAAATAATAATATGAATCTACATAATAAATGTAAATCTGGCAGGTAGGTAAGCTGAAGCAATTGACAGATAAGTGTGTCCTAAATTGAATTTCAAGAGATCATGTTTTCACTGCAGTCCAACATCTGGCTTAGTCGGTCTAAATCATTTATCCATATGATTCCATAGCAACCTCTAGATTTTCAGATTCAGAAACTACATTCTGCTGTTTCATATTTTCCACTTTCAAGTAAATGGGCATTCGTCCTGATTTCAGCTTTTCCCTCTTATGCACCACTAACTCATGTTTCATCATTTGCTTCCGATACCCAAAGGCCTTGCCGCAAGTCCCACAAACATGTTCCTTAATACCCCTGTGGTCCACATTTGTATGCAAGTCCAATTCTCTGCTTGTATAGAATCCTCTGCTGCAAGATTCACAGTGAAAATCATGCCGACCTTTATGAGTGAGCATATGCTTGTTTAAGTTGCTCTTGTTGATGAAACGTGAAGGACATTGGGTGCACTGGTATGGTTTTTCACCAGTGTGGGACCTCATGTGCAATTTCAAGGACTGGCTAAACCTCCCTCTGTATGGACAAAGTTCACACTGAAATGGTAAGTCATAAAAATGAGTAACACGGTGCCGGTTGAACTGTGTTTGCAAAATGAATTCTTTACCGCAGATATCGCACATGAATGATGTATCATTTGTGTGCAATGCCATGTGCTTTTTAAAATACACCGGGGCATATGTGTTACTGCAAATTTTGCAGGTAATCCTCATGTTCTCATGTTCGGAGGACACTATGTGTTTACTGTATTCTTGGAGGGATTCAAAATTTAAATTGCATCTTTCACACAAGATTGTTGTAGGAGATTTATTACAATGCTCGTCATAGTTAGAAACGTCATTGTCATCATGGATTACTCCATCGCTCAACGTTTCAGTAGGTCCATCCGCTTTCGAGATAAATTCTGGTTTCTGACCTGCATTCACTTTTTTCTGCTTCAGCAGTTCGTTTGATTTCTGGGCAGTTTTCCTGAACAGAAGTGCGCCCTGAAGCAGTGCGTGACACGATTGGCATAAAAATTTGGGATAGGGGTCATCAGCTTGGACTTGTATGGCTCCAAAAGTATTCAAAGACTCACACAATTGTAAATTTTCATTGGCAAAAATAGGCAGTTTACCTTCTTTTAAGCACACCCTACAAATCCTTTCGGATACTTTTGTTTCTATGACACCGAAACTATCTTTGCGAGACATTCCTTCTGATTTAGAACCTTTCGCTGCGGCTTTTCTCTTTTTTTGTGATTTGTTTTTATGATAATGCATCATCTTCAGTATCAGCAGTGGCCCCACCATGTCTATTACTCACATCAAGTAAGTTTGTACTTTTTCAATATAGGTATTTATTTTATTGATTTAATAAATTTTCAGAACCTATATCAACACAATTCACAATAACAACACTGGATTTACAAGTGTAGTTTAGCAGTTTGTTGTCAGTGTCACAGATCAACGCATGTCATCATTTTTTTTAAACATGGCGGTCTTTATTTTTTTTTGCACAGCGCCATCTATCCCGTAAATTAAGGTACATTGAAACAACTGTTATAGACAAGGGTCCAATGTGGTGCAACTTGTCTTTACATACCTATAGGGTACTAAGGTCCTCTTACAGCCATAAATATTATGATACCTCTTAAATCTTTAATTATCATATAATTCGAGTGATTGTCGTAATACTAAAATAATTGAATCTGTTGATTGTATGAGTAATTTTAAGAATTTACTTATTTATTATAAGAGCTGTTAAATTCTGTCTGAAAAATATAAAAAAATAACATCAGGTGGGCCATCTGTTGTTCCTTAATTTAACTACATAAAAAAGTTGATTGATACAGGGATAAGGGAACCTAAGAATTAGGGAATAAAAATGCCTTCATGCAATATGTCCATCAATGTTTAAGTTTTATTAAGTCCTGCTTGTGGCATTGCCCATGTTGAATTATCAATTTATGAATTAACCTTTATAAAAGTAGTTACGTTACTCTTTATATAACACCAGCTATTTGGCAGTGAAAGCCCAGTCAATATCATTCCAGCCGTTTCAGATGAGAGATTTTCATTTTTTTTTACTATTACCTACCATTATACTTATTATATTTTATATGCATTTTGTAAAAAGCTTATTTTGACATTACAAACAGATATTTCAATTTCATTTATTTGTATAGATCAGTGGGGGGCAAGAGATTCCTAAGGAATCATCATTCCATTGCTGCACTAGGACCATCTATATTCTCAATACCCTGCTCCTTCATAGATTCCACTTTGCGCCAGATCGCCTGCTTGCCTGATTTGAGCTTCTTCCTATGATGAACTTTGAGCTCATGTTTCCTCATTTGCTTACGGTAACCAAAGGCTTTACCACATGTCCCACAAACATGCTCCTTTACACCCAAATGGTCCACCTTAGTATGTAATTCCAATTCTCTCTTTGTATAAAACCCTCGACCACATACTTCACACCGAAAGTCATGCTCGCCTTTATGAGTGAACATATGTTTGTTTAAATTACTCTTGCTGATGAATCTGGAAGGACATTGGGCACATTGGTATGGTTTCTCCCCTGTGTGGGACCTCATGTGCATTTTCAGGGACTCTGGGAACCTCCCTCGGTATGGACAAAGTTCACACTGGTATGGCAAGTCATGGAAGTGAATCATGCGATGCTTTTGAAAGTGCACCTTCATGAATTTTTTTCCACAGATGTCACACACACACGGTTTTCTGTGAAACTCCATGTGCTGTTTGAAATACTGTGAGGCATAGGTCTTGTTGCAAATTTTGCATGTAATTCTCTTTGTCTCATGCGCACCGGTCAACATGTGGTTATTATATTCCTGGAATGAACTGAATTGCACATCGCATCTTCTGCATGTGTGATCGGCTCCTCTAGTTGACTGCTCATCACCATCTGAAGCAAAATCCATATCATCATCACTTACATTTCTCATGTTCTGTCGTTTTATGAGTTTTTCATTAGACTCCTGGGCGGTTTTCCTGAACAATATTGCACTTTGAAGTAGAGAATGACAAGCACTGCACAAATATTTCGGGTAAGGATCGTCAGCTCGCACTTCAATGGCTCCAATAGCATTAATGGATTCGCACAAATCTCTTGACGTAGTATCATCATCATCATCATCATCGTCATCTAAAAATATGGGCACGTTACCTTCTTTAAGGCACACCCTACAAGTGTTCTGGGATCCTTCTCGTTTAACGTAAGAACCACTAAAGTTCCCCCTCTGAGAAGTTGCCGCTCCTCTATCATCGTTTTCGCGCGAAGTTGATGGATTTTTATGACATTTCAGGTGGTTTCTTTTACACTGTAACAATTTCAGGATCAGCAAAGATCCAACCATTTTTCACGATACCTACTGAATGGATTTACTTTTTAATCAGTTTTAAAAAACCAACACGTATCATTGACCCTACTCTTTGAAACGTACATACATCAAATGAGTTATTTATTATTTCTCTTATTCTCTTCCATTTGCGAATATAGGGAGTACAATATATTATATTATGTATGTATGTATAATATTTATTTATTGCCGTGTAAGTTTGAAGCACAATCAAACTGTCAGTTGTCACTGTCTTGTGATGTACTGTGCAACAGTGCTGCCAGAAACTTCTTAACTGTAAGGTCCTGAAATTAAATCTATGCCGATTGAGGATTCCTTTCAGCCGAAGGAAACTGATTCAATGATTCCGTCCCATTCTATATAATAATGATATTTCTGAATAAGAACAATACATTGCAGGTTGCCTGAGTGGTACGGATGCCGATCACCAGGCCTACCATAAATACCCGTAATCTGAAGGAAGCTGGTTCAAATCCGAAATAGGCGTGGACCAGAGTTTTTGCTTACAAGACTTTTTTGTGACACAATATTGCAGTGTTCTTACAATGGTTATGGAAATAATTATCAGAGAATCGATTATGTCCTAGAACCAGCCAAAGTGTTCTTCATCCAAAACATTACCCAAAGTATACCATAATAAACTCTCAAGGTAAACTGAAGCCCATTTACTCTTGCTTGTCAAGGAACATTAGCAACTGGTCTACTTACATCTAGTACTGCAAATTTTGGATTCCAAAAATGATTTGCTATAAACTAGTTTGTGTCATTTGAGAGAGTGAACACACACAGTGTGAAACCTTAGCACCACAGTATAGTATGTTCTATGAACAGTAAGAGCCACCACATCTTTTAAAATATTATCTCTTACTAATTGTTAATGGTAACCTAGGGTTACACTTATAGGTATGATGATATTTTTGGAAATAAAAAGTAGTTCCACAATGAAAAACAAATATTTTATTTGATAAAATTAGTTTCAACCCTCTGATATTCGATTATTCAAGCTTTTCCATCAAGGAATTATGGAACTTCCATAATAACATAAATTAGCATAACAAGGGTCCTTGATATTGCACTTGAATTAACACAACACATCCTAAAAAAAACAGAATGTTGATTCATGGTAATTAAGATATGCAACATTCTGTAATGGAATAATATTCTGAACAAGGAATTCTGAATATGTGTATACATTTTTGATATAAAAGTATATTTCCTCATGTCTATACAATTTTGTGATAACATGTATGATCATGGAATTAAAAGAACAAATCAGGATACCATTGTACTATCTGTATTGTGTTGTTTCATAGATTCCAACTTGCTCCAAATAGCCTGCTTGCCCGATTTGAGCTTCTTCCGGTGATGAACTTTGATTTCATGCTTTCTCATTTGCTTGCGGTACCCAAAAGCTTTGCCACACGTTTCACATACATGCTCTTTTAAACCCATGTGGTCAACTTTAGTATGCAGGTCCAATTCCCTCTTCGTATAAAACCCTCGACCACAGACTTCACAACGAAAATCATGCTGCCCTTTGTGAGTGAGCATGTGTTTGTTTAAATTACTCTTGCTGATGAATCGGGAAGGACATTGGGTGCATTGATAAGGCTTCTCCCCTGTGTGAGATCTCATGTGCATTTTCAGGGACTCCGGGAACCGTCCTCTGTATGGACAAAGTTCACATGCATATGGGAGACTATCAGTGAAATGGGTGACACGGTGGCGTTTTAACTGTGATTGTGTAAACTTTTTACCGCAAATGTCACAAACACCAGGTTTTCTATGAAAATCCTCATGTTGTCTAAAGTATTTAGCGATATAGCTTTTGTTGCAAAGTTTGCATGTGATTCTTTTAGTCTCATGTTCCCCACTCGTTATGTGGTCATTGTATTCTTGGAGAGACTGGAACTGCATATCACATCTTCTGCAGCTAAAATCCGGATCTCGGAGTGGCCGATCATCATCAGAGGTAAATTCAAGATCGTCTTCTCCTGATGGATCCTCTCCCCTCATTACATGCTGATTCAGTCTTTCATTGGACTCCTGTGCTGTTTTCCTGAATAATATCGCACTCTGAAGCAAAGTATGACAAGTCTTACACAGATATTTCGGATAAGGATCATCGTTTTGCACTTGTATAGCGCCGAATTCATTTATCGATTTGCAAAGTTCGTCCGACGCATCATCATCATCAAAGATGGGAACGTTGCCTGCTTTTAGACACACTCTGCAGCTGCCGTCTGTTACTTCGCTTTTAATATGCGGGGAATATCCTGTTTCTTCGTTTATTTTTCGCGTTAGCGAGTCATTTCTTCGACTTTTTGAGTGGTGTCTTTTGCAATGCAAAAGCTTCAGAATCAGCAAAGATCCAACCATTGCCCTGATCTAATCTTTTCAGGAACTGAACGTTTCAGGGTAAGGTCACTCAAATTATTATAAATTTACGCGTTTTTCCGAACTCAAATTGTATTTTCGATGTAATTATATTACAGTAATTAAAACGACAAGACGACAACAAACTTTGACGATAGCAAATACCAACTAGGTACTAGTAAAATACTACTAAAACTTACTATCTATGGTATTCATGGTATAAACGTCACACAGAATCGATCTGTGCCCGAAAAAATGTTGGCAGCACTAGGTATAAAAAGTCTATCTATGCAGACTAAAACTAGTAGAAAAATTATCATAAAATCCAAATTTTTAGTTTAATTTTTTTAGTTTGAGGGAAGGCCGTTATGGCAGGTATCATTTCAAATAATATCCATCTGGGCCCATCTGGTGTTAACTTGAGTGGTAACCTCTGCCCATTACAACCGATGCGACTTGGGTTCTCCCCTACTAGGTAGGACAAGATCGAAGTCGCATCGTATGCGCCCGTAACTCTTGAGACGCGTAGGTGGAATGTCTCAAGTGCATGTAATTTGACCGGCACCGACCCTTTTCCACCAGAACTGCAATACGAGTGCATCACTGCTTTGCGGCAGATTAATATCTAGGTGTGGTGGCAGTACCTCTCCGGGCAAAGTTAGCACGAGTCCTACTGCTGCTTTGGGTTTCTCGTTTAGCGCTACACATTTACGTATTTATGTTCAGTTTTTCCCAGATTGCCTGCCAGCTTCTATTCAAAATTATCTGATGCTATAGGTACCACTACTTAACAGTGAATTTTGAAGAACTGGTGACCTGTGGTACTAGTCACTGGATTATTACCATGAGAGAACAGGAAGACTTGACTTTAGACCTTACATTACCTTTAGACAGCATAGGGTAAGGGTATTTGTACCATAAGGTAGTTGTGAAACATTTATTTTATAAAATCCACATAATATGACCAATAGAGCTTTTTCATTAATACATTATGTAACTTTTAATATTCCTGCATAGCTGGCAAAAGAAAAGGGAGGCCTATACCCAACAGTGGGCAATTACAGGCTAGGATGATGATAGCCTTGTATTATATACATCAATGAGCCTTTAGAATTAAAAACAGCATCCAGCTTACATCAACGTGATAAAGAATAGATTATAGGCCATTATTCCTTTTTTTTAATAATGATATAAATTGTTGTGGCATTTTGATATCATTTTGACATACTAATTAATATTTAATTTAATATGACATAAAACAAGTAGAGTTGATAATACAATTTATGATAATATCAGTTTCTTTCAATTTCGAGACTCATCCAACTAATTCCATTGTAGCCTCAGTGTTCTGCTGTTTTATAGATTCCAATTTGCTCCAAATAGCCTGCTTGCCCGATTTGAGTTTCTCCCTATGGTGAACTTTGAGCTCATGCTTTCTCATTTGCTTGCGGTACCCAAAAGCCTTGCCACATGTTTCACATACATGCTCTTTTATGCCCATGTGATCGACTTTATTATGCAGCTCCAATTCTCTCTTTGTATAAAATTCTCTACTGCACACTTTACACTGAAAATCATGCTGCCCTTTATGAGTGAGCATGTGTTTATTTAAATTACTCTTGCTGATGAATCGAGAAGGACATTGGGTGCATTGATAAGGCTTCTCCCCTGTGTGGGACCTCATGTGCATTTTCAGGGATTCTGGGAACCGTCCTCTGTATGGACAAAGTTCACATGTGTAAGGCAAATCATCGTTGAAGTGTGTCGCACGGTGGCGTTTCAAATGCGAAGGTTTAAATTTTTTACCACATATATCACACACACCCGGTTTTCTATGAAAAGCCTCATGTTGTCTGAAGTACTTGGCTGCATAACTTTTGTTGCAAAGTTTGCAAATGATTCTTTTAGTTTCATGTTCTCCACTTGTTATGTGGTCTTTGTAATTTTGTAGAGAATTGAACTGCACATCACATCTTCTGCAACGAAACTCTGGTTTTCTGAGTGGCCGATCATCATCAGAGGTAAATTCTGCTTCATCTTTAGCTGATGGAAGACTATAACTTATTACATGCTGCTTCAGTCTTTCATTGGACTCCTGTGCTGTTTTCCTGAATAATATCGCACTCTGAAGCAATGTATGACAAGTCTTACACAGATATTTCGGATAAGGATCATCGTTTTGCACTTGTATAGCGCCGAATTCATTTATCGATTTGCAAAGTTCGTCCGACGCATCATCATCATCAAAGATGGGAACGTTGCCTGCTTTTAGACACACTCTGCAGCTGCTGTCTGTTAATTCGCTTTTGATATGTGAGGAATTACCAGTATTTCTGATATGTTTTCGTGGGGGCGAGTGATTTCGAGGACTTTTTGAGTGATGTCTTTTGCAATGCAAAAGCTTCAGAATCAGCAAAGATCCAACCATTGCTGAAGCTAGATTTTTCAGGTAATGAAACTGAACGTTATAGAATAAGTTCACTCAAAGTCTCATTAGTTTACGGGAGTCAATAAATATACTTTACTGCGAAGTGCGATAAAAACAAACAAACCCGCTTCTTAGTGGCAACTTGTAATATGATATGATTAAGGGTGAGTCCGATATATTAGTATTCGCTAAGATATCAGTGATATGTCGTGTATTCATGTATCAGTAATCCCACGAAATCTGGTATGCTAATACTTAATATTCACTCTACCATATTAGCGGGCGTTTAATATCGGTCGTATAATATCAGTATTCTACTCATATTCACTATTCATTGGCTGATATATCTGTCGGCGGGCTTCGTGTAAATTATGCCTCACTCTGATTCGCTAATATGTGATACGTGATCAGAACAAGCGAGACAAATAGTTACGTAGGGAAAGTGAGTCTTTTGTGCATTGCTTAAGGACTATTTTGCATTGGACATATTTTGTCATGTAGGCGCGTACAGCGCCTCAATCAGTTGTTAATAGTTCAAGGGGAAATTACTAGATGGCAATATATTAAATTTGGCATCCGTGAGAGTGAATAGTACCTGTCCAGGAACAAAATATTTAGAAAAAAAAAGTTAAAGTGACGGTTCGCCATTCTTGTTTGTGAATTTGTGGTCGAACTAAAATGAAGTATTTTTTTTGTTTCTTTGCGATATTTGTAATGAACATGGTACATTAAATTAATCGTGAAGATATTTTATGGTCGAAATATGTATAATGACGACGATCCCGAAAGGTTTTCATAGAATAATTTGGTCCGAAAAGTTACATGATCTCGATGCTATAATTGATTGTGATTATACATTGTTGAAAATTTATAATAGTATCTTTGTAAAAATAAATGCTAAATATAAGATAATGCTTCACTATCATTACATCTAGACCATTCAACAAACGAAATATACTGAGATGCGTCTGATGGATGAATGGATGGATGGTTACGTCGCCCGAGGCCTCTTGCTTGACCCGGCGGGAAGTACTTCTATATTTGTTTTTTTGTGAGAAAGCTTAATATTTATACAGAGATTCTGATATCATTTTAAAGGGCATATCGTGTACTCTGTTACATAAAAGAATTATTCTTTATTCTTTATTCTTTATTGTACACAGTAAAAATAAACATAAATTAACATATATAAAAAATATGTACAAAGGCGAGCTTAACCCTAAAAAGAGTTTTCTTCCAGCAAACCTTTGAGGCTAGAAAACGTTTGTTAACAAAAGGTGGGTATGATGTGTTACTTACACAAAATAATATATATTTTATATACAAATAAATACATAAATACAATATCAATATACATAATGTTAATAAATTAATATATATATATATATATATATATATAAAATATGTATTATAATTACATGTTGAGAAAGTGCTCTTTAACTTTTCTTTTAAATATACCAAGCGATGGACTGTCTTGGATTACATGTGGAAGGCTATTCCATAGCCGAGCTGCTTCTACGGTGAAGGAACCACCATACCTACTAGAAGAATGAGAGGGGATTTTAAGAAGAAGTGACACAGATGACCGACATGGCTTACCACGAGGGACAAGGAAATCAAAACGCTCATGGAGATAAGAAGGAGAACCTTTTTCCTATTAACTTTCATATTTTCTTGTAAAACTCGAAACAATAAGGATACACGACATTTTTTTCGAATATCCCCAACTTTAAGCTTTATTTTCTTCTTTTGTCATCAATCTAAGTAATTTATTTTGAAGTTCATTAGATTTTCGATTCTTTGAACTTTTCGGGAGTATTTTTTAATCAACTGTGGCTACAGTAGTTTCTCAGTAGTACCTAATCGTTTTTGTAGACTACTCGCGCGGTTGTAGAAAACGAATGTGACGTTTAATGCGCGGACAGGTGAAGCGAAGCGAGTGTCGTTTGCGCGAGGTGGACGCTTGAGTGGTTGGGCCGGCGGGATATTTGAAATGCAACTTACTTCAGACAAACATGTTAATAAAAAAATATCATAGACTTACTTACATAATTTACATTACAGTTTACTTACTATGTTTTATGTTATGCCTATTACATTTTTCTTTATTTATTGTAATAAATTGATTGAATAATTGTTTACACCCACATTTTTTTGTAAACTTTTATTTAACTACCTAAAAGTGTTTGATCGTTTTTTTTTATTGATTCCAATAATTCAACAAAATCCGATAGATTAATGAAAGGCATACATAATAGGCATTAATATTAATTTCACAATAAACGTGATAATAATATTAAGGTAGATGGGTATTCATAGTATTAGGTATAGCCACCAATATCATGAATATCAGTGATATCCAATATTAGTTTAGGTATTATAATACTTCTCAATGAATATACTGGTATCAGTGATATTGTAAAATATCGGTATTAACTCATCTTTAGATATGATCGAACAGGGGAAGGCAGTGATACCAACTCCTACAGAATGTTCCCTCTAGGACCAACTTCAAATTCCCCTAAATATCGATTAAAAACCCCTAAAATTTTGTTGTACACTCGGTTTGAGATGTAATTTCAAATATAAATTAAAAATACATTCAAGTAGTATGAAAAGCTGTTGTATTTATACAGGTGCATTTTACATACATTAATTAAAGACCTTCTAATATTAATGATGATAGCAATTAAATTAAACAATTTTTCTTATTTCTTAACTTTTCTTGACATACCTTTCTTTGCATTTTCTAATAATCTACCTCTAAAAAACCCCCCTGCACATCTTGAATCCCCGTTGGCATCACTGGGGGAAGGGAGTGGAGTGAAGCAGTGTTGCCAGATGGGAATTAGAAAAAACGGTAGCAATGCAATTGCCTGGACGGTAGATATATTTAAATTTTAGTACCTACTTGAAAAAAATCCTTATCAATATATATACTGGACAGCAAATAAACCGGGCCACCCGATACTTTGGAACTCTGATTCGATTTTCTCTTAAAGTATAATACTTACAACTATCTAAGTTACACCTACAGAAAGTGTGTTTCATGATGATTAAAATGACTATACATTTATTCTATAGTACCATCAACTCACATTGTAATCAAGCAACAAACACAACGCTAACGATTTTCTCTGTTTTGACTTGAGTTCGCGATAAGCGTTATTTTTTTCTGCAATGAGGTTAGTTGGATATTTGCTATCAATTCTTTAGTTTTGCCCATCGTTTGCTCAGACGCGTGTATATTTGTGACTTTTTTCTGTCAATAATGGATACAACACCTGAGAAAACAGCTCAGGCTGTAGCACTACTTCAAGCAGGCTTTGCGCACCGTGAGGTCGCTCGAAGACTTCGAATTAGCAGATCTTCGGTGCAACGAGTTTACAGACGGTACCTAGAGACTGGAGCATTCGATCGCCGTCCAGGTACGGGCAGACTTAGGGCTACATCAGCAGCAGATGATCGTTATATCCATCTTACTGTTCTGCGAAAACGCCGCCTCAACGCAGTTCAAGTCCAACAAAGTCTGCGTTACGAGCGCCATGTGGTTATAAGTTCAGATACCGTCAGAAGGAGACTTGCTAAACGGAACCTGACTCCAAAGAGAGCCGCAACAGGTCCAGCATTAACGGTAGCCCACCGTCTAGCACGACTTGAATTTACTCGAGAGCATAAGGATTGGACGATCGAGCAGTGGGGTAATGTACTCTTCACTGATGAGACCAGGATAAGTCTACATGGAAGTGATTGACTTCAGAGAGTATATCGTCGCCCTGGAGAACGTTATTCTCAGTGTTGCATCGAGCAAACTGTTGCATATGGAGGAGGATCTGTAATGGTCTGGGGCGGCATCTCCTTAACCGCACATACAGCGTTAGTTTTCATCGAATCGACGGGCCGTACACGTGGACTGACTTCTCAGCGCTACATTACTGAAATCCTCAAAGACCATGTGGTACCTTACGCAGGATATATCGGGCAGGATATGCAGTTGATGCATGATAATGCACGGCCTCATATTGCTTATGTGGTGACCCAGTATCTACGCGACATCGGCATTCGTACGATGGACTGGCCAGCTCGAATCCCGGACTTGAATCCGATAGAACACTTATGGGGTGAGCTTAAACGTCGGTTTCGAGCCCGGGTACCAGCTCCATCAAGGCTTCCAGAGCTGCGAATCGCAATTGTAGAGGAGTGGAATGCAACTCCTCAAGATTTTATCGTTAGGCTCGTGAAGTCGATGAATTCGAGGATGCTGGTAGTTATCTGAGCAAGGGGAGGGAATACAAAATAATAATCAAAAACTCTTTTTTTTATTTTTCTTAATTTTTGGCTTCAATTTTTATTTTTAATTTATGATTACTAACGATTTCACCACTGAAAAACGACTCTTCTTTGTAAAATCTTTTATAAACACCTATTTAATTGATAATGTAATGCCAATGATATTTCATTTTAATCATCATGAAATGCAGTTTCTTTAGGTGTAACTTAGATAGTTGTAAGTTTTATACTTTTTGAGAAAATCGAATCAGAGTTCCAAACTAGCAAGTGGCCCGGTTTATTTGCTGTCCAGTGTATATAGCAAGGACTTACTTTAAGTTACGCTAATCTCTGTTGCAAAATTTAAATACATATAATATTATCTCTATGGCTACATTTCAGAAAAATAATATTTTTATGAATAACTATCTGGTGAAAAAATGTACCTACCAACTTTTTTAACTATTTATGTTATGGAATATTTGAGAGAGATATATATATTCAGATCTATATAGTTTATTAATTAATTGTTGTTCTTTAAACATATGTTGGAATGGGTGGGTTGTTACAGTCAAAGGCTGAAAAGAATGATTAGTAAATTTAATAAATCATGCTAAAATAAATGAAATTCCTCATCTTCAATGTTATCAGTAGGTATGCAGTTGGGTTACAGAACTATAGTTTCTCTTGTATGATTCTCTCTACTCTTTTCTCTCCTGTGCTAAAGCATAGTTTGTATAACATTAAAAAACAATTTGTGGCACTAATCATAGTTTTTTTTCCATCATATGGGATTTTGGAACATGTGGTCCAAGGTGGGATTTTATTAATTATGTTAATACAGCTTCAGATTTAAAGAATTTTACACCAAATTATATTTATATAATAATTACTATTCCATAGTATCCTCTAAATTCTGTTTCATAGAGTCTATCTTGCTCCAGATAGCCTGCTTGCCTTTTCTGAGTTTCTTCCTTTTATGAACTTTAAGCTCATGCTTCTTCATTTGACTTCTGTACCCAAAAGCCTTCCCACAAGTCTCACAAACATGTTCTTTAATACCAGTATGATCAACTCGGATATGCAATTCTAAATCACGTTTAGAATGAAACCCTCGACTGCATACTTCGCACTGGAATTCACAACACTCTTTATGGCTGAGCATGTGCCTCCTGAGATTGCTGTTGTTAATGAATCGGGCAGGACATTGCGCACATTGGTATGGCTTCTCCCCAGTGTGAGTTCTCATGTGCAATTTAAGGGATTCCGGGAATCTCCCTCTGTACGGACAAAGTTCACACTGAAATGGGAGTTCGTTAAAGTGAATCATACGATGACGTTGGAATTGCGCTTTAGGAACTAAAAACTTGTTTCCGCAGATGTCACACATGAAAGGTTTCTTGTGTAGAGCTATGTGCTGTTTGAAATACCTATGGCCATATGTCTTCTTGCAAATATGGCATGTACTTCTTTTGTTCTGGTGTTCAGCTGACAACCTGTGGTCATGTAATTCTTGGGATGAGTTGAACTGTAGGTCACATTTCCTGCATGTGGGTACTTTGGAGTGTGTTTGCCTTTTTTCATTATTTGAGTAAGTTTTATCATCATTCTCAACTATGTCACTAAGAGCTCCGTTAGATTCTTCGGATTCATACTTCACTGCTGGTTTCTCAAGATTAGGTGTAGATTTCTGATTGATGAGAAATTCATTTGAATCTTGTGCCGTTTTCCTGAATAGCAGTGCACTCTGTAGTAGGGCGTGACAGGAGTTACACAAATATTTTGGATATGGATCATCAGCTCGCACTTCTATATCTCCGAATGTGTTTATGGACTCGCATAATTCTGTATCATCAAAAATTGGCACAGTGCCTTCTTTTAGGCACACTCTGCAAATCCCGTCAGACTCTTCACATTTTATAATGACCTCACTGAATTTACCCATTTGAGATTTTGCTGCCTGATTACATTTTTCTTTATGCGAAGGATTTCCCTGCGTTTCAGAATGGTTTCTTTTATGATTCAACATTTTAACAAACAGCAAAGACCCAAAATCCATGGTTACTTCGTTGTGTAACTACGATATTGTTTAGAATCAATGTAAATTTCATGAATCTTGTGGCTTATTTATGATCACACGTTGACCTAAAATCGTCTTATAATTATTATAATAAGGATTCTTGTTTTTCATTGTTTCATTTTCATTTTGGGAAAAGCGATAGTTTGGTTCCTCTTTCGGGCCAGCGATGGAGTTTTTGGCTTTACATTGTATCACATAGACTTGGCGATAGAAGTACAACATAGATAGACTACAAACATAAAATTTGTTAAATATAGATTTTACACAGTTGCTACCACCTTCAAATCCCTCATTGGTGGCAACTGGGAATTTCATATTAAACCGCACCTATAAATATACCTTACTGTATATTTATACATGTGAAGATGTAGCATATCAAAACAAGGTCACAAGGTCTCACCACGTTCAAGATTTACGACCCACAAAGGTACATGATTTATTAATATAATTTGATAGAAAATAACAGAAACAAAAGCTGAAGAGCAATAAACCCACCGCAGAACTAAAAGGTAAAAAAACATATCTATGACATTCTTTGGCATGACACTGATTTACTATTAGACTTGACTGCCATGGGCCGTCAGAACTCGGGATATCTATCAATTCATAATCATTATTTTACCTAATTTTGACTTTGGTGTTTGTTATTCTTGATTGCGAGTTGGGTGTATTAAAAATTACTGTGGTGGTTTGTTGCACACCATAATTCTCTTCTTATTTCTGTTATCCTTGTTTGAATAAGTTGCAATTATAAGTTGAGGATACACAAAAAGCGTGAAAGATGAATGCGATCAGGGTGAGGTTATATTTTGAAATAGCAATTTTATTCATGTTTCAGAACCAAACGTAATTTTGAATAATATTTCAGAGTATCTGGCGTACCGGGCCACTGGTTCAAAAAACACTGTTACCTAACTGTGCCGCGTTCAGGCCCCTATCAGCTGCAACTACAATATCACCCATAAAAACCGTTGAAAATGTACCAACACCTGCAGTGGAATTGGATAAATTGTACAAGAAAGTGGAGTTGGAGATGAGAGGCATAGATCCCGCAGTTCTGCTGAGTTACTCATGGTTCTGTGTTGCAGCTGCATCACATTTGGGTATTGAAGTTACAAAAAGGTATAAAATAATATATTGGTACTTTACTTACACATTATTTGCCTTCGTCTACCTAAAAAGTGTGGCAAAACAGGCCTAAAGCCTTGCAAGTGGATATAATATACAAATAGTTATAGTTATAAGTATATAAGTATGTATATCAGTCATCTTAGTAGTACAACCTAGTAGTTTAGCCACTAAAATTGAAATAGTGAATAGCTCAATCATTTTTGTTATATTGATTCTGTATCCGACTCGTTCATTGTGTTATGTTTATATATATATATATATATAAATATAGTATATAGTATAGTATATATATATATATATATATATATATATATATATATATATATATATATATATATATATATATATATAGTTATAATTTATTATTTCTCATCGAGTGAAATGTATTTCTTTTGAGAATAAAGTTCTTTAATCACATATCAGTCATTTGGTTCCTATGATACAAGCTATGGTTAGCTGACTTTGGGGCTAGATGGCACTGTGAAATGTCCACCAATATTTACTTTATTTTTATAGTTATTGTTAACTTCTTTTTAGTGGATTTTTCTCCCAAATTTGTGGTTCTACATTTATAGTAGTATTTTCATTAGTTTTTAATTATTTTCCAGTTGGGCACTACGGAAGTCAGAGAAGGAGAGACACACACTCCTCAGATGTGTACACATTTACAAAAAACATAGAGTACAATATGAAGTCAGGACATACTTCAGATTTGTACACCTCCAGCGGCTTACGGGATCTACTTGCGACACATACTTAGAATACATAGAAAGGAATCTACCCGAAGGTTGTGCTCTAAAAGTAACGAAGATAGAGTGCCAGCCAAAACCTGAACATCTCACACCATCTAGTGAATAAATAGTATATTTAGTAAAAATAAAACAGTTACTAGTAGTTTAGTCATAGTATTTATTCTGCCATCTAACTAAAAGGCTGTTAAGCCCAAATTCTTGTTTTTGAGATATGTTCAGAGAACTGTTTTTAAATCCTTTTAAATCTGTCACTTAACTGCCTACAAATTCTTTATATCTCCAGAACTAATTATAATTTACAAATGTTTCTTAGACAGAAAGATAGATAATTTTGAACTGTATCGCTTCCTATTAAAAAGTCAAAATTAACCTTTTGAGGGTTAACAGCTTTCTAGTTAAAGGATGGCAGTATGGTAAATCTACATTTCTATCTATATTAAATCTAAGGAGGCATAGATCGATTTTTCACATATTATGTAGCACCTTATGAAGATTGGATGGATGAAATGAATTACAATGGAAGTATATAATTCTGAAGTTAATTTTCTAACCCCTCTAACTCATTAAATATACATGTATAATTCTGCTGAGTATACTGGCTACTTTAATTTATGTCTAAGCCATAAATTGCAAACAATAAATCTATGTTAGTTGAGCGTTGATTTAAAATGCTTAGTAAACTGCATTACTTATTCTCACTATTTTAATCACAAAAAAATAAGCACAGCGTAAAGTCAGTCCATTTAGTATCTCTTTGGCAATGAGGTGCTTATGAGCTTTTTCTATTCACACTGATGGTTCTTGCACACTGTGAAAATGAAGAGGATAGCGAAGGCCAACTCGAGCGCTTGGAACATCAGCATGACGGCACACCAGATGTACTCAAGGCGGAGTATATAGGTCTGATATATTAGGAAGTAGCAAACTCCGACTGAGGAAGGCAAGGTGAGAAGAATGGAGAAGAATACTGGTATCTCTGAAAATAAAAGTTACATGTATGTTATCTGTATAGGTACATAAGTCTATATAAATAAAAATGAATGGCTACATGTTTTTAAGAGCATATCTCGAGAAAGAACCATATAGTACAGTTTTTTAAATATTTGTTGAAGTCCGAGGGAAGTTTATATGAAGTTTGTATCCTGGAAAAGTGCTATGTTCCCTTGGGATGACTTATTCACAAAACGAGTTCTGGGTCTAAAAGAAGCGAAACTATATAATTTAAAACTGTAATTACTAGTCATTTCGTTGCTGCGAAATTTGTCCTGGCTGTCGCATTATTATGAAATTACTTTCTGCAAGGTTAAGCCGAGTTATGAGCTCACCACTTATCACGTCTAAGTACCCACAAGGTGGAAAGTGTCCCATTGAGAATTAGGGGTTGTGGTCTTTGTAAGTACAATAAATACATATAAAATAAAAATAAATTATGTAGGTACTTACTTCTATTGACGAGATTCCCTCTCCTCCCTAAGAAGATCCTTAAAACTTCAACTAGACACAAGAGGGCGAAAATACCAGCTTCAGTCATGAGCGCATTTTCGGGATAATTCGCATTGCAGGCTTTCAGTATGCCCATCGTTACTTCACAGACGATAAACATGCCTAGATAGAAACTGTTTAGGTATAACAGTATCTCGTAAGCTAAGCTAGAGTTTACATTCATTACTTTAGACATTTTTAACGAGCACACACCACACGGTGGAAGCTAGGAAATAAATCAATGATTTGTTTGTTTACATTTGCGTCTCTAACGCAACGCATGCGTAGAAAAGCGCTAACGGAATTCAAACTCATTTGAATGGAATGGAATTCCAAATGGAATTTGGAAAAAATATTGGAATTCCCAATTTTTTCCCAAGTAGTAGGTAGTTTATTTCTTTTAGTAAACATTTCACTCAAAAGATTCGTCAACTAAAATACTATTCACAATGTGGTAGGTAGTATAAATTGTACGGCGTAAAAGGGTTCGAAAACCACATATTATTTAAGTACAATGTGGTTTTCGAACACACGACTGCAGTAGTAGGTGTGTCAAAGTCAAAAACTTTATTTTTATAATTCATAAAGAAATAGCTCATGATGAGATTAGTGCGAACAATCTTTTTACATATCGTCTAAGATCGTCAATGTATAATTTGTCATTTCTCCACGGAACGTCATTATGGTTAATTTCCTATGACTTCTTGTATCTGGACACCAGACTCCATTTTACTATTATCAAAATAACTGATTGCTCGCTTTTGAAGTTACAGCACCCTTTTAGACCTGAGTAATTAGTAATTATTTGTTACATAATAGCTGTTACATCGTGGAAAGTTGCTAAGCAGGTAGTCCGATGCGGAAACGTAAAGCGTCGCTTTTTAGATTTGCGGTGATGCGTTGAAACTGCACGTTTGTTACATAATACCACAGTTACACAATCTTTATACCACGGGGTACGCAACAACATAATATTATGTATGCAACCTCGTTTATAATATGGCAGCCAGGGAGGAAAAATGTCATTCAATAATATTATATAATAATAATATCGGTGGACAATTTACACAGCGCCATCTAGCCCAAACTAAGCTTAGCTTGTACTATAGGAACCAGACATCTGATAGAATACATATATACTTTTTTTTGTAAATACATGCATATAACATATTATCTGATTCGATCAAAGATAACTTAAATACGGTCTAAATGAAGTTGGCGATTTTTTTATTGGTGATCATTGCAGCGCCATCTAACCCCAAAGTGATCATAGCCTTGTATCATGGGAACCAGACAACTGATAGCTATAATACTTATATACTTATTTTTGTAAATGCATACATGTAATACATGTGTTAACCAGACAGAAAAAAACATCTGTGTTCGTCACATGATTTCCTTTAGTTTTGGGAACGTGGTACTGCGTTTGCTTTCAATTTCTATCTCAATATGAAATGACAGGGACATAACAGGTTCCGGCCCAGGCTACGTGAAGAGAGTGAATCTAAATAAATAAATATAGTGTACTTACCTATCATTATTATTGCGTGCTTGGTGGCCTAGTGGTACCTCAATTACAATCTGGAGGTTGCTGGTTCGAATTTTGTAATAGGTAGTTAGAGTAATTTCGCTTGAAAATTATGCGCGCAATGCCACGTTCCCAAAATATTGAAGGAAAACATTGTCAGGAAATCGACATGTCGTAGAATCAAAAATTCGAAGACATAATGTCAAGTGCATAAAGGAGCCTATAAGGCGCACTTTAATCGTGTTCAACACACTGATTCAAGAGAGTCAGTGACAAGTTTAGAAGTAAGTACTGTAGGTACCTAGTAGTAGTTTTCATATGTGCTGCATAGATGTTATATAATAATAACATGTTTATTTATTTATTATTTTTTGAAACAAACATAATATTTTGCAAACGTTGAATGTAAGTTCAAAAATGTACTAGGTACCTTACAATTATTATATTAGTATCTACTAACATCTGACCTTATCTAAATTAGGTTGCAGTAGCACCAGCAAGCATAGAAAGCTTTGGTTATGCAATAGAGAGAAAATCTATAAGCTAGACTTAAGAGAAACTATCTTAGACTGACCTCATTGAAAATACTATTACCAACCAGACACAGAACATACCTACATACACCTAGATCAATACGCAAACGTTTGCCTTTGGCGGGAATCGAACCCACGCAGAAGGCAGAGTTAACAACTAACCTGTGAGGCCAGTCAAAATAGCTTGTATCATGGGAAGCAGATAACTTATATATACTTTTTTGTAAATACATCCATTTAATACATATCACCCAGACACAGCATAAACATCTATGTTCGTCACACAAATGTTTGTCCTGGGTGGGAATAGAACCCACGACCTACAGCGCAGAAGGTAGGGTTACTACCGACTGAGCTGTGAGGCCAGTCAAAATATGATTTTATATAAAAATATAATAATGTTAATACACTGGTGATAAAAATCTATATTGTTTTTTATTGATATTCCTATAGTCACAAACCGAATTACACACGGGCGAAGCCGCAGGCATAGCTGTTGTTGCATAAAACCTGTAGCACTGCATTAGCTGCTAAACCTTTCTAGACTCCTTTAGCTTCGTACAGTGACCAGTTTTAGTGTGCCTAGTGACAATCTAAAAGTGAATGAACTTTTAAAAGCTTTGCTTTTTTAGTTATATTTATGAATAATTATTTAATGTAAATATTTCTACACGTCTGTTCTGTCGGTCACACTGTCTGCTAAGATTTCGATTTCATAGTTTCACTGACTTTATATTAATCAACTCTAAAATTTATCTTTGGTTTACTGCTTGAAATAGTGAACTTCTAAAAGTCAGTCTGATTTATTAGAAACTTTAAATAATATTTTTTTCTATTTAAAGTTATATATTTTTAGTAACTTAGTATCTATTAAATACTTTAAGCAACCATACTAGCCCCCTGAAATGATCTGCTAAGATTTCGATTTCGAATTTGAACCCAACAAATAGGTAACTTTGGTTTACCTTGTACCTACAAGGCGTTAAAAGAAATCTTTTACTTTCGCACTACATTCTATTGGTATAATCATGCTGGCGGCCTACGTAACGATATTGAATCTCGTTCGATAATCATTAAACATGATTATTCAACACTTGGAAGAAAACGTATTCGAGTTACGTAACAAAGTTGCATCTAAGCAACACGCGTGGCTATCCTAGCGCAACGAAAGTGTTGGAGAGAGGCGGGAAGCAAAAATACGGGCTAACTCTATTTCCTGAGTGCGACCGTAACAGACGTGCCATTGCCACATTCGAATTTTAAAAATAATTTGAAAAACATAATTATCAAAAATTATTACCTGCCAGTCTTCTGTGAGAACTGACATTATAATTTGAAAAAGGTTTTATTTTGGCAGAATGAGGACGAAGCCGCAGCTTACGTTTTCTAAGCTAGATGAAGAGACGGGGACGCTGTTGGACCGGATGTTTGAAAAGAAGGATTGTATGGTGGAAATTAATCCGGGAAGGGTGATACTTCCGGCCGATTATATGAAGATTGGGCAGGATATACTAAATATGGAGGTCAGGGAGAGTGATGTGTGGATGTGCTCCTACCCTAGGACAGGTGAGGGTTTTTTTATTTTCGGTTGTTTAGCTGGACTAAAAAGGTTTTAAGGTTTTAATTATTTTTGACTAAGTGGCATCTAGTGTAGTGATCCTTGAATAAAATGTATTAGCATATTATTATATTTATGTCAACTTAACAAAAAAAAAAGTATTTGGCTAAAATGTGTATTACGTACATATTTATTTCCTATTCATATTAGTAATCTTTCTTTTTGTTTTTGTTAATGTTGTATGTAAACTGTGTGTGTTAAATAAAATTTATTCTATTCTATTCTATTTTAATAAAATCTGGATTGGAATGTCGATCAGCCCTGCATAGAATATTTTAATTTTGCTGACAATTCACGCAATTTTGTTGTAATTTTAGGGTCAACATGGGCACAAGAGATGGTCTGGCTAATAGGACATGATTTAGATTACGAAGGAGCGAAATCTGTGCAGCAAGTAAGTTTTTTTAAATTCTTTACAAATGATAATATATTAGTAACAAAGTATAATCATTGATTTCGAATTGAATATTGAGATTGTCTTTTATCGATTATAAGAGGATGAAGCGTTTGATTTGAATGTGTCGTTCATCATCTTATTATATTCGACATTTTGTATGCGAGTATTATATTAAGTATATCGATATTTACTGATTTTCAAAGGAATTTTTTTATAGTTTAAGAAATACCGCACCTATTATAAAATTCTTTGAGCAAAACTCAGTGACATTTCTTGTCACTCACATATCCTGTTATCTCCAACTAAAACGTTTCCAGTTTCCTATTTTAAATATGAGTACTTACCTATGTTACCATAATTCCATAATATTAAATATAGTAATTTGCATGTTTTTTTACTTATGGAGTACAGAAAAGATATATTATATTCTATTCTAATAGTAAAATGCTATTTCAATTATATATTATTGTTATATACTATTGTTCCATAGATTCGTTGCCCGCTAGTGGAGCTTACGTGTATAATGGTGGATGGCCACGCCGAATGGCACGATGAATCTGTGAAGGGTACATCGGTAGACCTGGTGAAGTACCGGCTGCCTACCCCCCGGTACATCCGCAGCCATCTCCCCTGGGACCTGCTTCCTCTGGAGATCCAGCGCGACGACGGCACCGCCAAGCCGAAGGTAAGACCAAGTTAGAATGTGGTGGCCTTATGGTACGGACTCCAACTTTCAATGTATTAACAGGCACCTATACTTTTCGCTCGGATAATGTATTTGCGCAATACCATTGTATTCATATGTATTTTGACTTGCCTCGCAGCTCAGTTGGTTAGTAAGTCTGCCTTATGAGCTGAAGCTCGTAAAAAAACATCAGCCTGAATTCAATCTGAATGTATTGTCCAGATAATCTACACGTCCCGCAATCCAAAAGACATGGTGGTATCGTACTACCACTACTGCACCCTGGTGCACGGCCTCAAGGGAACGTTTGAGGAGTTCTGCGACATTTTCATGAGGGACCACGCTCCTTTTGGGCCCGTTTGGAGCCACATCCTTGGTAAGCAATTCTTCACTACCTATTGTATAACAGATCTTGTCCCTTGTCCTTTTTACTATCTCGCCTGTCTGCGTGATTGTGAACTGTGATTAGAATTATTTTCGAAAATTCTGTAGGTTATACTTGAATATCTACATCATCTCACATCTCTCTCTCTCTCTATCATCTGGGTCTCTTTGTTATTAGACTGATGCTTTCTATGTCCTCTATGATTGTGATAATAGGCACCGCAATGGTATTACCTCGAGTGTTGCAGACGGCTTTAGGCGACGGTAGGCACTTAACATCAGGTGGGCCAAAGTCAAAGTCAAAAACTTGATTTCAATAGAATTCATAAAGAAATGGCTTGGAAACAATCAATTGACCGCTTGGCCGTCAGCTTGTGTGCCTCATTAGTCACAGAAGACTGGTATACGATCAATTTTATGTCTGCCTATACAGGATTCTGGAACAGACGCCACGACCCGAATCTCCTCTTCATTAAGTTTGAAGAGATGAAACACGACCTTCCCTCCGTCGTCAGAAGAACAGCGAAGTTCCTCAACAAAACGATGACTGACGAACAAGTGGATAAACTGTGCGACCATCTCTCCTTCGACAACATGAAGTCCAACCGAGCGGTGAATCTAGAGGCTATACTCGAGAAGTCCTTTGGGAAGAGTTATTTAGAAGCTACCAATCTCAGATTCATTAGGAAAGGACAAATTGGAGATTGGAAAAATTATATGTCTGATGATTTGTCTAGAAGATTCGACGAATGGGCCGACCAACATCTGAAGGGAACTGAGTTGAGTTTTGAGTAATCCTTGAGAGCGGAATAAGTAAATATGTTTTATGTACTCGAGAAGTCCTTTGGGAAGAGTTATTTAGAAGCAACTAATCTCAGATTCATTAAGAAAGGGCAAATTGGAGATTAGAATAATTATATGCTTGACGGTTTGTCTATAAGATTTGACGATTGGGCCGAGCAACATCTGAAGGGAACTGAGTTGAGTTTTGGGTAATTTCCTTATTTGAAAGCGATAAGTAAACATGTTTTATGTTATGTTGGTGCTGACATGTTTTGCAGATTATTTTATATATTTTCTTATCAATCTGAATCTGAAAACTTCGAATGCAATGCGGAATTCTAAAAAAGGTTACGCGATAAAACCCAAAAACAAAAATAATATTACTAATATTTTATAGATTTAGTTATCCATTAGGTTCTTGAAGGAAAATATTTTTGTTTAAAATGTTACGTTATATCTTACTAAATGAATAAGTTTGTTTTTATAGACAGTTAGTTAATCATATAATATAGTATAATTAATATGATGTAATTAAGTTGAATTAAATAAATAAATACGACAAAATGAATAGTTGCGTTTTTAATTACCGTAAATGTGATGTCACAGACATTGGCAATAAAATAAATACACAGAGATGAAAGCGTGAGTCTTCAAATACAATAATTGATATTTTAGTTCGCAGTCACGAACTTACTAACAACGTAAAGTACCTAAATTAAGTACTTAAGACAAAATACATTTGAATCTCAAAACGACTAGATAACATTATCTTAATTGACTCAGAAATTGAACTACATAGTGATTTATTATATATCATTCAATTCAATACATGAAAGGGTTATTAATTAAATTTTCCTACTTATTCTAAATTGATCAAAAATGTCTTAATACTAAAATAGTGCCTCTCTTCATAGATGTGACTGTTAAAATAATATGTAATATGAAAATGTGACGTAATTAGTATCATAAAATAAATATAATACCTAATTTTTAAACTTAGCCGCTACTGATTCTGAGTAATTTAACTCAACTATATTTGTAAATTCTATAACTTTTTTTGTCTATGATTACAAAAATCTATTTAATACAAAATATAAACATCAGCCTAACGTTACTATTAATAATTCTCTTATATGTATAACAAACTGTCAAACAGTATCAAAACACTTCGATATCTTTATTAATAATGATTTAAATTTACCTATTGTCATCAAAGCTCATTTACGAGTCGGAATCTTTGGAATCACTCTTTGGGATGTCTGTATATTTGAGATCTAAAAATAAAAAAATATATCAACATTAATAATGGCTGTATTATGCCTCAAGACTAGACCTGTGCTGTGAAGAGATATTTGGGTAAATTAACGAAACTTTCTACATATTTAGTTATTTTTCTAAATAAGGCGGCAGTTGGAACTACTATTTTTGTGTCTGACGTGCGGATTACCAAAAGCGCCACAGCATTGGTGATGATTCACGTTTTTCGTGTGGTGATGACCGTGAGGCTGGACGTTACCCGAAGGCACGGGTTGATTCTTATCTTTGATAGAATCCTTTGGCTTGTGTGAACAGTTTTTGTACCCGGGTGCTATTCGCGCTCGGAACCTTCCTACTTTACCAGGCTTATGATGGATTTCCTCAGCAGCGTCCGATGTGCAAATGTGTTCTATTTGATGTTCTTCCGCGTGTGCGTCTTGATATTCGGTGTCTGTTTCTGTTATCAAATAATTGGGTGAGAGTAAATTATAATAAATATTGGTGGACATTTCATAGTATAAAAAAAATATATGAATTGAATTTTGCCATTTATACAATTAAAATTCCGTGAACAAGAGTGTATTAGAAGTAAATAAAATAGTTTAGGTAACATTTTATTGGGTAAAGATTCGAATCTAGGAAACTTCTGAACCTAAATAAAGTATAAAATGCTGGACTAAATAAAATTACATGTTGTGGAAATAATGGAACGCAAGTAAATATTCGATTCGTAACTTACAAGGCACTGAAACTAAATAAAATGTATAAATGCTGCAGAGGTTCCACATTGAAACTTAATAATAATAATATTGGTGGACATTTCACACAGCGCCACCTAGCACCAAAGTAAGCCAAGCATAGCTTGTATCATGCATACCAGAGAATAAATTTAATCAAACCAAATAATTGGGAGTAGTTAATATTGGTGGATTACTCAACTTTGGTGCTAGATGGCGCTGTGTAAAGTAAACAGCGCCATCTAGCACCAAAGTGAGGTAAGCATAAGGTATCATAGATACCAGAGAACTGATTTCTAAACACTTAAATACTTTTTGACAAAACACATAAGTAATAAATATAAACATCCAGACACAAAATAAACATCATGTTCGTCACATGACTGACCTCACAGCTCAGTTGGTATTAACTTTGCGTTCTGCGCTGTAGATCGTGGGTTCGATTCCCACCCAGGACAAACATTTTTGTGACGGCCATAGATGTTTCTGTCTGGGTGTTAATATTTACAAAAAAGGATATAAGTATTCTATCAATGATCTGGTACCCACAGTACAAGCTATGCTAATAAATATTAGCTTAGTTTGGTGCTAGATGGCGCTGTGAGAAATTTCCACTAATATATTATTTGTATTTAGTTAATAATGGCCATTTAATACCTAGTTCCTCATTATTGATCCTCGGTGGCGTTGGAGAAGTTACATCAGATCTAAGCGTGGGGTAGTTCCGTACAGCGGGAGGGGCGGAGTGAGTTGGTGTGACGCGGGCTGTGAACTGGAAGGGATGATTTTAGATTCAATAACACGCAAACATGACAGATGAGATGAGAGAGAGAGAGACAAAGAGACAGATTCACGGGTTGAGAGAGTTACATGCGCCCGTTACTCTGATACGTGAGGGTGGAACGCATGAGGCGTTCCACCCTCACGAATGCCTCATGTGTCTGTAATTTCACCGCAGCCACAAATTTCAACCGAAAATATTAAGCCGTGTACGTTACTGCCTGCAAAGTCTCTATAAATAATGGAGCAGGTAACAGTTATGGGAATACATTGTATCGGATTCTGTGTTAGTAACCAATTCAGTTACCCTAACTTAAGTCTATGAATGGAGCTCTTTGGGATATCGTGGTTTTGTTTGGTATACAGTAGAATTACGATACGTGTGCAACTTACATCATCAGTGAATGAGACTGGTTCCCGGCCCTTGGCGGCGGGTGCAGTGCCGACTCTGCAAGGGGACGTCGAACTGTAACTTTAAGTCAAAGTCTAATCAGGTCAAAGTATAATCAGATCAAAGTCATCTTAAACTGAACTGACATAAAAACTCAACGAAGTGAACATAATTATATAACAGCGGAGTAATTGTACTTCGAGGAGTAATTGGACTGGCCTCATAGCTCAGTTGGTAGTAACCCTGCCTTCTGCGCTGTATGTCGTGGGTTCGATTCCCACCCAGGACAAACATTTGTGTTACAAACATAGATGTTTGTTCTGTGTCTGGGTGTTGATATGTATGTATTTACAAATAAGTATTATATCAACACCCAGACTCAGAACAAACATCTATGTTTGTAACACAAATGTTTGTCCTGGGTGGGAATCGAACCCACGACATACAGCGCAGAAGGCAGGGTTACTACCAACTGAGCTATGAGGCCAGTCATGGCGAAAACATAAAATGAAACAGCGGAGTAATTGTCAATGTTTACCAGAATGACGAATTGAGACTGTCAAAGTTCGATGTTCTGGGTTGTCCCGTTGATTCAGCGTCAGTCCAAACTCCAGCGACACTTGTTGAATTTGATCTTGATTCTAGAACGAAGAATTTTTATTTTTTTTTATTTTTTGACTTGCTTCGTGAAGACCAATCGTCATGCACTTGAATTGGAATAACCCAAACGGTGTGATTATTGCAGTTTTCTGTGCGTCTTCTTCCGAGATAGGAGTCCAAAATTACGCCATTTTCAAGGTCTATTATGTTTTTTTTTATCATATCGAATCACAAGGTGATTTCATGTTTACCAAATTCACTTTCCTATTACTAAGTTAGCATTTAACCCCTTAAATGTTTGGTCTATAGTATATAGTCTAAGACCTGTACACTGTTTTCTTTTGGAAGGGACTAATCACCCAACACAGGGAATCCTGGTGTGGGGACTAGTGAACATTTATTGTAAAAATATATTGTGTGACTCAATTAACTGCCCAATAATGTATTCACACATTATACATAAATCCTACTAATATTATAAACGTGAAAGTTTTTAGTGGATGTTTGTTACTCTTTCACGCTCAAACGGCTGAATTGATTTGGATTAAATTTTGTACCAAGATAGCTTATATCCTGGATTAACACATAGGCTACTTTAATCTAAAAGTTCAGTTTTCCGTTGGATGACTAATTCAACGGTTTTTCAATTCAATTAAATTCAGCCGTTTGAGAGTGAAAGAGTAACAAAACTCCACACAAACATTGACGTTTTTAATATTAGTAGGATTTAATGCATGCACTTAAATCCCTTTCATTTCCTGTCATTAAGTTATTATATGTTAGTCACTAAGACATCTATTTATATGGGCCAATGTATTTAATACTAAGTAGCCTGAAATATATACATTATTATTAAATAAATAAAATATAACAAATAAATACATTATTTAATAATAATGTATAATATAATACATTATTTAATAATAATATAATCTTCAGCGAGGCGGCCGGCGGTTGAGCAGGGAATTTTTCATGGCAGATAGTCAGTCAGTCAGTCAGTCAACGTAATGAAATTTTGAGACATACAACTACTATGTTAATGTTCCGTCATAACTGTTTGTTACTTATTGTTGTATTATTATTATTATAATAATATTTTGTTTTAACTTTTTTTTTATACGTGAGAACCTCTGATTGGCTCTCCGTAGCTAATCCACTGTTATTACATTGTAACAAAGCTGTTGGTTCTCCATGTAATAAATAAATAAATTACCTCTCTCCCTTTCAGTTCTGTTAGGTGAATTAGCTATACTCCGGCGAGCAACGTCTTGAAACGTCACGGGGGAGTATATCCGTCTTTCCTCGACCGGTGACGTCACAACAGGGGCAGGGGTACCCAAAGGCGCAGAGTTTCTATGTAGGGTCGGCGCTGAGGTAACGGAGTTTATCTGGTTCTCTTTGTTGTTCATTTGGGCGGCCGAGTACTCCGCGATGCTGTCCCTCACGTCGGCGGCTCTCTCCCATTCCAGTTCTGTCCCGGGCTGCAGTTGGGACGGTATCATTTTCGTCAGAGACGGTCTGGACTCGCGCCCCTCCAGCCAGTATGTTTTCATAGCTCCTGAAAGATTTGTGTGTCCTTAGAATTGTGGATTCTTGTCTTTTATCTTTAACACGAGCTGTTTAAAGGACATTGATCCAGGATCAATGTCTTTTAGAGTAAACTGCTCACAGTTCAGTTGGTAGTAACCCTGCCTTCGATGCTGTAGGTCGTGGGTTCGAAATATTTGTGTGACGAATATAGATGTTTGTTCTGTGTCTGGGTGTCAATATGTATATATTTACAAAAATGATAAAAAAAAATATAGAGTACTCTATCAATTGTCTGGTTCCCATGATACACTGGCCTCACAGCTCAGTTGGTAGTAACCCTGCCTTCAATGTTGTAGGTCGTAGGTTCGATTCCCACCCGGGACAAACATTTGTGTGACAAATATAGATGTTTGTCTTGTGTCTGGGTGTCAATGTACTATACTAATAACGAGTAAGTATACGAGTATTATATTCGTTTTCTGGTTCCCATGATACAAGGTATGCTTACTTTGGGGCTAGATGGCGCTGTGTGAATGTCCACCAATACATATTAAGAGAGATCTCAATAAAAAATATAGCTCAGCATACCTTTCCCTTTCACCTGGATCTCTCCTCTCTCCTGCACCATGTAGGAAGGAGACAGCAGTTCCTGGGTGGTCTGTGATATGTGTATCCTCATGGCCTCAGATGTCGACTCCATTCGAGACGCCGTGTTCACCGAGTCTCCGAAGAGGCAGTATCGGGGCATCTTCAGACCGACTATGCCGGCCACCACCGCCCCGGAATGTACACCCACCCTTATAGAGAGGTGAGACCCTGGAAATAGATATTTCGTATGACCAGACGAGCACAATGGTTTTGATTTAGTACAGTTTAGGAAAAAAAATCTGCGCTGTAAATCGTGCGTTCAATCCCCCCCCCCCCCCCCATTTGTGTGACAACCATAGATGTTTCTTCTGTGTCTAGGTTTTAATATGTGTTTTATGTATATGTATGTAAAAAGTATAATATCAGTTGTCCAGTTTCCATGATACAAGCTACGCTTAGTTTGAGGCTAGATGGCGCCGCGTGAGATGTCACAAAATTTAAATACAAATACAAGTAATACAATATACAAATCAACAAGGATAAAAATAAAACAATAATTAAAGAGAAATGTCATTAAACTATAGTTGGGATGTTGTAGAGCTTTCTTATGTGAGAGAGTGCAAAACAATCATAAAAACATGCATAAGTTTAATGTATATTACCATATATCTTTCTTACTAAATTTTATATTATTTGTTGTGTTAATATCATTTTTTTTCCTTTTTACTATGTACATTTATATTGTAAATTTATTTTGTATTTTGTAAGACGCAGACTGTAATCTAAATAATAATTAAAAAAAACCAGAAGCACAAACCTCTGTGGTTTATAACCATACTTTTCTGTTTTGGTACAGGTAAATAAACAATAAAAAAAGATAAGCAAGGACTATTTCTTTGATATCTTTGTTTTGCATTGCGTACCTGTGCTGGGATCCTTTAGATCGGTAATAGCGTCGACCATATCCAATGCCATGTCGCAAACCTTCTCCGCGTGGTTGTCTTCTTTCTCCGGCGCCCCGGACACCACCATGTACGCATCACCTATAGTCTCCACCTGGAATACATTGGTTTATTATGTCACCATACGAACGGTAAGGACGCGGTTATGGCTTGGTTACGACCACGACTCTACATACACAGGTCGTTGGTTGATATCTGCGCTTGTAGCAAATTTTTCACTTAATTAATTTTATTTACTTCTATTTATACAATTTTAGAAAATCTTACAGATAGGCTAGCTAAATGAATAGGTTTATAATAAGTTAATAGATGCTTAAGGCTAATTAAAAGATTACAAGATTCGCTTTTGATTTAAGATTTAAGACGTGACTACCACGCAGAAGTCTAAGTAAAATGAGTCAGAGCCCTTCAGTCAGACCCTTTTTACATACATAGTTGAGTAAATAAATATATGTCTATGTCTATATCTATGTCAGTTATAACAGGGTAGGGTCATATCAGATGGGCAATTTTTAAACAACCTTGTACACCCGGTTCCTCTCGGTGAGCGTGTCGAAGATGGAGTACATCGCGTTGAGCATGGACACCACTTCCATGGGAGTGATGCGCGAACATATCTCAGTGAAGGTCACCACGTCAGAGAACAGAATTGAAACGCTGTTGAACATCTGTAACGAGGAGAGATAAACTTAATTAGTCATTTATTAAATACGAGTAGGTGATCGTAATTCTGCCGGATTGGAGTTTAACTCCACAACCTCTTTGTTGCATTACCACGATTATTGCGCACCGAGCCTTACGAGTTAGGTATATATTATTTATTTATTCAATTCTATATTGCACACATATTTGAGAAAAATATACAACAGAAGGACTTAATGCTAATGCATTTTCGACCAGTCAACCTTTAAGGTAGGAAAAAAAATATACCTACAACATAATATTATCCTGTATTGGGGCTTGGAGTAACACAGGCTTCTAGCCAACCTCTAGTACCAGTCTCTCATAAAACTGATTTTTCCACAAAAATTTCGTAGTTTTTTAATTTTACATGTGTTTCCTTTTATGTGAGAGACAATAAATGTATTATTATTAAATACTAGGTCAATATACTTGAAAGTATCAGATTAAAAGCTCTATCAACAAGACTGGAAATTTCCACAGTAGGTATTAATCATCTGTAGCCGCAGCATCCCGCGCAAACAGCCGCGCGTGTCTGCACCCGTCGAGATGAGATGAGCGATAATCGCCCGCTGTCTTTATGTTGTTCGTTAACTATGTTTTGGTTCAATATCAAGTTGACTGGCCTCATAGCTCAGTTGGTAGTAACCCTGCCTTCTGCGCTGGAGGTTGTGGGTTCGATTCCCACCCAGGGCAAACATTTGTGTAACGAACATAGGTGTTTGTTCTGTATTATTGAATTGTTATGTGTTATTATGTATAATATGTAAGTATTTACAAAAAAGGTATATAGGTATTATATCAGTTGTCTGGTTCCCATGATACAAGCTATGCTTATAATAATAATAATAATAATAATGTTTATTTCCTATTGTTTTCCTATTATCTTCACAAAACATAATTTCATTTGGTCCACAAAATATTATTTCATTGGTCCAGCATTTTATATTTTATTTAGGTTCAGAAGTTTGCTAGATTCTAATCTTTACCCAATAACATTTTACCTAAACTATTTTATTTAGTTCGAATCCACTCTTGTTTAACGGATTTTAATTAAAAAAATGGCAACATTCAACTCATATTTTTATACGTGAATATGAGGAATATGTTAACTTGGGTTGTTAGGCTTTAAGATGGAATGTCTCGTGTGCTTGTAGATACACTGTCATCATTCAAACCAGAAGGCAGCAATCTGAGCGCACCTCTCGCAACAGAAATGGTTGCAAAGCTTTCTCTTATAAGTACCTTACTAACTTTCACCACACTGGCTCTTTCTTCTCTGGAACCAGTACGGTGAAAGAATTAAAGCCTCAAAGAAACTCCTTACGTGCCCTTGAATTAACTACAAATTTGGTTCTAGGCCATACCGTTGTCCTCCTGATATTTCTCTTTTTGAGAACGTGGTAAACGCAAATATATTATCCAAACGGTTAACTAATTGATGCACGCCTAGATATAAAACGGTTGTATTTTTTTTAATATAATATTTTTTTATTATATGTAATAAAGTTACGCAACGAGCAGATGGCCCACCTGGTTCTCCTCCCTTCTGATGAAAACCACGAACATTACTATACTACTTCTAAAGTTTTATTTTTTAGAGAAAACATCTGCACAATGTTACAAACTAAATCACTGCATAGAAATGAGATGGCCACTTAAAGGTCCCTATTATTAGAAAAGTAATGTATAACATATTATGTTATCTGTTTTTACAGATGAAATAAAAACTTCCTACTATGCACTCACAATTACAATATGCTTAAGAAGTTAATATTACCTTTACAAGAAGGTAAAGTTAATATTACCTTTACAAGAAGGTAGGTACAATCAACATACCTCACAGGTATCAATAGGGTTCTCCCCGTTGCGCAGCCTGTCGGCCACCTGCTTCGGTATCATCTGGTACAGCAGTTCGTCCGTCCTCTTCATCTCCTCGTCAAGTTTCCTCATCGACTCCTCGAGCTTCTTGCTCTTCTGCTGTTCTTGGTCCAATGCAAGTTTAAGCTCCACCGACTGCTGTGTACCGGCCAACATAAGGTCTCTGGAATAAGTCGATAACAAAACTATAGATTATTTTAATTAATGTTTTCTCCCTACCATTTTTTTTTAAAGAAAAATATTGGGGAGATGTCTCAGTTCCATCTAGTCCCAAAGTAAGTTAAGCATAGCTTAACTTCTATGTTCGTCATACAAATATTTGTCCTGGGTGGGAATCGAACCCACGACCTATTGCGCAGTCCTCATGTCCTAGGACTAAAAATTCGAAGACATGTGTCAAGTGCATGAAAGGAGCCTCTCTGAGGCGCACCTAAAATCTTCACCACATTGGTTCGAGAGAACTTGTGACTCAAATAGCATAGAACTGATTACTAGGTCGAAAACGCAGTTTATTCAGTTAAGTACTGTACAAGTGATATTAGATTTATAATTATTGTATCTACGTTCTTCCTATAGGTACTTGTATCTATGTATTAGGATTTATTTAAGTGTCGGAAATACTTCTTGTTTTATTAGGTTTTATCTCCATTTTGAGTTATGCTGCATATTTTCTGTTTAGTGCATTAAAATATTAAATCAAGGAATCTATCAGTAGAGGGTTTTTCATAGCCAAGGCGCCAGGGTCGAATTTCGAGCGCCTATTATTATCTTCAGGACAGTAACTTTGACTAATAATTTATTGCCTAAACTTCTGAAGTATTGAAACCAAATTCGCTATTAGACTGGAAACAGCTCTGTTTCACACGAAAGTTTCTAATTAAATAATTGGTGTTCACAGAGTCTATCAGTCTATCGAGTTTATAATTAGTTATTGTGTGGTGCCTATGTTACAGGCACTTTGGAAACTGGAAATTTTATTGTGTAAGCGTATTCTTTTGAAGGTTATTTCTTATTCTAATGTCATGCGAATTGAAAAAAAAATTAATTATAAAAACAAATTTGCTACCATTCTTTCATTATCGTTAGATACTTTTCTAGTTGAAATATAATTAAATTATTTTGTAACGACTTCTCAGAAACAATAAAACAGAATATACTACACAGTGATATTTTGTTACGAAATAATTCAATACATCAACATGACATTGACTGGTATATTGCCAAAAAAATTATACAAAGTCACACAACATGGATACAAAATCTGTATCCGAACGGCCTTTCAAACCGGAACACAGTAACGCGAATGCATTACTGCTCGGAACTTTCATATGAGACATTCCACCTACACGTATCAGAGTTACGGGCGCATACAATGCGACTTGGGTCTTGTACTTAGTAGGTTAGGACTCAAGTCACATCGGTTGTTATGAGCAGAGGTTACCACTGAATACCAGGTGGGCCGTCGGCTCATTCCGTAACAGAATCACATAAAAAAACGAGCATGGTGGCAGTACTTCCCCGGAAGAACTTGGCTAAAGTACTACTGCTCTTACATGTTCTATGTCTATTGTTATGTGTCTGGTGTCGGGTGCTTACCTGCTGAAGTCATGCATAGACAGATCGTTGATGTAGAGCCCAGTGGAGACGAGGGCCGCGAGGTCCGGCATCACCGGTGTACCGAGGTACATCATCATCCGCCAATTGTCCATGTAGATCATCTGGCCTGCGCACAACTCACAATTAATACTTGTTATCACTATAATAAAATAAATAGAAAGTAGTACTAGAAAGGGCTTTTACATACCGAGCGTATATTCGACGCGTATGCCTTTATTTTGATGCTCGTGTGATACGCGCTTACGTGAGCGATTATATTATTATTTACTTTTTAATTATATTTTCTCCTTTTTAGGGGTTATGCAGAAACAGGAGGGGAGTTATTTATATTGGCAGGCTGCTGTCAGTGTCTGAGGACAAGAGTTTTGTAACTATCCGGTAAGTATTGATTATTATTACTATATATGTGATTAATTCACGGATCTATCAGATGGCCAACCTGTGTTAAGTGGTAACAAAGCACATAACAAGCAATACAACTTGGGTCCTCCCCTACTTACACTCGATATGTAAACGCCCTTAAGCTTGCCTTAATGCCATTTATTTACAACAATATATATATATCGGTTTTATGTATAATGAATAAGGAGAACAAATTATACATAAATTCATGGCTCTATATGCTTAATGCTCTTGTTTTGTGGCTATTCTCAGGCCCTTCTCAGTTAAGAGTAAAAATAAACGGCCGTATCCATAAAATTTTGTTGTAGACTTAAAGTGTAACTAATTAAGAATGGCTCTGAGAGCGTGTTAAGCTGTAAATATATTTATATTTCATTCTTAATAATACGACTTAAAACTTCCCTCAGAAACTGTTGCGGAAAAAGCTTAGTTAGCACAGATAATGTACACGGATATTTGGTAGATCCAAATAATATACAAGTAATTTACTCAAATACTTTCCTCCGTTCTATGTTCACAGCGGAAGCCTGTACGTGTCGTATCTGACGAACAACGAAGTATCCATCTACATTACGTGATGCATCACCATTTATAAAATGGAATAATGTACTTTGTTCGTGTGATGGAATAAGTGCGCATTTTGTGCGACTTACAGTGGCGAAGTGCCCAATTTATAAACAGATATAAATCTTGAGGGTCATGCTCATACACGGCCTGTGAGACTGATTAGGAAATATAATAATATTACTAGAAATAGTGTCACCAGCTCTCTCGAACGTGTGAGGTGAAAGGTAGTAATAATTATTAATCGGTTGGGCTGGGATGAATTACAAGACGTCTAGACTAGACTAATTAGTATTAAATTAGGTTCACCAACAGTTTATGTGAACATGATTTTAACACAGTAACGACGGTTTTGATCGAGTTATAAAATATAATGTTTGATTACTTAAGCGTTGAAATTTTGAAAATGGGATTATAAGTTAAATACATCTATATCAGCCATAATTACAGCCTGAATGATATTCTAATTTGAATTTTATGCTATATGATGGTCGTTAAAAAGATCAGTTAGGTACAATTTTAATTAATGTTTTAAACTAAGAACGAGCAGATGGCCCACCTGTTGTAGAGTGGTAACATCTGCCCATAACAAACAATAGAACTTGGGTCTTCCATACCTACTTAGGCACGACAACACCCAAGTTGAATAGCGTGGGCCCGTAACGCTGAGACTCAGAGAGAATCAGTAACCAGACTTTTCAAACCGGAACACACTAACGCAGATGCATTACAGCTTGGCGGCAGAAATGGGTATGGTAGCAGTACTTCCCCGGACGAACTTGCCATAAATTATAAGTACATCTACTAATATTGAATAAGTGCATTTATTTTACATTTCTACCAAATGAAGCCGGTTTAACATCAATATATGATATATCTATTTGTGCATCCACTTTCGTAAGTACGATAATAAACTACACAAAAAATTTAAATAAATTGTTTATTTATAGAATAGATTTTTTTATACAGATAATCTTGTGCTCTATAATTATACTACTATTAAGATATTGCTACGTGCAGGTGGAATATCTTAAGATAATATTATCTGTGGTGTTTTATCAAATTGTGCAAAACCATATGCCAAGTTTATGGCCTGTTTTACAATATTTTGTTCGTTTATTAGACTACCTTTCAAGTGTAAGTTAATTGAGTCTGGCAAAGGCCTTCCGTCGTACGCGAACCTTTTCTTAGGACGGAATTCTGTAAAAGAATAACACATTCTCCATAGAATGGTTTTATAACATTATTTTATTTATTTACATCAGGCAACACAGTTATCACTACAGATAATCTAGTAATTTTGATAATCGAACCTCTCTCTGGAAATGTTTATTATGATTTCGCATCCCTCGTTACCGATGTGTAGATAATTATATTTATTTATTTACTTATATTGTTCATATTTTCTGGTGATTTGTAGTCTTTCAGTTAAGACTAAATTAGGTTAATTAGGTTGTTCTACTGAAGAGACAGATATAAGTTACTTAATTACTTAGAATAAGTTAATTATAGCTCTTATCCAGCCAGTTATGTACTGGGTTTCTGTATCTTTTTTGTGATAAATTTAACGGAACGATCAGATGGCTCACCTGTTGTTTAGTAGTAACGTCTGCCCATACCAACGAATGTTGTGCCTGTAATTTCACCGGCAACCACACCTATTTAATAATCAGTTGGTGTAATTAAAAATATTTGCTCTGCTATATATTAATTAGATAAATTCCCAGTCGCTCTCATTTTACATGAACACATTACTATAACATTAATTATTAATTAACATTACTAGAACACAAAACATTAATCAGTTTTGTATTAAAGTCGTGTGAATGTGACAAGGGTTCGCCCCTGGGACCTTTAGGGCACGTCTAAAGCCAAGTTAGGTGAGAAATTGCTAGAAAATCTTAGTACCTACTGGCTGTTTGGACTTGACATTTACTAATTAATCTACTCTCGGAATGTATTACCAGTGTATTAGTTCAGTGGAGGTTGCTACCCACAACCAGGACATGCTGAGCTAGAAATCGTTTTGCGACAATTTTATTACTTATTAATTTATTATTTCTTTATGTTTATCATGTTAATGCGCTCAATGTTTATGTATAATAATGTCCACCAAATTATTATTATCATTGTTTTGGTTAGAATTGTAAGAAATAATTAAATCAATTCAGAACATAAAATTCTCATTTCTTTTTTTATTTTATCCGATACAATCGATTAGCAATGATACTTTTCCACTGTTTCAAACTAAACATTTAACAATGAAATTGTCGTCACCATTCGACTTTATAAATTTGCGAAATGTTTACAATTCCATCCTGTACAAATTACCAGTTATAATCTAACCAATTTGACTTGTAATGATTTTTTGCAATATCTAGACTAATCGCGTTTATCTCCTGACTTCAGTTCCATGGTCAGAATAAATTAAAATCAATATATATCAAAAAATTGACCCTGATTTTGGGATGCCTTACTACGATTTCAATTACCAAGTTGCCCGAATATGACAGATTCTGTGACGAGGGTCGTAACCTCGGGGATGGTTTTCTAAATCTATTGCGAGATAGCTTATTTCGACGCTCTTATTTATTACAGAATATTTACCGACATACTTACCAGTCATATTTGGGCTAATTCGCTAAATATCTTAACAAATACTAGCTTTTACCCGCTGCTTTGCTCGCGTCAATGTTGGTGTCAACCAATCAGACGACCCAATAAAAGTTTCATACAAAGTTTACCCCTCCCCCTCACCCCAACTCCTATAAACTTCAGTGTCCCATATATCTCTAGGTATATCAAAAATTATCTTAATCAATTCAGTGGTTTACGCTTGAAAGCGTATCAAACGTACAAACTCACTTTTGTTATTATAATATTAAGTAAGGATATATCGCTGCCTAAATTTGACAACGACACAACTAAAAAACACATTTTTCAGGAGAGCAGTTTTCTCGAGCGATGGCGAGTAAATCCAACCAATCAGATAACGACATTTAGTGACTTTACTCGCTCACTTGGGCGAATACAAATATGATTTTTTTTCACACTCTAATACAGAAGATTTCAGGTCGTACTACACCAAACTCAATTTTGACACATCTGGTGTTGTGCCACTATCGAATTTAAGCAGTGATATGTTATTCTGACGTAAAATTTATGTTACTTTTAAGTTTAACCAAAGTCCGTACATAGGTGATGCGTGAAAGAGTAACTAACATCTATCAATCCCCACAAACTTTCCCGTTAATAATATGTAGTGGTAGGAAGTATCATAGGATGTATAAGAGTATGTAGCTACCTAAGTTTCGTACTGGATGTCTTGTGGTAAGTAGTTATAGTGCTTTATACTATTTGACTTTACTGATGTTTCTCACTGTAGGATCACAAAGATGGAACTCGACCTTTTTCGCGGCACTGCCTCATGGGACTTTAACATGTTTTTCTCGTCTTGTAAAATATTTCTTTACCTAATGTTGGTACCTACCTACTTGCTCCTTTGTTCTGAATATAAAATCGATCACTCACAATGACAAACACTGAACTAGAAATATTTTTCCCGCTGTAGGTACTTGGATTTCAATATACATAATTGAATAAATATAATACATACGTTATTGGTAAATTTCACTTATTTTCATTATTGTTTTAAAGAAAGGCTTCCACAAACCTTTGAGCCTCAAGTTCTTCTCAGTAGTGGTTTCAGTCTCGTCAGAGAGTCGTACCAGCTCGTTCCTCTTGTCCGGTGCCTTCTCATGCATGACTGCCTCCACAGTCACCAGCTCGAAGATATTGTTCGTGCGATTCAGTATCTGCCAATGAGTAATCGAGTCTACTCTAGAGACTTAATGAGAGCTTGTCATTTCAGACAAAAAAAAAAAAACATTTTTTTCTTTGAACTGTTATGGAACGAGCCTACGTTCCTCCACCTGGTGTTAAGTGGTAACCTCTACCCATAACAACCGATGCTACTTGGTTCCTCCCCTACTAGGAACAAGACCCAAGTCGCATCGTATGCGCCCGTAACTCTGAGACGCGAAGGAATGTTTCATGAGCCTGTAATTTCACCGTTCAAACCGGAATACAGTAACGCGAGTTGCTGCTTGGCGGCAGAAATGGGCATGGTGGCAGTACTCCCCGGACAAAATTGGCGTGAGTCTACTAATATTAAAAATCTTTAAATCTCTTTAATTTGGATGCTTGTGTTGTGCAAGGGTGTCCATGCCACCTGTGACACAGGATAATCTAATGCAAAGGCATGAGTGTGTGAAAACCTGCTAGATACTAGTAATAAGATATAGGACTCACAGTCTGAAACTTGAAGGCGATGAGTGGGCGGACAAGATCGAACCAATTAGTGATCTTCTTCCCGACGAGGTCTGGGAGTATTACCATCAGGGAATTACCGATGCTCCGGACGACCATATCAGAGCTGTATGATGGAAAATATGTTATTTGAGGAGTCGTAGATTTATTAGATACTAAGAAATATATTTTTATAATCGAAAATATTCGGTCTAAGTCTATATCTGTGAATCAGAATGCGTAATTATCATTGTATATCATAATAAATTAACAATAATGAAATAAGTATTGCGGACACAAATTCCCTAAACTAGAATAAATACTAATAAAAAAAAATTATAATTGCAACAGTGGTTCCACTGCTCCTTATCAATTTGAGATACATTCAGTTTGACTGAACAAAAGTTTTGCTATTGTAACATGCCAGGCTTACGTAGGTATATCGAAAGTATAGCAAATCTTTTACTCTTAGGCGCGAAAACTTATTTATTATCTACTTAGATTATGTCAACTTACAGCTCATTATAAGCTTAAATAAAGGAAATATATCGCCGTTTATACTATTAATCATGTCACTGGCTCTCTCCAACCACTGCGGTGAGACAACTAATTAAAAGTCTGCTATAAGAGGCTCCTTTCGAGTACTTGCCACTTATCTATAATTTAGGATTGTAGGAAATGCTAGTATATAACATATTTTAGCACACATTCATGTTTCAAGTGAAAAAGCTTTTTGGTGCACGTTCGGATTCGAAGCAGCGTCTGTATTCAAACTTGTGGTCTGTTTTATTGGGTGTTTGAAGCCAACAACTTACCCAAACACCATACAAAAGGGGAATATCTCGAAGAGTACAGACGCGCTGATGGGCAGATGTTTCTCCTCCCGCGTCATCGCCAGTGATGCGAGTGTGAACGCTCTGTTGTCGAAGGTGAGCTGGAAGGTAACGTGCACCGTGTCGAAGAGCAGCTCCTCGCGGAGCAGCTCTATTCGCATCTCTTTGTGGTAGAAATGGCGGGCAACCTGTAACATTTTTTTTTTTTAATATTGGTGGAATTCGGTTTTATCTCGCAACCCTATTTTACCACTCGGAAAAGTAGCCTAAGTTACTCCTTGTTAAATCAGCTATCTGCCGGTGAAAGTCTCGATAAAATCGGTATAGCCATTTCGGAGATTAGCCGGATCAAACAGACAGACAGACAATAATTGTAAAAAATGTTGTTTTGGTATATGTACCGTGTATACATCCATATGCACTTAGTAAAAAGCGGTTATTTAAATATTACAAGCTCCAATTTTATTTATTTGTATATTTATTAGCAGGAATGAAATTACTAAAATGTCCGACCCAATTATATGAGATAAATATTTTTTCTTTCAGGTAGGAAAGTAGTGTAAGAAAACAAGAAAAAAATACACATGTAAAAAAATAATTTCCAGTAAAAATGTATAACAGTTTGCCAATTTGTAGATTAGGTAAATGTTTATTTAATACTACTCTCACCTCTCTTATTTGCCCCATAGCGTAGTAAACGAAACCTCTTCTTTTTGATCTGTAATTGAACAAGAAATAAAATTACAAATTCATAAAAAATATGTCAATATTATATCTATAGTAATGAATACACAGGCTTTATTCCAACTATTATGCCAATTCGTCTGGGAGGTACTAACACCATACCCATTTCTACCGTAAATTAAGTTACGGAATGAGCAGATGGCTCACCTGGTGTTAAGTAAACCTCTACCCATAACAAGCTATACGAATTTGGTTCTCCCCCACTTAGGTAAGACAAGACTCAAGACGCATCAGATGTGCTTGTAACTCTGAGACGTGAAGGTAGGTAAATGTCTTATGTGCCTGTAATTTCACCGGTTACTACTAGGTACACCTTTCAAATCGGAACATAGTAAAATCATTCAACACTGCTTCGCGGCAGATACGCGTATAGTGGCAGAACTTCCCCGGACGAACTTGGCATAAGTTAATAATATTGGTGGACAATTCACTCAGTGCCAGCCCCAAACTAAGCATAGCTTGTACTGTGGGATTCAGACAACTGATAGAATACATATATACTTTTTTTATAAATACTTATTAACACCCAGCCACAGAACAAAAATCTAATATTCGTCACACAAATGTATGTCCTGGGTGGCAATCGAAGCCACGACCTACAGCTCAGAAGGCAGACTAGGTACCTATTGAGCTGTGATAGATAGATAGATAAATAAAAACATTTATTCCAGCACAAACATAGGAACAAACGGTACAAGAAAACGCAAAACAATAAAAACACAAAATAAATGAGATGGATTGAGTCATCCCCTTTTTCAAAAGGGGATGACTCAGCATATGCTGAGAATACCTTGTCATACCTACTTTGGGAGGACCCAAGTCGCATCGGCTGTTATGGGCCGAGGTTACCACTTAACACCAGGTGGGCCGTCGGCTCGTTCCGTAAATGTATTACATAAAAAAAAAAAAAAAAACTCAGCGCTGATTTTCAGCCAAAAACCTTTACAGCTGTGAGGCCAGTTTACTAGTTCTACATGGATTCTGAAGGGGTAAATTCTGATAATACCTATAATGCAGTGTCAACCCCTGCCGCGTTTCATTCTCGCAGATGAAACTCGGCGCCCTCATCCTCGGGTAGCTGAACTTGAGGTACTCGTGTAGATTGTCGAGCCCGTTGAGGAAGTCCCTCATGTGCCGTCCCAGCACGGACAGCACGCGGTCGTATCCATACTGAGACACGAACCCCACGAAATACACGCCCATTTGATCCATGAATTCGCGTTCCGTTATTCCCAAGACCTGTTAGAAGATAAAAGAAAGAAAGTATAAAGCAAGGTTAACGTATAAAATATAGAAGTAAAAAAAAAAGTTAACGTCCTATTCTCAGACCTACCAAATATACATAAAAAAATCCATAAAAATCGGTCATTCAGTTTCGGAGGAGTTTTGTTATTTTTGATATATATTATGAATTAAGCAAAAATCTTTTATTTAGATATAACAAAAAGACACTTCAAATTTTATTTTTATTTTATTTTATATTAAAAATATTAGGAAAACTTACGCTAGACATAAAAGGATATTAAAGTATATAAAAATGCATGGCAAGGCACATATGCATTTTGAGCTGAAGGCCAATTAAGTAATGTATTTATTTGGGTAGTTTGGATTTTTAAGAAATTACCTCCACAGTAATTATGATTGTAATTATAAATAAAAAATGTTTCATGACAGGACTTATATAGATTTGGATATGGGTCATATAATAAAGAATAAGGGAAATTAGTGGTGTCCACTTTGACTAGAAATCCTCACACAAGGAAGTACAGATAAAGGCGGCAAAAACACGATACAAATATAATTTCTGAAAATCATGATAGTCTAGATAAAATCATTTGTATACAGGTTCGTAATTTCAGATTACTTATCACCGGGGATGTAACTCAGTGGTAGAGTGTCTGCTTCGCATGCTGAAAGTCCTGGGTTCAAATCCCAGCATCTCCAAAGTTATCTTCGTTTTATTACTTTTAGTTGTTTTTGTTTTTACTTATGTTTACATCACTTTAAACTATTTATAATATTGATTAAAAGATGATTTTTTTTTTATTGTAAAGGATGGTATGGAATTTCTTAAATGCATGCATTTTTCATTGGCAAAAAGTATTGTTATTATGTAAAAAGAAGCGTGGCCCATGAGGGGATCGAACCCGCGACCTTCGCGTTATTAGCACGACGCTCTAACCAACTGAGCTAATGGGCCGATGGCATCAAGTTCGAAAATACCGTATATAAAATAATCTTGGGAATAAAGGACCATGGGATTTTATTATTTGGTGAAGAACAGTGGTTTCATTCAATTAAAGGCTTTAGAAAATATATTACAGAGTTACTACCAACTGAGCTGTTCTTCTATTCGAGTCACTGGTTCTCTCGAGCCAGTGTGGTGAAAGGATTTTAAGTGCGCCTCAAAGAGGCTCCTTTCGTGAACTACACTACCAGTAACTAGTAGTTATACCTACTTAGTTAAACCTAACTGTGAAATGTGAACCCTCTAAAGCACTTTCTACCCCCTTCCCTTCCCTTCCCCTTTACGGGTAAAAGATCATCACGTTTTTTAAGCGATAAATAATTTATGTTTTTTGAATCTAGATAGATCTAATATATATGTTAGACTATTTACAAACGGTACATATACAACGGAGCTTATGTCTAGCACAGATTAATTATTAAAAACAATTAAACATAATATTTATTACATGAAGCCATGAACTTATTTGATTCAAAGTCAAAGTCAAAGTTAAAAACTTTATATCCATAGAATTGATAATGAAATGGCTTGGAAGCGTCAATAATATTCAAAACTTAAGGTCTCGCGTACTCATTAGGTTAGGTTTCAGTTAGGTCGCTAAGTTTGACGCCTGTTTAAACCCTATTCAGGTATGAAACCATCAATGAAAGTAAATACAGGAACATACTAGTGACACAACAAAAATAGCATTCTTAATATAATATCATACAATGTAATCAACAAATCATCGCGCGCGCACATCAAAGCTCCTATTTATAGTTAGAAAAATAAATAAAGCGATCGTTAAAACATATCCATTGACGTATCAACGGATAAGTATTATTTATTTGAATAAAATGGGGTCGCAACCGATCATGCTTTACTACGCCCTTGGGGTCATTCATTTAGTGGAACTCAGAATTGAGGCCTAATGACCAGAGTGGCCTAATCATCAAATATTAAAATCACGTTTATTTATTTATTTCATTTATTTATTTATTTGAGGAAGACTTACAGCTTAGAAAAACGTATGAATTAAAACATAATGAGAAACATAAGAGCTGTTGGTCTTAGGCCACTGTGGTTCAAGTACTTAGTTACACAATTACTACCAACAATTTTAAACCTAATATTACAAGAAATAGTTAGGCCACTCTGCTCCTCATGGCCTCAATGGGAGATGCCGACTGTAGATAACTAATAGTTATGATCAGGCGTCGAACTAAGCTTTAAAATGCTTGTTCTTTTTACAAGCTTGCAATTAATAAATAATGGTGGACACTTCACACAGCGCTATCTAGCCCCAAAGTAAGCTAAGTATAGCTTGTATCATGAGAATCAGACATCTAGAATAAGAATGTCCGATATAGTTCCTATTTACGTAGATTCATCTGTGAATCTCAACCTAAGCTTGTTATAAGCTTGTGTTTAGAGATTTAGAGTGCGAATTTACACAATCACAGAGGTACCTATATGTGCCTATCAATATATGTATTATATATATATATATATATATATATATACATATATGCACTGATATATATAATAATACTTATACTTTTGCAAATATGTACATTGTACATATATATAATACATATTGACACCCAAAAACCGAACAAACATCTATATTCGTCATAAAAATATTTGTGCTGGGTGGGAATTGAACCCAAGACCTACAGCGCAGAAGGCAGGGTTACTACCAACTGAGCTATGAGGCCAGTAATGTTTGAGGTCCTCGCTGCATGTCTGCCTACTCCTACATGTTGTGTAGTAGCCCACACGCTGCCTCTCCTTACCTCTTGCGCTTTCTTCGCGAGCCGCTGGATGAGGTTCTCCGGGTAGACCTGGTGCACGGAGAAGGACGGCTGCTCGACGCCCGCCTGCCGCCTGATGTCCTCCCAGCGCTCCTCGCCGTACGTCTGCCGGATGTACTCCGCCATGTTCTCTAACAGCAGCCCGTACATTTTGAATACTGAAAACAAACAATCATAATTTTGTATTCAGAACATGCTTTTCCAAAACATTAAATTTAGGTTTAGGTATTACTTGGGTCACTTCAAATGATTAACCATGTTTACCTTTGAGCTGTTTCTGTAAACATTATACTTATTTTGTTGTAATTGACAGTGTAACAATAAGTTGTCAATAAATATAAAAGAAAAAACTCAAATTAACGCAAATAACAAACGTTCTAAAGTTTACATAATTGATTGGGAGTAGTATATTAAAATTCATTTACAAGATTTGACCAAAATATACTAATTAGCAGTAAAATTAATGCTTGCAATAGATATGTAGTTATATTTTCTTTCGCTCTAATTAATTAAAGATGTGACTCCGGGCGACGGAAGACGAAAAAGATCGCCTGTGTTTAGCCGCCACAACGAATATAGATTTCACGTTCAACATTTAACACAGCGCCATCTAGCCCTAAACTAAGCAAAGCTTGTACTATGAGAACTATTAACTAATTGAATACTTACATACTTTTTCTGTTAATACATACATTGACTGGCCTCATAGCTCAGTTGGTAGTAACGCTTCCTTCGGCGCTGTAGGTCGTGGGTTCGATTACCACCCAGGACAAACATTTATATGACGAACATAGATGTTTGTTCTGTCTGGGTGTTAATATGTTTTATAAGTATTTACAAAAAAGTATATAAGTATTATATCAGTTTATTATTATTCAGTAATTGTTTGATACAAGCTATGCTTAACTTACTTTGGGGCTAGATGGCGCTGTGTAAAATGTGCACCAATATAATTTATTATTACATTTAATGCATGTTATCACCCAGACACAGAACAAACATCCACATTCGTCACACAAATGTTTGACATATGTGCGAATCGAACCCACGACCCAGAAGGCAAGGTACTACAAACTGTCCTCTGAAGCCAGTCGACTTCTGTTGTTTCATTAATATGGTATCCGGTTACCCGTTTGCCCCGGTTTGCCGTTGCTAAGTAATTATTTCCGAAATTGAATACTGTAATAATATGTTACTCTATTTCTATTATCTTTGTTGTTATAGTAACTATATGTATTCATAAATCCTAATAACAGGCCTCACAGCTCAGTTGGTAGTGACACTGCCTTCTGCATGGTATGAGTAAGAAAGGAGTGAGTGCTGAGATGACGTCTCATAGAGAGATATGGAAGGAAATTACATGTTGTGCCGACCCCACCTAGTTGGGATAAGGGCAGGGAAATGATGATGTTGGATTGTTTAAATTCACAATTGACCCTACAGATGGCGCTGCGATTGGGTTCCAGGACAACAAGATATATATCTTGTTTCTCGCAAAACAACAGCATCTCTTTCCCCGCTCGACAGATATCACAATTATCCGACGATTGAAATAAATCCTAGAACAAGTGCTTGATTAATGACAGATAATTGCAAATCCTAACGACCTCTGCCATTTGTCTGAATAGCACTGCGTCAGTGCTACCAAATAGGATGGAACGTGGATTGTGTGTATATCGTTGGTTTATATTATATCTCGGTACGTGTGGGTTATGGTTTATAGCATTGTTCCGGCTTGTTTCGCTTTGTTATTGCTTGTGTTTAAGAAGTATTGGTGGGCATTTCACAGACCCGCCATCTAGCCCCAAAGTAAGCTAAGCTTAGCTTGTATCATGGAAACCAGACAACCGATATAATACTTTTTGTGTGTAAATACCAACATATTAACACCCCGACGCAGAGCAAACATCTATGTTAGTCACACAAATGTTTGTCAATTTGGAATCGAACCCACGACCTACAGCGTAGAGGACAGGGTTACCCCAACCGTGCTGTAAGGCCACATACTAAATTGCGCATTGTAGGTAACTGATGCTGGCCTCGATGTATTTGGTTGTTTTAACGCTCAAACTTGAGCTGTGTTACAGCTCAGCTCAGCTCAGCTCAGCTTTTACAAGCGATTGGTCCTGGCCAGTAATCTCCACGTACTTTTTTTATGTAATACAGTTACGGAACGAGCCGACGGCCTACCTGGTGGTAAGTGGTAACCTTTAACCATAACAAGCGATGCTGCTTAGGTCCTCCCCTACTAGGTACGACAAGACCCAAGTCGCATCGTATGCGCACGTAACTCTGAGACGTGTAGGTGGAAAGTCTCATGTGGCTGTAATTTCATCAGATACCACACCTTTCAAACCGAAAGACAGTAACGCGAACGCGTTACTGCTTGGCGGCAGAAATGGGCATGGTGGCAGTACTTCCCCTGACGAACTTGGCGTGAGTTCTACTACTCTTATTACTTAGTGTAATTCAAATAACTAGTCTAGGAACAGACCGGGACTCGTAACCAAGTAATTATTTATTGCATAGGAAACCTCACACCATAAAGTTATCTGTTGACTAAAGTCAGTGCCACTTCACAAACAAACACACGATAACGCTAAAACTTTGTATATTACGACCAAGGTCCTGATTTAATAAGGATTTATGGAACTTTTTCGTCTTATATAAAGTTGCGGCAGCTTCTCTTGTGCGGTTACCTAATGTTTCTAACTTACCCTTTATGTTTTGGTATATGTACCGTGTATACATCCATATGCAATTAGTAAAAAGCGATTATTTTAATATAGGGGTGCGTGATTAAACCGAATTCCACGCGGACGAAGTCGCGGGCAACAGCTAGTATAATAATAACATTGGTGGACATTTCACACAGCACCGTCTAGCCCCAAAGCTAAGCATAGCTTGTATGTACCATAGGAACCAGACAAGTGATATTTTTTTTTTTTTTAATACATACATATTAACACGCAGACAGAACAAACGTCTATGTTCGTCACACAAATGTTTATCCTGGGTGGGAATCGAACGCACGACCTACAGCTCAGAAGGCAGGATTACTACCAACTGAGCTATGAGGCCAGCCAAATAAGTATCAACTGTTTATATAAGAGACTGTTCTTGTCTTAGCGTATCCAAATAGATAAATCTCTCACTTGACCGATTAAACATCATTCTATTCTCTGTAACTTTTAGCTTTACAAACCGATATTAGTTCCCATTGACCTACATACTTCAGTATATGCTCATTCTGTGGTTTAAGATTAATTAATCTACTGCTTGCATGTATACATAGCTTCATAGTTCAGTTGGTAATAACCCTGCCTTCTGCGCTGTAGCTCGTGGGTTCGATTCCCACCCAGGACAAACATTTGTGTGACGAACATAGGTGTTTGTTCTGTCTGGGTGTTAATATGTATGTATTGAAAAAAAATAATTAAACAGTTGTATGGTTCCCATGATACAAGCTACTTACTTACTTTGGGGCTAGATGGCGCTGTGTGAAATGTCCACCAATATTTATTTGTTAATATGTACAAAACATATTTTATAGAGCGTAGTGGCCCAGTTGTTTGAGATTCAATCCGGTGTTTACAGGATCAAATCCTGACGTGCACCACTGAATTTTTCGATTGATAAATGCGCTATACGATCTCTAAACAGTGAAGGAAAACATCGTGAGGAAACCGACATTTGAATACCAGATTAAAAAATTCGAGGACATAGTCACGGGCACATTAGTATATAGTTATTTGCATATTTGTGTCACCATATAAGCTTTAGTTCTTCAACCTATTATCACAAACAAAAACTCGATGGAGTCACAGCGTTACTGATGAAGACTATGGTCGGTAACCATCTAAACAAATAAATAAAATTGGAGTGTCTGTTTGTAATATTAAAATAACCACTTTTTACTAAGTGCATATGGATGTATACACGGTACATATACCAAAACAACACCTTTAAAAAAATTTTTCTGTCTGTCTGTTTGTTCCGGCTAATCTCTGAAACGGCTGGACCGATTTTGACGGGACTTTCACTGGCAGATAGCTGATGTAACAAGGAGTAACTTAGGCTACTTTTCCAAGGGGTAAAATAGGGGTGCATGATATAACCGAATTTCACGCGGACGAAGTCGCGGGCAACAGCTAGTCTGAAATAATCTTCGCTCAATGACGTCTAATTTTAGCTACACAATACTATATTGTGATTTGACTATTTGCAGCCATTTAGGGAGCGTCCATAGTCCATTGGCATCCAATATGGGGACTCGTAAAATTTAATTCACTATTATTAGGACTGTAACTTATCCGTTTGATACTGAATGGTGTGATTGAAATTATGGGCAAACCAGATAACTAAGTCGCTTCCTTTGTAGCGTGGTAAGGCGAGATGAGACTTCCATGACACTTACTGAGTCTTCTGGTTTGTCTTAAAGCTGAATTGATTTCTAAGTGCTTTTGAAGATAGATAATCATATTCGAGATTCCAAAAGAAAATATTTTATTAAACTATCTCATTCTTTTCAAGGATCGTCCCTTCACAAATTGTCTGACACGATTTCATGGGTCTATCATATTTATAACAGCAACGCGTAGGCGCGCTAATTGTATTCTCCTAAGCGATCACCTTGCAGTGAAACCTGTCCAAAATATTAGTAATTGTATGACAAATCATTCAATCCCCGATTTATTTTTAGCGAATGGCCTCGAATAACTGTTTATTATTCCGATAAACACTTTCGCCATTGTCCCGAAAAGGGCAGCGCGCGTGACGATTTTGTGAAATAGAAAAAACTGTTTATGGAATATTCTTCGATGCGAATCAGTGGTTGAATTAAGATTACACGAGTGATTTAAGTGATCCTTGAAAGCAGAGCATGATTTGAAAGCATACCTGCAAAATAAATCATATAGGAAATGGCACCTTCTAATTTTATGATTAATAAATAAATAAAGATCTTGGAGTCTGTGGTTTCTCTTCTTTTTCTTCTGGTCTCTTTTCATTCAATAATCGGAGCAAAAGAGACCTGATTCTATGGACTTAAAAAATTTACGTTCTACCTTCAGTCTATCCATCTCATTTCTTATCTATATCTGGTTATATTATCCATTAAGATTTAACCTGTAAAACTTCTCAGTGTGTTCATGAATCCTATAGTCTGGAATTATAATAAAGTATAATTCAAAATTCATGGTTCACATCCCGACGTGCAATGCTAATATTTCAACATTCAAAGTTGGCGCACTGCTCAAACTAGAGCTGTTACATTAGCTCATACAAGGCAACACTCCCTTAGGTCCTGTCATGAAAATTAGAATTGATATTGTGCCACAAATTTGCCAACTCAAATTATCTTAGATTTATTTTTACGTGAAAACGGGAACCCTTGTATTAGTTTTAATAAATTTGCGGCAGGTCTGAGCTGGGCTAAGATATTTATTTTACTACTTTTGTATCGGAGAAAGGCAAAATTCGGCTAAGTGAAATCTTTCTTGAGTAAATTGGATTTTTGTGGCAACCTTTTTTTTACTAGGGCTCTTGATTATAGCAATGCCTAAACAATTGCAGCGAGCTTTTAAGCTGTCAGAACTCCTTGCACGAGATACCAAGAAGATTTCCACTTTGTCTGGTCTATTCCATTGCTAACACTGTTAAGGAAAAAAATAGTTCATTTATTGTGTTGCATAACTAAAGAGTATTGTCCTCAATACTTTTATTTATGCCGCTGGATCTTTCGAGCCAGTGTGGTGAAGAGTTAAGTCAAGAAGCCTCTTTGAGCCTTTTTTCATGCACTTGACATGATTATATCTAAATTTATAGTTCGAGGACGGTTTTTTCCCAATGTTAACCTCACCGTTTTGAGAAAGAAGTACTGCTTACAAAATTACTAAGTGTAAATCTAATTGGCGTACATCTGAATTTAATACGGGAACCTCTGGATAGGAACTCGGGGTCTGTACCACTAGGCCACAGGTGTTTCTGAAAATCTTATCTTTATCTTATATGTTTACCTCATTGCTCAAAACTACCTCAATACAGTTGCTTGTTGCAACAAGTGTCGATTAGCTTAATCCCACAATATTTCGGATTACAGCCGCCATATTGAATTTGTATGTACTCTTTACCAATGTCACCTTCGAGAGAAAAAGTCCAATACCAAAATCAATAAACTCCATGAAATAGTTTAGTCTACAGGATGTCTCAAAGCAACAAACGCAATACAACACGAAAACACCTCTTTCCTCTGGGCAATCGGATAACGAAATAACGAAATTTCCAAGTGTTTTACGAGTCAACAAATCTACTATGTAGTACAATGCTTCCCCTTTTATCTCATAAAACGTGGCCTACCTTCTTTTGGCGAATGCTGACGATTTTTGCATAAACAGGCTTAAGGCGTTATTGGAAAAGTTGCGTGGATATATAAGGGCAAAAGGCTGATTTAACATTTGCCCTTAGGGCATACATACATGGCAGCTATAGTGTTGAATATATACTGTAGCGCTTAAGAGTGGTCTATGACCGTGTTCTAGATAGAAATCCATTGAATTCTCATCAATTTTATTTGCATTATTTTGTTCGTCATGTTTTATGTTACGTATGACTGGCCTCACAGCTTAGTTGGAAGTTACTCTGCTCTGTAGGTTGTGGGTTCGATTCCCACCCAGGACAAACATTTGTGTGACGATCATAGATGTTTGTTCTGTGTCTGGGTGTTAATATGTATTAGATATATGTATTTACAAAAAGTATTAAAGTATTACATCAGTTGTCTGTCTGTTATCATAATGATTTATTTTATGTAATAAAAAAATATAAGCAATCACTGCAGACTGGATGTATTACTTGAGATTTCTTTGAAACGCCGCCATTATCCTAATAATATACTTCATTCTTCAAATACGAGTATATGAAGTAAAAAGATCATAGCAACCGAATAGAATTCAAATCTGTGATGTACAAGAAATCTAGATTATTACCATTCAAAATTCCAATAATATTTCCGACCGTGCAGATTCAATTTATATAAAGTATTACGACGGATGACCTGCTTTTGAAATCCTGGATTTAGGTTAATATTGCTGATAGAAATGTGCGAGACGGTTTTCAATTCCAATACAGAACACCTGAATATATACAGAATCATAGTGAATGTCATTGCATGGAATGTGAATCCGGAAATGATTCTAATAATAATAATAATATTGGTGGACAATTCACACAGCGACATCTAGCCCCACATTAAGTATAGCTTGTATCATTGGAACCAGACAACGGATTGAATACATATATATTTAGTAAATACATATACATATATATATACTATAACTATTAACACTAAAATTACATAAATAAGTTGCCTATATATTAAAATATAAAAAGAAAATTTCAAATTATATATGGCATTTATGATATTTTGCTTATGAGCGACCTTTATTAATATTTCAAGCGACAAATACTTGGTTGGATTTTAAAGAAAGAAAGATAATAATTTATTTTCTCAAACTGTACACAACACCGAGGAGAAATTAAACTAATAAATGAAATGCCTACGCAGATCGCTGCCGTGTACACTGCTTGTGAAAAAAGCTCTGAGCTCAGCATGTGCTTAGGATACAAGATCCCCAGCGCTGATTTTCAGCACAGGCTTAAGTGAAATCACGAAAATTGAAGAGGATCTACAGAAGAAGATGATGATTAATTTATATATTAATAGATTTGAACCAGAGACCTCCTGGTTAAAAATTAGGGTCTTCCACTGGACCATCGCGCTTTCAGTGCAAAAACAGGGTTCCGTCTACACACTACGCTATCAATCCGCTGCAGCAACAGGGTTCCGTAAATTGATAGATTGTGAAAAAACGCATGATATCACTTTGTCCTCTATAGTTTTCACACTAGTAACATACGCCAAGCCTTCTATTAATCAGTCCAATACATTTATTTACCACATAATGGTGTATAACTGGGGCAAATGAGGGCGGGAACCCATTAACTGAATCAAAAATCAATAAACATCACTGATTGTACTGGGATAAATCTATTAACAACATTGTTAAGTGCAATTTATATTGAACTTGATTATAGAGAAAAAATACTGGATAGAATAAGTTTCAAAAGTTCCGTAGCAGTAGAACTTATGAGCGTGATGGTCTAGTGGTACTGAACCCGAGTTTCCGGAGGTCGCCGGTTCAAAGTCCGAAGTGCACCTATGAGTTTTTCGATTGTAAGATTTATGTGCGCAATACTACGTTCTCAAAACGGTGAAGGAAAACATGGAGAGGAAACCGAAATGTCCTAGAACTAAAAATTCGAAGACGAGAAGTGTCAAGTACACGAAAGGAGCCTCTTTGAGGCGCACTTAAAATCTTTTCACCACACTTGCACTGGTTCGAGATAACCAGCGACTCGAATAGAATAGAAGTAGAACCTGTTGCCTAATCTAATATTGCTAATCTCTGTAATGGCTGGACCGATTTTGACGGGGCTTTCACTGGCAGATAGCTGATGTAACAAGGAGTAACTTAGGCTACTTTTTCGAGGGGTAAAATAGAGGTGCGTGATATAACCGCATTCCATGCGGACGAAGTCGCGGGCCACAGCTAGTATAGTATATATTAGTATAATATCATTTCAAATACGGAAAAGATTTTTCCAAATATATAAATATTGGTGGACATTTCACACATCGCCATCTAGCCCCAAACTAAGCGTAGCTTGTAGTACTATTCAAACTAGATGACTGATAGAATACATACATATATATTTTGTAAATACATACAAATAAAACATATTAACACCCAGACACAGAATAAACATCAATGCTCTTCACACAAATATTTGTCCTGGGTGGGAATCAAAAACACGACTTACAGCTCAGAAAGCAGAGTTGCTACAAAGTGAGCTGGGGGGCGAGCCAAATCGGTTTGTAAATGACGAAGATCTCGGATAAGAAATAAAAAAAAAAAACGAATTGAGAACCTCCTCCTTTCTCTGAAGTAGGATAATTCAAAGTAAATTACCAGGTATATGTATAGTATATGTATGGTATAGTATGGTGTATATGTATAAGTACAGTAGTAGTGTTTACAGCAAATTTAAGTAGTGAAAACCAATATCCGCCCACAATTGGTCTGTTCTACGATGTAAGAAGTTGTATACTCCACGGAGTAATACGGGCCACAGCTCCATGGAAACAGATTTACAAGCAGGCTTCATAAATGAGATTGTTATGGCAAACATTGACATATTCAAAGCAATTTATAACTGGCAATAACTGGCCTAATAGCTCAATTGGTAGTAACCCTGCCTTCTGCGCTGTAGGTCGTGGGTTCGATTCCCAACTATGACATTATTTGTGTAACATTTATAACATTGATGTTTGTACTATGTCTGGGTGTTGATATGTATTATATGTATGTATTTACAAAAGAAAAGTATATAAGTATTAGATCAGTTGTCTGGTTCCCATGATACAAGCTATGTTAAGCTACTTTGGGGTTAGATGGCGCTGTGTGAAATGCCCACAATATTTATTTACTTATTAATATTTTTTCAGAATAAAGAGTGATATGTCAATACATCTTAGCTTCATATAAGTAATTGTAATAGTACAAGCTATGCTTAGTTTAGAGCAAGATGGCGCTGTGTGAATTGTCCACAAATATTACTATTATTTTTATCGGAAAAGTTTTGCATGCTAAACCTTTATGCAAAAGTTGATAATAACTGCATTTACCAAGTAATTAATATTATAATATTAACCAAGTAAATTACAGTTATTATTATTATAATCTCATCCTGCATTATGTTCCTAGTTTTGTTTCGGATCTAACTGGTATTCGTAAAAATTGTGATGTAGCTGTTATAAATACAAATAACGTTTAGGAAAGTGACTGAGCTGTTTCAATAGAGCTGAATTGGCGTTAAACGCGTAAGGAACTACGATATTGCATTTAGATTACGTCAGGGGGCTCCGCCGTCAAAGAGATAACAGCTGAGGTTTTGCGGGGATTTCTCGGGTGAAGCCAAATACGTAAAATTACACTTCGCAAAGCGAATGGTTATTCGAGTTGATAATTACATGTTTCTGAGGAGCAAACAAGTTTGAAGGAGCCATTAACTGGATATATATTATTAGGCCTATTTAGTAGTATATAGTATTATAGTCATAGATATGCAGAGACATCAACTGCCTATAATTACAGGGCGTATTGCTATACGCAATGTGAGACTTTAAATTGAATACAACTTCTACCAAATCAGCAAATTTCGCATATAATTTAAAACACATTAATAAACTCAGACATAAAAAAAATGATTACGTCGATGTTTGTACAAAAGTTTGGGAAATTTCCGAAAGTTCGGGAACTGAGACGAATTTTCCACATGATTTATGGACTGCTAGATTCTTTATCATTATTTTCTGTTTCTCTCAGGAGAAGAGAAAGAAAGAAAGAAGAAAGAAACACATTTATTTACAGAAGAGAGAATAACTGTAATCTCCCTTTGAAGAACACAGGCACAACATTTCTGTCACTGTCCCTATATAGCGATATGGGAGTAAATATTTCATTACGGAACCCTCAAAACGTAACTTTTTAGGGTTCCGTACTCAAAGGATAGAAATCGACGCCCGGTGAAATTCATCTCTATTGGAAAATTCATAACCGTTTTTTTTAATGTGAGACAGTTAGGTAAAGGCCCTGACCTGGTGTTAAGTGATAACCTCTGCCCATAACAACCGATGCGATTTGGGTCCTCCCCTACTAGGTACGACGAGACCCAAGTCGCATCGTATGCGCCCGTAACTCTGAGACATGTAGGTGGAATGTCTCATGTTGTTGTAATTTCACCGGCAACCGGAACAATCGGAACACAGTAACGCGAATGCGTTACTGCTTAGCGGCAGAAATGGGCATGGTGATACTTGCCCGGACGAACATGGCGTGAGTTATACTCTCTATAAAAGGTCCTTTCAAAGTACTTATTCATCTGTGTATTATACGCCTGTTTATTGCCTGTTTAATACAACGATTATAATTATGTCATTAGTACGACAATGTTGCATAACCACTGAGCTTAAACAAGGTTACCAATAAAGGGTAACTTCTTTACGTAATCAACAATATTTGTTCTAAAACTTTTGGAACTTCGTAACTTATGTGGAAAATTTGGCTATTATAATCTGTGGAAAATCAACTTGATCGAGTTAGTGAATTTTATTGAGTACAATGGTTTGCAGTTAGGCAGTAGTAATTTATTTATTTATTTATTTATTTATTTATTTATTTATTAAACTTAGTAATAGTAATATAAAAATTTACAAAAAATATGAAGGGTTTCTCCTGGCTAGCAGATAAGCTTGTATAGCTTTGTGATAAGCTAATGTATGTAAATACATACATATAAAGAAACTGTACATAGTATTATATATTTATCCTGTTCCCATAGTACAACCTAAGTTTAGTTTGGAGCTAGATGGCATTGTGTGAAATGTCTTTCTCTAAAATCTAAAAAATCTTTCTTAATTTTATTTATTATCTAAATCTCACCCCAAATACTTCAAACTGGAAAACAGCATCCTGATCGCGTACTTTAATTATTATTCATTCTACGTACATTACGAAAAGAATATTCCTAAAAATAAATCTATAACATTACATAGAGTTGATTACCAAGCTGATGGTCACAGTATCAGCCCGCAATGTTTGTTTGTGTTGGTCGCCACACTTCAAAGCCGCGCGTGCAAATATTGACGCTGGACGCGACGACTGACGCCAATAACTCGCGACTGATTCTAAGTCTCCTGAATTACATGTTTCAGAGACACGGGTTACGGGAAACCGAAAGTGTAGCATGATTGCCACGTTATTGAGGGGCTACTGAAAGACAGAAAGAAAGAATATATTTACACAAATTGTATTACAACAACAGGACACAATAAAAAAGATAAAAAAAATTACAAATAAACTATGAGGAGTAATAAAGAATGTTGTCGCGTGCATATCTGTATAAAAATCTGGCATACATATTACGTTTTATACAGCTATAATACAATTAAAAAAAAAAAATATGAGCCGTCACGGGTCGCCTGGCAGATGTGAAACATCGACATTATTTTGTAAAAGTAATATACAACGCATGCCGTGGCGACGCGTCGCCACGCCAGAAATCGGTTTTACGTGCGGCTATAGATGTTTCACATCAAAAATTCTCGAATATTTATGTTCAGTTTTCCATCATTCTTATTCATATTCTTCACAAAACAATTAATTTAGTGTAGAATAAAAACATCCCCTTTGATCGTAACTTATCCACAGAACATCTATAACAAATAATTGGCTACCGAGCTACCCTTTAGTTACGACACGACCGCACAGATTTATATTGGATTTAGAAGTGAAGTTTCAAAACCGCTAACAAGTCTAACGAGACAGAATATATTTCACAGATAATATAACAGATTCCATTTCGACTTTTTGAGGGCATTACAATTTATAGTGGTGTAGCAAAATATATTTAAGTACATGTAGATGGAAATTAGAATTTAATGTGCGACATTATATACTATAATAGACAATATATACTATATACTATAAAGCTGAAAGCTGTTAGTCGGCGGTGACTAACGGCGTTCGGAAAGGTTCAAGTGCGAAAACTTACCATAACTTCTCAAAGGTTGTTTTCTCGATTTTTTATGTAATAAAGTTACGGAATTAGCATGTGTACCACCTGGTGTTAAGTGGTAGCCTCTGCCAGTAACAAGCAATACATATTGGGTCCTCCCCTACTTGGGTATGATAGGACCCAAGTCGCATATTATGAGCCTGTAACTCTGAGACGTGAATGTAGAATTCGTCATACCGTAATTTTGGTTATGTTATAATGTTTTACTTTACTGATGCAACTAACAAGGAATCTGTACTTACGCACAAAAGAAATTTGCAATTAAAGCAACGGACAGTTGTAAACAATAACTTACAGAATTAAATGTTTTTGACTGGCCTCATAGCTCATTTGGTAGTAACCCTGCCTTCTGCGCTGTAGGTCGTAGGTTCGATTCCCACCCAGGACAAACATTTATGTGACATTTGTAACATTGATGATTGTTCTGTGTCTGGTGATTATATGTATGTATTTACAAAAAGAAAAGTATAAAAGTATTATATCAATTGCCTCTGATACAAGCTATGCTTAGCTTACTTTGGGGCTAGATCGCGCTGTGTGAAATGTCCACCAATATTTATTTATATATTTATTTAAACATATTGACTCTGCCATGTATATGAGACGCTAATATTTGTAAAATTTAATAAAGACTTCTTTCTGAATTTTAGGAGTAAGCGTCTTAGCACAAAAGTTTGTTGTCTCCCTTGTCATTCCACTCATTTTAATGCCATATATTTTGCATGGCATCAAGAATTTAATATAATATTCCCACACAAATTCTTGAAATAAACTCGATAAGCTTGTTTAAATTAAAGTTCAAAAGATTGTTGATAGGAAAAGCTTATTATAGTGTATCTGAATACATGCGTGATAAATTTAAATTAATTGTACTAATGTTATTTCTATTTAATTTATATTATCTAGAATTATTATAAATTTTTTCATTCAATTTTAATTTTACTGAGTTAAACATTATCTTACGAAATTTTCATGCTATAAAGTAGAACACAGATAGATAGAAAACTCCTTATTGTACACAAGATATAAACAATGTTACAAGAAATAACAGTTAAATGTGAAGTACAATGGACGGCCTTATTGCTTAAAGCAATCTCTTCCAGGCAACCTTTAAATGGACTGGACTAAAACATAAAATTGATATGATATATATATACTTGTACTTGTACTCTTTACTGTCATCTTTTAATACCGATGTTTCGCAAATAAATAATTCATGAATATTTTCTTATTATTATGAAGTATATAATCAATAAATAATTTCACCGGTGACCGCACCTTTCATGTCGGAAATCACTGATTGGCGGAAGAAATGGATATGGCGACAGTACTTCCCCGGACAAACTAGGCAAAAGTTCTACTGCTAGTAAATTCTCCTCCATCTCTATTTTCTATAGAGGTTCGGACTTTCTATCGCTCGGTGTAGGTAACTCTAACAAAGCCATTTACATCTTTATTACAATTGCCTGTCTAAAACCTTTATTAAGGAAGGAATGCAAACAAGTTTCTAAATGAGAACGGTTGAAGCTACGTCCATTACTGCCGAGCAAATTGAATACAGTCATCTACGTTTTAATTAAAATTTGACGATACCATCGCGTTTTTAGAGATATTTGCACGTATTTAGGGCTACCACTATGTAAAGAACTTTGATGGACGACTCAAGGTTTCCCATTGATGTCAAGGGTAAAATATTCAGGAGTTGTTAATCGGAAAACACATGACTGGCCTCGCAGCTCAGTTGTTTAGTAACTCTGAGCTGTAGGTCGTGGGTTCGATTCCCACCCAGGACAAACAATAGAGATGTTTGTTCGTGTCTAGGTGTAAATATGTATTTACAAAAAAAAATACTATATAAGTTTTATATCAGTTGTCTGGTTCCCATGACACAAGCTATGCTTAGCTTACTTTGGGGCTAGATGGCGCTGTGTGAAATGACCACCAATATTATTATATAGATATTATAATGATTCTAGTGGTGTTTCCCGTTGTAGTGGGAGTAACATGATGTAAGCCGGGGAACGTACGTATGAATAGCCAATCAATGCTGAACATTTCAGGCCAGTACATTCCACCCTGGTTTAAGTCTTGGTATAAACTAGTTTGTCCGCAACTGAGAAGTTGAGTGCCTTTTGAAACACGAGAGCGCCGGTAAGTGGAACCGATGACAGAGACGAGAAAAAGTCAGGTCATATATTAAGAATGCTTTATTATATAAGGCTTACTTACTACATTGCAAATGATTATTTCAGTGATCCCCATTGTCTGATGTCGCTCTGCTCCACGAGACACCAAATATATTGTAATATTTTAAGCATACCAGTATTATGTTGTCAAAGTAATAAACTAAATGAAACATAGATTTAAGTATCTGAATTTTTAGTTCCCAAGTTATTTCTTTATTAATTCTAAGGAAATAATTTTTTTGACTATTGAACCACAGGTTAACTAAATTAATCTGCTTATCTCCCGTATTTGAGCTGAGGCGACCGATAATTCCTCGAACCGTTCAGAAAATCAAAGCACTGACTTGTAAATAACTTCATTCAATACATAGTTATGTTGAACCTTATTCCATACTAGCTGTTGCCCGCAACTTCGTCCGCGTGGAATTCGGTTTTATCAGGCACCCCTATTTTACCCCTCGGACAAGTAGCCTAAATTACTCCTTGTTACATCAGCTATTTGCCACTGAAAGTCCCGTCAAAATCGGTCAACCATTTCAGAGATCAGCCGGAACAACCAGACAGACAATAATTTAAAAAAAAAATGTTTTGGTATATGTACCGTGTATACATCCATCATGCACTTAGTAAAAAGTGGTTATTTTAATATTACAAACAGACACTCCAATTTTATTTATTTGTATGTATGCATAGATGGAACACAAGGCGCCGTGAAATTTCGAAACTATAATGATTAAAGTCACATCTATCCCATACAAATAAAAAGTAATGTTTATGTATGTTGTTGGCAATTTCCGATCAAAGACCGAGTACACTGAGATTGGACAAACCTCTCTTGTGAATGGTGAATTTAGCAAATATAACTATTAGCTCCTAAGGGATAAGGTTGTTATTTCGATGTTGGTTATGAAATCAATTCTCGTACAGTTCTTTGAGACTTAAAGTCGAAATTTTGAAAGAACAAAAACGTGGGTTGAAATCTTTTATCAAACGTATTATGATGACGTTATCGTACTTTATAGTAACGAGTATTACCATTGATGTCAAAAATGTATATCAATTGTATTCATTTCACAAAAGGGGAGGGGGGAGTGACTAGACCTCACGATACACACGATTCATTGTGAAAACCCTAGACTAAGTTTACTACTAAATAAAAATAAATTTCATTTCGATTACAAAATTTCATTTCATTTTACATCGTTTTTTTATGTCATTTAGGTGCTAGAACGAGCTGAAAGTCCACCTGATGTTAAGTGGTAACCGTCGCCCATTTTTGCATGTTATATAAACATTTGCACGATAAAAAAAACACCATGAGTTTATTAATAAAATACAACATAGAATACAAGATAACATACCTAAATATAGCAAAGTAATCGAAGTATAAACCTTTATAGCCTAAACCCGATTACATTACCCTCAGGAGATAGTCAATACATTTATAACGACACTAAGGGCAAGGAGCTTCACGGGCCATGAAACTGAATATCCCTTTGGCGACCAATTTTCTAAACAGGCTTTCAAGATTAAAAATAAATAATATCTCTAAGTGTATAGAAATAAAATGTAGCCATGGCATGCCGGCAGATGTGAAATATCGAAACTGATGAAAATTGATGGATTGATGCCTTGACGGCGAAAGAGAGCGTCATTCCGTTGACGTCAATAAGGTCAAGGCACGCTAATACTTGAGTCATATCAAAAGTGACAATGACGATATAGCCACAGATTCCCTCTCACGCGAAACATTAGTACTAAACCTACGTATAAGAAACACGTATAATTGCTGCAGAACAACTTACAGCACACAGTTCTTCCCCATGGAGGGTCGGGTAGGGTTTACAGGAGTCAAACTTAGCGATAAGTACGCGTGACCTTATGTTTTGATAACTATTGACGATTCCAAGCCATTTCTTTATGAATTCTATGGAATTAAAGTTTTTGACTTTGACTTTGACAACTTAAACTTAAACTGACCTGAACTTAATTATCGTGTCACATTTACTATATTGTATCAATATTTTCCACTGGTTTTTTTTCACACCACTGGTGGCCTACTACTAAATCCCGATTTTCAATCTGGAGGCAGAAGGTTCAAACCCAGACATATAGCAATAAGATTTACGCTTGAAAATTGTATACGCATAACATCATGTTCTGAAAAAAGTTGGACGAAAGGAGCCTCTTTGAGGCACACTTTAATCATTTCAAGAGTAGTATGAACCCACATTAGAATTCTATGTCCGTTTATCAGACACAAGAATGTCGCAGCCACATTTCTCCGTGACAAATAAGATTGTTTAATTTTTTTAAATTGGTGGACATTTCACACGGCGCCATCTAGCCCCAAAGTAAGCTAGGCAGATAGCTTGTATCATGGGAACCAGACTACTGATATATACTTAAATCCTTTTCTTTTTAATAATACATATCAGCACACAGACATAGAATAAATGGTCGTCACGCAAATATTTGTCTCGAGTGGGAATCGAACCCACAACCTACAGCGAAGAAGGCAGGGTTACTACCAAATGAGCTGAGAGGCCAGTCGATATGATACAGCATACTCTCGACAAGTGATAATAGATGGGCTGTTGTTAAATGGGACATTGTAACGTGACGTAATTTGTATTTCTCATACTATTTCGCAGCCAACACAAAAACAACTCATTGGGAAATATCTTAAGGAAAACAGGAGTGAAAATCGATGTTAATCTAATTACCACACGTTTTCTTTCAAAGAGTCGATTGTGTGTAAGCTTCGAATTAGTAGGCATCGTAGATAAATGATAGAATTGTGTTATTTTCATTATACCGGCTTGTATTATTTCTAAGTGCTTATCGATTATCGGAAGGACAATATGTTTCTCAGTCTAATTAGCCCTTATCTAAAAAAAAAACAAATAGCAGTAGCAGTAGAACTTGTGCCAAGTTCGCCCGGAGAAGTACTGCTACCACACCTGGTAATCTGCCGCCAAGCAGTGATACACTCGTGTTGCTGTGTTCCGGTGGAATGGAGTGAGTGCCAGTGAAATTGCAGGCGCGTGAGACGTAACATCCCCGTCTCGGGGTGATGATGGACGCAACGCAATGCGACTTGAGTCATCTCATACTCTGGTGGAGAAGGCTTGAGTCGTATTGTTGTTGTCTATGGGCGGCGGTTACCACTTTACATCAGCTAGGCCGCCAGCTAGTTACACCTACATCACATTAAAAAAAAACTTGAGGCAAAATATAACTGTTTCAAGTACGCAAAGTAAAGTAGGTAGAAGAATAGAAGTACGTTAGGCACTAGTAAAACGAACTAAGCTCCTGTTAACTAGGTTTAAAAAATTCAGGCATGCTCTCTAGACTAAGTTAAACAATTTCGCAGAGGTGAGATTAAAGATCAGACGAGTATTGAACTCACTTCATTGCACGTTGCATTAAACGAATAATCAATTGAATGGCACTAACACTTGAATTTTTAAAAGTATTAGAAAGATCCGGCGAAGAAAATCCAATAAATAAAATAAATATTAGTGGACATTTTACACAGCGCCCCTAAGCATAGCTTGTTCTGTGGAAACCAGACAACTGATAGAATACTTTTTTGTAAATACCTATGTAATATAATACATATTAACACCAGACAAAGAACAAACATCTGTTTTCGTGGCATATAATGTTTGTCTTGGGTGAGTCTGGAACCCACTAGCTACAGTGAATAGTATTTTTTGTTTTATTGCGATAATATCATTAGTCTTCAAATAAGCCTTGCTCAATTGTAGGCATGGATAATAATAATAATAATAATAATAATATAATATATAATGTTAATAATTAATTAAACGTGTAGTAAATGATTTCGTTTTACTTTCCTCATTGTAAAAGTGGCCAAAGCATTTCTTTATGGATTTTATGTAAGTAAAAGTTTTTTATCTTTGACTTGACTTTGACCAACCTTGATGTTTTCAAACGTTTCCAACAAGTTTTCAGGCATTTGAACTTGGGGCAAGTTCGCCTGGAGAATTACTGCCATGTCTATTAATGTAGTCAAATAGTAATAGATATTGTAAAACAGTGTGGTTGCCGGTGAAATTACAGGCACATAATCTTAGAAGCGTATGACTTGGTTCTACCCGTTCATATGTAGGGTAATACCCATGCCATATTGCTACAGTTATTACTCTAGGTTACTACTAAGACTTAGGTGAGCCATCTGCTCGTATGTAATTTATTCAAATGCTTGAAAATATGGTTCACTGAGTAAAAATCTGGGATAAACAATTCAAATGTCATAGGTTTCCTTCCAGAGAACATTTAATCTAGATTTATTGGTATCATGACCAAACGCGTCTCATCTCTCTGAATTCGCAGAGTGAAATAAACTTTAAATATCACATTAATCTCTGATTAATTGGATAAATCTATGGGGTTACTGGAAGAAAATGTTAGTATGTCTTAAGTTGACTAAACCGGTTATTATAAATTACATATTTCCTTGCAAATTGATGGATAGTTATAGAAAACATTGTATTGATCACCATACATGGATATTTCGTAACGATAACTCATTAATGGGCGGCCTTATCACTAATAGCGATTTATTCTGGGCAACCTAATATTGCAAGTAGGTATATAAAGTGAAAAAGTCCCATTTATAAGCCCAAATTGGCTTGCTAAGGAAATTTTATCGTTGTTTCCCGAATCACAAACAAATATAGCGTTGACAACTCATCCTACTAATATTATAAACGTGAAATTTTGTATGTATGGATGTTTGTTACTCTTTCACGCTCAAACGGCTGAATGGATTTGGACTAAATTTGGATGTAATACCTTATATCTAGGATTAACAGATAGGCTACTTTGATCCCGGAAAAGACTTGACTTACTCACCGCGGGGAATACCGCGGGGCGCAGCTAGTTCTTGAATAATGTAGACGACGGCCTAATGGAACAGGTCGATGTCGTAAAATGATACGATTTTGATGGAGTGAAGCTATAAATGTGAAGACGTTGAATTACCCTTCGTATACCTGTTGTTTGCTTGCTATACATATTTGTTGTGATTCCATTGACGACAGATTCGTTTAATGTTAGGTTCTCGCGTTTCTTTAATATTATTAGTTAAGTAGGTGTTTAAGTGAAACTTATTTGAATATAATTAATAATAACGATAAGTAATAAAAAATACTTTATTGTACACCAGAGAAATAAATAAATAACAATAAAAAAATTTGAACTTAGAGGTACAATGGGCTGTCTTATCGCTATGAAGTGATCTCTCCCAGACAACCTTGGGATGGAAAGCGTATTTAATATTTGAAGAGTGGTGTGGGGTGGGTGTTCACTAATAATAATATTTTAAATAATTCGTGTAATTGGCAAAAGTCTTCTGATCTGATTAATAAATAAATGTAATAAATTGTAATTGTAATGTCGGAACTGACATGCGCAATTAGAGTTTACTCCTTAAGTAATGGCACTTAAAGAGTAAACTCTTAATTTACTCTCTTAAATTTTAAAATCATAACGCTCTTTGTAAATGCTCGTTTTTACTACGCAACAATTTATTACTTAGAAGCTGTAAATGAAATCGAGTAACCCTTAGGAGTAAAATTCACAAAAGAAAAAATATACCTATGTTACACAGACTGATATTTTGAAATGTCATCACAAAATACAACTAATACGTTTAGCTTATTACAAAACAGAAGAAACAGAGTAGTTTCTTTAGCTTATTATAAAGCACTTACTAATGTATGTATTTAAAAAAATGTATATATGTATTCTATCAATTGTCTGGTTCACATAGTACAAGCTATGCTTAGTTTGGGGCTAGACAACGCTGTGTGAATTGTCCACCAATATGATTTATTATTATTTCTTGTACAAGTGTACATCATTTAGATTATAGATTTATACAGTAGACTTAAATCAGCGGTCTTTATACTAGGCGTGTATCGTGTAGAAGAGTAGGTATTAAAAGGCAACGAAAATATCTATATAGAATTTATAAATAAATGGCTTGGAAACGTCAATAAGTAATCTTCAAAAACATAAGGTCAGGCGTTCTTATCATTATGTTAGACGTCTGTTGAAACCCTGCCCCTCAATGGGGACAGACAAGAAATCCCTAAAGGAGGCTTTTTGCGAGAACCATCCTTGTAACAATGTAAGCACTTAAATAATGTAATGTAATATAATATAATATTAGAGGACATTTCACACAGCGCCATCTAGCCCAAAACTAAGCATAGCTTGTAACTACTATGGTAAACAGATAACTGATAAAATTTATACGAGTATGTATAGTTTTTTGTAAATACATACTTAACACCCAGAGACAGAACAAACATCTATGTTCATCACACAAATGTTTGTCCTGGATGAGAATCGAACCCACGACCTACAGCGCAGAAGGCAGGGTTACTACCAACTGAGCTATGAGGCCAGTTAAATGCACTGAACACAAGTTTCTAAGCGTTATTGTCTGCGCTAGATTCACCTCGCGAAGAGCACACATCGTTTATCAAGCTGAGCGACGTGAAACTTAGATCATATTCGAGAGAATGTGTCACGAATACCAAAACTTGTCAGAGAGCGCATTGTGCGGCATACGGTTTAGTTTACTTTATTCAACTTTGGATGCAAACATGATATTATTTATTCAATTCCAGAAAATGCGTCACGGTTTGACTTTTGTCCAATCAAAATTGTATTTAAGTGGGGGACCACGTTGCTGGCGTCCGTATGTGATTACCGTTCGAATCCATACACGTGTCTCCTGGATGGTGCAAAAGGAGCAACCTAAAGTAGCAGTAGAACCCGAGACGGGGATGTTACGTCTCATGCGCCTGTAATTTCACCGGCACCCACTCCCTTCCACCGGAACACAGCAATACGAGTGCATCACTGCTTGGCGGCAGATTACCAGGTGTGGTGGCAGTACTTCTCCGGGCGAACTTAGCACAAGTTCTACTGCTACTTAAAAGGTACTAGGGTTCTAAAGTAAGAGTATATAAGTTCAGAAAGATTTCAGTCGCCTATAATATCATATTATCACATATTTTACACAAATAATTTTATTAAAACATTTGGAATTAGTAAATTATATTAAATACTTAAGTATAGAACGCCACTAATATTCATTTTTTTAAGAGCAGAAAGAACCTCGTTTAATCATACAAGTTGTTGATAAATTTCGGCGTACTTTTAGTAGGAAATAATGCATACCACATTACCGCTGTGTAGCTGCCAATTTTTGTACGTGACTGGAAGTTTATGACGTGATCATGCTGTTATTGGAGTCGAGCTGAATAATAGGATATGGAGTTATTATTATCTTTTGAAGATGCGTATTGCGAGTAGAAAATTATTGTGTAAAAGCATTATTATTCAGGTTTTATTTTGCAATAGTAACTTCATGTTAATATTTATATAATTACATTGATACGAGATCGTGGTAGCCTAGTGGGGTAAGCCCCGAGTATCAATCCAGATGTCACTAGTTCAAATTCAGACGTGCACTAATGAGTCTTTCGTTTGATAATTGATGTTCGTGATATAACATTTTTAAAACGCTGTATAATAAAATATACTGCTTTTTATGTGAATCAGTTACTAAACGAGCATCTGGCACTCCCAGCCTAAGCAATACGACTTGACTCCTCCCCTACTTAGCTACGGGAAAACCCAGGTCGCACTGTATTTCGCCCATGCCTCTGATTGATGGCGGATTATTCCATGTGTCATACCTTTCACCTTTCACCTTCAGCTTTCACCTTTCAAACTGTAACAGTAATGCGTTACTACTCTACTGCCTTCTTGAGTTCCTCTATAATTGTTATTAATTTAATTATCTATATTATCTTTGGTAGGTTTAGGTAGTTATTACCATAATAAGATAATTCATCCCTATTTGAATCCCATTCCAGAATCTAGCAGCCAATAAATCGTAAGATCGAAGAGAAGTTATAATCCGAAATTCTACCAGATTGTTTCTCTGCCGAAAAAGGTTGAGAGAGGTTGAGATTGCTTAGTTGATTTCCTTCAGATAATTTTAGTTCGTCGAAAAGGGCACGTGGATATAAAAAGTGATGATTCGGCTCGCTTGTGCGATATCCACCTAATCTTACTAATATAGTAGAACTGGCCAAGTGCGAGTTAAACTCGGGCGCCACAGATTCCGTATCTTCAACCACCACCGATCTTGTTTCTGATATGCAAGGTATTTAATTTTGTTACATAAATAATATACCCATAAAAATAATTACTTTTTCTTGGGACTAGAACTAGTGTATGTGTTAGAAAGACGTATATTATTCTTTTATAAGTATTTTAACAAGCATTCATATTTTATGATAGTCAAGCAACTTGATTCCTGTGTTCGAAGTTTCGTAATTTTGTCTTTACGAACGTGCCATTCTCTACTGAGTTACTTCGTAATTGGTAGGTAAACATAGACGAGACAGTAACGAAATTACTCATTAAATTTAAAAAATTAAATATTGAATGTTATTTATATATTTAACTATATTTAGTATTACTTTCTTTACCAACGAACTCGCTGGCATTGTTTCGAAACCCGCTCATCAATCCATCTCGTTTATCCAAAACAAGACGTTAGTAACTTCAGTAAGCCTTTAATTTTACACCAAAATATAAATTAAATAGAAGTTTTGGACTCAAATAAAAGTTATCATCGGTTTGTTAAGCTGTGTTTTAAACAGCTCAGCCTTTATTAAACGGTGTCCTCCGTTTGATATAGTTTAATTAAAATTTGACGGGAATACGGGCCATTTTCTTGATCGTTTCAGAGAAACAAATTAAACACATACTGCTTTCTTCTTCAGTGAGAGGCATGTTGGAATTTTATAGAAAGGAAAAATGCAGCTAATATCAAACGATTTTAAATGCAGACATAAATTTTTATTGATTACATTCTTATTCATGTTTGGAATGAAACTCTTGTTTGTTTAAATTAATTAATAAAGATTTCATATAGATTTACAATTATAAAAGTACTCATCACATGAAAATGTTTATATTGAACTTTTTAAAACCTCCATCGTATTTTCATTTTTAATAAGCAATTATTTGATGACCAAAAAAATAACCCGGGATAGCTTTGTGCCTAAATAAATAACTGTTTCTTTTGCGCCAAATAAGTGAAAACCTGAAAGTACTGCGATGGCGTAGCAATGTTCTACGGTGCTACGCGCGTAACCTCTTCTACAAAATGACAACTAAAAATGGGTATACAGTATAAAGAAATTAAGGGATCAGCTATTAGAATTCCTTTCATTTAATTGATTAGGGACATTTTAAACAATAACAAGAAATAAAACTCTTTCTGAGCAAATTTAAATGAGATTAGCTTATGCCTGGATTTGCTCGCGTGGACTAAATTAGTTAAGCAGTGGCTTAACTCGTTGCATACTCGTATTAATCTAGAAACGAAACTAATTTAAATCTAACATTCATATTCTCGAACCAACTGCTAGATTTTCATATTAAAATTGGTTAAAATGTATGATTCCTGTTCTTAAGTGCCTGTTTGACCTCTGGAACGTTCATTGAATATTTTTTGGTTGACTGTACACATCAGGATGGCTCTAGTTTAAAAAAAATGTACCATATCTTTAGACTACATTAAATAAAAAGTTATTTTATTATTTATTCAACTAAGCGAACAACCCAGCGAAGCAAAATCGTTACATTGTCGTGTTTTGGGTACAATTCCACATCGTAGTGAATTGAATCAGTTGAGCTATCCATAGATCGGTGGGAACGATCTTTAGATACATATTATTTACCAAATAGGATTAAACCTATAGAGCTGGTTTCATAGTATTTGGTATGTAATCTAAATAAATAAAAATGTCTGGCTAAATTTGTTGCTAAGCGCAAAACTCGAGGACGGCTGGACCAATTCGTTTTTTTTCAAATATCGGTAAAATTTAAAATCTGTGAAAGAAAATAATTTATTTATTAGAGTATACACGTAATACTACTTGAAACACCTATGTTCCTAACACCAACAAAATAAACTCAATTCATCTCTACTACGACAGCGATTCTACAAACATCTGCATGTTACGAGAATTAGATATAGGTGAAATTTAATTTAATCTGTTTCTCCGTGGCTGGTTTCAGATGTATCCTTACCAAGTATTTACTTTGTACCTTGGAAATAGAATCAACATATTCTATTTTACTTAAATATAGTGAAGGAAAGGAATATGCCAACTGATTTGGCCGATTCGAACTGATCACATCATTAAAACCGGAATACAATAAAGGAAATGCATCAATGCTTGGCAGCGAATTTGGGCATAGCAGTACTCCCCTTTATAGGAGCTCAACCATATCTATAATAAAAAAAAAAACTATACAGCGACATGTAATTTGACTTTTTATTTAATTTTAAACGACGACATTCATTTTGTCAACTTTTGCTAAACTTGTGAAATTTTCAACACATTCCATTAAATCAGCCCGTTACATGCGCGGTATGTTTTTGAATAAGTTAAAAACAACATATTTTAAATTTAAAGCTATAAAGAAGACATTTTGAAGAGTTGCAGAAGGTGATTTACTATTTTCTTTGAGAAATCTTCATGTGAAATACACTTCTTCACTACCTACTAAATTATTATTTCAAAATAAATTACTATATTGTACATCTCAGCGGTAAAATTTCCGCTCAGTGTGCGTCAATGTTTACAGAAGGTTCTTTAAAAGGCCTCATGCGTCAATATCGAAGCATTGCTATGTGACTGGTATTTGGAAACAGAATCCACTCAATCAAGTCAGTCGAGCGGGCTCCTATCGAGATGCCGTACTATTTTAAGACTGACGATTTAACGCTAGGTTATTAATATCACCAAATATATATAGTTCAAAATTCCAACTGAATAAATAAGAACGCACTTTGAAAGCTGCGAAACTGGAGTCGTTAAAGTGTAAGCCAATTGGAAATTATAAGAATTATTATGTAATGTCCCATACCAGTTTCGCTAGGGTGAATCAAACATAGTTCGAACAATTTGCACGAAATATTTCCAACTTCATACGCAAACCTACCATATGAATTAGTTTACCTGTTAGGGAAAACCGTATCAGATTACTTGGTAGTGGTATTTCTAAGACTAAAGCATACTATAACGTTAGTGTGGAGTATAGAATAAGTAATAAAATATAGAATATAAGTAGATAATAGTGTTAATAAATCAATTAATTTCCAGTCATTTATTTTATACTAACACTGTGGATCTGTGACGACTGAAAATAATATATTATTACTAAAAAAAAAAAACTGATTTTGTCACCACATTATGCCATCCACATACGAAAGCATATAGGAAATTAAAATTCATTTATATGTATAATTAATTCAACAATATTTCCAACAATCTTTTAATAAAACTTTTAAACTTCATCTAGAATATAGAAAGAAGAATATAGTTTGAAATCTATAGTTTTGTTTTCAAGTTTGACCTCTGTTTGACTGTTCGAAAATAATGACATACTTCAAAAGTTCAAGGAAAACAGTCACGTAGTTCGTTTAAAGTTATTTACTAACAGAAAATATTTGAAATCTAGAAAAAGATTGCTTCTAACTTTGGGATGATACCTATCTTTTATAACTTGCCTTCGTAATATATTTTTCGTCCTACCACAAAAAAGAGTACTGAACAGATTTGGCAAAATTAATTAATTTACAAAAAGTATTGCTTTCCAAGTCTTATTTTTCATTAGTGTAATGAAAACATTAATCAGCTTTCTTGAGCAGAAGCTAAAGATTTACGAAAAATAATTACAAGCAGACTACCAAGAAAAATAATTAAAAACACAGAAGTTAAAAACTATATAAATTGAATATTAATGATTATTAGGTAGCAGTAGAACTTGATATGTATTCTTGCAATACAATACATATTAATTTCTACTGCTACCTACACTGGATAATACTAGAGAAATACTGCCACCGTAATTATATTTGCAACCAAGCAAAGGTGCATTTGCAAGATATTTCTCCATCCTACGTTTATATAATATATATATACATATATATGTGTCTTGTGTATGATTCGCTCCAAAAACGGTATTTTATCTGAAAGCTGCTACCTCATAAGCATGATAATATAATATATATAAAACAAAGTCGGGTTAGTTACACCATTTATAACTCAGGAATGGCTTGATAAATTTTTGTAATCTTGGATTTGTTGTATTTGTCTCCGCCCCAAATAGGAGACAATAACTTTAAAAAAGATATATATATTCACGAAAAAAAAATTTGAAAACATTCATATTTTCATACAATTTCTGCAAACTATGCCATGTTTTCTGCAGATTCAGAAAACATGGCGTGATTCATTGCAGGTTTTTCTTTATAATTCATGTAAAGTTGTAATAACTTATAAAAAATCATTGTACTTGGTATTCCTACAAAAATTACAATTAGGATAATTAATATAGGTACATATTAAATATTACAAACAAAACTATTTCTTTTCTTTATGCAAATTTCATAACCTCATCACTGATTCATTTGATAGCGACAACAAGTCGAGTATATGCATAAATAGTTTTATGAAAATTATGATGAAGTCAGAAAAATATAATTACAAGGTTTCACACACTTTCATTTAATCTGTGTTGTTAGTTGAAGTAAAGGTGGCGATGATCTTACCACGTCACACGTTTGATTTGATTTGATTTGATTTGATGTTAATTAGGAGTCATAGAAGCTGATGGCCCACCTGATGGTAAGTGGATACCGTCACCACTCACTCGAAGGGTTGCCAGCGCATTATCTACCAGCAAAAGTTTTATGCCACCTATAAGACTTGTCAAAGACATGTAGGTAAATAAATTAATATTGGTGGACATTTCACACAGCGCCATCTAGCCCCAAAGTAAGCTAAGCATAGCTTGTGTCATGGGAACCGGACAACTGATATAATTCTTATATACTCTTTTTTTTGTAAATACATTCATATAATTCATACTGACACCCATACACAGAACAAACACCTATGTTTGTCCTGAGTGAGAAACGAACCCACGACCTACAGCACAGAAGGTACGGTTACTACCAACTGAGCTGTGAGGCCAGTAGGTATGTAAAAACCTTTTCCAAAAATCCAGAAAGAAACTCAAGTAAGAAAGTGGATAAATAAACCTTTATCGTATCAGCTGTCTCAGTTTTCCACACAAAAAGAGTAGGCACGGACCTAATGATGAATTGTTCTCGAGATAAGTTCCCTTTTCCATTTGTTATGACGGCAGTGCTAATGCACGGTCTATAGCGTGAATTTGCATGGGAAATGCTCCTACTGTTAGGGTGTTATTATGACAGATTTTGTGAATAATTGTTAGACCGAATATAAAAGTATGCCAAATGAATTACAGGACCGATCCCATTGCTGCACAACTTTAGAGGGCTATAATAATAACAACATTGTTGGACATTTCACACAGCGTCATCTAGTCCCAAATGACCTAAGCTAAGTATATCTTGTATCATGGGAGGCAGGCAACTGATATAATACATATTGACACCCAGACATAGAACAAACAAATATATTTGTCTTACAGATATTTCTCCAGGGTGGAAATCAAATCCACGACCTACAGGACAGAAGGCAGGACCAACTAAGCTATAAGGCCAGTCAAGGATATTCGGTTTAAACGTTTTTTTTGTAACACACTACCTCTGTACACTACTCTTTTAGTAGAGTAGAACTCTCGCCAAGTTTGTCTGGAAGTACTGCCACCATGCCCATTTCTGCCGCCAAGCAGTAATGCGTTCGCTTTACTGTGTTCCGGTTTGAAAGGTATTGTTGCCGTTGAAATTACAGGCACAAGAAACATATGATGTGACTTGGGTCTTGTTGTACCTGATAGGGGAGGACCCAAGTCGCATCGGTTGTTATGGGCAGAGGTACCCTTAACATCAGGTAGGCTGTCGGCTCGTTCCGTAACTGTATCACATAAAAAAATACTTTTTATACACTATCTTCACTAATGTTGTAAAAAAGGTTAACTTTGTAAGTTTATATGTAGGACGTAAAATCTGAAACTACGCATCCAGTTCCAAAAACTCTTTCACCAATATTTCGGAGTGGACATAAGTAATATAAAACCTTTGAAACAAAAGAACTTTTTGTGAGACCAATTTTGCGACGTAAGTCGACGAAGAACGGTCTGTCAATAAGACAGCGTTTCTTACGAACGCTGCCATAAATATAAGAGATATAATATAAATGAATGTTTTCTAGAGAAAGCTGTAGATAGACAAGGCCTGTAGAAAAAGTCTGAGAATATATACTGGCCACACATATCAGTCGATAGTAACTACATTTTGCGCTGTATGTTGTGGATTCGATTCTTACCCAGGACAAACGTTTGTTTGTTGACATAGATGCATTTTCTGTGTCTGGGTGTTCATTTATGTATTATAACTACATTATTACAAAAAAATAAATATCTTATCATCTGGTCTTTATCGGTATTTATATTAAAATCTAATTATATATAAATTTTGTCTTTAGTTATCTTTCTGTTGGGTTAACTCGACTATATTTTATATTCATATTTTAAAATGTATATTCTTTATTGGCTGTATAAGTTAATTACGATTATTATTGTGTTCAATTAAGAGCTATGATTTTGTTGTACTAAATAAAAATAAAAATAAAATAAAAAATCTTTAGTTATTTATTTCTATACATTTTTAAGATACCTTTTTAAAAATTTATTTCTATGGAGGAAAAATTCGAAACCAATATTTTTAAATACTACTGATAGATTATAAAGTTAAATATTAAAACAAAATACGAGGCTCCTTTCATGCACTATACATGATTAAAATATTTGATTCAAGAAAATTCCGGTTAGAAATTATTTAGAGAATACGTTAATGCACACATACATTTTTCTAGCGACATAACTCCTTGGTAGTCGTCGGGATTTGAACCAGCGAGCGACTTGCGTATCGAAACTCAGTGTCTGACTTCGCCACTACGCTCTCCATAAATAATACATTTTTTAAATAACTTTCAATATTTTTCTGCCTAGTTAAGGCAAAAAAATATTACCGCTGGGTCTCATAGCAAAGACTGTCCATTTGGATGTGTGATACGAGAATTTCCACGTTATCCACATTTCCATCACATCTGGCGACCCTAGTAAGACCCCGTTCCGGGCAAAAATCTAATTTGATTTCGTCCATCATGTTCCAGTGGGATTCATCAAAGACAAAAAGAGCTTGCTTGACAATCGGACATTTGCAAAGTGGTCTACTTTATGGGACGTTCTTTACGGTCCGACATTTTATCTTTATTTTATGTGATTTAGTTACGGAACGAGCCGACGGCCCACCTGGTTAAGTGGTAATCTCTATAACTACCGATGCCACTTGGGTCCTCCACTACTAGGTACGACAAGACCCTAGTCGCATCTTATGCGCCCGTAACTCTGAGATGTGTGTGATATTGCGTTATGAAATACAAAGTCACAAGAAAAAAAAATTGTTTTATATAGGTACTCAGAAATATTATTAAAATCAATACCTTGACCTGAACAACATTGCAAGTTAAATAAAAGCTTGTAATAATTGGAGCACGTCTTAATTGAATCTCGAGATCTGTGCCACTGAGGTCCCTGAGAAACCTGAATACACAATAACATAGTGGTAACTAAAATAAATATATCGTATGTTATCCTACTGGTTAATTAAGTTTTGACTTAATTATTTTTTGTTCCTAATAGATTATTGCTTATATTGCGTTGTCATGTCATGGCAAAGTTTGTGATAGGTAGATACTATTATTTATACAAATAAATAAAATTGGTCTGTTTGTAATATTTAAATAACCGCTTTTCACTAAGTGCATATGGATGTATACACGGTACATATACCAAAACAACATGTTTAACAATTTTTGTGTCTCTGTCTGTTTGTTCCGGCTAATCTCTGAAATGGCTGGACCGATTTTGACGAGACTTTCACTGGTAGATAGCTGATGTAACAAGGAGTAACTTAGGCTGCTTTTCCGAGGGGTAAAATAGGGGTGCGTGATAAAACCGAATTCCACGCGGAAAACACGGGCAACAGCTAATATATCCATAAGATCTTATGCATACTGGTAGTAAGCAATGAATGATTTCTGATTCTGATCGTCGCAAAAAACACATTGGTCAGTCCAGTACCCTTCGATACTGCCAGCATAATTATAGGTCACCAAATATATATGGAAATTACAAAGAATGTTTGGGCAGACTCTATTAAGGACCGGAATAAATTACCCTACCTGAATCAATAGAACCTTTATTGAAGTTTAAAAATAAGCTATGCCAGGCCTTCTGGAAGCTAAAGGGATTCAACGGGATTACTGTAATAGCCTTTTAATATTCACGGGCCCCAATTACGTGAAATATCAGAAGTTTTGGAAATTACCGCTCCGTTGAAGGGAGCTTTGTAGAAAGAAGGTTTACGTGAGAAATGTTTTCCCAGACGATATTATACCCTTTTATTCTATGAGTTTAAAAGCGTGGTTGCTAGTGGTACAAACCACAAGTTTCTGGGATCTGTGTATGGATTTGATGAGAAGATAATTTTGACAGGCCTCACAGATCGGTCGGTAGTAACTCTGCCTTCAGCGTGTAGGGCGTGGGTTCGATTCCCACCCAGGACAAACATTTGTGTGGCGAATTTAAATGTTTGTTCTGTTTCTGGGTGTTAATATGTATTACTATATATTATGTATGTATTTTCTAAAAAGTATATATGTATTCTATCAGTTGTCTGTTTCCCATAGTACAAGCTATATATATAACTTAGTTTGGGGCTAGATGGCGCTGTGTGAATTGTCCGCCAATATTATTATTATTATTACTATTATATTATACTTTGATGACAGAGATGCTTCGTTCATTATGACAGTTATTTATGTAATTTAATACAAAGTGTAAATTAATAACTGAATGCGACTGATCGTCTGATGTTTATGATATTTAAAACCAATTATTTGTTACATCCCCCTACGCCTTTGTTTTCAGACAACACAGAACAGACAATGTTTCCAATTACATACTTTACATCGATCGTGTAGTGCAGAATAAAATAATACCACCAACTACATATATTCAAAAATACTTACATAATATAAATATTACAGATACTTATAAGATTTGTAAGAACGACCAATGTTCCCGTTATAAACCTTATATATTACATAATTAGAATAAAGCTTTTAAATTCACACAAATATCCTTCGATGCAACCCGATGAATTTTCCCAGTTTGGTCCATATCACACACCTGTCTAACCGTAGGTAAAGTATAAGCAACAGGAAGTTTACGACCTTGACATTTACTACGTGGAAGTTACATCGCATCCATTATCCTTTACCTGACACATTTTATAATAATATCATTCACCATAATTGCACAGACGACCTGTTTTAAGAATCCAGTAATAGTCACTGTTTACGTATTAAAATTCAAATATTTAATCATTGTTTTTTATGGTGGCCGTTGTAATGAAAAATAAAAGGTAGTTTATTATAAGGCCAAAACTATTATGGGTGAATATTTTTTCCGCTCAACTAATAGTATAATTTAGTAGCTTGTAAATGAATCGTTACTTATCATTTGAAAATGTATGGATGATCGACGATTAAAGAAACAGGCATATAATATTTTTATTATATACTTAGGCACATACGTATACATCATAATAATAATAATAATAATCAACTTATCCTGACGAATAATTATTTGTAAATATTAAGAGATATTTTAAGCGATCATTCTTTATACTTTATTGTACACAGAAAACATAATACAAAAAAGTCATAAGTAATAGATGTACAAAGGCGAGCTTAACCCTCTCTTCCAGCAAACCTTTGAGGCTAGAGAGAGGCGATTTTATAAAGGTAGGACGTGTACATAATAAAAAATAATTATAACTAAATTTTTAAAGGGCTTAAAAAAGGATTTGATTTTCATTTGGAGTCTACTTACAGTTTTCTTCTTACCCTGTCAAAATACCCACTCTATTCATTGGACACTTATCCACTGACACTGACATACGAATAAAATTTAAAAAAAATACTTTTTTTTGCAAAACCTTTTTGCACAACACTTCAGAGTTCCAATTACGAATTTCCCGCGCTCGTGTGTCGTTTCATGATAACGCCGCGGAAGAGTGCCGCTCGGCGGGATAACCGGTCGACTGAAGCGCGGAGGTGCCGTCTCATCAGGGATTCGCAGGCGCGGCGCCTGTGTTGCCAGCTTAGTTAGTTTTAAGTTACATCTAGGCGCCCTAGACATCTTTTAGATGCCTAGATTTCACTTTTTCACTTTTAGTACTCCGTATATTTTTTTTACGAGAAACTTTAATTGTACATGTAAATATTCTGTTATTCATAAAAATTTAACAGTTAAAGCTATGGAAAAAATAGTAAGTAAATAAATAAAACAAATTCTCAAATCCTGTTAACATAATTATGGGAAACGTACATTTGTAGAATAAAAAATTCAGGCTTTTTTTGAAAAATACAGGTCGAATTTATTTTGGACTACTTTCAACAAGAGCCTAGCCTGGATTGTCAAATATCGTATGTCGGCTATTTGGTTATCTTAAAGCATTTATGGATTTTCGGTTCTAATGTAAAGTTAACGAAAGTGTCGATCTTAGTTCAGAGTTGTTCACATACCTTACTTGGAAGCTTGATTTTAAAATCATCTTATTTCAAGAAATTTCTTTTACATTATAAGGTGATTTTAAAATTTTCCAAGGCCCCAAAAGTTCATAGGTACAGCAAAGTACATCATATACATATCTGACCAGAAAATTCATAATACCGATTATCGATATCGATTATCGATATGCTATTTGTAAATACTGAGTAATGGGTTGAGTATGTCGTATGGCAGCGTCCTTGATTCGTATTTGGCTGATGACGTGCCGATATTTTGTCGCTTGACGCCACATTTGGCGACGAATGCTCCTTCCGAGAAATAAATGGGAATAGGTTTGTCTAAAAGGGCCGTGACATTTTATCAATACAAACCATTCGTCAATTTATTATTTGGATTTTGATACTACAGCAAACTGGGCTACGCGTTTTTTTCTGTGTTAGTTGACGGAATGAGCTGACGGCCCACCTGATGTTAAGTGCTAACCGCCGTCCATAGACAACAGCAATGTGACTCTCCAAAGTGAGAGACGACTGAAGTCGCACTGCGTTGCGTCCGTCACCCCGAGACGGGGATGTAACTTAACCTTCATTAATATCACATAAAAACACCTAGACACTGAACAAACATCTATGTCCGTCACACAAATGTTTGTCCTGGGTGGAAATCGAACCCACGGCCTACAACGCTGAAGCCAGGGTTACTACCAAATGAGCTGTGCAGGGTAGCCCAGTGAGTTTTGCAGTACATGCAATAACAAAAAACACATTTTACACTCACTATTAAGATCAGAAGAACATTCGTATAAATCATCATACTTTGAGTTTCTGTGCAGAGAAGGAAATTGGAAATTGTGAAATACAGGACAAATGAAATGAAATAAATCCTACTAACATTATAAAGGTAAAAGTTTGTATGGATGTTATGTTACTCTTTTACGCTCAAACGGCTGAATGGATTTGGATAAAATTTGGTACCAAGATAGCTTATATCCTGGATTAACACATTACTACTTGATCCGGGAAAAATGCAGTGTTCCGGTGGGATTTCTTATTCACCGCGGGTAACACCGCGGGGCGCAGCTAGTCATAGAATATAAATATATCTTTAGAATAGGTGATGGCAAGACATTTCTCCACTAATAAGGGTCGTTACGTCCAGACATTCCCTTGGATTTATATAGATTAATAATAACATTATTTTCAACGTCACAAGAATAATATTAAGCTCCAATTCACGCTGAAAAATGTTTCGTGTTCACTGAACGGAAAATATACAATATGGCGTGTAATATTACTCAGACCCACAATTGCACTTTACTAGCTGTAGCCTGTGACTTCGTCCGCGTGGTTTTGGTTTAACCACTCAACCATATTTTACCCCTCTTTTTTATGCCATATGGGTGACATAACGAGCTAACGGCCCACCTGATGTTAAGTGGTAACCGCCGGCCATAGGCAACAGCAATAGTCGTAGCAATAGTTAGTGTCTCGGGGTGATGGACGCAACGCAGTGCGACTTGAGTCACCTCGTACTATGGAGAGGACTTGAGTGCTATTGCTGTTGTCTATGGGCGGCGGTTACCATTTAACATCAGGTGGGCCGTCAGCTCGTTCCGTCACTTCAATGAAATAAAAATAAAAAACTCTTCAGCTTTTTAATATTAGAATAGAGAATCTCTTTTGTATTCTTTTTGTCGAAATAACTTGCTTTGTATTATTTAACATATAAAGAAATCTACAAGAAGGTTTTGATATTATTTCCACTTCGAACGTCGAATTGCTCCTCGAGAATTCAAAGGAAACAATAAAAGTCTTCCTAACAAGCACTAGAATATTTGCAGACAAATTAAACGATTCCCCGAAGAGGAATTCTCGGGAAATTGAAACGTCTTTTAGTGCTGTAATGGGAATCATTCTAATATAATTAATTGTTTTTCAAAAGATTTTCAGCGCCCATAGAAACAAAAACATTATAATGTTTTCACAGATATAAAGTTCCATTCATTGTGATAATGGAATCAATGGATGGCCACTGATTGTTTTACCGGGGTCAATGAAACTGTTATACCTATCGGGGCCACGCCAACGGATCCGATGGGACTAAGCCACAGCATGTTCTAAGTGCATAAGTGAGCTTTAGATTTGATCCAGCCTTCTACGGGTTGAAAGTCGGAGTTTGCACCGCTCATCTGTCACACGTCTCTCGTAAGCAAGAATGGATCACAATATTTAGTAAAAATAATCGCTTTTAAAAAAGTTCGCTGTAACAAAATTTTATTATCATTACTTTGATATCATTACATATATTTTTAGACATTTAAAGTTGAATGACATCTTTTTTTCTTTAGCCACTTTCGGGTGCTCATTTTTCAAAACTATGTACGTGTACTATCATAATGATTTCAAATTTAGAAAGAAAAATATATTTACTTTTAATTTTGTTAATTCACGCCTTTATCTCCGAAAGTGTGTATTACAAAAAAAATAAAAAAAAAGTGTAGGCAGAACTTCAGTGAGCCAAATTTCACTTTGTGGGTTACACTATCGTGGAAACGTAGACGTGACGAGGGGTGAGTTTTTCGTCGCCCCCATTGCTTTCTCATGAATAACACCCAACGAATTTACCAACGGCTTTAAAGGATTTAAATGTATAACTGGCCTCACAGCTCAATTGGTAGTAATCCTCCCTTTTGTGCTGTAGGTGTAGGTCGTGTGTTCGATTCCCACCAAGAACATTACATTTGCCAAGCAAGAGCTCTAATCTGAAAGCAGAAGTTTATAGCGAAGAATTTTTCCAATCCAGTCTCGACCGCACGAAAATAAAATTAAAAGTGTTAATGAGCGCTGAGCGCTTTATCTTCTTCGCAGCAGATAAAGCGATTTTTCGCTCGTGGTTGCAAAAGGTAATTTACCTATCCATTTCAGCATTAAAGGAGAAAATCCAAGTAAGATGAAAATATTACATAATAATAATATTGGTTGATATTTCAACACAGCTCCATCTAGGCCCAAAGTAAGTTAAGCGTAGCTTGTATCATGGGAACCAGACAACTGATATAATACTTGTATATGTTTTTTGTAAATATATCCATATAATACACATTAACACCCAGACACAGAAACATCTATGTTCGCAAATATATGCAATATAATATGCAAATGTTTGTCCTGGGTGGGACTCGAACCCACGACCTACAGCGCAGAAGGCAGGGTTACAACCAACTGAGCTATGAGGCCAGTCAAACATTGACTCTATACCGTCGATATATTTGTTTGTTAGATCTTAACGGCGCGTTCTTGCTAACCAACTTGCGTACATCGGCCGAATAAGGAAGTCGTTAGAAGTATGTAGTATGAAGTATGCCCTCGGATTAACATGAGACAATAGCTGAGTAGCCAGATATACTGGCCCGATAATCGTCTCGCTATGTGCCCTTTGTTTATCAGATGATATAAAAAAATAAAGTGTGCCAGTATTTAAAACGCTGTAAATTATTTGAAAAGCTATTTTTTTAGCTAGCTAAGCTATATTGTTCGGAGTCAAATAACTACAAATAACTGTGAACAAAGCTTTGAAGTTTTTAAAGTTATGTATTATGTAATTTTAGATCACATTTTCAGAATCGGTTTAAATAATGTTTTGCCAGAATATATTTCGCATGTTGTTGAAAACTTTGATCCCGAAATTAAAAACACAGCGTGATTATTTAACACAATTAAAGAAAACAACTCAGATTTTTGTTAATTACACCGAGAAATAGACGCAATCTTCCCAGCGGTGTTTTTTTCCAAAGGTGTTTCTGATTAAATGAAATTAATTATAAATCTTGTTAAACTGAATCCTTTAATTTTACCGCTATGAATCTTTTAGACAACATTGATTTTGCGTCTTCTGTCACCAAATCGTCCGATCCCAACACTGTTGCCCACCAAAATCACTTATTAAGAGCAGTAGAACTCACGCCAAGTTCGTCCGGGAAAGTACTGCCACCATGTCCATTTCTGCCGTCAAGCAGTGACGCATTCGCGTTACTGTGTTTCGGTTTGAAAGGTGTGGTTGCCGGTGAAATTACAGGCACATGAGACATTCCACCTTCACGTCTCACAGTTACGGGCGCATACAATGCGACTTGGGTCTTGTCGTACCTAGTAGGGGAGGACCCAAGCCGCATCGGTTGTTATGGGCAGAGAGAGGTTACCACTATGCAACTATATAACATTAAAAATAAACATAAAATTCATAACACCTTGAATCATATTAAAATTTGATTAGATGTAAATAAAAGAAACTCAGTGACATCTGTGGAATAATTATGTTTTGTTAGTGTTCTTTTTGTGTTTTTGTGATGTTAGCCGTTGTTGTATACAGTGTGTGTGTGAATAAATGTCTTCTTTCTTTCTTTCTTTCTTTAATTTGTCAGTTCGCTTGACTTTGACATTGACAGTAAATTTTAGTGTGTCTGAAACTTTAAACAGAAATGCATTGAAGCTATGAACTGCCTCCGCCACGAAATTTGTGCGAGTCAAACAGAACGATCTATGTATTTAAGAAGAAAGTAAAAGAGCTCTACCTTCCTTTTTAATTGGTTGTCGTATATTGTATATATATTCATGTGTTCCATTCATATATATTTTGTATTTATGGTTTTTAATATGTGTGCAGTTAAAGGCCTTTAAAATTTAGTTATGTACCTACACGTCCTACCTTTATAAAATCGCCTCTCTCTAGGCTCAAAGGTTTGCTGGAAGAGAACTCTTCTTAGGGTTAAGCTCGCCTTTTTACATGTATTACTTGTCACTAATTTGTATTATGTTTTCTCTTACAATAATGTTTTAAGAAATAGAAACTGGAAAATTCAAAACATTGACCTGATTATTGTAAAGTCACTTACCTATATCAGTGTTTTGAAAGATTTTTAACACCTAATAAGTATAAAAAGATATGCAAATGACAAACACGAGAAGTCCATATTTCTTAGACGTGACCAGACCACCTCTGGCTGCGGCTAAGTGTTACTAAAAGCTGGTTGAACGTGCACTGACTCAAATCTAATGCGAAGAATTGTCAGACGAAAATTATATAACAGCTTGTAACAGTATTACAGCTTAATGGCGCATTTTTAATAACAATTATAATATTTGTACATGTAAGAATTCATATTTTCTTGAAATGTTGTATTTTTGTATTTTGTAGTCAGCAACGCCGAAAATCTGAAAGGAAATTTTGTTTGGAGGCGCGCTTTAAAACGTTAACCAACTTGGTACGAGTGAGCCCAGTAAAGACAGTAGTTTTTGCAACCCAGCTATCATATTTCTTGTTCCTTGATATTATTAATAAGTATTAGTATATATAGTATAAGTATTATTAATATTTAATTACGTTTTTATGAGTTTATATTTTCTTGTGTGTGTTTGTGTGTGTGTGTGTGTGTGTGTGTGTGTGTGTGTGTGTGTGTGTGTGTGTGTGTGTGTGTGTGTGTGTGTGTATGTGTGTGTTGCAAATAAAAGCTTTCTATTCTATTCTATTCTAGTAGTACTAGTACAAAGACATTAAAAAAATACTTAACATTTCTCTACTTCTGTTGAAATTCGTTCGTTAGACTTGACGAGTAATGAGCATATAGCCGCCTTGCTTTCTAATAAAAGTCCAAATAACGCTTGTCTTAATAAATCTTTCCGTGGAGTCAACAAATATTATTAAATTAAACCAATCACAATTCAGACAATATATCGTGAGATACCTTAAAATCTAGTTATACCTTAGTTACGCCCAATTAAATAAAACGAAATAATTCCTACCTTAAAAATTCTATAATTATGCCTACATTTTATAGATTTCTAACAAAAGAAAGAACCAAAAATTTCTTTGTTTTCTAACAATATTGAAACTTATAAAGTTTTGGACAAAACTGTCTCTAAAAGAAAACAAACAAAAACAAAAAAAAATACAAACTTAAAAACAAACTACATTATTATTTAATAAATTCACATTTCGTTCACACGATACGTTTATAAATGTGTCTGAGAAATATGAATAACGGCACTTTTAAGTTGAGTTCCGATATGGCGTCGACTTTCAGGCGGTGTTTCGCAAAGGAGAGAAATGTGGAAAGTTTTATCAAAGTAAGATATAGCAACAGATAATTGGATAACATAAAAATAATTTTTGTTTTAGAATTTCACATGAGATTTAACACCAAAATAATAATAATAAATTTATCAATTCTTGGATAATGCATAGTTGCTGCATATGGATATTTCGGTTATTGCATAAAAATATTTTTCCCATTTGTGTTTATTTGAGGGCCATTTTATATATATGCCTTGCACACTCTTAGATTGTGTTAGTAATCAAAGTAAAATTCAAAAGCTTTATTTCCATAAAATTCAAGTAAAGAAATGGCTTGGAAGCGTCAATAGTTATCAAAACATATTCGAAACTACTGGTTCAAGTCCGTAGCACAAATTACAATGGCTTAAAAAGCTTTCCTTGAACTTAACGACATGTCCCAACGCCGAACATTTTAAAAAGTTCTCTACGTAAGTAAGCAGGTTAATAATTGAATATCATAACAATATCTTAGTGGGAATCGGATTAGTTTTCAATAAAATATACTATACTTTTAGTGATTCTTACATAAATAACTCAAAAGCTTAATTTTGTAATATGTTATATTTGTGATTAGTTTATATTTTATTTTATATTTGTATGCTTCAGAACCAGGTTATGGTGAAGCATTTCTTATAAATGTAAAAAAATAAATATTTACCTTAAATACCACATAATAAAGCAATTCTATTTAAAAAAAAAACATTTAAATTTACATACATCATTATGATTATACAGTCAGATGTAATGCTCTAATCAGCAAGGGATGTTTTTGACGTGAAAGATACGAAGTAAGGTACAAAACATTATTTTTCCCTAGTTTCTTGTGATCAACATCAAATAACAAGGAGAATGTGTTTTTAATAAACTTTGGGCCTTCCAAGATCCGCCGCCGCTTGTTAAAGAAAATGTATTTTTCTTTTGAGTTAGCGTTAGAGAGTAGCAAATCGTTGCTACTTTCGCTGCTTAATGTTTATCTTGTCGAGTTATTTCCACTAGAGTTGACAATAATTATGGAATGGAACATTTCAGAAATACAGCCTCGACGATTACGAGAAAACTTTCGCCATAACAAAGACTATACTTAAATTGGTTGGGCTTCGACTGACAAGGGATGACTCGAATTTCATCAAGTAAGTACCTACTTACAGAGATAAAATACCTGCGTTCTACATTTTTTGAGAAATATTCAGGAAATAATTTAATTTAACAGTAAACGTATGGTTACAATTTTCTGCTAGCACAAGTTTTATTGTATACTTATATCTATATTATTATTTTTTTATTTATAAAAAAAATAAAGCGTTAGTTTACTTTATTTTGTATTTATTTTTTATTTATATAGCAGAATTACTACCAACATATCTGTGAGGTCGCTAAAATGATGTTGATGCTGAAAAGATGCATAGTCAGATGTGATCCTACTATTAACAGATTCGCCGTAACATACTCTTTTGTTTGAACCAGAAACCTTTGGAACATCTTCTACTGGTTTGAATTTGCAAACCTCTTCATTGTTACGTGGCTGGAGCTGGTGAATATGGTTCAGACGGCTCGAGGCGGCTCCTTTCAGGACGCCATCGAGGTATTCAGGATGATGCCTTGCGTTGGATATCTTCTGCTGGGTTTGTACTTATATTTCATTCTATTAAGAGCAGTACTCACGCCAAGTTCGTCCGGCGAAGTATTGCCACCATGCCCATTTCTGCCGTCAAACAGTAACGCATTCCTGTTACTGTGTTTCGGTTTGAAAGGTGTGGTTGCCGGTGAAATTACATGCACATGAGACATTCCACCTACACGTCTCAGAGTTCCGGGCGCGAGAAGGGGAGGACCGAATTCGCATCGGTTGTTATGGGCCGAGGTTACCACTTAACACCAGGTGGGCCGTCAGCTCGTGCCGTAACAGTATCACTTAAAAAAAAACATTTTTTATTAGGTTTAACCTAATATTAATTTGTGATTTTTATTTCTTATATTTTCAATTTAGGTATATACCTATTCTATTGTCACTTGTACGTTATAAATAAATATAACTAGTCTTTTGAATTAACATAGAATTCTATTACTGCTATTAAAAATCTAAGTTATTCAAATTCCTTGATTTGGTACAGGGTACTCGTATATGACTAATCCTGATAGAAGGTACAGAGATTTCATTAGACATAATTATGTATAAATAATGATTAATGTTAATTAGGGCTCAGATCAACAGACGAAGTTGCTTTATGCTCTAACCGTTTTAAGCTCTGTACACACCGAGGGATAATTAATTCGCGTCCGTTATAGTTCTGCTTCGCTGTTTATTTTGTAATTATCTTATAGGAATGTCTGTGCAAAACTGTATTTATATACAGAGACCTACTGACAATGTTATTAGGCATAAGGAAAACGGTGACCATAATAAAGAAATACACAAAAAAAAATAAGATTTGACATTTATCAATTTATAATATAAACATACATAATAGTAGCATCAAAGTGTTAAATATCCACCAATATTTATGTATATTTATACTAGCTGCGACCCGCGGTATTCCACGCGGTGAGCAAGTCAACCCACGGGAACACTGCACTTTTCCGGAATCAAAGTAGGCCAGGATATAACCTATCTTGATATCAAATTTCATCCAAACCCATTCAGCCGTTAGAGCGTGAAAATGTAACAAACATCCATACAAACAAACTTTCACGTATAATATTAGTAGGATTAAGGATAATACCTTTAATTCATAATAAGGTTTTCCAGCTATGGCGAAATCGTATAAGATCGTTTACTACCGTCCAATTTACGAGAATTTGTTCAGCGAGTTGAGAGAGATGTGGCCGCGGGTAACTGTCTCCGAGGAGGAGGGCCGCATCATCAGCACCGCACTCAACCAACTCAGCATCGTCATACAAGGTACTTCCTACTATATATATGACTGGCCAAACAGCTCAGTTGGTTAGTAACCCTGCCTTCTGCGCTGTAGGTCGTGGGTTCGATTCCCACCCAAGACAAACATTTGTGTGACATTTGTATCATTGATGGTTGTTCTGTGTCTGGGTGTTAATATATATTATATGTATGTATTTACAAAAGAAAAGTATATAAGTATGTATAGGTATCAGTTGTCCAAAAGTAACAAATGATTACTTTAATATTTTCTTTAATAAATTAGATAAGATTTTGACATATAGTAGAAAACTAAATTTTAAGAATACTATTTTATTAGGAGATTTTAACATTGATATGTTGAAAACTAATAATGTCACCAATGATTTTGAATGTAGTCTATTACAATACAACTTAAAATTAACCCTAAAACAACCCACTCGGCTGATATCAAATACATGCATAGACAATATTGCCCATGATTTTAAAAACCACTGTAAAACTGAAGTGTTAGAGTTTGCGCTCTCTGACCATACGGCGCAGATTATAAAACTGCCAGTGCGTACTGTTAAACTTAAGTCATGGCATAGAGAAGTGCGTGATCTCTGTAATGAAAATATTCAAAAATTTAAAATGTGTATTAAAAGCTTAACCTTCTCAGACATGTACAATACTTATGACTCTAACTTAGCTTACAAGTATTTTATTGAAGACTTTAAGCTTTTTTATGATCTATGCTTCCCAAAGAAAAATATGTTTATAAGAACCGTAAGTAAACCAAAATGGATTTCTCGAGGGATAAAATTATGTAGCCAAAGGAAACGTAACTTATATTGGAAATTCCTATCAAAACCTAATAAAAGTAATAAATATATCTATAAAATTTTTTCAAAAAGACTTAAAAATGTTATTACACAAACAAAAAGATCACAAAATATATACAAAATAATGACATCTCAAAATAAATCTAAGGCGACCTGGGATGTAATAAATAAAACTAGAATTTGTACTCCTAAAGAATCCATAGTTAAAATTAAATGTAATAATGATAATAATAAATATTTATTGAATCCTACTGACATGGCCAATCAATTCAATGATTATTTCATCAATAAAATAGAATCCATTCCTGGTCATGGAATAAAAGTCACAGATAAAATCTCTCATCATGCAAAATCAATGTTCTTAGCACCATCCGTTCCACAACATATAGAAAATATTATAAAAAATTTAAAAAACTCACATAGCACTGGTTTTGACCAAATCTCTACAAAAATCATAAAAGCAGTCAACGAAATAATTAGTCCTCATCTCAGTTACTTGATAAACCTAACTATCTCAACCGGCACGTTCCCGGAAGATCTTAAACTTGCGATTGTTAAACCGCTATTTAAAAAAGGTAACAAAGAGTTAACTAATAGTTACAGACCAATAGCACTTCTATCGGTCTTCTCAAAAATCTTCGAAAAATATATATATAAAGAAATTAATTGCTACTTAGAAAAGCTTGGATTACTATGCAATGAACAAAAGGGTTTCCGACGTAACAAAACGATAAACTTGGCAATATATGAATTCATTGAAAATATTGTGTTCCAAATAGACAAAAGAACACCTGTATGTGCTGTGTTCTGTGATATGACCCAAGCATTTGACTGCGTAGATCACGACATCTTGATTAACAAATTAGAGGCGTATGGACTAAGAGGTAGAGTATCTCAACTTATCTGCTCGTATCTTAAAGACCGTAGACAAATGACCGAGATCACAAAACTGGATACCAAGACCAAATGTGAAAAATCGTATCGTTCTTTAGAACGCATAATCCAGTTTGGAGTTCCACAGGGGAGTGTCCTGGGACCTTTGCTATTTATTATTTATATAAACGACCTACCTAGATCAGTCAATCAACCAATGACCTTATTTGCTGACGATAGTACAATAACAATAAAATGTGATGACATGAATACTTACACTTCTGACATTAATAATTCAATAAATTCAATAATTAAATGGCTTGACAATAATAATTTGAAAATAAATATAAATAAAACAAACATAATGCATTTTAGTCAAAGAATTAAAAATTATCCTCAAATAGACCTGCAGTTTAACGGTAGTCAAGTAGACGTGGTAGAATCAACAAGATTTCTAGGTATTCAAATTGACTCTAAACTAAATTGGAAAACCCATATCGAAATTTTATGTAAGCGAGTAAGTAGCTCTACCTACGCACTCTATAAACTATCCTCCATTGTTAATACAGAAACACTACTTACAGCTTATTATGGAACAGTAGAGTCCATTCTAAGGTTTGGTATAATTTTTTGGGCTAACTCTACCAATAAAGAATTCATATTTAAAACACAAAAAAGATGTATTAGGTCAATGTTTAACCTGCACGTTACTGACAGTTGCAGACCTTTGTTCATTGAGCACAAAATTCTAACGCTTCCGTCGTTATATATATTTGAGATGGCACTATTTGTAAGAAAACATCCCCATCTTTTCCCACGCAAGTCTGAGTTTGTAGTGCGGAATAGACGTGACAGCAGTAAACTCCAAATGCCTAACAGTAAAACAGCTTTCCTACAAAAAAGTGTAGTTTGTATGTCACGTAACATCTATAATAAAATACCTAAATCATTAAAAGATCTCGATGACAATATATTTAGGAGCAAATTGAAACAATTATTAATTAACAAGTGCTATTATAATACTAACGATTTTATGACAGATACATTTTGACATCATCTTATTAGTATTACTTTTATTTTTCTATTTCTTATTTTTATTAATATTATATCTTAAATTTTTGACATTGTTTAAAATTATAATATAGATTAAAATTAGAATAAATACAATATTAATTGAGTTAGAACTCACCCTAACATTTGCATGCTAATCTTAGTAGAACATAATTGAAACTAAAAATAATATTAACATCTGTGTAATCTACATTATGTTCAAGCAAATAAAATATCTTTGTCTTTGTCTTTGTCTTTGTCTTTGTTGTCTGGTTCCCATGATACAAGCTATGCTTAGCTTACTTTGGGGCTAAATAGCGCTGTGTGAAATTTCCACCAATATTATTATTATTATATCAGTTGGTAGTGACTCTGCCTTCTGCGCTATAGGTCGTGGGTTCGAGTATCGTAATATAATATTGGTGGACAATTCACACAGCGCCATCTTGCCCCAAACTAAGCATAGCTTGGGAACCAGACAACTGATAGAATACATATATACTTTTTTGTAAATACATACAATAATACATATTAACACCCAGACACAGATCAAACATCTATATTCGTCACAAAAATGTGTGTCCTGGGAATCGAACCCACGACCGTAGCGCAGAAGGCAGAGTTACTACCAACTGAGCTGTGAGGCCTCTCCTATGAATAAATTGACTCTATTTCAGGATATTACTGGTGTAACAACGCCCTGCTAGTCATATTCCTGTCACCGCCATTTGTGGAGATCATCAAACGTGCTCTAGGCCAAGAGGTGCCCTTGATCCTGCCGTTCTTCTACTGGTTCCCCTTCGACCCCTTCGCCAGGGTCTGCTATGAGATCATCCTGGCAATTCAGACGTGGCATGGTAAGAAATTTAATTGAAGAATTAAAGAAAATTTAAAGCGTGGTGGTCTAGTGGTCACCCCGAGTTTCAATCCGGAGGTCGCCGGTTCAAATCCCGACGTGCGCCTAACATTTTCTTCCACTAAATCATACCGTAATTATCTGACAGCGAGGATAAATATTATAGTATCGGAATAAATCACCAACAAGTCTGGGCGCAGCACACGAAGATAATTATAATTATATTGCTTTCAATTACAGATTATTATTAAATTAGAATAATATATAATAAATAATAAAATTTATAGAAACTTATTTCATCCCGGCTATACGACATTATTTATTTAATCCGTTGGATTATTTTTGCCTTAAATTTCATTAGCTTTTGCAAAACGAAAATAGTTGTGTCTACGTCTATCGTAGACGTAGCTACGGCGTAAATAATTACACGAAAATCTCTGCCCATTATTAATGGACATATAATTAAACTTGCTCATACTGGCGACCTGAAGCATAGTGGTAATAACTCTTCCTTCTGCGATAGAGGTCGTGGGTTCGATTCTCACCTAGGACAAACGATTGTATGATGACTATAGTTGTTTGTTCTGTCTTGGTGTTAATGTTCTGTGTCTAAACGTAACATCCCGTCTCGGGGTGATGGACGCAACGCAATATGACTTGAGTTATCTCGTACTTTGGTGGAGAGGACTCGAGTCGTATTGCTGTTGTCTGTGGGTGGCGGTTACCATTTAACATCAGGTGGGCCGTCAGCTCGTTCTGTCACTAATATGACATAAAAAATAATAATATTATCGCTTGCACATGTGTGCTAAAATCTTTTTATAAATCAGCCTTTATTATACGACACACGTTAATAATGCTATCGCAACGCTAGTCCCGTACGTAATGCCAACTAAGGTTCAGTGCACCAGATAATTCAATCGCTTTATAGCACCACGAGCGTCTACTGAAGCAGACTAAAACTGAAACGGCCGTTCTGAATGGAAATTGATCTTGTTATTGGCTACTAGCTGTTGCCCGCGACTTCGTCCGCGTGGAATTCGGTTTTATCACGCACCCCTATTTTACCCCTCGGAAAAGGAGCCTAAGTTACTCCTTGTTACATCAGCTATCTGCCAGTGAAAGTCCCGTCAAAATCGGTCCAGCCATTTCAGAGATAAGCCGGAACAAACAGACAGACAGACAGACTGTCACAAAGACAGTTTTTTTTTTTAATGTTGTTTTTTTATATGTACTGTGTATACATCCATATGCACTTAGTAAAAAGCGGTTATTTTAATATTACAAACAGACTCTTCAATTTAATTTATTTGTATATAGATTTCAATGTGGTTCATGTTTATTTGGGGACCATTGTATGTTTCTACACTGACTTATATTGCAGTTGTGAGTATTCCCTAGACTCGTTCTGGATGCGCGAGCAAAGGGAATCTTCTGTGTTAAAGTACCATAGATATAATGTTGGTGGATATTTTTACACATCGCCATTTAGTCCAAGTAAGCATTAGCTTGTGCTATGGGAATTAATAATATTATTCAATTTTTTTTTTTTTTTTTTTTAATCTTTCATTGTATAGTAAATAAAACTTGACTAACTTATATTACATTATACATAATTTATATGTTCTAAGTATTGGTTAATTTTTTTTCTATATGACCGCCATAGCGATAAAAGTCTTCACCAGCTGGTTCCACCTCTCTCTGTCTGTAGCAGCTCTACTCCATGTTTTGCCTGCTATTCCAGCTATGTCGTCACTCCATCGTTTGAATGGTCTTCCTCGTTTACGCTTTTTGTCCATTGGATACTAGACCATCTCTCATCCGCAGCTCTCTGGATGTGTCCGGCCCGTTTCCACTTTAGTTGGAGAACTCTTCTGGCAGCATCTTTGGCTTTGGTCTTCTTTCTTGTAAAGCTTTTTTCATTATTATTATTATTATATTTTTTATATTATTTATTAAACAATTTTTTTTATTAATTTACGAAATTGTATTAAGTTTGTTTTTGTATTTTTCTTTTTTAATTATTGATTATTCTATTCTATTCCATTCAATTTTATCTTTTAATTTGTGGCTATGGGAATTACTAACTAATAAATATACTCATATACTGGCTCCTTAAATGCCACCAAGCTCTCGAAATAATTTTGTCAATTTATGTTGTGTCATAGCTTGTATCATGGGAACCAGACAACTGATATAATACTTATATACTTTTTTTTGTAAACACATACATATCAACACCCAGACACAGAACAAACGTCTATGTTCGTCACACAAACGTTTGCTCTGGGTGGCAATCGAACCCACGACCTATAGCGCAGAAGGCAGGGTTACTACCAGCTTACCTGTACGGCCAGTCTAGTCAGCAGTGTTCATTTACTCCAAACCATTGTTTAAAACTAGTTTATTACAAACTATATTGTCAGAGAATCTAGTAAACCTAGTTACTTAATTAAAACTTACTGCAGATATTTTTACATTACTTGGCAGCAAAGCAAATTTCATTAGTACAATAAAACCACAAACATACATAGATTCACACCTTTTTCTCGAAGTGTTAGGTTGATCAACAACGGGGCACATTTCATACAGTGGCTTACATTACCGTGGGAACTTAATTAATACATACTCGTAGCTATTGGTCCGCCCCGGCTGCGCATAGCTCTTAAGCTATTATATGTACTTATGTTAGTCACTATTTATATGGGCCAGGGTATTTAATACGAAGTAGTCTGAAATAAATAAATTATTATTCTTATTACTAGTGCAATTTACCGATAAAGTAAATGGGAAGTGCGCTTAGCAACAAAGAATTAACAGTTTTTATCTAAACACCGTCATAGTTCAGCTATTTTGTAAATATTATTTACAAATTATATACACAAACTTTTCTTGTTTATCGCTGTATCTATTAGTGGAAATCGTATCATAATACGTCGAGTGGTTTAGAAGTAAGCGGAGAAGCAGACAGAATTTCAAATTCATATATTTATTATATTTATATTATTCATATATATTGTGTAATTCATATAATATGTTACAGGAGATGATATTTGATAAAATGTGGTACAGCCAAGTTTCTGCTTAACAATACGCAAATTATTCAATTTATCACTTATACACAATGATACAGTAACAATAATATATATGAAATAAAAAAAAATATAAATTATTTATAATATTATAATATTATTTATAAATTTGTGTTGTAAAAATTCGGATACACTGTAATACGCTTTTTCTACCAACACTTTCTTAATCTTTAATAGAGATAGGCAAAACATTAAAAATGTACACCTAATTCAGAACCTCCTCCTTTTTCTGATGTCGGCTAATAACTTAAACTGACTACAGCGCGGAAATCAGAGTTACCAACTTAGCTCTGAGCTCAGACAAAACTTTGGACTGGTAATTTCTCTTTTGTATTTCCAGGCCTTATAACTATTTGGTTCATGCTGTGCGGGGATCTTCTGTTCTGCATTTTCCTCAGCCACATCACGACACAATTCGATTTGCTCTCTGTCAGGATAAAGAAGCTGGTTTACGTGCCCATTGATAAACAGTTAATAGACCACTTCCCACTGGGTAAGCATATTACTTGTATATGACTGACCTCACAGTTCCACCCAGTTGGGTTCCCACCCAGGACAAACATAGATGTTTTTTCTTCAAATAATATTGTGAAATGTGTGTATTCACAATTTGAAGGCATTGATCGCCATAATACAGGTCATTCTAGTTTGAGTACATACCAATATTCTCCAACCAAGAATGTTTAATGTGTTTGTATGCTACTTATAGTTATTGCATTTTTATATTAAGTAATGTTTGTTGTTTTGAATAAATTTCATTTCATTTCAACAACTTCTGTATTTTCAGCAACTTACAGCAGAGAATACATTGAGAACGAGAAGGCTACTGTCGAAGGTTTCAGTGAGCGGGATTGGGAAAATAGATATCAGAAGGATTTATCTGAGATCATCTTACAACACCGTGCCTTGATCAGGTTCAATATTACCTTTCAAATTCATCATCAGACCGCCACATCAAGCCAGACGCCTCACAGACAGCTCAGTTAGCAACTGTCCTCTGCGATGTAGGTTGTGGGTTCAATTCCCACAAAAACATTTATGTGATGAAGAGGTTTTATCTATGTCTGGTTGCTAATTGACGGATTGGGGCGAAGTGGGACGAAGTCTGCGCTGACAATTTTTATTTCGTGCCTTTAAGTTTTGATTTATAAATATATCCTCGTATATGACTTGTATTACAATTTTTGTATTACGTATTAGATATTTCCTTAACTGAGGGCAATATTATAGAAGAGTATTTAAATAATTTTCAGGCTTTCAGGCGATGTTGAAGAACTGTTCAGTTTTGCATTGCTCGTGAATTTCTTCAACAGCTCGATAATCATTTGTTTCTGCGGGTTTTGCTGTGTCGTAAGTATTGCGGGGGGGGGGGGGGGACATTACTTAATATTAATATACATTACGTAATTATAGATTAGATGAATAATAATAATAATTTACATTGCAGGTAGTTGAAAAATGGAATGAGATGGTTTACAAGTCGTTTCTGACCACTGCCCTTTCCCAAACATGGCTGCTATGCTGGTATGGACAGAGACTTCTTGAGTCTGTAAGTATAACTAGCTACTAGAAAGAAAGAAAAATATTTTATTTGTGGAACTAATCTTACACAGAACATAAACAAGACGCAACTGCCCTGCCCTGTGTATGTTTGTTATTGATCTTTTTTTATGTGTAGGTTAAGTAGGTAACTGATGATTTGAGGAACGTTGTCAAGGGTTCTTAAAAACTAAAATTTGAATTTTAAATAAAAACTACATGATTACGTCCACGCCGATTTTGAGGCGTTTTAATAAAGACATCACTTACATAGGCGGGACACAGCCGGCGAGTTGGAGACGGCTGAGTCTGCTATAAAAACATTATTGAGAAATGCATCAGTGTATGTTAAAACTACTCTATGCTTAATCTAAGGCAGGGGGACGAGGGGTATAACATAAGTAGGTATTCATTTCCGCATATAATTCCATTGATTCCCTGGAATTAATAAATAAATAAAAAAAAAAAGTAGGTAGGTACCTACCTAATTAATACCTGATGAAAAAAGTCTTAGGGTCGATTTTTTGTAATATTCAGATAATCCTTCCTAGGTACCTAATAAGACTCAGTGTAAATGAAAAGTGCGATACAATTACTGCTTGTCCGCAGATTAGTATCGTGGCAGTATTTTTCCTGGATGATCTTGGCACAATTTGTACTGCTTAGATCTTATTTCGCTGTATTTATTTTCAGAGTGAAGGAGTCTCTGATGCTTTGTATAACAGTGGTTGGTATAAGTCGTCCAAAAAAGTCAAGAGCTCCATTCTGATAATGTTACACAGGTATTTTTAACAATTTGGATAAGATGAGCTCAGACGCCACCCAAAGGATTTTTGGAACAGACTATTTATAATTTCCCCTGTAGCTCTTCTACCAAAGTACTTCAAAATCTATACCTTAAGGTCAAGGCTACCTAATTAAGTAATTAGCTAACGTTGCCATCACCAGACTGTCGTCCAACCCTCCAACTGTTCATCCAACCTTCGATTCGTGGTGTTGCACGTGTGAAAAAAGTTCGACGGAGTTGTACAAAATTGAAATTGCCGAGTGATACGAAATATAAATCGAGTGCTCGAACTCTTTCGTTGGTATCCGTGGTCGGCTCGCCCTCGTCGTGTAGATTGTTTATAGATCGGCTGAGTTCGCATAGATAGCGTGAGATTTCCGAACAAGGATGGAGCGTTGGACAATGCCGTCGGCATTAGTCAATGAGATTTCTACATTCTTTATTAATTTAATTTAATAACAATTACATATAAATAATTGGTATGAACAAATGCGAGTGTTAGTCTTAAAAGAGTTATCATCCAGTAAACCTATGAGGCTAGAAAGAGGTTCGATCGATAGTTATTTTTGTTTTCAGATCACAAAAAGAGGTGCATGTGACTACGTACGGATTCTCTGTCATTTCTTTAGCAAGTTATACAACGGTAATTTGCGTGAACAATGTATTTTTAGCCCATTGAGTCTGTTTTCAGTTTTTTGTTAATAATAAATACGTGTTTCTTTTGCAGATCATCAAAACTGCATGGTCCTACTTCACATTGCTGCTCAACATTTACAAGCAGTAAACAGTACAAAAAACAAAGAAAATGTCACAAGTTATATAATATGATTAAAAAAATAAGAAAATATGTCCATCAATATATTTTTCCTATGCCACCAGAATTATACCTATGTACCAATCTAAGTATCGGATAATCCAAGTGAAAATAACTGTTCCGTACGAGAAACGGAATCGCTTTAGATTTAATATTGTTAAGAATGTATAATAAATAGATATTATAATAGAATAGTTCATAGGAAAATATTTCTTGTAGGAAACGATATTAGAACAGTATTAGCTTTACAATAGAATAAATATAAATGTATAAGTTAGAAATAGAATTACAGAAGACAATAGACACCTAAGATATAATAGTTCTAAGTAAAGTCTATTGTTGTAACAATAAAAAAAAAACTTTATTTCGACAGAATATTGCTTTTTTAACCACAGATGATAATGAGGTATAAGTTTGTAGTATTTATCTGTGTGACTGATGCCATCATTTGACATTAGGCTTGTTTATTTTTCGTGTTGTTATTGCCGAAGATAAAAATATGTCGAATAAAAGGAACAAGGAACTGCAGAATCACGAAAGTGACAGTGAAGAGGAGCATGATTCCGGCAGCGATAAAGATTCAGACGTGGACTCCGATGGAAACTATGTCGGTGAGAAGGTAAGGTTGCATGAATATAACCTCAAAACACATGGCTTCGAATCCCAGAAATGATACGAGGGATTTCTGGTCATTTCATATCAGCCAGCTTTCCGCATAATTTATTTCAATGTATCGAAAACTCCAACGACCACTCCGAATGGTTTAAAAATTTCCTTTTTCAATTTGTACGCCGAATGTGAAAAGTATCAAAAATAATCCTGATTTAACACCATAATATTGCGACCAAAATAAGTTCAATATAGGCTTTATTTCAAAATCCTGGATTATTTTTGGATATTATTTACAATAATATTGCAACATAAATACTACTACAACTATAATCTGGAGGTCTTCAAGAGGAGAGTGAATAGGTATCTTCTAGGCAAGCATGCTACATCGTAGACCGCATCGTCACTTAACATCAGGTGAGATTGCGGTCAAATGTTAGCCTACCGCAAAAAAAAATTATGTGTAGATGTTATTAAAACAATTTTACTGTTTAGGAACTGCAAGCGGACTTTGAGGGTCGCAATCCTGAAGACTGTGACTTCCACGGCATCAAGCAACTGCTGAGGCAACTGTTCCTAAAGTCTGATGTTGAATTGGGAGGACTCGCACAGATTATAATTTGTAAGTTAACCAAGTAGTACCAACATCCCATACTTAAGAAATTAACATTATCCACCTAGATAGTGAATAGAGAGACAAATAAAATTGTGCTTAGATGTGTTAGATTCAGCAGCAGTAGCCAAAAACAAAAGTAATTAACAATTATGTACCCATACTCATAATAATTGTTTATACCTAATTCCTTTATCCAACTTATTATATATAGATACAATAAATACGAATTATTATCTTCCTAAAAAATTTATTTTAAGTGCTACACATTTAGATTTATTTATTTATTTATTAGCTTCAACAATATTTACATACTCAGAAGCTAGGATAACAACAAAAGATTACATGTATTTTACTTACAAATAAACAGAATGCATAGATTGTTGAGTACATAAATAACACAATAGTAAGTAAATGGTTTTAATGAAGGTTTTAAGCTAGACGTGAAAACATTGCCAGTAAATATGGCATACTGTTATCACCACAAAATATGAATTATATGTGGCATTCAAGATTCAATAATGTTTGTATCAACAGTGGTTTCAATTGTGATATATGTGTTAGCTCAAAACTACATTGGGAGTGTTGTGAAGCAATGCCTGGACGATGGAATGGAGGAAGATGACGATGAGGATGACGGCAGTGATGGTGTATTTGGTATCACCACAATCCTCAACATTACAAAGCGGAAAGTGAGTACTATGCATACCTTTGCATTACTACTTTTTATTTTATCATGCAGGAGGATAATATCATGACTTTAATTATATTTCATGTTATATTTTTAAAATCTGTAAAACATAGACTATAAAATTTAACACTATATATATCTTACTCCTTTTAGGATCTAGAAATGTAATGGAAGACTAAAAACCAAAATAGAGAAATCATAGATCTGTATGGGAATAATAAGATATGTATTATTACTTTAATATGACTAGGTTCTGGTTTTAGGAGGGTCGAACAGAACAGTTTTTCAATTTCAATTGTTGCATATAAGTAAATCTAGAAAAAACCAGATGTCTACTCTGGCTAGACTCTCAAAAATTATTTATCCACCAGTGTTTTCGAATTTTTATAGTTTACGAATTACAAACACGCATTTGCAGTATAATCCGACACTATTACCAACTGAGGGTGTTGTGCTTAATAAATGATGTATTATTTCAGGATGAGCCAAGCATACAACAGATAAGAACGCTCCTAACAACACTTGCAGAAGAGAATGCAGACGACAGAACTAAAGCACTCATCAAGAAGATTCTGTCCGATGATTCAGGACATGTTGGCTTAGTTATAAATGAAAGGTAAATTCTTGGAATACATTAGCTTTATAACTGCACTAATAGGCATATTTTCAGGCAGATGCATTTTTACACAGGAAAGACAAAAAGAGATGGTCCGTCTGGTGTTTATTGAGGCACATGAGTTCCACCTTAATGTCTCTGTTAGTTAGTTACTGGCGTAGCTGAGTGGCCTCGCAGCTCAATTGGTTAGTAACTCTGCCTTCTGAGCTAGGTCGTAGGTTCAATTCCCACCCAGGACAAACATACGTGACGAGCATTGATGTTTGTTCTTTCTTGGTGTTAATATGTATTTACAAAAATGTTTTTATGTATTCTGTTCTATCAGTCATCTGGTTCCCATAGTACAAGCTATGCTTAGTTTGGGGCTAGATGGCGATGTGTCCACCAATATTTATTTATTTGATGCGACTTGGGTATAACCAAGTAGTGGAGGACCTAAGCCATATTGCTTGTTATGGGCAGAGGTTACCACTTAACACCAAATGGACCATCTTCACGTTCCTCAACTTTTAAAAGTTTTCATATAAAATTAGACAGGTGAATATTTTGGCATAAAATTTTACCCAAATGTGTTTATTGTTGCAGGATCCTAAACATTCCCGCTGCGATAAGTGTGCCCCTGTTCTCATCGCTGCAGGCGGAGTTAGAGAAAGCTATCAAACGCAACATGCCCTACACATTCCGCTACCTTGTTTGGATTTGCAAGACCTACAACACCGGTGGTGAGTTCCAATTGTTCTTTTATGTTCTCAATGGCTTGTTGGATTTTTGTTTTTTTATTTGAAAGAAAGAAAGAAAAATATTTATATTAGGTCACATTGGAAATAAAATTAGGTACAAATAAAAGAAAATGTGGCTTGTAACACCAAAAGGCTACCACTCAGCATTTGCTGTATCAGCGGTGTGGCTGCTCAGCGCATTGATTGGTGTGAGTGAAGGGAAATTGGTGCATCCAAATCATTTTGTGTGGCAATCTGTAATTTCTGCTTACGGATATGGTTTGGACAGGCGTCAAACTTAGCGATAAGTACGCGTGACCTTATGTTTTGAATATTGACGTTTCCATGCCATTTCTTTATGAATTCTATGGTAATAAAGTTTTTGACTTTGATTGCAGAGGGCTCCACCGAGGTGCTGTTTGCAAACCAGGAGGAGAGGCCGGTGGCTGAGGAGGCGCTCGCCAGCTTCGAAGTGGACGTTACCGAGCAGGCGGAGCTCTCGCAATGGGACTACGAAGGGGGCGCGCTCACGCCCTGTCGGAAGGTAACTATGCACTAAGAAGTATACAAGTAATTTTTTTAATGTTATTATTGTTGTTTATAATGGACTAGCTGTTGCCCGCGAATTCGTCCGCGTGGAATTCGGTTTTATCACACACCCCTATTTTACCCCTCGGAAAAGTAGCCTAAGTTACTCCTTGTTACATCAGCTATCTGCCAGTGAAAGTCACGTCAAAATCGGTCCAGCCATTTCCGAGATTAGTCGAAACAAACAGACACAGACAAAAATTGTAAAAAAATGTTTTTTTGGTATATCTACCGTGTATATATCCATATGCAATTAGTAGAATGCGGTTATTTTAATATTACAAACGGACACTACAATTCTATTTATTACATTTTTTATCATTATACAGACTTACTGACCAACTTCGTTTTGTTTCAGGTTTTAATTCTAGACGGCAACAAATTCAACACTGCGGTAGGACTTATCAAACAGGAAGTGGAGGGAGTTTAGCTTGCCTTATCACAATTAAGTGACCCATATTTACGCCATATTTATATTTTTATTATAATCCTAAGCTTTACTTAAAACTTGTTTTATTAATGTTATCCCCCAAAGATGTAATCTTAAAATAGCTGACCGTATGTCCGTTGATGGATCAAGAATCTTATGCCAGTTTTCATTTCAATGAATAAATACAGCTTAATCGGGTTTGATTATAGTGTTCAAATCATCAATTATTATTTGTAATCTAAAAAGTCCAGGCCAATGAGGTAAATGGTATATTTTATCATTTGAACTAGAATAGGACCGGGAATCCGAACTGGGCAAGGTTTTTATTTTACTTAGCAGTTAATGGTAATAGAGGTTAAGCAGGTTTCGGCTAACATATTAATGTTACATCGATACCAAAATTATTAAATATATATGAGTTAGCTTTCTCGCTATGAAAGTCATAAACGATAAAACTTCATACATTCTGTGTTCTTGGGAAAGGATATTTAAATAAAAGAAGCGTAATCATTTTATACGTAGAATTATATTGATTATTCTAAAATGTAAATCGTAAATTATTGTTTAACCATAATTAGCTTAAACTTAGAAATGAATCAGAAATTGCATCTAACTTTCACCATCCAACACAATTGAATACAATCTTACTGCTTCAAAATGCAATATATCTAAATCTTCCAATCAATCGACGAACCAAGTTTTAACGATTTGCAATATTACTCGTCCAAAACTCACGAATTCATCAATAAATCATTGCATCAGTGAAGTCAGTAGTTCTTGTAAAGGCATAGAGCATCCTTCATCATAAAGTCTCTCAGGGCACACAGTCCTTTCAATATCTTGGTGCTTTGATCCATCTTCTGTATGTCCGTCTCGGAGAGACTCTTGTCTTGAGCCAGGAAGCCGTTGATAGCGTCCTCTGTCATCCAGTGAGCGGGCAGCTTGTGAATGTTGTACTGAGACGGGTCCGGATTGATGGGCATAGGGGTCAAAGACTTCTCCCATGGTGTGATGTACTTCTGTTCAGAGTGCAGACCTTCGATGTACCTGTCGATCAGAGAATTGAACTTAATTGTTGACAGAACTAATGAAATGATGAGACCTCATAGCTCAATTTGTACATTTGCCTCGTCTCTGGGTGTGTGGAGGTCCCAGGGGAGACATTCTATTCGAGTCACTGCTTCTCTCGAACCGGTTGAAAGGATTTTAAGTGCGCCTCAAAGAGGCCTGTTTCGTGCACTTGACACATGTCTTTGAATTTTTAGTTCTAAGACATGTCGATTTCCTCACGATGTTTTCCATTTTTCCGTTTTGAGAACGTGGTATTGCACAAATCTTTCAATCGTAAAACTCTAATGTGCACGTTGGGATTTGAACCGGCGACCTCCGGATTGAAACTCGTGGCATACCTGATGTACGCCTCGGAGTGTGTGACGCGTTGCGCGCGCGGCGGCGCCGACACGAAGAGCGGGTCGAGCGTGGAGCGCGGCGCGGCGGCCGGCGCCGGCGCCAGCGTCTCGCCCGCGCCAGGGGACGGGCTGTTGCGCGCCAGGGGAGACATGCCCGACAGAGACGCTGCAACCACACCGGACAACGTTCAAAGTCAAAGTCAACAACTTTATTTTCATGGAATTCATGAAATGGCTTGGAAACGTCAACTTGCTGTTTCCCGCGACTTCGTCCGCGGGAATTCGGTTTTATCACGCACCCCTATTTTACCCCTCGGAGAAGTAGCCTAAGTTACTCCTTGTTACATCAGCTATCTGCCAGTGAAAGTCCCGTCAAAATCGGTCCAGCCATTTCAGAGATTAGCCGGAACAAACAGACAGACAAACAAAAACTGTAAAAAATGTTGTTTTGGTATATGTACCGTGTATACATTCATATGCACTTAGTAAAAAGCGCTTATTTTAATATTACAGACTTTTATTTATTTGTATAGATATTTACCTCCTGGTGACATCACACCGCTACGGATGTTCAGAATCTTGGGCTTCTTACTAGATGGAATAAAGTTCCTGGAATATAGAACAATTTATTTTTAATGAATGAAATTGATATATTATATTGTTATTCAACATATAAGCATATAAAGCTGTGGGACTCGGCTGCTTCGGTGATTTTTGAGAGTCAGCTCAAAACAGACGATAAAGTATGGCAGAAGATTATGAATTTATTAATATACTGGGCTGAGAGCTGTTGGTAGTAACTGTGCCTTTTGCGGTCATAGGTTCGATTCCCACGCAGGACAAACATTTGTGTGAAGAACATAAACGTCTGTATGTCTAGGTTTTAATATGTATATACATTTTTATATATGTATTTACAAAACGAGTATATAAGTATTATATCAGTTGCCTGGTACCCACAGTACAAGCTATGCTTAATTTTCATTTTTATTATGCAAAATACATTAATCTAGCTGAATTTAAGAAATGTAAAGAAGAGTGATCTGCTGTCACCTCACAAATTAAACTCACGGACACTGATGCTATAAATCAATAAGTTCCAATACGTAAAATGTCTAAGTGTGTCGCCTACAATAAGACAATCTATACTATAATATTATAAAGAGATAATGTTGGTAAGGTGTATGTATGTTGTATGTATGTCCGAAGTAAACTCAGAAACTACTGAACCGAATTCAAAATTTCTTTCACCAATAGAAAGCTACATTATCGAGGAGTAACATAGGCTATAATTTATTTTCAAAAAATTAGGGATCCGTAAGAATTTTTTATAATTTTTGTCTGTCTGTCTGTTTGTTCCGGCTAATCTCTGGAATGGATGGACCTATTTTGACGGGACTTTCACTGGCAGATAGCTGATGTAATAAGGAGTAATTTAAGCTACTTTTCCGAGGGGTAAAATAGGTGTGCGTGATAAAACCGAATTCCACGCGGACGAAGTCGCGGGCAACAGCTAGTATACAATAAAGACTACATTTGTTGATTAATGAATTCATTCACTAGAATGCTGGTTTGAGAGAGAGTGAGTGCACGCACCGTGACCTCTCGTGCGCGGCCATCATCTTCCCGTTGCCCTTATTGACGTGCAGATCGCGCACGTGGCGCGTGAGACGCGGCAGGTTGGGGAAGGGCGCCTGCCCCTTGCGCACGCGCACGCAGCTCCGCCACAGGCACGCGTACTCGCTGCACGCGCCGCGGTAATGCTGCTGCACGTGACCCGCACCCACCGAACCTACGTACACGTACACACATACACATATTTATATTACTTATTTAAACGAGCAATTCTTGTATATATATATATATAATCTGAATCTCGGAAACGGCTCCAACGATTTCATAAAATTCTAAAGATCTAGCTAGGATTCACTTTCAGAAAATCAACTTAAACAAACTATTTTTTTTTTAATTGAAAGAAAATAACAAAAAGGTGGCGTTTATTCTGTCGGTAAGATCGAAAAATATTATTCATATTTCATCATTTTATCAGTATGTACTTCGTACTTAAATATAATTTCTAAAAAACACAATTTATCAAAAAAAAAAATACCGAGCAAAGCTCGGCCATCCAGGTACTATTATTACTAATATACCGTATCCCTTAGAATTATTTTCATATGTATTGTAAATTTCATATGTAGTGTGTATCACTCGTGGTATGTCGGAAAACCAGCGCTGAGCCACACCGCTGATACAGCACATGCTGAGTGGTAGCCTTTTTTGCTGTTACAAGCCACGTTTTCTTTTATTTATACCTAATTTTATTTGTAATGTAACACAAAATAAATATTTTTCTTTCTAATATTTATTTTTAAAATTACAGTTTTAACGGATTGGCCTAGCAGTTCAGTTGGTTAGTAACTCTGCCTTGTGAACTGTAGGTCGTGGGTTCGATTCCCACCCAGGACAAATATTTGTGTGCTGAATATAGATGTTTGTTCTGTGTCTGGATGTTAATATGTATTGTATGTATGTATTTTACAAAAAAAAAGTATATAATTATTATATCAGTTGCTCTCAGCAGCTGGCCAGTTGCCCTGTCTTCTGCAGCGCAGAAGGCAGGGTTACCAACTGAGCTATAAGGCCAAATGTGTCAAATGTGTTTGTTTAGGTCAAAATTGGCAAGTGAATTTTGCACTAGTTGAAAAAAGGAAATAAATTTGAATAAATTTTTGTTGAAATTTGGTATTCATGCAGAAATGTGATGACAATGAAAAATGATTATGTTAGCTTCGGGTCATCAGCAGACTACACATACATATTATACACAGACGCAGAACAAACATTTACGTTCATCACACAAATGTTTGTTCTGTGTGGAATCGAACCCACGACCTACAGCGCAGAAGGCAGTTACTACCAACTGAGCTGTGAGGCGAATAATTGACTCACTATTGGTGCCATCGCCGACACAGTGCTCCAAGCAGTCTTGCAGATCTTCGAACTGATAATCGCAGTTGTCCCAAGCACATTCGTATGTCATCTCCATTTGCGTCTGAAACACAATTATTTAATTTTAAATTACAATTTTAGGATAACTTATTATGTCTTTTTCTTCTATTCGAGTCACTAATTCTCTCTAACCGGTGTGGTGAAAGAATTTTAAGTGCGCCTCAAAGAGGCTCCTTTCGTGCACTATTATTATTTATTAGGTTAAGGCTAACAACAAGTTTGCGCGGATTGCATCATAACATATTTTGGAAACAACATCTTAAAAGACGACAAATAGTAATTATTCAACCAAAGTTCAATATTGCTTATAATGTAATATGACTTTTCAATTTCCTGTACAAGCTTCAATCCGTTCGAAGCTGTTTGTTTCCACATTCATTATGCGTGCGGAAACCTCACAATCGTCCGTATTTTTGAATATCACAAACTCTCGAGAGGAGAGTAAATAGGGGTAAAACCCTTAGGGTGAGATGACAACTCGCGCATCTCCTCAGCGAGTCTGAAAGATTTTCTGTGTACTCAGTTAAGGTTAGTGTAAACTATATTACCATGTTCAATATATATTTTACGAATGAGTAGTAAACTAACGTGTGCTGACAACTCGCGCATCTCCTCAGCGAGTCTGAAAGATTTTCTGTGTACTCAGTTAAGGTTAGTGTAAACTATATTACCGTGTTCAATATATATTTTACGAATGAGTAGTAAACTAACGTGTGCTGACAACTCGCGCATCTCCTCAGCGAGTCTGAAACATTTTCTGTGTACTCAGTTAAGGTTAGTGTAAACTATATTACCATGTTCAATATATATTTTACGAATGAGTAGTAAACTAACGTGTGCTGACAACTCGCGCATCTCCTCAGCGAGTCTGAAAGATTTTCTGTGTACTCAGTTAAGGTTAGTGTAAACTATATTACCGTGTTCAATATATATTTTACGAATGAGTAGTAAACTAACGTGTGCTGACAACTCGCGCATCTCCTCAGCGAGTCTGAAACATTTTCTGTGTACTCAGTTAAGGTTAGTGTAAACTATATTACCGTGTTCAATATATATTTTACGAATGAGTAGTAAACTAACGTGTGCTGACAACTCGCGCATCTCCTCAGCGAGTCTGAAACATTTTCTGTGTACTCAGTTAAGGTTAGTGTAAACTATATTACCGTGTTCAATATATATTTTACGAATGAGTAGTAAACTAACGTGTGCTGACAACTCGCGCATCTCCTCAGCGAGTCTGAAACATTTTCTGTGTACTCAGTTAAGGTTAGTGTAAACTATATTACCGTGTTCAATATATATTTTACGAATGAGTAGTAAACTAACGTGTGCTGACAACTCGCGCATCTCCTCAGCGAGTCTGAAAGATTTTCTGTGTACTCAGTTAAGGTTAGTGTAAACTATATTACCGTGTTCAATATATATTTTACGAATGAGTAGTAAACTAACGTGTGCTGACAACTCGCGCATCTCCTCAGCGAGTCTGGCCGTGGTCTCCTCGTTGCACCTCGCCGCTCGTTCCTCCCAGCTTTGTTTCGTCGATGCGGGCAATGAGCGCCACTCGTTGCCCACTATCCGAGATATCTCGCCTATAGGGGTAACTGCTATTCAGTACTGTTATTGATGCTTGGAAACGTTGAGGAAGTCAGAATACACATATTTTTGTCACAATATTTTTAATAATTGATTTTAAAGAATGAACGACTTTATATAATGAATGAATGTTATAGCGAATACATACACGCATAGTGTGAATGATTGGACCTGTCTGAACATCGCGCAGTTTTCTGCGTTTGTAGATTTTATTGATATAGCGCACGAAAGGAGCCTCTCTGAGGCGCACTTAAAATCCTTTCACCACGTTGGTTCTAGAGAACCAGTGACTCGACTTGTATTGATATTGGAATCTAGTTTACTTCTAGGAACAAGTACCAAAAGATCTGCATTTGCATTGTGACCAGTTGGGAGTAATATGTAATTTATCTAACCACAGTTTATAAGAATGATTTAAATTCGTGTCCATGTTTTCATTCATATCCAGGCAATTCTTTTTTTAATTCAACAGTCTTTATGGACTTTAAGTACAGACATATGAAGAAATTTAAACCTGCGGGTATGCACAGGCTCTGTACAGCTTCATAACACTGTACACTACTTGGTTGCGACCGTCTGATTTCCTTATCGTTTTCAAGCTTGTTTAATCTACACATACCTTACTAATATCCGTATCTTGGCGCGACATAACCTTTCTGGGCGAGTCTTTATCTTTCTCTTTAGCTGATCCGTGGCAGGCGTAAACAGAACAAGCGAGAGAAATTATGTCACGATCCCAATACTTATGCATACACTTCATTATGAAATTTAAGCTCTCCTGAGGTCTATTATCAATTCAAGTCACTGGTTCTCTCGAACCGGTGTGATGAAAGGATTTTAAGTGCGCCTCAAAGAGGCTCCTTTCGTGCAATTGACACGTCTTCGAATTTTCAGTTCTAGGACATGTCGGTTTCCTCACGATGTTTTCCTTCACCGATTTGAGAACGTGGTATAGCGCACATAAATCTTTCAATTGAAAAACTCATAGGTGCACGTCGGGATTTGAACCGGCGACCTCCGGATTGAAACTCGGGGTCAGTACCACTAGACCACCACGCTCTTGTCTTAGCTCCTAAGGTGTATTAAGCACAAGCGATAAAATGATGTTTATGATTGAGATAATAATGTGAAGGCGTAGCCTTCTCTTCTTCGTAGCCTACCTTTTCGATTTTTCGACTACTAATGTTGCACTCTCTCGAATAAGAGCGGTGATAATAATAAAGTGCGCCTCAACGAGGCTCTCTTCATGCACTAGACACACGTCTCCAAATTTTTGATTCTAGAACATGGTGGATTCCTTGTGATGTTTTTGAAACTTGAAAAAGTGGTACTGCGCATATATTTTTCAACTAAATATACTCAATGCTCCAAGTTAAATTTGAACCAGCGACCTCTCGATCGAAACTCAGGGTCACCACTGGGCCACCACGCTGTCATTCGACTGTTTGCGGTCGTATGGGACGCGATGATGCAAGTCTCATGTTCCTATTATTCCGATACCTTCTACATACAAATGTATTAGCAACATGCTTAGAGGCAGATATAAGAATGGCGGTAATAATTTCCTATAACTACATCGTAAATTTTCATCAATGCAATGCAAACAGCATTTTGAAGTCTACCGAAATCAAGTATGTGAAAACGACGTTTGGTGAAAATAATATACAAATGTATTACAGTATGTGTGACAGACAAGGAATTTGAGCGTTGCAAAGGAGTGAGTTATATATGTATAATAATAAATAATTTGATAATATATTGGTGGGGATAATGCTTCAGCTGATGTTACGCAGTACTAACCACAAAAACATTAAAACCAAGTTTTATCATTCAGGCAGATGGCCCACTTTATGCTACAAATCTTCGGTATGATCAGACGGCCCATGGTGTTAAATGGTAACCTCTCCCCAAAAGAGACCAACACGACTAGGTCCTTATTTAGGTACATCAAAACCCAAGTCGCGGCCTACTCTGAGTAGTGACGGTGGAATGCCTCATGTGCCTGTAATTTCACCGGCAACCACATTTCAAAACCGAACACAGCAACGCGAATGCATCACTAATTGCCGGTAGAAATGGGTACGGTGGCAGCACTTCCCCAGACTAATGTGGCACATACAAGTTCTACCGTCTGGGATAACCATTTTTTTTATAATAATTCTTTAATCAGCAATGCCACTTAACCAAGCTATATAGCAATTCCCTGTTTAGTCCTTAGCTATTTCAAATATCAAATTCCCTCTAATGAACGCTCAAGTTCGAAGCCGATTACTTAGAAATGTACTTATAAGCTTAGAAAATCAGTTCAAACAAATAACACTAAGAACTAATCGAGAACTCATACTTTGCTCTATCTACTTTACTCCGCTGAAAGCCACAAACTTCATTACTTAGCAAAGTGGAGTTACCTACCCGGCTTAGCATTTTTCAAGTCCTTGTTAGCTGGGTACACAATGTTAGACAGTTAGGTACACATATATACAAGACAACAGGATAATAGCGAGGGAATTGGAGACAGCTAGTTTGAGTAACGAGGTATTTGTATAAATGGCAACATTAAAGAAAGAGAAAGAAAAATATTTATTTTATGTTACATCTAAATTAGGTACAAATAAAATAAAAATGTGGCTTTTAACAGCAAAAAAGGCCACTCAGGATGTGCTATATCACCGGTGTGGCGGATAAAACGATATTATACATTTTGTAGCCTCCTGTTACACATTGATCGAAACAAAAGTGTGATACCAATGGTGTTTTACACATATACCTCGTTAAACACCCTCTTAAATACACAGCTTATATATTAGGGGATGAGGGAGTGTCAATCTGATAGGAAATAGCCCAACAAAATGGCTTATTTTTTAATGTGAATTAGTTATGGAACGAGGTAGATTGCCCACCTGATGTAATATTATGAGATATTTTAATTAAGGACAACATTTCTATGTTTCATAAGTATTCTATTTATTTTTTAGTAACAAAGCTGTTATTTTTTGCGCAGTTTCACATAAAAACAGAGAAACTGACGAGATTGGAATTGAAATGGACGTTTTTATTCTTTCTGGCAATATGTTCAACCAAATGATAGATAGATGGCATGGAATTGTGATAAAATTGGACAATTCACTCAAGTATTCTAATCATCACATGAATAGTGGGAACAGTCTTGCATAAATAATAAATAAACATCCATTTAATGCACGTTTAAAACATCGAATGACAACATAATATGTGAAAGTCTGGAACTACGAAGCGTTGCATAAATCTGTACACCGATTCATAACAAAATAGTATAATTAATAAATTACATTTTCAAAATCTTTACTTCAGTTCTACACATAGTCAGTTACATTTATTCAATGTTATTATTGCTCTGTGGGTAGATTACTTAACTTCTTAAAAGCTGCCTGGAAGAAATCGCCATTAGCAATAACGTCGCCCATTGTATTACTTTAGTTCAATGATTTATCATTACATTTACATGTATGGTGATCAAAATAGTATTATCTATCTTCGATCAATTTATATTTATTTCAATGTCAGACCATTTACATATCCACAGATTAAACAGAATTGAACGAAATAAAATTCAAGTAGTAATCCCACTTTTTGGTATTTAGCTATGAATCAGGCTGAGATTTATTCCGCCAGCTTACATGATTGACATCGATAATATCAATAATAACTCACCGAAAGTGCTGTCAGGATTATTGGCGATAATTGCCTTGCGAACCTCGCTGGAGTAGAGGATGTACCCAGAAACTACCTTCGGCTTTGATTCCTTCTTCTTCTTGCTGCTGGATGGAGTTGTGGTTGTTCGCTCCTGAGCTGAGGTTAGGTTCGGATTGTAGGGGTTACTGTTGCCACCTGGAGATAAATACAATATACATATAAATATTGGTGGAAGTTTCACACAGCGCTATCTAACCCCCAAATAAGCAAAGGGTAAAGCTAAAATAAGTAGTAAATATTTGTGTACATTTCTTACATCGCTATCTAGTCCCAAACTAAGCCTGTACTATGGGGACCAGCCAACTAATGGAATTTTTACTCATATTTATAAATATCTATATTCGTCACCAAATGTTTGGACTGGGTGGGAATCGAACACACAGCCTACATTAAAGATGAGTTTTGCTCGAAGTCAAAGTCAAAAACGTCATTTCCATAGAATTAATAATGAAATGGCTTGGGGAAACGTCAATAACATTCAAAACATAAGGTCAGGCGTACTTATCGCTAAGTTTGACGCCTGTTCAAACCCTATCCGACCCTCCGTGGGGTAGAACAGGCAAGAAACCCCCTCGAAGGGGGTGTGTGGTTCCCGTTATAGTTACCTAAGGAGAGAGGTGTGGCCGGCGACGCGAGGGACGAGTCGTCGAGCGAGTTCTCGAGCAGCATCTCCACGTCCTGGCTGCCGATCGTCGTGTTGATCAGATTCGTGAACTGCGGCTTGCACTCCTGACGAATACAACATTTATTTATTTTATTTTATTTAAATATTATTATCCAGTACGGCTTCTGCCAATTACACAAATTAATTAAAATATATATAAATAAATACAAATGTAACTAGATTATCAATTTGTTACAATGTCTGCGGTGGTTAGCAACCCTGATGCTGGTGGGAGTAGGCAGCATCAAAGTTAGCTGCTGTTATTTGTGGAGTTGGCAGCCCTAAAGTTAGGTTCGTTTTGTGGAGTTGGCAGCCCTGAAGTTGTGCTTTTTGTGGAGCTGGCAGCATTAAAGTTAGTTGCTTTTTTGTGGAGTTGGCAGCCCTAAAGTTAGGTGCTTTTTATGGAGTTTGGCAGCTCTGAAAACTTGTGCTTTTGTTTATGGAGCTGGCAGCCCTAAAGTTAGGTGCTTTTTTGTGGAGCTGGCAGCCCTGAACTTCTGTGCTTTCGTTTGTGGAGTTGCAGCCATGGAGTCGGCTGCTTTTGTCTCGTCTGGTAAGAGACGCTTTTGTCTCATTTAACGTCTGGTAAGAGCCAAGAACTTTTGCTGCAGCCAATTTCAAGAGTTCCCAACATTTAAATCTACAGTAACATTTGATAGGTATTTAGTATCAAGTACATATTTTTAGTGTTGAATTATATGCATCTAAAATCTTGCGTGATTTCATTTTCTTTTTGGCTCGCACTAGCAGGTACTTACATTTATATTTGTTGTGTTGTTATAGTGAGGTCCAAGAGAACCCTTATTGTATTGTAGGTGAGAGGGTCACTCACCATGGAGTCAGCGTTGATGTGAGGGTTGAACGGTTTCTGCGTGAAGGCAGAGGTAGTAACCGAGTGCACCTCCGTGGTGGAGGCGAGCGCGGGCGGGCCCAGCGCCTTCGGGAAGTAGTACACCTGGATATATCAACATAACGTTAAGTAATATAAGTGGATAGTTCACACAGAGCCAAAGTAAGCAGAGCTTCTACAGTGGTAACTAGTTCGATGGATAGATGCAACTTTATTGCGCATTATGTTGAAGTAGTAGTAATAATAAATATTGGTGGACATTTCACACAGCACCATCTAGCCCCAAAGTAAGCTAAGCATAGCTTGTACCATGAGTACCAGACAACTGATACAAATACATACTTATTTACTACATCATGACAGACATGTATGTTCGTCACACAAATGTTTGTCCTGGGTGGGAATCAAACCCACGATCTACAGCGCAGAAGGCAAAGTTACCAACTGAGCTATGAGGTCAGTCAAATATTCGATAGATAGATGCAACTTTATTGCGCATAATAATAATACTGGTGGACATTTTCATTTCATACAACGCCATCTAGCTCTAAACTAAGCATAGCTTTACTATGGGAGCCAGTTAGATACATAAATGAAACATAATAATTAATAAAAAGTTTGGATTAACAATATTTTCCAACCAAGAATGTTAAATAAATTTGTATGCTATCCATTGTAATAGCATTTCTATTAAGCAATGTTTGTTGTTGAGAAATTAAATTTCATTTCATTTCATAACACCGGATGGGCCATCCATTGCAGTCACAAATACAGAATTGTAAGGCACGTACCTCGTCCACGGTGACATCCTTGGTGTGTTCAAACTTGCGCAAGCCGGACTTGAGTTTGCGCGCGACCCGGTTTGACTCGTCGTAAACAGACTCGCAAACGTATATATCGTTTTCAGCCAGCTCTGTCGGACGACCTGTACCGAAAATAGAAAAATATTTACATTTTACACACAGCGCCACCTAGCCCCAAATTATGTATAGCTGGTAATATCGGTACTAGATAGTTTAAGAGCCGACTGCCTACCTGGTGTTAATTGGTAACCTCTGCCCATAACAACCGGTGCGATTTGGGTCCTCCCCTACTAGGTACGACAAGACCCAAGACGCACCGTATGCGCCCGTAACTCTGAGACGTGTAAGGTGGAATGTCTCGTGTGCCTGAAATTTCACCGGCAACCACACCTTTCAAACCGGAACACAGTAACGCGAATACGTTACTGCTTGGCGGCAGAAATGGTCATGGTGGCAGTACTTCCCGGAGGAACTTGGCGTGAGTTCTACTGGTGTTAGTGTATACTCACACTTGAGATAGTCCTCGTAGTCTAACACAGCGCACTTCCCGACGATGCCGACGAGCGGACTCGTATCGTGCATTGTCGTCAGTAGGACCTCTTGCTTGTAAAACGGCTGCAAATTATATGCAAATAATCAGTTTATAAAATGTCCAAAAACGATATACACACACACTTTCTGGCGTTTGTAACGGGACCGCCGGCCGGTGCCAGCAGAAAACCAGTGTTGGGTTGGTATTTCCAACCTGACGTACACTGAGCTGGTGCCTTTTTTGATGCAGTAATTTTTTATGGTTTTGGTTGTTTGGGATACGTAGGAAGTTACTTATTTTTCGTGCTTGTTTGTTTTTTTTTTTTTATAAATCTTACGTGTCCATTGTTTGTAAATAGTTGTGTTAATATAAATATTTTTTTCTTTCTTTCTATATAATCCAATGATTTCTAGGTAACTTTACCAATAATTGAAAACACAATTAAAAAGTCGGGCTTAATATGTATGACTTTTAAAAAAAAAACTATCTATTGTTTAAGCTCTAACTGGTGACAGATTTCTCGAACTGTATTTCTGAAAACCAGGACAAATATAACCGGTCAATTAGTGTCAACTAATGCCATTATAACACTAATGGCAATTCATTTTGTTATATAATTTACTTGTTTTCGACAATTATACGTAAGGTAAGGACTAGAAAGAAAACATGAGTATAAACGGTAACGTCCAGTAAATATCAAACAAAAGATCTCACACAAAAGAACGTCTACAAAACACAAGCAAATTCTTGACTTAGTAGTAAGTTCTAGTGGTTACTCTTGAGTACACTTGACTCTATGGACAATGGACAATAATTTTTAAAATTAAAACCAAGGCATATCCTTTGCGCACGTATCCGTGCACGTAAATATGCACGTTCCACTGCGTTGTAATGTATAAATATATGATTCAGTAGATCTGCCTGTCCGCTACACAAATCCTACCATGTCATTGTAATGATATCTCACCTTACTAATGACGTTGGCGACTTCTGAAGGAAAGATGAGGAACGGACCGCGGAAGTAACATTTGTTGCTGAAACAAAAAACTCATTAATAAATAATAACAACAATAATCTGCTTCTAAATGTATGAACGCTTTCGTAGGTTGAAGATAACCGTGACAGCTTAATTAACATATTTTTTTAATGTGATGAAGTTACGAAGCGAGCAGATGGCCCACCTGGTATTAAGTAGTACCCTCTGCCCGTAACAAATAATAAGACTTCGGTCCTCACCTACTCAGGTAAGACAAGAACCAAACCGCATCGTATGCGCCCGTAACTCTGACAATGAGGGTAGAATATTTCACGTGCCTGAATTTCACCGGCAACCACACGCTTCAAACCAGAAAACAATAACGCGAATGCATACTGCTTGCCGGCAGAAACGGGTATGGTGGCAGTGCTTTCCAGGACGAACTTGGCATACGATCTACTGCTACTAAAGCTAGTTTCTACTTCTAGCTGCTAGGTTAGTTGTGCAATTTAAACATTATTGAAGATTAGTAAAATACAGTACAAACGTTAAAACTACTTGAGATTACACGTACAATAGGCGGTCTTATCGCTAAGAAGCGATCTCTTCCAGACAACATTTAAATTTATATTATTATTATGATAACTCACTCGCCAGTCTCCCAGATGGTGTCGACCTGTGCGATCATCTGCTTCCCTCCGTCTGTGACCACGTACACATAGTCTCCGGTTTTGATCACTCCGGAACACACTGTGTTGTATTGTTCGTAGTAAGTGTTCTCATCGTCCGTGCCCAGTGGATTGTACATTACTACATCCTGGAAATCAAATATCACAATAACTACTGACGCCTGGCGACTGGTTATAATATAACTGGTATATATCCAGTGAAATAAGATTTTTCAAATGAAAACCCATTTTATTTTTAACGAAAATAGTGTAAACAGCTTAAGATTACGTTAAAAACAATGGATATAATGAATATAGTTTTTACGATATTCAATTATTATTTTATTTCCTTATTCGATATAAATCGTTTTTTAGACAAAAAAACAAGCCAGCATCGGCGGACAGTGTTAGCAAGTATCCTTTTTAGGGTTCCGTACTCAGGGAAGGGAGAGGGGTAAGCGCTGTTCCCAATGAAAATATATAGAAGCTTAGTACAGTATTGAAGAGGTACTTTCCCGGACACATAGTAGTAGAAGTAAAACTTATACTAAGTTCGTCCAGGGAAGTCCTGCGATAGTACCCATTTCTGCCAAGAAACAATAACGCATCCGCGTTACTGTGTTCCAGTTTGAAATGTATAATTGAAATTACAGGCACTAAGACATTCCACCTTCACGTCTCAGAGTTAAGGGCGCTTACAGCGCAACTTGGGTATTGTCGTACTTAGGTTGGGGAGGGCACAGTTCGTACTGCTTGTTATGAGCAGAGGTGACCATTTTACGTCAGGTAGGCCATCTACTCGTTCAGTTACTTTATCACATAAGAAAAATAGTTGTATTGCAAAGCGTAGTTACTTACAGGTCTATCCTTCTCCTGGACATTCTCCAGCACTTCCAGCTCGGCCAACTCGTCCTTATGCTTTTCGACGCGTTCTCGGAACACCGACAACGTTCTGTTGGGCTCTAGAGGCACCTGCAACATCATTTATATAAATATAAGAATAAGAATATCTCATTTTAAAACCTACATGGTTCTATTAACTAAAAAAATATTCGTATGTCTAACACAACAATATTGACAGAATACGCAATGTGGGAAGACACACTTTGAAACATAAATAAATCTTTACTTTCAGTGCTAGTTAGTAACTGTGTTACTGATTCTCTATAAATTAAAAAATAATAATTGTGGTTGCCGGTGAAATGACAGGCACATGAGACATTCCACCTACACGTCTCATAGTTACGGGCGCATACGATGCGAACCACAAGGTGGGCCGTCGGCTCGTTCCGAAATTAAAAACGAAAAATAATAATAATAATAATAATAAAAAAATTGTGGACATTTCGCACCGCGCCATTTAGCTCCGAAGTAAGCTTAGCATTTTTTGTATCATGGGAACTAGGCAAATGATAAAATAATTATATAATTAGTTAAATCAATACATATAATGTATATTAACACCCAGACACAGAACAAACATCGATATTCGTCAAAAAAATGTTTGTCCTGGGTGGAAACCGAACCCATGACCTAAAGCGCAGAAGGCAGAGTTACTACCAACTGAACTGTGAGGCCTGTCAATTTGCTTAGGCGCCACTTCAAATGTTTTACACAAATTTTTGAATTAACAATGAATTATTGATATATTTCTTTGGATACTCACGTCTCTCGGTACGAGCGTATCTCTGTCCCCAGTCTCCCATACTTTGATCTTCTTGAACCAGCGGTGTTTGGTGTGGTACCGGCTCTCACACACATACACGTCTTTATCAGCGAAGCCTGCAAGTTCAAATTATATTAACACTAATATATCAGGTGTATGATTCAGATAAGCGCTGGTAGATTTTAAAACAATTACACAATAATACCCGTGTTAGTGGACTCCACGCGTCGCAGGTGGCATGATAAATACAGATCGCACATCCAAGACCAGATAACTAATTTTAAGTTTACCAAACTGCTTCTCTACCTGACTGTAAGGCTTCCAAAATATTTTTTTATGTTACGGAACAAGCCAAAGACCCATCTGGTGTTAAGTGGCAACCTCGGCCCATAACAACCGATGCGACTTGGGTCCTCCCCTACTAGGTACGACAAGACCCAAGTCGCATCGTATGCGCCCGTAACTCTGAGACGTGTAGGCGGAATGTCTCATGTGCCTGTAATTTCACCGGCAACCACACCTTTCAAACCGGAACACAGTAACGCGGATGCGTTATTGCTTGACGGCAGAAAAGGGCATGGAGGCAGTACTTCTCGGACGAACTTGGCGTGAGTTCTACTGCTGTTTAAATGTATACCTGAGACACAGGATTTCCTAATTCAGACATAGTAATTAGTACCTTAATCATCATAATCATCTCATGTAAGAGAACTGTATATATATATGTTCTTTTGAGAATAAATTTCTTTAAACCGAACCGATTTAGATTGATTAGGTGCTAAATCACTATGTTAATCTCAGCACGAAGTTAATGAATAAAGATTTATTATTAGTATAATTACCTTGCGGCTTAAACTTGAAGTACTCCTTGACGTTCATGACGTAGCAGTGTCCGACGACGTGGTCGAGCGGCGCGGTGCGGTGCAACTCCGTCTTGAACACCTCCTGCTGGAGGAACTTGCGCGTGCGCACGTGGAATGTCTCCTGGGGCCTGCGAACACATCCGAACCACACTCACACACAACCCTTCACACCCTTACTAATATAATAATCATATATAGGATATCACATAGGATTTGACTGGCCTCACAGCTCAGTTTGGTAACCCTGCCTTCTGCGCTGTAGATCGATGGTTCGATTCCCACCTAGGACAAACATTTGTGTGACGAACATAGATGTTTTTTGTGTATATGTATTAATATGTAAAAAAAGTATATAAGTTCCCATGATACAAGCTGCATAGCTTGTGGCGCTAGTGTCTACGTAAAAGCACATTATTCCATCGTTCCAAATTATATCCTGGTTTCGCCACGGGACTAGATTCGTGGAAACTATTCTACCACTCAACATCGGTGGGGCACACGGGTGGGCCGTCAGCTCATTTCGTCACAATAAAAACATTTAAAAAATGTATAAGCAACGTATATGTTACCTGTAGTAAACATTGGCGTAGATCATGGGCACGCCTTCGCTGTTGGTCCAGACGCGTTCGATGTGAACTAAAGGCGGTTCCTTATTTCCTTTCTCCGGCTGTACGTACACAAAGTCACCTTTAGCGTACTGCGTCTGTTGGACGGGCGCGCCGCCAGATAACATGGAATCGTCATTACTGGACCTGCGAATAAATATTAATTTTGACAAGAAATATAACACACTAGAATAGAATGTATACAAAAATGAACACCGGAAAATACTAAAGTAAAAACTGTGTCGCGGTTTCCAGTGCCCGTCCATAGAACTAAAAAAGATTCTTATCTTCCTCAGATTTTTTTACAAAAATTTACTCATCATATAGCTAAACGGTGACCATAAGCCACTGTGCTGTTTCACTGGCCTCATAGCTCAGTTGTAGTAACGCTGCCTTCTACGCTGTAGGTCGTAGGTTCGATTCCACCCAGGGCAATTATTTGTGTGACGAACATAGATGTTTGTTCTGTGTCTGGGTGTTTAATAATGTATTATAAGTATGTATCTACAAAAAAAATATATAAGTATTATATCAGTTGTCTGGTTCCCATATACAAGCTATGGTTAGCTTTCTTTGGAGCTAGATGGCGCTGTGTGATATGTCCATCAATATTATTATCTTCCTAAGGGTTTTTTCAAAAAATTACTCGTAATGAAGCTAAACGGTAACGATAAGCGAGATCCCTCCACTCACCTAGTTTCCTCTTCTTCCTCGTTCTCCTGCAGCAGCTTGCACTGCTTCACCAGCTCCACGCTGGTGCTGATCTTCTTCCGAGTGAAGGTCAGAGCGGGAGACTCCAGAGTGTTCTGACAGAGGATGTCGCGTTGTTCCACGAAGTACGACTGCAGTTCCACCGAGTCTTCGAATATCTGGCTGTCCGTGCGGGACAGGCGGCGGGCTCTGAAAGTGAATATAATAATAATAATTTTATTTCTGAATAAGACACAACAGAGGTGCACAACAGTATACAAAAATGAACACTGAAAAACACTAAAGTAATAACTAAGTTTTATGAGCAGGAGAGCTTCGCCAAGTTCTTCCAAGGAAGTACTGCCACCATACTGCAATAGGTAGGTACTTATAATTACTTGTTCGATGTGCCTATTATTATTACTACGACAGTACTATAGCTTACCATTTTAGAGGTTACCATTTAACAACAGGTGAGCCATCTGCTCCTTCCGTAATTTTACAATAAAAAAATAAAACAAATATAACATACAAAAATATAACTTTTTCAAAGTCAGTTATACTCGTATTTAACTCTCATTTGTTCGACAGAAGGAATGTAAGCCTTCTAACATCTATTGTATTTTTATTTTTATATATTTATTATTAAACATAGTTATGGAGCGCGTTATAATTTTAAAATTTGAATATTTCGTAGTCCCTTTATTGATTAACTATAACTATCTAAGTGAAATTAAGGTTACTAAAAACTGCAAACTAATGAATGTCTTGATATAAACATGTAAATTTGTTGATGATCTGAAATAAATAAATAAACAAATACGCGATTCATAGTGCATGTCCTCTTGTTACAGACAGACAAATCCCCTACGAACACGTACCTTTCGAATACATCGAACATGTCTTGTTGGAAGTGATCGAGACGCTTGTACAACCCCTTGTCGAGTCGCCGCTTGACGAGATCTAGTGAGATGGCGCGAATTTTCTCCCCGCTGGCGGACTCGTCGTGCTCTGGCAGCTCGGCCATGCTGTCCGAGTAGCATCTGTGAACAAACATCCCTTATACATGGTGTCCCAAATAGTAATATAGAGCCGTGACAGCGGATGACGAAATATGTACAAACAAATATTGGCGGATCACCCAGCACCACTTAGCCCCAAATTGAGCATAGTTTGGACTATGGGAACCAGACAGTAGTAGAAGAAGAGCAGTAGAACTCACGCCAAGTTCGTCCGGGGAAGTACTGCCACCATGCCCATTTCTGCCGCCAAGCAGTAACGCATTCACGTTACTGTGTTCCGGTTTGAATGGTGTGGTTTCCGGTGAAATTACAGGCACATGAGACATTCCACCTACACGTCTCAGAGTTACGGGCGCATGCGATGCGACTTGAGTCTTGTCATACCAAGTAGGGGAGGACCCAAGTCGCATCGATTGTTATGGGCCGAGGTTACCACTTAACACCAGGTGGGCCGTCGGCTCGTTACGTAACTGTCACATAAAAAAAAAAGAAAAGACAACTGATAGAATACATTATAGTTTTTTTTTGCTATGCTAAGCTATGCTCAATTTGGGGCTAAGTGCTGGGTGATCCACCAATATTTATTATAATGTTTCATGAGTTGGTAAGTCAAAGTCAAAGTCAAAAACTTTATTTCCATAGAATTCATAAAGAAATGGCTTGGAAACGTCAATATTCAAAACATAAGGTCACGCGTACTTATCGATAAGTTTGACGCCTGTTCAAACCCTATCCGACCCTCCATGGGGAAGAACAGACAAGAAACCCCTAATGTATGTAATTGTAGTGTGCAGACAAACACACGTGTGTAAGTAGTGTAGTGGTCACCTGCCCTCCTCGTCCTGATGGTTGTACACCGTCGTGAATAGGTTGAGTAGCAGTTCCTGTACCGCCGCTGGGACATCTGGCACTGCGTCGTCATCCTCGCGACTGGAAACACAATAAGTTGCAACTTATATAACTTAATATTTTCCTATGATGAATAAATCATTCCACGGGAACACTGCACCTTTCCGGGATCAAAACCTTAACCCTTAATCCAGTATATAATCTAACCTGGGTCAGCCTTTTGAGAATGGAGGGGTAACAAACAAACATACAAAGTTTCGCCTCTATCATATTACAGTGATGTAAGAGTTAGTATTGTTCCCCGACTCACCTAAGCATCTGTTTGGTCTGCAAGCAAACCCTGTGCAATATCAGGGCGTCCTTGTATATCTGGGAGTCCGGCTCGTTATATTTGCAAGCGTTGTCGAACATCAGTATAAAGTCAGATGCCAGCTCGTTGACGGTGTTGTAAACGTTGTTCTTCAGCTTGTGAGCTATCTTCTCCATGTCTATAGGATTCTTTATCAGCTCGTAGTAATCTGGGTACTCAATTTTGCTCGGTAGCTTCATGAAGATCAGGGCTAGTTGGCGGTTTGCTGATGAACAAATTCACATTTGTTAGCAATCAATAGTCATCGGTTTGCCGATGAACAAATTCATATTTGTTAGCAATCAAGTCAGCGGTTTGCTGATGAAAAGATTTACATTTGTTAGCAATCAATAGTCACAGTTTCTTTATATTTCGTGTCACTTGAGCATGTAGAAGTTTAATAACGCACATATTTATGGGCATAGTAATATTTACAACTAAATAAGAACAAACATTGGACAATGCAGTATGTGCTGAGCTCAGGGCTTTTCACACAATTCTGTACGCGACAGCATTCCACATAACTTTCGCTTTACTATATTGCTTAGGTTTTTTATGTATTGTGATGTTTTGCATTATAGTATACAGTATGTATGAATAAATGTCTTCTTTCTTTCATTAAAAACAGCGCCATCTATCGATCGAATTCAAGACATAAGGCAGAAAGACAGGCAAACAGACAGATATACAGTCAACATACCTTTAGGATCTCGGTAATCCCTAATAGCATCGTACAAAGTCCTCAACTTCTGCTCAAACGGCGACAGTTGCCGAGTCTTGGTGGTAGATTTGATAGACTTCACCGGAGTCTTTCTGTCGTGGCTCCCGCTGTTGATCTCCTTGAGCTTTTCGTTCATGACTCGCTCTAACAGATTCGCGTCTTCATATATCATGGAACCTTCTTCGTTGAACTGACGGCAGTTTGAGAACATGAGACGGAAGTCTGCTACCATTTCGTCTACGGAGGAGTAGCGGTCGGACTGCAACAAATAATATAATTAATGCTTTTTAAATGAAACAGTGAGAGTGTGGTGGTCTAGCGGTACGGACCCCGAGTTTCAATCCAGAGGTCACCGATTCAAATCCCGACGTGCACATACGAGTTTTTCGATTGAACGATTTATGTGCGTAATTCCACGTTCTCAAAACGGTGAAGGAAAACATCGAGAGGAAACCGGCATGTCCTAGAACTAAAAATTCGAAGACACGTGTCAAGTGCACGAAAGGAGCTTCTTTGAGGCGCACTTAAAATCCTTTCACACTGGATTAAGAGAACCAGTGACTCGAACAGAATGAAAAGTGATGGAATAAAACATGTTCAACTGCCCTCACAGCTCAGTTGGTAGTAACCCTGCCTTCTGCGCTGTAGGTGGTGGGTTCGATCCCCACCCAGGACAAACATGTGTATATAAAATATTATAATATTAATAGTATTTGTAATAGATTACTGCTTGTAAGCAGCATGCTTGAGGGCACTGACCTTAATATGATTCTCAATCATGATCATGTCGATAGGTTTATCGATGACACTGTAGTACTCCGGGTACAGTTTCTTGCTGGGACGCTCCATAAACAGAAGCATCGGTTGTCTCCCATCGGAGCAGGTGAACTCCACCAATTGTTTGGATACATAGTGCAGTTTCTTCTTTAGGGGTAGGTTGGACTTGGCCGGAGTACCGGCTGACGATAGTCTGTCTGCGCTTGGAGGGATTTTGGGTGGCCGACCTGTGGAAAATAAGCGCATAAGGTATGCATGAGGCTCTAGATATAGGCTGTGAAAAGGGCTATACATGAGGCTAGATAAGTTCTACTGCTACTTTGGGTTGCTCCTTTCGCACCACCCGGGGGACACGTGTAGGGATTCAAAGGGTTATCATTTACGGACGCGAGCAACAAAGCCCCCCAAAGTTTGCTTCACTATTTACCTCTAGGTCTGGCGATCGGCGTTTGAGATTGATTCTTAACGGACGATAGACTTTCATCGTCACTGGAGGACGATTGAACTATGTCCAGCAACTCTTGCACGCGCTGTTGCATCAATCTGTTAACAAATATAAGTATAAATAATAAATAAATATTGGTAGACATTTCACACAGCGCCATCTAGCCACAAAGTAAGCTAAGCACAGCTTGTATTATGGTAACCAAACAACTGATGTAATAAACTTTTAAACTTTTTTAAATACATACATATATTATATATGAACACCCAACAACAACCCAACACAGAACAAACATCTATGTTCGTCACACAGATGTTTGTCCTTAGTGGGAATCGAACCCACGACCTACAGCGCAGAAAGCATGGTTACTACCAACAGAGCTGTGAAGCCAGTATATAGGTATATAGTATACGTATCTCTAAACATCTATACAAATAAATAAAATTGGAGTGTCTGTTTGTAATATTAAAATAACATGGTACATAAACAAAACAACATTTTTTTTAATTTTTGTCCGTCTGTCTGTCTGTTTGTTCCGGCTAATCTCCGAAACGGCTGGACTGATTTTGACGGTACTTTCACTGGCAGATAGCTGATGTAACAAGGAGTAACTTAGGCTACTTTTCCAAGGGATAAAATAGGGGGTGCGTGATAAAACCGAATTCCACGCGGACGAAACCGCGGGCAACAGCTAGTATATAATTAAAGATGTATACTCTGAATAAAAACAATTACACTAACCGTTGCAATTTAACAGCGTCTTTGTATAGCTTCGAAGCGGGCACATTGTACTGCTTAGCGTTCTCAAACATGATATTCATGTCACCGGCCACCTCGGAGAGGTTACCGTAATTCCCCCGGCGAATCTTGTTCTTGATCTGGTTAAGAGACATTGGGTTCTTTATCTCCTTGTAGTAGTCGGGGTAGGCGCGACGAGAGGGTAGCTTCCAAAATGGTTCGGCCATAGGGGTGCCTGCAAGTGTACACACACAGTGTAATTACTTTGCACAGCAAAACGAAAAAACCGACTTCTTCACCAATGATTTATTTATAACTATTGAAGTTACCATCTTATTACATATTATAACTTTAACGTGATTTTTTTAATGTACGTTATCACTTACTTGAAGGTTTTTTTTAAGTTATTTTAATTTAACCAAACTACTAAACAGAGTTTTGATGAAATTCCCATGGAACCGATCTTTTATTTATTTATTTATTTATTTTTTATCTGAAAGTATATACTTTCAAATAAATATTGGACCAGTTCTCGAAGCTCGGATAGGCTGAAATTGGGTACTGTATTGAGTCTTGACAAGTACTATACCCCTCGGTGGTATCCAGGGACTGTTTGTAAAAGCTTGTTTTGTTTAAAATATTTTAATACAAAAATGTTTTACCATCCATTCCCAAATGATTTCTTATGGTCTCTAGCAGTTTCCACTGTGGAGAATCTTCGTTCTCATTTTTATCTTCATCACTGTCTCCGCTGTCTTCTGAATGCTGAAAAAAGATAGATAGATAGATAGATAACTCTTTATTGTACACCACAAGATATACATTAACAATGTTACATGAAATAATAATTTAATGTGAAGTACAATGGGCGGCCTTATTGCTTAAAGCAATCTCTTCCAGGCAACCTTTGGATGGACTGGACTAAAACAGGAATGATATGGGACGGTGGTGTTAAATACAAGAGAAAAAACATTAAATAAAATAACTAAATACATACTAATATAGATATAAAACTTAAATATATATTAAACAAATAATAATTTAGATATACATACTTAAAAATAATACATACATACATATACTACCATAACATTTGTAAATATGTGATTCGGCAGTCTTACGACGACATGGACAGAAAGTGTTTTTGCAATAGTTTCTTAAAAACAGGCAGAGATTTGGCACTTTTGATATCAGTAGGAAGAGCATTCCAAAGTTGAATAGCTTGTACAGTAAAGGATTTTCCATAGAAAGACGAGTATCATATCAAGGATCAAAGTAGCCTATGTGTTAAGCCAGGATATAAGCTATCTTGATACCAAATTTCATCCAAATCCATTCAGCCATTTGAGCGTGAATAAGTAACAAACATCCATACATACAAACTTTCACGTTTATAATATTAGTAGGATGTTTGCAATTCCTTAATGTTGCAGTATTACTTCCAGTTAAGTAGACTTATATATATAAAAAAAAATTGTGTCCCTAATTCAATAATGTGATGAGGTTACCTTCACGATATCACTGTCATCATGCGATGGTTCCATGATGGCCAGCGCTCGGCTGGTGGGCACGGGGCCAACCTTGGAATTCCTTTTGCTCCTGATCCGTTCCGATGTCTTGCCTCGTCCGTGCTGTTCCAGCTCTTGTTTGCGGATCTGGATAACCTAACGAACGTTACACAGTTTAAACAACTATTCAAAGGGGTGACCCAACAGCTAATACTTACTAAACAAATAATATATATTGGTGGACATTTCACACAGCGCCATCTAGCCCCAAACATGGGAACCTGATGACTGATAGAATACTTATATACTTTTTTGTAAATACATACTTATGAACACTCAGAAATAGAACAAACATCAATGCTCGTCACACAAATGTTTGTCCTGGGTGGGAATCGAACCCACGACCTACAGCGCAGAAGGCAGAGTTATTACCAACTGAGCTGTGAGGTCAGTCTGCTAAAAACAGCGCAAATGAAACTTTTCTAGCTTTCATTGTAAACACATACTTTCTTTTAAACAAACATTAATATAATATTTAAAATATTAAACAATCAACCTTTTTCAACATCTTGGCATCCTTATAAATCTGACTGCCGGGCTCGTTGAAATGGCATGCATTCCTAACCATCAGCAGAAGATCTCTTTCCAACTCGCTGATGCTCATGTACTCTCCACCTTAAAAGTTACAAATTATTTGGTGTAGTTGTATTTGTTATATACAGGGTGTCCCTAAATTCAACGTCAAGCGGGCACGGGGCGAGAGGGGGGGGGGGGGGGCAAACCAGTTCCGGGAAAAACCTAGTTACAATAATAACAACAACAACAATCAATTATTCGACGAACAAAGATATTACTACCCCTGGGCAAATTACTTTAAAAGATGGCTCATTTCATTAAAATTCCAAAATCCTGATTTAGGGTTTAAAGAAATGTATTCTCAAAAGAACATTTACAGTTCACTTACATGAGATTGTTAATACAACTTAAATATACTTTCGCTAGTCGGATCAATAACGAAACTTACCAACAACACAAATGTAAAAGTAAAAAACAATTTACTGAGTTTTCAATTGGTAACAAATATGGTACAAAACAAAATTCCATCAAAAACAGAAGTGGTAGCTTTCCGATCAAAATTACTCAAACTACCTTAATTTTTAAGAATGGGTCGGTTTAACGAAATTAATAGTCCAGGAGCTTACACTAGATTTTGTTTAGTATTTTTTTTAAATTATAAATTTTAGTGATTTATTACTTCTAACAATTCTAATATTATTTATAATTACACTACTATATTTAAAAATCAAATATTAGGTCTATATATAATAGTTTAAGATGGTGTTTAACAATTTTAGTAGCAGTAAAACTGACGAAAATCTCATCTGGGGAAGCACTGCCACCATAACTATTTCTGCCGCCAAGCGGTGATGCATTCGGGTAACTTAAATTACTATCAAAATTGTCCTTGCTGTCGGTTTATTGTGGATTTCATTAAAAGTAGAAGATTTAGTGAGTTATTCGTGAGAAATCGACGGCCGTGATGAGCTCACCCCACGTCACGTCTACGCTCCCACGATAGTATATTCCACAAGGTGCAAAGTGGCACACTGTCCCTCTACCTACCAATTAGGGGATAAAGGCGTGAATCTATCAACATACTTTGAATCTTTTGTGCGATAGTTTTGAGATCTATAGGCGATTCTATAACGTTGAAATATTCTGGATAGCGCCGTTTAGACGGCAGGAACTGAAACGCCGGGTAGAGAGGACGCCCATCCACATTCGCCATCATCACCTGTCAACAAAATAATAACAAATAAATATTTATATGTGCTAGATAGCACAAAAGTAAGCCAAGCATAGCTTGCACTATGGGAACCAGACAACTGAACAAACATCTACGTTAGTCACTAAAATGTTTGTCCTGGGTGGGAATGGAACCCACTACCAACTGAGCTGTGAGGCCAGTCAAACAAATCATTGGTGGACTGAACTGGACATATGAATACAACGCCATCAACCCCCAAAGTAAGAAAAGTTAAGTTCGACACGAGTTCGGGCACACACGACTTAGGTCTTTAATAATTAGTAGGGGAAGACCCAATTCGTATTGCTCATCATGGGCAAAGGTTACAACTTAAAACTAGATTGCAATAATTGCAGTAAAATCATGTTTCAGCTTACAGCGGTAAAGAGTTCCTCATATATGTCCTCTTCGGTGTTGGTGGATGTCTCAGACATGTCCTCAGCGACGTCGGAGCGCCGGCTGGAGGAACCTGTGCGGGACAGCTTTGGTGTTTTTATCTCTTCACCTGTAACATAGGTTCTAATTTGTGGTGGAGTTACCAACGCCTGTACAGATGTCCCATATTGAACTGTTAACAAATGTATAAAGCTAACCCCAACCTGCCTAACTTCTTGAAGTAACATAAATAATAAATATATATATAACCATTTTACCCACTCAACACTTTCCTATTACATTGTCAGTTGTGTCAAATGGTATCATTTTGAATTTTTAATGTATTTAATTATATATATACATTTGTATTGTGTTGTTTATGGCAAAATAAATTCTTTCTTTCTTTCTTTATATATCTGTGTATCCACACAGCACCACCTAATTAAGCACAGCTTGTACTAACCAAACAATTGATAGAATAATGTACTTTTTTGTACATGTAATATCATTATCCTAACCTGGTATCAACCATCATTGTGTAAAAGGCCTCGCTTTAATTTTGCCAGCCTCATCTTTTCTATGCCAATCGTTCAAGTTTTTTTTTATTTGTCATATACATTTGGCCGTAATGTCAGGTGATGATTATTATTTTAAGTGTTTAAGTTTATATATCTATACATATACATACATATAATAAAATTGTAGAAAAGTGGTGTCTGTACAATGGAAATATATAAAAAAAAGTAGCAGGGGTTGTTATTATATCGATGCCGAACCCGAAATTGTAATTAATATTTTTTTTTGTCTGGTTGTCTGTGTGTTTGTGCACGCTAATATCAGAAACGGCTTATTCGATTTAGATACGGTTTTCACTAATATATTGTAGTAAGCTTCACTTAACATTTAGTGTTTATTTCATGTCAATCGGTTCATAAATAAAAAAGTTATGTCAATTTATTCAAAATATGCTGCCCGAAAAGTCACTATTCCACGCGAACGAAGTCGCGGGCACAGCTAGTTATTATATTAAGTTTGCTGACTTTTTTAATTAAGCATTGTAAAGTGGTAATTTGTGCTACTATACTTCCAAACCTGAAAATATCTACTGAGTTAAAAAGAACCTTGTTAATTAATTTTCAACTCACCATTCTCAAGATTGTGTCTCGTATGGGTATACAGCTTCCACAGCTCAACAGCATCTTTATACTCAACTGTGTCCGGCTTGTAAAATGCCTTTGCATTATTCACCAGGAGCTCTATGTCAGATGATAACTCTTCTATGTCTTCATACGTATCTGTTTTGAGTTTCTGCTGGACCTAGAATAACAATTACATTTTAAATCCACAATAATGTGAATATATGTGAAGGATTATTTAGTTTGACACCTTCACTATTTGAACATAGGTCATGAAAATGCATGGAAAGCAGCAGGCTTAAGTTAGTGTTAAAAAATTAGTGTTATAAAATCACAATCTACATCCATGCTCTTCGGTTTAATGTAAACTTGACCAGAACTTTTGTCAAAAAAATCACCATTTGATTGAAGTAGGTACATCAAGGACTTCCAATTCTAACGGTGTGAGCAAATTTATAGGCTGTGAGAAGGTTATTAATTTTTAATGGGTCTGTTAATTTTTAACAAAACATAAGGTAACTTACTCTGAGTAAATCAATAGGCTGTGAAACCACTTCATAATACTGAGGCTCCTGTCGTCGCTTTGGGGCTCGGATGAACGAGTCACAGAGCAACGTACCATCTTCCTTCTTGAATGATCTTATTGTGTCATATAGCTGCTGACATATTTCACTCTGAAACATATTAAACTTCTTAAGTCAATATAGTTTTAAACTTAAATTTTGTGTGACTTTATATCAACACACAAATTTTAAGTTCATAGATTATTTTCACCTTAGCATATGAATGGAAATAAGTTTAGTTTGACATGAATCTTTTAAACTAATAACACACGAAAATCACTAACTTATAAAATGATCCATCACTAAAATATTTACAATGCTTAGCTATGCAGCTGAGGTAATAGAACCGCTGCCTGTGCAAATTGTTGTTTTTTTTATGTAATGTTAGGTATAAAACGAGCTGACGGCCCACCTGATGTTAAGTGGTAACCGCAGCCCATGACAACAGCAATACCACTCAAGTCCTCTCCATAGTACGAGATGACTCAAATCGCATTGCGTTGCGTCCGTCACCCCGAGACGGGGATGTTACGTCTCATGCGCCTGCAATTTCACCGGCAACATGATGCTCAGTCAATTAGTTTATTCTAAGGTTTTGTTTGTATCATTCGATATAAAATTATTCGATTGTCGGTCAATATTTACAGCCAGGTATAGGATTTAGGATTATAACTCACAGGGTCTAATTTCTTCTTCTTTCTGGAAGGTGGTGGTCCAGGGTTGCTGAGCTCAGCACAATCATCGCTGTCGTCCCCGTCAGCGCCCCGGCTAGCCGCCGAAGACGCGCGGCGTCTTTTACTCATTCACACGTATTCCCAATGGCGGCACGAATTCACAGGCACTAAAGTTTCGCACTATTGTAATCAACAACTTTACACAGAAATTTACCGAAAACACAGCAGTGAGTACATTTATTCTAGTTTTTCAAATTATTTTAGGACGCATTCGGTCCACTCAGATCAATCAAACAACGTCACTCACGTTCCAGGTATTATTTGTGGATCAACCAGTTGACATTGACAATTGTGATTTACCATAGTAAGGGTCTAATAAAGAAAAATCGAACCAGTTTGATTGACGAGACACAGTTCGTAATGAATAATCGATGTATATACAAAACATTAACTGATCAAAAGTGTATTTGTCAGTTATCTTAAAATCTTTACAAATACAATTATACAACATTTTTAGATACATTGGTTTAAACAGATTATGGTAGCAGTTCAAACTCCCATAAATTGTACTGTGTTGGTTTGTTAGTTACTTTAGAAGTACATAATTTAAATTTGTTTAATAAGCATGGTCAGTTTGATAGAGCAACATCCTAGCCTATAAAATAGCTTTAAATTAATCATCCCAGTTGGCCTATTTGAGCATTTAGCTGCAAGATTTCGGAGATTTAAGCTCGAATCTCATTTTAACATAGTTCTGAAAAGTTTCCAGTGATAATAGTTTCTTTGTTATCATTAGTTTATAGTTTAAGTTTTTTGTTTGGTAGGAAGCCTTGAATAAAAAGTTATAAAAACTTCACTTCTAATTATAATTCAACTAATCTATTAATATAATATAAACTATTAATAATTATATTAGTAAATAAAATAACAGGATATTAAAAACATTTTATTGTTCAAAGTAGATATCAAACCAATCAGGATAGTGGGATAACAATAATACCATGTCTGACTTAGAACTATGATGTATTTTATTCAGACGAGGAATAGTATTATTAATATAATGTATTTTTAATTCATCTGGCATTATGTTTATATCAATATCTAGTAAAACTACAATATGCTGCAAGTGAACTGGATACAATGCAAAACTTGATTTTGAACAAACATTTCTTACATTTCCCACAAATTCAGATATAAAACGCTGTATATTAGAGTTATAATTAACAGAAATAAATAAATGATTCAAGATTCCAGTGCAGAGTTGAAAACATTGTGGTGATATTGAACATTTTTGTACAAGAGTTAACATATTATGTGATTCAAATATTGTTTTAAAATCTTCACTTCCTTCTGTAAGTAAACAATGACAGACACTGAGAAGACTTTTTTCTATTTCTGATTTCATTCGTAGAGAAATATCACATATATTTTCTTCACTAAAATATTCACTTGTATCATGTCTTGTCCATAAATCTTGCACAAAAGTTTTGGTTCTCTTGTCCGCGACATTTAGATTTAAAACAATCTGGGATATTGGTTCTACATAACTTTCATTCAAATTTACTAAAGACTGAGCAATTTCTGGGTTCACGGGTGATTCAAACTTTGAGTTGATATCTGACCCTTTAAGTTTTCGGATAAGGAAGTTATCTAAGAGCCTTTCCACAGGGTCGGTGTGGGTTTTTGCACGTTTATTGTTTACCTCTTCAATATAAACGTCCGTCAGTAGATTGGTAGCGGTATCGCCGAGTTCGACGTGGTTTTCCGGCTGCGATCGACACATTTTACGTATGTTAGCTAGAACCGCGTGTCGCAAGTTATTGTTTATGTTAGAATTCTGCTGTGAGTCACGGAGAATCTTGACGAAACTTTTGGAGAGTTCCCTGGCCACTTTGTAGTCGAGGACCGGGTTTTCATAGCTGAACTCCGGAACAAAATTCGGATCATTTGACTGAATCAATTTTTCTATTTGTTTATTATTCATTTTATGCCTAAAGAATATCTGAGCCGACTAATATAACACTATAGAATAGCAAGCAAAATGCAAAACAAAACCAAACCCAAACGATTTTTTGTTTGACACAACTGACGGACGTACAACATTTTGACATTAATTGCAACTGCTCTTGATGCTCCAACCAAATGCTGTTATAATGTTGTTAACAGAGTAACCTAGCGTCGAGTAGCGTAACGAATTAAGTATTTAGTTGTCGTTGAGGCCAATAGAGGGATCTATGTATATTTTGCTTCAGTAATAAATTCACTAAGCCTAAGCTGAAAAAAACATCTGTGTAAAACAAACAAAACATATTCAAAAAACAAGAAATGATTCAAAAAACATATTTTTTCTATACACTACTTGCTTGCTACTTACTCTCTCTCACTGTCTCTTAATTTATACTCTTCTGAATTCTTTGATTTTGATCTCTTTGACAAGCTAATAAAATGCTCTATAGTTGGTAATCAAATGATTTCACGCCTGTACATAACAAGTTTTTATATTTTTAATGTAATATGTCTAGCTACCAGATACTGTTTGTAGGAGCTGGCGGAAGATCAGCGCACTGCGTACCTGTACGTAGCGCATCATGCTGAGCCTTATCCTAATTCGTAGCTAATTCGGAGCGTACTTATACCTAGATTATTTTAACTCTGTTATTTTATAATATATTGTACATCTTAGTTTTAGTTATGAATAAATTTATTTTCTTTCTTTCTTTCTTTCTTTCTTTCATTCTGTGTCACTAGAGGGCGATATTACAGCAGATATGATTTTGTTTAATAAACAATGCTACTAGCTAGCCTAGCCCTAGCTACCTATCTATACAAATAAATAAAATTGGAGTGTCTGTTTGTAATATTATAATAACAGCTTTTTACTAAGTACATATGGATGTATACACGGTACATATACCAAAACAACATTTTTTACATATTTTTGTCTGTCTGTCAGTGTGTCTGTCTGTTTGTTCCGGCTCATCTCTGAAATGGCTGGACCGATTTTGACGGGACTTTCACTGGCAGATAGCTGATGTGACAAGGAGTAATTTAGGCTACTTTTCCGAGTGGTAAAATAGGGGTGCGTGATAAAACCGAATTCCACGCAGACGAAGTCGCGGGCAACAGCCAGTGTAAAGTAAGTACGCAGGTATCTACTATATTAAATGAACTAAATAAACCGTGAACTTTAACCATTGCCACGCTTTCACTTGGCATAAAAAAATAAGAAATAAGTACCACTTAGAATTATCCAAGTTAAACCATTGAAAGATCACGAAAAAGCAATAACAGATAATCAAAAACAAATTCTGAAAATGTTCTGTAATCACACACTAATTTAACGGGCGAAAGTACGTTCGTGATAATAAATCTACAAAAATTAGAGCGAATATAATAATAGCATTAATTTTATTACCTACAACGAAGTAAAAATTAATTGTTTGTCTGTATGTACTTAGTCTTAACACGCGCCAAACGTATCAATTTTTTTTCCTAACCGAGCAGATGGCCCACCTCGTGTTAAGTGGTAACCTCTGCCCATAACAAACAATACAACTTTGGTTTAAGTACCTACCTACGCGTGATCTTTATTGGTACCTAAATCGACTAAAACCAAATGTATGGACTTCACTGAGACTAATAGGTCGGGCATTTGTAGTAGATTTTTAATCCAGCTTTTAATTTTCACACAGGCAACACAAAAATATCCACTACATAATTCGAGGGAATTTTATGCTAAACGTAAAAACCTTTGACCTAGCCGGGTATAGGACAGAATACTCGCTTTGCAAGCAATGAGATAGACTAGAAGCCTAGCTGTGAAGACTACGTAGTCAATAAGCCATAGTATTAATTCAGGTTACTTCGAGGTTTAATAAAAACTTCTTAAGTTTTCACAAAATCTTCACAAGCATTAGGTAGGTAGGTGCGTACAAAGTCGGGTGGGTAAGCTATTAGATAACTTAATCACGTTAAAGAACATTTACCGTTAGATTGAAAGATGAAAAAACTGTTCATGTCTCAATAATTCTTCGTGAATGGATTCGTGTCTGTATTTGTGGGGCCCTGTTAATAAATTATCGGAGACCTCACATCGAGGCCCTAAATACGTGGGCCTTTCCAAGCGAGGCCCCGCCTGCGAGATACCGTCTCCCTCCAACACACGGGAGTAATTCTTAACAATGCTGGTAAAAGGTTAGTGTGTTTATTTAGGTGTTTTTGCAGTAATTTAATTAAGATTTTGTAATTAGAAGTAGCGGGTTTGCAATAAACGGGCTTTATGAAACTGCCTTCTTTATGGGTGTTTTATTTCCATGGTTGATAGTTGGGTGGGTTGATTCGTTTGCTATTGGTTCCCACGCGACTTGGTAATAAAATGTACTGAGACAAAGATTATTTACTATTAAGTTAGTAGCTGGTGTGAGGTAGTTGATAATATTGTACATTGCCTTGTATAATATTATTGACTAGCTGTGCCCGCGGCTTTGCCTGGGTTGAATTCTGTTTATGACTGAAATTAGTTTTGTGGTTTAGTACATACATACATAAAATCACGCCTGTTTCCCGGAGGGGTAAGCAGAGATCACGGTTTTCCACCTGCTACGATCCTGAGATACCTTCTTAGCTTCATCCACTCTCATCCCATTCTTCATGCATGCTCGCCGGTTTAGGGTACTCTTGACCTTTTACCAAAACCTCACCGATTTGGCCTAATTTGGCCCTTGGTACGCCGAGGTTTACCCCCTTACACCGGATCAATTCACATTCATTATTGGTTTAGTCATTTTTATCAATTTGTGAATTAACCTTGTTTTAAGCATGTTACTCATATTATCTGCTATCTGCCAGTGAAAGTCCTCTCAAAATCATTCCAGAGGTTCGGAGATTGGGAGACATTTCCTAATCTGTGATTCCAAGCACCGGACGGTATCCAATCGGTATACAATCTGCTGAAATAATAGATTATTGTTCGGCCGTGATTACGGCGCTGGCCACCCAGGCGTGTCGTGCGTCTCGCTCGCACGGTGGTCTATCCTGTAACGAGACGTAACGGTCTGTTGCCAACTTTCATAGGATTTGGATAAATGTCGCCGTTTTAGCCTACTTCAATGGAACTTATCGAGCCTTGACCGCCGTACTTATCGTTAGCGACAAGTTTACCCAAATAGCATTATCTTTTACAATTTTTTTTTATTTATTATCATAGAATCAACATCACACTTGGAGAAGATTTACAATTGAGAACTTATAACTAAAAACTTAATGCCAATTACAGATTCTCACTAATTGGGAGTATTGAGTGAGTGTGGTCAAGGGACGTTTTAATTACGAAAATCAGGCGATACATCTTATAGCTTCATCGTCTGAAATTACCTTCGCACTGTGATCAATATATAAAACACAGTTATTTTGTCATATAAATAGAAAACATATATTTGTGACACATCTGAACACAAAACACTTAAATGAGAGGCAGTCGGACTCAAATAAACCTCTCACTAAGGACATGGACAGCTCCAGGAGAAATCTAATGAAACGCATCAGTAATGCTCCAAGTGTTGCTGACGTCAATAGACTAAGGATACGCTTAACATCAGGGGTCTCTTATGCCTGTTTAACTAACCTCAACATAAAAAACCTTAGATCTAGTTAATCTGGGGATATACTGACAGCATACCCATTTCTTCCGCCAAGCAGTATGTGGATTTAGGTGATAAACTGTTCAGTAAGTTGATCCGTGGGATACTAGGGTGATTAAAATAATGAGAAATTTTGGGCATCGATGCCCAATTATTTCCATTTATTAAAGATGTTATGGTGCAGTTTTTTTTTTCATTTTCCTATTTCAATTGCCAACCTGTTATATACCTACCTACACAGATAACCGAGTAAAGAGAATCATTAAGCAGAAAAATGTACCCAAAAACAGCACTTCAACCTGGCAACACCAAAACGTATGATCACCTCATCGAGTTATAAATCGGCGGTCCGCTACGGACGGTATTAAAACTGCATTAATTCGTACTTATTCGCTATCGATTCGATGTTCGATTAATCATTCGATGATGTGGTTGTTAATCGAGTTCTTGATAAATCTTTTTACTTTTTTTCAGCTGAGTAGCGGTATTTTGGGATTGCGAACTTGAAACTTGAAAACTTAGCATGACAGAAATTTACCAGAAAAGTGGAAGAAGCTAGCGAGAATTTGAAAATATGGTCTTGAGTATTTGATTAGATTGATTAAGACCTCTTTTGTTAATTGATGTGAGAATTTTATTGACTTATGATGGGGAATATCTGTACGTACCGTACCATACGTGGGGCTTATTGAACTTGGTCAAAACAAAGTCTTGTTTTTGTTTAAAGAGAGCCGAGCATTAAAACCGTAGTTCAATACAGCGCGCAAACCACCATACCTATCACTAGTAAGAGATCTCTTCCAGACAAACTTTTTGTCTTTTGCTATGTAATTTTGTGTCCATTCCACTTTTAATACAAAGGCAATCTTCTCAAGGAAATCATACAGGAGTAAGATTGTGTAAGTTTGTAGGTATATCCACTGATTCGAGTCTTACCTACCTATCTTTAAAACACTAAATAAACTTCGCTAATCCTTTAAGGGAATACGTAACTAAGGTACAATTATATAAATAATACATAAGTTTTAATATTATGTTGTAATTGACTCCTTTATATTCTAAAAAAAAACGTTTTCGTCATGATCATGTAGAACAATCGAGTTTCATACCCACTAAATACCAAATTTCCACTATATTTATCCGAGACTGTTGAACCTCATTAAACAAAATCATCGTAATTACCTGCTCAAGCGGTAAAAAGTGGCAATTTATTGGGATGTGCTCAACATGGAGGCTGAAATTGAGCCGTTAAGATCATCACGTCCTGTTTGTGTGCCTCAAGTGTGTAATAGCATCTTCGTGTGAGGCATTCATGCTTTCTATATACATTAAAAATCGAAAAAATAGTCTGGAAACAAAAGAAGTATTTACTATTCAACTAAAGAGTTTTCTGAAAAGAAGTTTCGTGCCTCTCTCTACCTAAGAGCAGTAGTTACCTATTCATTGAATAAAAAAGTCTGGGTAATTAAAATTTATACACTATAGGTATGTGTATACATTAAAATAATAATTAAATTGGTGGACATATCGCACAGCGCTATCTAGCCCCAAAGTAAGCTAATTATCTTATATACTTTTTGTAAATACATTATAATACATTTATAAATAATTTACGTAGTTAAAACTGTATAAAGTAGTCCATATCAGTCGATATAAGTACCTAAAGGATAATGTCAAAATAATATTTATCATCCATCTTAAACAATTAGATCGCAATTTCTAAACCTAAATTTATTAATAAATAGATAAATTTATACAATTTTTTTTTCCTAAACTATACTGTCCCACAGCTGAGCAAAGTTCAGCTGTCCTTCCACACATCCCGGTCTTTAGCTATTTCCCACCAATTTCCCACAAATTTATTAACGTCGTCCCGCCAGCCAATCTATACAAATAAATAAAATTGGACTGTCTGTTTGCATATTAAAATAACCGCTTTTTACTAAGCTCATATGAATGTATACACGGCAAACATACCAAAACACTTTTTTTTTTAATTTTGTCTTTCTGTCTGTTTGTTCCGGCTAATCTTTGAAATGGCTGGACCGATTTTGACGGGACTTTCACTGGCAGATAGCTGATGTAACAAGGAGTAACTTAGGCTACTTTTTCAAGGGGTAAAATAGGGGTGCGTGATAAAACTGAATTGCACGCGGACGAAGTCGTGGGCAACAGCTAGTTTTTAATATTAAACTTAATTATTTTTAAAATCTAACGAATTAGTACTTTATATTGTACCTACCTACACACTTACGTAAACTAGAAAAAACAGAAGTCGTGTGAACGGGGAACCTTGTTCTGAGGCACTCGTATTCGATTCGCTGACAGAATCAAAATAATCATTGGACTCATTTGTTACAGTCTGAGGTGATTGACATACTACATTATTTGTGTTCAAGCTGATATTTTTTGTTTGTGTGTGTCATTATGAGTTTTATGTTGTGAGTTCTCTACGTTGTTGACTGGTTATTGACTGGCCTCACAGCTCAGTTGGTAGTACTAGTAACTCTGCCTTCTGCGCTGTAGCTTGTGGGTTCGAGTCCAACCCAGGACAAACATTTGTCTGACGAATATAGTTGTTTGTTCTGTGTCTGGGTGTTAATATAAATATAAAATACACATATGTATTTACAAAAAAAAATGTATACTAGTTTCATATCAGTTGTCTGGTTCCCATGATACAAGCTATGCTTAGTTTAGGGCTAGATGGCGCTGTGTGAAATGTCCACCAATATTATTATTATTACTATTGTTGTTTTGGTTCTATTTTTGACTAGCTGTGCCAGCGGCTTCGCCCGTTGAATTCAGTTCGTTTCTGAAAGAACAGCTACATAATTAGCAAAATTCTATCAATTTGTGAATTATACTTAATAAATCGTCCCTGTAGTTGGAAAACTAAATAACTAACACAACCAAAATCTGGAGAAAAACGCGATTTACTATTTTTTTGCGTGTAATATGGCTATAAATTTTTATTTGGGAACATTTTTACCATGCATCTTTTGCTATGTTATTGATTGTTACTTAAGCTATTTTTCAATATAAAGTTCTTATACGTTAGTTCATTAGTTTGTAAGAAAAAAATTAAAAAGAGACTATGTATTTTTCCCTCAACAAAGTTATGAAGTTTTTAAGCACTTATTTATTTTTTCATGTCAGTTATTTAGTTCTTCTTCGTCAATGTTCTCCATACAACTTAAAAAAGCTAGCATTAAGTGCCTTTATTTAATTTTCCTATATTAGCTAATTAATAAAATTGAAAATGAAAATTATATAAATGCTCATGTTTAATTATTCCTAACTGCATTGATCCTGTAGAGCGTAGAAATTTGTCGAAGGAAAACTGAATAAGTAACTTTATGCATTTTATTCGCCGCAAAGTTAACGCTTAATTACACTTAGCTATTTTATTGCTGAGTTAACTATTTCTCCTGCGCTAATTTTTTATCATTACTTCAAAATTCATTTTTTCATCTTTAACGTCTTGACAGGTTCATTTTTGTATATCTTTTTATTGAAATATGATATCAAAACTTTAGTGACACAGAAAGATGCAGCTTGAATTGTACTTTATGAAGGTGCTATAAAGTCGATTTGGCAAAATGTGTTAGTTATTTAGTTTTCCAACTACAGGGACGAAATGTAGCCTTAGTTAGTTACTCCTTATCAAATCAGCTATCTGACAGTGAAAGTCCTGATACAACCGTTTTGGGGATTAGACGGAACAAACAAACAGACAACAATTTTAGACATTGTTTTTGTTAGCTTATTACTTTAATAAACATTTAATAATAAGCTGGTAGTTGGGTATTACAAACAAGAGATAGGTATCTATTTATTTGTATATACCTAAACTAATATGTAAACATGTAAATGTTCTAGCCAATATTTTAGATATATTTTTAGGATATTTTCGTAGGCTTTATAATTGAAAATTGAACGTATAATATTACTACTAAAGTAACAGTACTCCAACAACAAGTCGCATCGTATGCGCCCGTAACTCTGAGACGTGTAGGTGGAATGTCTCATGTGCCTGTAATTTCACCGGCAACCACACCTTTCAAACTGGCACACTGTAACGCAAATGCATTACTGCTTGGGCGGCAGAAATGTGCATGGTTGCAGTACTTCTCCGGACGAACTTGGCGTGAGTTCTACTGCTAATGTAAATAACTCTGTATTTTCCTATGTGTGTTTGCAAATAAATATTTTCTATTCTATTCTGTTCTACCTGGTGGGCCATCTGCTTAGTCATGTTTTTATTTATTTCCTTGCTGTTTGTCTATTTCCTATGTCACGGTTAAGGAAGCGTCAGTAGTATCGATTCAACACGAGCCGTTTACCGCTGGAATACACGCGAGGGATTTCGTAAAACCAATATCGTTCTGGTATTGAGCTTCACTTCACGGATTTATGTAATTAATTTACGGAACGAGGAGATGGCCCACCTGGAGTTAAGTTGTAACCTCTGCCCTGCTCTGTTATGACAACCGATGTATAATAACCTTATCACATAAAAAAATAACACAGAATTTTCGGTTCTCGAACTGAATCTAATGATGTTTTCTTCTATCGTTTCGGAAACCTTACAAAGCATATTGTAGATTTTTAGTCGCAGATTAGAAACTGGGTTTTGGATTAGAGCGCTAAGGGATCTAAAACGAGCTGTATCCAGTTTCAAACTAAAATAGGTAAAGCTATATTTGGGTTATAGGTATAGGTAACAGGGGGGAATATATACCTATAACTATATTAAAAACAAATATAAACATGTTTTAACATTTTTTTGAAATTGGTCATTATTAACAGTCGTGAAAGGGAATTGTTTCTCTTAAAAACAAAGTATGCTTACCAAAACTAAGGTTTTTTTTTTAGTGATGAAAATATTTCGATACTACATATTTTGAGGAGCCGAAGGACAAGAATGGAACCAGATCTGAAAATTTCGTGTTAAAAGGGTAGAAAATTAATATTATTTAGTGGTGGACATTTCACACAGCGCTAGGTGGGCATGGAACCCACGTCCTTACACTGAAGAGGGCATAGTTACTACCAACTGAGCCAGTCAAAGCTAAGGTATATATTATTCATGATACAAAATTTCAGTTCAGACTTTGAAGATCTTACATTTTAATTCATTCAGAAACAACGTAACTGCATTATTTTGAAAGTAAATTGAAATAACATTGAAAAGTTTAAAGGACTAATAAATCTATAATAATCCGGAGGTCAAACAGGAAAAAAAGCTTGTATAAAATCTTAACAAATAAAACCGTAGTGAAATAGATTTATATTTATATACCTTGATTCCCGTCACTACTAGGTAGGTATTTATTTAATTTCCAGGGTCTGCAAATATGCCATAGACAATATTTTTATTGAAATCAAAAAAAATAGAAAAAAACTAAAAAAATAGGTTCCTTGAATATACGGCCAACAGTCACCTTAAAAATTCAAAGTGATACTTATAGTTCACATACTTATAGCTAAGTGTAGCGCATGCAACGAGTGAAACTGTAATTGTAAACATTTTATACCTCCTGCATTAACTTTTTTTTTTTATTCATTACTTAACTAGGTACGGAGGCAAAGCCGCGCTACTAAGTTATGCCTAGTCCATCCAGTCTGAGAGCAACATAATTCATACCTAATCCTACAAGTAAATCAGCCATCGATCCTAATTAGGCCAAGTCCGATAGAAGGTTCTATTTCGATCAACCCGTGCGGTCCATTTAGACCCCTAATAAAACCTCTTTTTGACATATCCGTGGCAAAATCCCACTGATATGACCCCACACTCCTCTAAAGTGTTAAGAAAACTTTCCGCGAACAACGAAAAATCAATCGTATCGTAACCAAGTAAGGTCGTATGTCGGATGTGCGGTGAATACTCGTTTATTTGAGTACAAAGGGGCCGCCGTGGTTGCGCTCTCCTTTGATCCGGCCGCCATAATTACTGAACCGAGTATAAATCGGTGTAGGATTCCTAGGATTATTTAAACGCGTGCGCAATTGAAAATTCATATTTTCATTGTTCATCTCTCCTTAATGGTGTGGTTACAGATGTAAATTGATAAAGGTTGCGTAGTTGCGATGTACGTAATCTTGGAAAATAAACTAAGTAAATATACTTATCTCTTTTAGGTGATTACTTTATTTTTATATTGGCGGTCAGCGCTTCTGATCAATAACTATGTAGATTAGGATGTAGATAAGGCGTTTATGTTATCTAATTACTCTCTAATAATAATTAATTGACTTTAAACGGATATCACCTACTTAACACAAATTAGAACGAAAAATATTGGTACAAAAAGGTCGGCTTTTGCATCTCTTACGTGAAGCTAAAGCTAGTTTTTTCGATAAAGTTACAGATGACCTTGTGTTAAGTGGTAGCTTCTGCCCGTAACAGATATTATGACTTGGGTCCTCCCCTACTTAGTCACGGCAATACTCAGTGACTCTGAGACGTGAAAATGGAATGTCTCATGTAATTGTCATTTCACCGGCAACCACACCTTTCAAACCGGAACACAGTCACGCGAATGCGTTACTGCTTGGCGGTAGAAATGGGTATGGTGGCAGTACTTCCCCGGACGAACTTTGCATAAGCTCTCCTGCTACGAACACAAAATTAATCATTATTGACTAAGCTATAGGTAGGTATAGGTCAAAGATAAGATAATCTTTTTAAAAGCTTACTGAATTCTATAGTTAACCAGGCAGCGATTATTATAAGTATTCCCCGCTGTTGTCGTTAAAAGTGTTTTGGTCGTAAAAATATGAATATCGGCCGTCTCAAGCAATTACAATTAGCAAACCGTAACATTTTACACGGTCATAAATAAATCAAATTACCAAAATATTTCCGACAAGTTTCTCTCTAATTAGCATTATCAAAACTTCCTGAATTCGTAAACATTTCCCAATCTTTCCATTCTAATTAAAATTATTGTTATTCTGTGACGAATTAAGTATAGGCGGCGGCGCGGGGGGCGCGGGGCGCGGGCGGGCGGGGGCGTGGTCACGCGTCAAAGGCGCCGCCGCGGCAACACACAAAGAGGGCGCTTGATCGGGGGACCGAGATGGGGAGACACAGCTTCAATGGTGAAGAGGGAGACGGAACAATGTGTTTGTAGTAGTAATCGTATGAACGGGTTGGCTTGAGAATGGCGGATAGTGTAGGAGATGTTATCGATGAAATATATTTCTTTGGAATGGCTATGCCTTGTTGTAATCATTATTTGCTAGCGAGGTGAACATTAAATTATGTATTATAGCAGCTAACTATGGAAAAATGGAGTCTAATAAATTATTGTACAATTATAATTTTCAAATTAATCTCAGGTAATTTTTAACGTAAGATTCTTTATTTTTCGTTTATAGAGTCGTGGTTTGAGTACTTAAAATTTAGGATATTTCTGTTATATCAAAGTATTTGTGAAAATATATAAAATATATTTATGTATAAATAATGCAATGTAATAATAATAATAATAATACATTTATTTCAAGCCCATGACACATACAAGGAAACATACAAATACAATTCAAAAGCTAAACAATTATTATTAATTTGTCATAGCATTTGTTGAGCCTTCTCGATCAGACATGGGGACGAACAGGCAAGAAACTCTTAAAAGTGGGATTGTATCTACTTTTACCAGACATGGAAAGTAGAACTTATCCGGTTAGTCCGGGGAAATACTGTAACTTCACCTACTTCTGCCGTCAAGCAGTAACGTATACAAACGAATGTTTTCTGGTATGGTGTGGTTGCCGAATTAATTATAGACACACGAGACATTCCACCTTCACATACCTACCTGGCGAAATACAATGTGACTTGGGTCTTGACATACCTATATTTGGGAGGACTTGGGGTATATTTCTTTTTATTGTGAGCTAAGATTACCGTTTAACATCAGGCACTCTTGCTCGTTTTATAATTAAATACAAAAAAATGTGATAATCAATATTATGGACTGGCCTCACATCTCAGTTGGTAGTAATCCTGCCTTCTGCGCTGTGGGTAGTGGGTTTGATTCCCACCCAGGTGAAACATTTGTGTGACGAATATAGATGTTTGTTCTGTGTCTGGGTGTTAATATGTATATGTATGTATTTACAAAAAAGTCTTCTTCTTCTTCTTCGAGTCACCGGTTCTGTCGAACCAGTGTGGTGAAAGGATTGTAAGTGTACAAAAAAGAATATAAGTAGTATATCAGTTGTCTGGTTCCCATGATACAAGCTATGTTTAGCGCTGTGTGACGTGCCCACCAATATTTATATATATAATTATTGTACTATATCGATAGATACAGCCTCGCAGCATCCTCGTCGCATCTCTAGCGATAAATCCGCGCGGCTAAGAAGCTGACGTCACGGACGCATTGTTTATAAATCAAAGCGGGAACAAATCTAAAACATGAATAAAAATGTATTTCGACGCGCAAAAACTATATCAGATCCGTTGATTAGTTATAAATTGGTTGTTTTAATATGGACGTTACATATTTGTGTACCTACATATGTAAAAATAGCAGTGGAACTAATTGACTGGCATCACAGCTCAGTTGGTAGTAAGTAAATCTTCTGTTCTATAGGTCGTGGGCTCGATTCCCACCCAGGACAAACATTTGTGTGACGAACATAGATGTTTGTACTGTGTCTGGGTGTTGCCATGTATTATATGTATGTATTAAAAAAAAAGTATATTATAAGTATTATATCAGTTGTCTGGTTTCCATGACAAAGCTATGCTTAGCTTACTTTGGAACTAGATGGCGCTGAGTGAAATGTCCACCAATATTTATTTATTATTTATCTAATGCCAACTTCGTCCGGGGAAGTACCGCCACCATACCCATTTCTGCAAAACATGAAGAACAAGACCAAACTGTGTGACTAACATAGATGTTTGTTCTGTCTCATACATAAGTTAAGGGGTTATTAGTTGGGTATAAAGACCCACGGGAAATTCACTGTATAATCAGCTTGAAATGATTAATTGTTTAATGCAATTATTAAATTACTTTACATTATAATTTAAGGTGTGACAGTGACACACCTGTCCTGTCATTTGTCACTCATTATAATAAGTAATTATTATTATTAATATAGAACCAACATTTGCACTCCATTCGACCGACATATTATGTTTTAAGTAGAGGGGAGAATGAGTCGAAACGAAATAACACCGATATGTACTACTACGTTTATATATTTGTATTGTTAATGTTTATATTTTTAAGATATAAATATCTCTATGGGTTCTTTATAAAATAAAAAAACAATCATTTTTTTTTATTCCATAAAAGTTTTCATGTATGGTCTGTGGACCCCGCACTAGGGCTAGCCTGTATGGCGGGTGTCCAAATATGATTATAATCTGAGTCCCTTAAAACATTACCTAACTCGTGAGAATGATTATGGAATTCACTTAAAAATAGCATTATCGATTTCGCGATCGTGGGAACTCAACACCACTTAACTACGAGATGTGTCTTGTGACTCAGCACTGTTGCTGCACACAGCCGACCAGAGGAACCTGGCCTCTCTACCGTCTGTGGTCATCGTGTAAGCCAAAGTTCCCATAGATAACCCATTCCAGCCTACACTTACAAAGCGAGAGTGAATATGGCTTCAAATTTAGCTATAAGTACTCGTGACCTTATGTTATGAATATTATTTACGTTTCCAAGTCATTTCTTTATGAATTCTATGGAAATCAAGTTTTTGACTTTGACTTTATGCTTTACCAACTTTCATACTGATGTTCGCTGGTGGAAATCAGGCGTGCAATGAGTTTTGGAACACGTTTCTGCCCAATACCTTTTAAAATCTAGGCAAGTAGGCAAGTTCCTCCAGGAAGTACTGCCACCATAACTATTACCATGCATTCACTTTACGTATTCCGGTTGGAAAGGTGTGTTTGCCAGTGAAATTACAGCCACATGAATTCCTCTCAGCGTGTCAGCGTTATGGCCGCATTCGATGCGACTCTTCTGATATTTCTCTTATGATTATCACAAGATGTTGCCTCATTTAAGCAATCAATTTCCTATTACAACTTACCAGCCCTCATACAAATTCAGTAGATGCTTAATGCTTAGGGACCACAATATACTGGCCGTTAATTTAATCACCAGTTAGCTTTTCTCTATAGAAGCGAACGTGTCAAAGATAATTCGATTTAATGGTTCCAACGTTTTAATTATCGAATTAGTTGTACGGACTCTTTGGTTGTCTGCGATTTTTTTTATTAAAGGGTAGTGTTTGATTTTTAATCTGTGTTATAATTTGAAAGGTGGACGCTGTCATTCAGTTTTTTAGGAATAATAATTATGTGAATGTAAGCTTATTTTAAAGTAACGTTATGTTTTTTAAGTTATTCGTAGGATTTAGTTTATAAGTTGTTGTAGAAGTAATTGTATTCTTTGCAAACAATGTTTCTTCTCAGTGTACTTGTACTATCGGCAAAGCTCGCGCTTAAGTTTGAATGACACAAATAGATAAATATAACGAAGTTTTCTTGTTCTGGCTTTTTTATTAGCCATTGTCACCTATTAATTTTGAAGTTAATTTTTATCGGAATAAAAAAGTAATTTATTTTTGAATAGTAAAGTGTTTTCAAGTACTAGATATTTCCCGCGAATTTGTCTTCATTAATGTTATATCTCCGGCTTTCGTATTGTAGTGAGGATAAATATATGCCAGATTTTAATACTATATTATAAGCTTTTAACAACATAAAATTATAAAAATTTTGGAGAAAAACTACACAAATTTGGCATTTAATAATTGTGTAACAGAAAACCAATATTCTTAGAATTTTCTGTAAAGAAACCTGTATTTTATTCTATATCATTTAAAAGAAGAGAGTTTGACCACAAAGTTACAAAGTTAAAATAAAATAAAAATGGTCTGCTTACATATAGCAACACTGTTCCAACGCTCACAAAATAAAACTGTTTTAATTACATACTTGACCACCACGTCAAAACCTTTTAATTACCGTTACGACAGTTGCGAGGCAGTTGGCAGGCCCCATTAGAACGCAGATTCAGTCGCCGCCCCGCACAATTCATCTAAATTCTAAGTCAAAAGTGTGTCATTTCAAAAATTTGACCATAATTAAAGGCCAGATGATTAATTTGACAACAGTGGGCTCTTTCTGACCAAAATGTGTTCTTTGAGAGTGTAATTTGAGTTTAAGGTGTGAATTAGACGATTTTTCTCGTTGATAAAGGTTGAGTGATGGACGGAAAATATGCTTTTGTGTTAATTATTCACGGTGTATGTTCGAATTTATTAATAATAGTGCGTTCAGTGTGGTCGGTTTGATTGATGAGGCTGATTTTTCATGATTAATATCGTTTCTGGTCTAGCTTTTGAGGTTTAAACGAGGTCTTTAATGTCAGGTCGTTGGAGTTGGAGGTAGAGAGTGGGATTTATGAATTTTCGTTTTGTCTTATAGGTAAGTACCTACGTTTTTCAATTTCAAGTGAAAAAATTCTATATTCTATTCCATTCGAGTCACTGGTGCTTTCGAACCAGTGTGGTGAAAGGATTTTAATGCGCCTCAAAGAGACTCCTTTAATGCACTAATTTATAATTTATATATAGTAATTAATTATATTTATATAACACAATTATAATGAAATAATATGAATATAATGACAGATATTTTTAAATATAATATTTATTTTCATTTTTTTTAAGGGTTGCGGAATGAGCTGACGGCCCACCTTATGTTAAGTGGTAACCGCTGCCCATAGACAACATCAATACGAATCAAGTCCTCTCCACCAAAGTACGAGATGACGTAAGTTGCATTGCTTCCATATTTATAATTACCTAACTTAAAAATGTTACAGACAATGATTAAAAAATCCAGAGAACATTAAATAAAAACCTTATGAACCCATTCAAATAACGATCAATGCCTTCTTTGTGAAAATTAAAGGGTAAAGGATGTCCAAATTATCATTTACAATGCTTGCAACCCGTAATTTAAGGATCCTTTCACAATGATACTCGGCGCTGAAACGGCCTAAGAGCCATCAGCTTCACTTCAGCTGCCGATACAGCATTTTGTGAAATTATTATTGTCAGCCACGAATAAATACATTTATGACGTGTTTCTATAATAGATATACGATTCAAATTGTACATTGCAAGATTTGCAAGATACCATGGCAATAAAAAGGTTGAATATTTTACAATTGTCGCCCACATTTTGTTGTATCATAATAAAAATATAATAAACATTTGTGGACATTTCACACAGCACCATCTAGCCCCAAAGTAAGCTAAGTATAGTTTGTATCATGGAAACCAGACAATTGATATAATAATACTTAAATACTTTTTTTAAATACATACATAGGTATAATACATATTGACACCCAGACACAGATCAAACAATTATATAGATCATATACAAATATTTGTCCTGGTTGGAAATCGAACCCACGACCGACAGCGCAGCAGGGAGGGTTACTACCAACTGAGCTGTGAGCTAGTCAAGTGTATGGGTACATCCGTAGTATAAAGTTTTGTCCTTGCAGTTGGATTACGAATGATGTATACTCGTAAGAAAAACATTCGCGGAAAAATAGTGTCTGAAAAGAGCTTACCACTTGTCGCGTCTACGTTCCCTTGATATGTCAGTGATGAGCTTACCACCTGTCGCATCTATGTTCCATCTAAGTGTGAGCCAAAGGTGATATTCTGCCAATTAAGGCTAGTCAGTCGCTTCGGAGGAAAGCGTGTGTATATAGAAAGTTTTACATCTTGCTGTAGATTTTTTAGTTTTGCAAGCCAATAAATCACTGATTTTGGTTTTCCATTCACATTTTTTTGTAATATCTTTGTAAATCTGAAAAAACTATAAATAAATAAATAAACACAGACTATGACTATGAAGCTTAGTACCACCCAGGGTCCAGAATCCAGCATCACTAAGCTTATCCTGATAAGAGATGAATCCCTGTATCCTGTCACGGCATTTCGCCAACCGCGGTACTATTGCACCATAATTTATCAACGCAAAGAGCGGCCCAGCTATAACACCATTATAATATTCTACATATAAATGATGGCATTTTTGTCCGTCCTTATATTTACATAGAACATAATTATCTAGGTATTTATACACACATCATTAAATACTACTTAAAACAAAGTCTGTATTTCCGCTTTCTTCATCATCGCAATGAATTTTGATACGGTTTTCACTAATAGACAGAGTGACAGAGGAATAAACGAGGAAGGATTGAGTAATAGGTATAACTTATTTATGACTCATTTTTTTACAGTGTATACATATATAATAAATTTAATTGAAACTATTAATGTTTGAAATTGTCTAAATAGCTCAGTCAGTTCCATTTTGTGTTAAATTAGTTTATTAAGTAGTCATAGTAGTTTTAAATTGTATTTTGTAAATTATTTATTTATCACAAATTAATATATATAGAATTATTTATCACGAATCGAATGGTCATTCCGTCTTATCGTACCAAAAAGAGTTTAATAATAAATAAATAAAAATGTAGTTTGTGTCTTTAATATTCTAGAATAAAACGCGAACAAAGTCACAGGTCCAACTAATAAACAGCCATAATAGTCTTTCAAACACCTTAGCGCGGGGGAGTGGGACGGAGCTATAGGAGCGAGCGAGAAGCGAGACCAGAAGCGCCTTTCGACGTCAAAATACGTGCTCCATTCGTTTTATTACCTTGCCGTGTTGTGGGCATAGGAAGGGGAGCCATTATGTTTATCGATATCGATGTTTTAGATGATCTAATACTAGTTTTTTTATTTGCGTTAAGCTAACCCTTGACCGCAATATCACCTGATGTTAAGCGACGATGCGGTCTACGATGTAGCATGCTTGCCTAGAAGTAACCTATTCACTCTCCTCTTGAAGACCTCCAGATTGTAGTTCTTGGGAAATACAGACGCAGGCAAGGAGTTCCACTCTTGGGCTGTCCGCATTATGAAAGTGGAAGCAAAACGCTTCGTACGGATGTGAGGTAATTGGACCAAGAAAGGGTGACGCGACCCTGTACGTCCGGTAACATATGTCTGTTATCTTCTTAAATGAATTGTCCTCCATGAGTTTTTTTTTTATTATTATTTATTATCATAGAATCAACAACACTTGGAGAATAATACATTTATTCACTCTAACAAAATGAAGACACATCCAGAATCATACGAAGTTCTTCTATTCTTGATAAATACCGCAAAACAACGGGATTTACAAAACTAGATTTTCAAGCTAGTTGAGCAAGCTAGTAACCGAAGCTGTTATATAACTGGGTCATCTGCGAGAAAGGCATGTTTCCTGTGAAATCCCACGCGCACATAGTCAAACTGCAGCACGTAACTGAATTATCTGGTGTATCTGTATCTATGGTCCAAACATTAAGGTTAACACGATAATTTGACTCTCTTACTCCCCTTACGTATTATATTCGTGCCCACTTGCTTTGTATCATAAAATACACGACAGCTCAATGGAAGCTTTTATTCATTCGTAGCGGGTTCTACGACGTAACATTTCTGCTAGTTATCATGTACCTTACCTATATATAGTTCAACATAACAATATATAAATATGATAAAAATGTAGATATACGATAAAAACCGAAAGGAATTTTCTCAAAATATAAAATTTATGAAAAGCATTAATATGTTTGGTTCCTAAAAAAAGTGATCAAACGTTGTTCATAACTCAGAAATATTTTATCGATAAATTGTTCAAACTACGCGAATTGAAATCATCGACATAAGTCACACGCGGAGCGATCTCACGGCCTCACACCTAGAGCCGGCACCGCGGCAAGATCAAAGGAGGCCACCTCTTTGATGTGGCCGCCGGCGCGCGCCTCCAAACGCCGTAAGCGACGAATCCATACGTCATCCTCCTGTCATTATAACGCCTTACAATCGCTCGGAGAATGTGGAATTACATTTCGACCAAGTTATGAATGCGAGCGGCAAAATTTGGAACTAAACTCTACATTCACTAATTCGAACTTGTTTCGTTGTGACGAAGACAGTGGCGCCGCCGACGGCTGTCGGAATTTGTAGGTTAGATTTTTGTACTTACAAGATAATATAAATTGACAAGTCGCTTACAACGATTACTTGCTTTTGAGCAGTTGAGTGGGATTGTCAAATGAGTGACCTCAGAGTCGAAATTGGCCTAATGGGTATCAAGTCAACAATTAGATTGCTTTTACAGCCTTTTGTGAGCTGAGCAGTCGCTGACTGACGTTATGTAGGATCACTGAGTAATATAAAGTGAGAAATTTTTGATATCTATATTTTGATATCTAAAGTTTAGCAAGTCAAAAAATATCACTTCGAATCGCATTAAAAAAACCCTTTTTATAGTTATTACATAACTATCTTTAATATTTCGTTAGAATCATTAATGCAGGATTTCAATAATAACAAGGAGTCCCTCAAAATGGATCAGTATGAAGATGTTTTATTCCCAAAGAAACTACGTCATTTTTGAGTGAATAAAAACTATACTGCCTTACAGCTCAGTTGGTAGTAGGTAATACTGCCTTCTGCGCTGTAGGTCGTGGGTTCGATTCCCAGTATTCCCAACCAGGACAAACATTTATGTGACGAACACAGTTGCTTGTTCGATGTCTGGATTAATTTTATTTTATTTTATTTAGTGATAATATGTATCATTATGAATGAATGTATTTTCAAAAAAACAGGATTACCTACAATACCGCTCATGGTCATCAGGTGGGCCATCTGCTCGTTCTGTCATATCAACTAAAACCTCAAAGTAATCAGGCAATCTAAGTCGAACATATATCTACAGATAAGTGACTTTGCTCGAAATAAAACACCATTTTAAAACTGTCTGTCTGTCCGTCTTTCAAAGTAACAACCACCCCGCCCATCGCAGCTTTGAAAGCTCTAACCGCCATTTTACCGAAATTCACATAAAATTAATTAATAGCCGCTAAACATCCTTCACATCTGCTCCGCCAACAACTCGCTAATCTGTGAGTAGTCCGAGTCACGAAAGAAGACACGCGGTCACAAAAACTAACTTCTGTCTACCCTCAAATATATCATTTAAAAAGTCTTTATTAAGGCTAACCTCGCCTTAATACATGTCATTTATTTAGGAAAATACATATTGTTATATTTTATTTTTACTTTATTTTATTTAGTACCTACATATTTTTTTTTTTATTTAACACTGTAACATCTTAAGTAACTTATCTTACAGCAAATAAAGGATCACATTTTATAAAATATCAATTTATAAGTTGACCTAGGAGCCTCCTTTATAGCCCTCTCTTATAGCCCTCCTTTAGGGGTTTCTTGGCTGTTTTCCCGATGGAGAGTAGGAGAACGTTTGAACAGGCGTGAAACTTAGCGATATTCACACGTGACCTTTTGACTTATTTTGAATATTATTGACGTTTCCAAGCCATTTCTTTATGATTTCCATGGAAATAACGTGTTTGAATTTGACTTTAATAAACAGAAAGATAACAAAAGACAAAGTTTATACATTGTTTTGAATTTAATATTAATTATTATTACTTAACTGTATATGTATTTAAAAAATAAAACGAGATATTTATATTGTAGTTGTTTTCTGAACGATAAAGAATAAAGAAGTAACAAGAACTAGGCAGATTTTATGATTTGACTCAGAAACTAGCGCGGTACCCGTGGGACTTGACCTGTGGAACAGATTGGAGCTTTCAGTTTAACTATCGCATACACTGTGTTTCAGCCCAAATCCATCAATATTGATCCACACAAACAATTAAATAACTCTTGGCCGTTCTAGGAGTGAATTGTTCCTAATTATGTCGAAATAGGCGTTAATAGGACACCTAATAGCCATTTTTATGACACCACGGACCGCCAAAGAACCTCCCGTTGTTTTATTGACTTGTTTTTTGTTGTTTTAAGTTTTTGAATAAACAATTTGGGATTGAATCAATTTGAGCCTTCCCTTATCCTGTTCGAAGCGATAGAAGAGAATACGTATGTTTTGAAAATATGTCGTGGTTCGTATTAAATGTTTTAGACAGATATATAGACTTTGCTTTAGTACTCATCGCAAGTTTAGGAATCAGGGTTCAGTTAACTATTGCGTGGTGGTCTAGTGTTACTGACTCCCGAGTTTCAATCCGGAGGTCGCCAGTTCAAATCCCGATGTGCACCTATGAGTTTTTCGATTGAAAGATATATGTGCGCAAAACCACATAAAACGGTGAAGGAAAACATCGTGAGGAAACCGACATGTCCTAGAACTAAAAATTCGAAGACATGTGTCAAGTGCACGAAAGGAGCCCCCTTGTAGGTGCAGTTGAAATCTTTTCACCACACTGGTTCGAGAGAAGCAGTGACTCGAATAGAATAGAATAGAGAAGTAGAACCTCTATTGAATTGTGAAAGATATTTATAAAAAGTGAAACTGAAACGATACATTCGACATGTAGGTGACTCCCACGTCAAACTGTCAAAGTGTTCATAATCTGTTGAAAACTATAAACATTAGCACATCTTTATTGATGGTCGGTGCAATTACTGCGTCGTTTGCACACCGGGGTAATTACCACGAGGACATAACTCGGCTAATTGTGGCTCCTTTCACGTATCTATTATGATGTTATTCATAAATAGTTACCGGATAGATGTAGTTGGTACTGTCGAGTGGACAATTACTTGGATATATTATTTCATTTGTATATTTTATAATATTATGAACAGGTAAACCCATTACTGACTTTACATTACTGCATCGATCGGGTATCAACGTTATATAAATATATATAACATTGAATTGTTCCAAATCTGTGTAAAAATCCGATGTATTGTTGTCGTTTATTTAACCGTCCAACTAACATTATGTGGTATGGTTATAAATTAATCTAATTTTTGTATATTTCTATATTATTTGTATAATTTTGTATATTGTGTGTTATTCTTAACCACCACAACAGACCAGACTTTGCATACAATTCAATTCAGTATTCAGTATATATCCCACTAATTGCCTACCAAGGCCCGGGCTGGACCGAGGCCAAGATGAACGGGAGAAATAAATAATAACATGTAAAAACTATTGCATTGATGAATAATAATAATTACATGCGTTTGTTGGCCGTAACTAATGTTGGGTTTAGGAAATACTAAAGTTATAATACCTACAATTTTACTTCTAAATCCTCGTTGTCCGAATCTGTACATCAATTTCAAAACTGCATTTCTCAACTGTCGACGCTAATCGTCCAATAAACGCCCATTTATTACATAATTGTGCTTTAATATACCCACACGCCGAGGATCGTCTAAAAACACGACAAAACCACTTCATTATGAACCATTGTGCGATTTTACTCCACATAACGCGCCATTGTTGCTGCGTCCGATTTTTTGGCGTGTCGCTTTATTGACCGCGCTTTCCATTTTTGAATCTTTCCAATTTCAACTCTGCCCTGATTATAATATGGGCTCTACTATTTCAATTCAAACGTGGAACATCTTCGTGCATCACTGTACGCATTCGAAATTCAAATTCAAATGTTGCAATGTTGCAACTTCCATAGATAAAATTTAAAGGGAGTTTTTATTTATTATCTGTAAGTAAGCACAGTTTAATATGTCATAATCAACGAATGTGCAAATTTATGGTAGAAGCGAATCCTCTTGTTAATTCGTCACGGCAAGGAGGCTGGATTTTTGGGTCGTTTCACCTCAAGGGATGTTTAATGTGGTATCATTAATACTTTATAATATTAAAAGTTTATTTATTGTGTTTTGAATGATGAATTTGCACGAATACAATTAACAATATGGCGCGCAGTTTAGATTTATTGCTGAGCCATGATATGAGTAATCTAATTTATATTTATTGGTCATTAATAATTTTATAGATAGAAAGTTTAATAATTACAGTAACAGCTTTCTTATATTAGAAATATCAAGATTAACTTATCGGTTCTATGCAATTTGTACTTAAATCATACATTTGATAGACTTTCGTTGCATATTTAATTTATTTCTCGTAGTGAATTGGATCAGTAGAGTTATCTGTAGATCGTTGGATAAGGTTTTTAGATTGCTGAACTGTTCTGCTTCGTTGTATATGTAAATATTATGTAGGTACGTCTTTTTAAATTGTTGTGACAGAGATATATTTAAATTCTTTTTACATCCATTATGTAGATAAGTATAAGCTGATGTAAAATTTAAAATAACAAGCTAAAATAGTTCATGTACCTACTACATTCCAAAATATGTTAATTTTGACTATATTATACCTACCTATATAGTGTATGCTGTATTATATTAGGAAATAAAATAACATCTAAATGGAAAATATAACTGTCAGCGCCCAAGGCGTGCTGTGGTGCGCTACAAAAATTAATTACCACGACACACTTAATTATTATAAAACATTTTCATTAAAAGTGCCATTATTCCTAAATTATGTGTTTAGTAACGGCCACAGTGTGTTGAAGAGAAAGTTTAAGGTTTCTTTATAAAATGTTGAAGCAAAAATGTTCTTTTAATTTGTAGATTCAATTCAACCACTATTTCGCCCAAAGGGATAGTATCATTATGAAATTAATAATTATTTACGTTAAATACGGTATATTTGCATTCGATGCACATTTATTTTACTAGCCAAAGGCATTTCAAAATTCGAATTGATCACATTTCAAATGAAACGTTACACCCCACACCGCGCGCGGCCACAATATTACAGTTCAAATTTCGAACAAAGGAAGACTGAAAGGTACCACAGACTATACTTAAAATAAAATCAATAAAGTCTGTCTTTACATAAACTTACATAAATTAATAGCTCTTGGCTATATTCGGTTTATTTGAATAGATGCGTGTTTTTGTGTTAATTTTTGAGACGTGTAATTATTACAGGATATTATTTTCTTTGTGGGTATATTGATGTCGAGGTGTGGAGTGTAATTACTTAAACGCTTGTTGTTTTGTAAGTATTGTTGTTAAAATGTAAAAAATAATTGTGTTTATTGTTAGAACAAAAATAAGTATGAATTAATTAACTGCTGTTCACAAGGGTGTATGAATTTTTAACAACTAAAGAAACTTGTAATAAACCGGATTCCATATCAAAAGAGGTGTTTTTATTGCGAACAACATTACCACTTTCGGGTAAAAAATGTATTTATCCATTTACCTGTAGGGACATAGTAGAGCCATATAATCATAGTACAGATACTGGTTGTATGTTTACAACCAGTAATTACATTTTGTCTATGGTTCATCAAAAAAGCTTTATAAAAATGGTGATCATAGTTAACATATTTAGTCGTAACAACGTAGAATCAATATTTAAATTACCAAAACTTTCGTGCTTGCTAATGTTCATCGACCAATTTATTTAGATCTTTACCTCCGTATGTTGATAACGTCGTCATGGTTCAAGTAACGGCAGTGATTGGCGACCAATTAACGTATAACAAACTCTTGTCCGTGACAAATTCTCGTACAGTTTTAACAATTTGAGTTTGGAACGTTTGTGTAATTTGACATCGTCTGTTAGAGGTAACTGTACACAGGCGAATTAAAATATTAAATAATTGTTACATGTAACTCATCTCATTGATATACACAAAACAGAATAAAATAAAATAACAGAATTAACTATAGTTCATTCTAAATTAAAATTAAGCGCGATAATATCTGTATTTTTTACAGTAACGCGGACACGTTACTGCTTAGCGGCAGATATGGGCATGGTGGCAGTACTTCCCCGGACGAATTTGGGGTGAATTCTACTGCTCTTTAAACTTTGGTATCAACACATATTTTTGAATATAGAATGTTCAATCAAAATTTTTTTTTTAAGTTTAAAGAAATTGTAGTCATCACGTCAATAACGGAAACGAAAGCAGACCTTTTAGTTCATATGGAGAGCGTGGTGGTCTAGTGGTACTGACCCCGAGCTTCAATCCGGAGGTCGCTGGTTCAAATCCCGACGTGCACCTATGAGTTTTTCGATTGAAAGATACATGTGTGCAATACCACGTTCTCAAAACGGTGAAGGAAAACATCGTGAGGAAACCGACATATCCTACAACTGAAAATTCGAAGACACGTGTCAAGTGCTCGAAAGGAGCCTCTTTGAGGCGCACTTAAAATCCTTTTACCACACCGGTTCGAGAGAACCAGTGACTCGAATAGTAGTTCATATGAAAATATAACTATCTAATTTTATTATTATCTCTATTTTTTATTAAACGTGCAGCCTAAGCTTTACTTTGTTTCTGGCACGCGACGACGCCTCCGCCGCCGCCTCGTTCGAAATTCAAACATCGGAATACAAACTCATATCGATTTTCTTTATCGACGTATAGCGAATCGATTTTATGGAATACCGTGAAACTGCGTGTTTGCATGTCTCGATTAGTAATTCGATAGTTTACACATTTTAGGTTATACAATATTTTTATATAGGCAATATTACTAAATAGTAACGCGAGTACACCGGAAGGTAGTTAAGTCGGTACGGATAATTATTATTTATCTACTAGCTGTTGCTAGTAGCAGCTTGTTACGGGCCGAGGTTACCCCTATACCTCAGGTGGGCCATCTACTCGTTCTGTAACTTTCTCGCATAAAACAATGTACAAAGATCTCTACCAAAATCTAATTCTCATTGAATCTAGATTTGAAATAACATCTCACAGTTCGCGGTAATATATGATTAACAGAGATTGTAAAAGGAAGGATGTTTGTTGCAAGTAACGTTATCAAAGGGAACTGACGTAGATATTTTAATGACCGGCGATATCTGTATATTCTCTTAACTCTTCATCAAACGTGCATCAAACGTAATTCTCATTTGATGTGATAATTTTTAACTATATATTTTTTTTATCATATTAGTGACAGAATGAGCTGACGGCCCACAACAGCAATACGACTCGAGTCCTCTCCACCAAAGTATTAGATGATTCAAGTCGCATTGCGTTGCATCCATCACCCCGAGACGGAGACGTTACGTCTCATGCGGCTGCAATTTCACCGGCACCCACTCCCTCCGGAACACAGCAACACGAGTGCATCACTGCTTGGCGGCAGATTACCAGGTGTGGTGGCAGTACTTCTCCGGGCGAACTAAGCACAAGTTCTACTGCTACTTTGGGTTGCTCCTTTTGCACCACCCGGGGGACACGTGTAGGGGTTCAAAGGGTTATCATCTACGGACGCCAGCAATGTAAGCACCCCCCCCCCCCCCCCAAATATGTTCTACCGTAAGTATTAAGCTAAGTTACTTTACTTAGGATAAGGGAACGTTGTTACAATCTTACGATATCTAACATCCAATCTCGTATCTGGTACCCAAAAACAGACTTCACAGAAAGCTTATGATTTATATTTTATTTATGTAAAGCGACGCGGGCGGTCGGTAATTAATTACAAATTAATATCATAATCGTGGTTTTGTATCGCTTTGATGTAGTTTGGTTATTTTAGTCTCAGCGGTTAAGTCGATGGTCTGTCCACTCATACTGGCAGTACACACGAACGGTATATAGAGAATTTATTACCTTCCTAATATAAAAGGTGAGATAAAATTGTGCAGTAGGTATATAAGAACGTACAGTATTGAGTCAGTAGCAGTAGAACTTAAGCTAAGTGCATCCGGGGAAGTTTTTATGTTATATAGTTGCGGAACGAGCCGACGCGACGGCCCACCTGATGTTAAGTGGTAACCTCTGCCCATACCAACCGATGCGGCTTTGGTCCTCCCCTACTAGGTACAACAAGACCCAAGTCGCATCGTATGCGCACGTAACTGTGAGACGTGAAGGTTGAAAATAAAAACGTCTTAAAAATAATTGTGAAAAAGTGACGAACATAGATGTATGTTCTGTGTCTGGGTGTTGATATGTATTATATGTATGTATCTACAAAAAAGTATATAAGTATTATTATCAGATGTCTGGTTCCTATGATACAAGCTACGCTTAGCTTACTTTGAGGCTAGATGCGCTGTGTGAAATATCCACCTATTTCTATTATTTAACAAAAAGCCTGGCCCACGCATTTCAGTCCCAAATATTTTTTGTTAAGTCAATCGGGTCCCATATTCCTAACAAGATAAACGAGGCCTTTACTTACTTTTATCAAAAACTATGGCTACGTGCAGTTACACAAATAAACCAAAGTGACAGAAAGGTTCTTCTGTCGGCAGAATAAAATAAACTCATAAACAGAAAAAAATGTTGTCAAGAATACGTCAACAACAATAAAACACGTATCCATATTCTGAATGACCCAAATAACGTCAAATAAAGTCATCTCGCTTGAATTATATCAGTATTCTCTAAATATATCGTATCCGTATTCTCAACTACTGATACGAAATCTCGAACGTAATACGAATACAATGAAATGAATCGAAAAATATATATTATATCTATTCGAGTTTGGTTTTCTCGAACAAGTGTGAAAGGATTGTAAGTGCGCCTCATAGAGGCTCCAAGTCAGTATTTATTTTAGTGTAAGAGAATGCCATTTATATTGACTATTAATTATTATTAATAATAAAACACTATGAACTATTAAAATGTATGATGTAATCTCTTAGGTCATGTATTTGAGAATAGTGCACCTATTTTAAGTCCCATATCAGTTAGATTAAACTAACAAGCTCAAATCCAATCAAAGGTACCGCGGCTGTCACTTCTCGTTCGCCAGATTTACGCGCAGTGAAAACTGTAATGGCTGGGTCAGTCTACCCTGTACACATAAAATTTACACAGTTGATTTTTTGTCATCACACCTAATGATAAACGACTGTCATAACAATAGCTTTACGACCTACGTCATTACTTAGGTATGAAAATACCCAAGTGCCACTGGATTACGTCCCCTTAGTGACAAATATAAGATTTGTAAGAAATAACCCGGCTTGTAAGATATCACATAGACACATTACCTTTCGAATCGAAACCATATAATACGTGAATTACTGCTTAGCAGCCGAAATAGACATGAACTTGATGAAGAAGATATTTTCCTATTATAGGTATGTATGGATTTACAAAAAGTATTTAAGTATTATATCAGTTGTCTGGTTCCCATGATACAAGCTATGCTTAGCTTAATTTGGGGCTAGATGTGAAATTTCCACCAGTATCTATTATTATTATTATTCTGTCACATGGCGCTACATTATTCAAAGACCATTTATTTATAAAACAAATTACTATACAAGTTACATAATAGCTTAATGCTTTTAAGCCGGGCTAAGAGCACTGGACTAGTTAAATTTTTTAATAGAAACCAATTGCTCTTATTTTTATATCTATAGGACAAATATGACAATGACCCAGCTGTCTTCAACTGACTGGCTGATGATTGTCAGATTGACAGCGCATAATCACTTGTGTGATGTTTTTTGTCGTAGGTACTCCATATTGTTATTGTTAGCTGACATATGACCTTTACCTACTTAGGATTAATAAATGAGGCTAAAGGGAAGTACTGCCACCATGTTCAAAATTGGTTAAAGTAAGAAAACTTTATCCAAAGAATTAATAAACTTTGGCTCATAAAAATGCTTGGAAACGTCAATAGGTAAATTAAAAATATGTGTTCACTTGTAGGTAAGTCTGGTGCCTGTTCAAACCCTATCCTACTCTGCTTGGGGAAAACAGCCAAGAAACCCCATAAGGAGGGATTCATTCCTTATCGCGAAAGTGTGATGCCTGTAGGGGATAGCCCAAGTCGCATCGGTTATTATGGGCTGAGGTTACCACTTAACACCAGGTAGGCCAAAGGCTCGTTCCGTACCTGTATCACATAAAAACTAACAGTAGTCTTATTACCGTGGTATAAAAGACTACTTCCGGTGAAATTACAGGACGGGACACCTTCACGTTTCAGAGTTATGATGCTGTTCTTCCCTAACTAGGGGAGGACACAAGTCGTAGTGAAAACAACTAGGCGAGCACATCTCAAGAATTATATTTCACTCTTGGAATTAACACAAAAGACACCATCGGCATACAATAATCCTTTGACAGCGGCCGTTAAATACAACCGAATAATATCATTATAGGCTTAGCAACCCGCACACTCGTTTATTGCATACTCTATTACTGTACATATAAGGTTTATATTTCCGAATTGAATTGTTCTTATAATGTTGTCAGACAAATCAGCCTTGACAGACGGTGTTTGTTACTTATTTTATTATCAATTGATTTAAAATCTTTTTTACTATTAGTGTGATTCAGCTCTATAACCAATAAACTACATCTTTAAGACCATTCCGCCATCTAGCGCCATCTAGTCCCAAACTAAGCATGGCTGTACTAAGGGAACAGACAACTGATAGACATATATTTACATTTTTTGTAAATACATATATAATACATAACACCCAGAATAGAATAAACGTCTATATTCGTCACACAAATGTTTGTCCCGGGTGAGAATCGAACCCACGACCTACAGCGCAGAAGACAGCGTTACTACCAACGGAGCTGTGGCTGTGAGGCCTGTCAATGTTATATTTGGTGTTAATTGGGATAGGAACAGGTAAATAGTAGGTATATTTGTATTCTATCAGTTGTCTGGTTCCCATGATACAAGCTATGCTTAGCTTAGTTTGGGGCTAGATGGCGCTGTGTGAAATATCCACCAGTATTATTATTATTATTAACTATTCCTGGCAAATAAAAACATTTTATTCCATTTCACATGAGTTGGCTTTCGCACTAATCATTGTAAGTATGAAATGAAAATAAAATAAATGTTTGAACACGTAATCGTTTATTTACATTAATATTCACATAGTTATGCAAAAGCATTCTACATCTATTGTACAGATACAAGTGAGGTTGAATTCCATTTAAATAATATTGAGATAAAAAAATGAATGTATACAAAATACTGATATTTTATACAATATAGAAATCTATGTTAATTCGTATAAAAGTATTAGGAACAAAAAACATCGCAAATATCCATTGTTAAAAGAAAATAATACTTAATATCAACAAATTGTAATATTTTGTAACAAAATTAGATCATCTCTGTCTTTTTTAACAATTTAATTACTAAGGTGATAGGATAATTATTAAAACGGATAATCGTAGGTATGGCTAATATTATTTAGCTCTCTTTCAAAACAGTTAAAATAACCAATTTTTGTATTTTTTAGTGTTTATTTGCAAGTATAAAATCAACGAAACCTTCTGAAAATATAAATTTGACTGTTATATCTGATTGCCAGAAACAAAAAAGATTTATATCAAAATTTTAAAAGAGACAGCGACGTTCCATATTTAAATTTATGTCATAGTAATTATAATAATATTCTTCATTCAAATGCTTAACAGTGGTGTCTCTCGCCATGCTTGAGACATGGAAAGAGACCAAAGTAGGTATGTCTTGGCCCTTTGCAGCTAACTCCATATTTATAAGATCAACCGCGTGAATTGTAACTTTTATTTTATTTATTCCGTGTCAAGAGAACGAATCCAAATTATTAAATACCACTTATTACTTCACAGTTAGAAGCTTATAAATATCTTATTAAATAGGTATTACTATCTAATATTCTGTCTAACACGTAGATAATTTCTAAACTATAGACACATTTATTATTCACAGTTACTTTAGCGGGGCAAATTGCATGGCTTTTTGTATTGCACGTGAAAATTATATACAAAAGAGTTTCAAAATACATGGATATGCCTTAACTTTTGTAGAGTGCACTAAATTTTTATTTAAATGCTTGTATAATATTGCCTACATTTCTGTTGATTTAAAACCCATTAATACTTCACAACAATCTGCCCACCCACAATAAATAATTTAGGAATATTATCTTTTATAACATTAAGTACTGAAATAAAATCAACTATCACATTTATTACAACGAAGCTTCTTCTTAAGTTTTTACAATCACTACTAACATGTAGATTATATACAGAGAATCCAAAGTTATATTGTGAAAAGGAAGAACTGTCTACGGAGTTCGTATTCACAAAAAAATGTCCCACAGAGTTCAAAAGACACAAAGCTTACGAACTATTTTTCGTAGGAAAAAACTTCACTAAAGAGATCGAACGTCACTGCAGTTCGAAATTCGAATGTCACAGAGTTCTGTTGACTCCAAAGAGTTCGTTATACGATTTAAAAATCGTGCACACGTCTGTCGTAGGAGACGGTCGGCGCGAGCGAGCGCCGGGCCTCGTTTCATTTGGACGCAGAAACCACAAGGTTGGTCGCCGCCTCCTCGCTAGCGCCTATACTCATAGCTTTCTTCTTCAGAATGCCTAAATCCGTCACATTTTCCAGGAAACTCTTGTGCGCCGACAATACTTTAGCGCTTTCCACGTCCTTCTTCAACTCTTCCATATCTCGCTTAAGCTTTGCTCGTCTGTTCTGGAACCATGTGATCACCTGGGCGTTCGAAAGCCCCAAAGAGCTGGCGATTTCGTCCCTATCTGCAGGCGATAGGTACTTTTGGTAGAGAAACCGCTTCTCCAGTTCGAAGATCTGGTGGTTCGTGAAGGCGGTTCGGGATTTCCGCTTCTTCTTCGGCTGCGGCCGCGAGTTGAAGAGGTTGAGGTGATTCGACTGACCATCTGGAACAAGCGAAAATTATCGAGTTAGTCTCGGTCTTACGAAACTTCACAAAGTGGAATGATTAACGAGGAGGAAATTGTTTACTGGAAAGATGAATCAGGCGAATCATGGTTCGTCATACAAAGGTGGACGAAAATAAAACAACAATCGCTCGAGGACCCAAATTACTCTCGAAATGGCGGTTTACGTATTAGCTACAGAGGCATCGAATTATACAAGTGATTTCCTCAACCATGGTATTAATTTCCTAGGGAGTGGATTTGAATAGAGATTAAAAGTGAGGAGAATTAGGACTATGGCAGTCGTATAGATAAAACCGACGCGTCTCGTTATCAGGCACTAAAACGTCATTCAGCTCTATGACAGTGTCATAAAGCGCCCGCAGCGCTAAAATGTAACTCCTCTGTCATAAACTACACAATAAAAGCGCGCCAGGTATCGTTACATTTTAACGACCCCACAATCACATACGGGTCAGATGTAAAAGTATTTTTAATGAAGAAAAAAAGATCAATGTAGACTTTGTATCTCTAGAATGAATCGGATTACACAGAAAATATACTCTCAATTTTTCACATCAATTTAAAAAGCACTAAAAACTCAATTTTCCTTTATGACCGAGGCAATAAAACGTAACGGAAATGGATATACAACAATGGCGCTATCTCAACATCCGGTCTGTTTTGTTGTTATCTCTACAAATATTTTCTACGGTTCGAAATTGCGTTAGCGTAATTAGTATTTGAAATTGAATCGTTAAATGGACCTTTTATTTTTTATGCTCGGTAATGTGTTCAAAGAAAAGGTTTACTCAGATTTTTTATGGCGCCAACTCACAACATTCTTAATTCAAATAGACTATTTTTTACGCCGTTTGATTTTCTACTGACATCCTACCCAAAAAGGCATTGATTGTTGTGCAAGTTTTTTTTACATTTGTTAATGACCCGCCTGTCTGCCTTTGACAAAATCAACGTGAATATGGAAAACTTGCCAAAGGTGTTTCTAAGAAATTGTGTGAAATTACAGTATACACAGTGATTACAACAGCATAAAAATCAGCTTAGCCGTAAAAAGCTCGACTCTGAGATCCGAGCCGACATTCGTTCGCGGTTCACCGCAAAAATTAAAATAACTTTAATATCTACGTCGTTAACCGTCTACGCTTTGTCGAATTATTGTTATATTAATGGTCACATTGTGTTGTGTTGACCGCTTAATAAATGCTCACAGTTGTGCGAACGCTAAATTGAACATTAAAACATTTTTGAGTCATTTGTCAACATTTTGAACGTTCATCTTTCGCCTTAGTTTCAGGTTTCACTTGCAAAATGGTACAATTAAGATAAAATAAAGTATATGTAGGTATGTGGCATGGTAATTCAAATTATAAAGCATATGAATCACAATAGAGAGTTCCTTTTTAAAACCATCGCTTGAGTTACTTTGTATTTAGAAATTATTGGTTAAGGACATTTTGAATTGAACTTCTAAGGATCAATTTGTCAATTCTCAACAAACAGTATTTATTAAATATGAACTTAAAAATAAAAAAAAAACAATAGTAATATATGCTTGGTTTGGAGTAAAATTTTACTTTCGAGGAGTAACATTCACCCCATTTGACGGTTACCTATTATCTAAACATTTAAACTTTTTTTACCGATTTCTTTGCCTATTCTCGTGAACTTGCTGATAGGACACAAAACTAGGTCTACGTGAAAAAAATAAACGAAAAAACAGATGGAAGATGGATGAATAAATCAATTTGAATGAAATTTTTGCCTGACAGAAAGTTCAAGTCTGTCTTGCTTGCTCACACACACATTTTATGCAGTATGTATTTTATGTTTTTAAGACACTATTATACAATTTATTTGGATGTGGAAAAAAGCTAGTCAACAATTTAACTCATCTAGTTCAAAGTCAAAAGTCAAAGTCAAAAACTGTATTTCCATAGAATTCATAAAGAAATTGGCTTGGAAACTTGGGTTCAAATGTACAAATTCGTTTCAAATTTAAAAATTAAGGTGTTGTGACGTGAAAAATATCGTGTTAATTAAATAATCTGAGTGATCCGTCAATGTCTCGAGTCACACCTTCAGACAAAGCTAAGTATCCAAAAGTTTTTGCAACGACCTTTAATTACTCGCAAAACATCGTTAAATATATCTGCGATCCTGTGATTTTCCTGTCAAAACATCACCTTGATTAATTAATTAAAGAAACCCCACATTGATCACGTGTCAGATTCCATTTGGTCGTCGTCACGTCAATTTAGTTTAAAATTCAAACGAACTATAGACAAGTTTTTTATTTCTTTTTAAATGGTCATTTTTTCGACGGCCAGCTTCAAAAGTCATATTAATCACGGGCTAATCGCATCCTTAGCGAATGGACCTCAATTACCGGTGAATAAAACTGCAAATGTACCAAAAAAGACGCCGATTCCAAAGACATCGTTAGGTGGGCCGCAAAAAACATTAACTCAGACACGGCGAGGCTTTATTGTGACGCACCTGATGCGAAGCCTCCAAAGCCTCACACAAAACTCTAACTCGTTTTGGTTTAAATTGATACACCCTCAAAACTACAAATTCTAGATTTTATATTAATATTAAATCTAGCTAGGCAATGCCGCTACTGTGTTGTACACAATTCCACCAAGTAGTGAATTGGATCAGTTGATCTATTTATGTATATCATAAACGTTATTTAGATAGCTCAATTGGTTAAACTGCATTTTGTAAATATTATGTACTTATATGAATTATGAGTATTAAGAATTTACATTTCTCGTATACATAATTGTTCGTAAATTATGCGAATCTCTACCAAAAGACAATTAAATAAGTGAGCTACAGACGCAAAAAAGTGTGAAGTCAAATATTAAAAAGTCATTTCATTTTAAATAACTCAACCGTTCCTTTACTCTTTCAATTCCTCCTAGGACTATCTTTTCTGATCACCGCGTAAAATACACCATCTTGTTTTGTTGACTAAGATCACGTAGGTTTTATTTTAACATTTGACGAACATTTGATGAGCATTTTCGCGTTTTATTATATTATAAAGAAAAATATCCAATTTATTATATTTCTGTTGAAACACTGTGAACCTCAATTCGAGATTTGTTTATCATGAAACAAAGTAATGGACAGTGAAGTTTATTACTTGAAGTTACGATATATATATCAAGTGGCCAGATTTGGTGGGGATTTGCCTGTATGTTTCCCGTAATAAGATTGAAGCATAGATTTAATAATAAAAAAAAAATAGAGTCCTAAAATAATATCGGGTATTTATAAGCCTCAGAAACTGAAATTAAAAACAAATATGAACGTAATTACAAACGTATCGAAATAACTAATTGTTCTGAATCCATTCCAAATAATCGCGTAGAGACTTTGCTTATTACTATTCAAATGCAGGCAATTACTGAAATTAGACGTAATAACCGGGTGTCGACAGAAGGAAATTTATAAAAATAATCATATTACAGTTGCATGCATACGAATGAGTCTAATCATAAAGAAATATGTCTAAAGACGACCAATTTACATTAGTTCAGTTCAAATGATATTTTTCTGAAATTATAACAAAAGGTCGAGATAACATAATCGTTATTGAAAATTTGAGAAAAACATTAAAAAAAAAAGAGCTAGTTTTACTACTTCAACTATTTTGATTAAGAAAATCTTTTTCGAACTCAGTTTTTTTTAAGGAAACAAGAATAAAAAGTCGATTCACAGACATAAATTGTACTTAACTATTTTGTTTACGCTTGTTTATATTATATACATTTGGGTATTAAATGTGCAAAGAATTCGTTGCGGCTATTCTGAAGACCATCGAACACTGTGGTAAGGCTTATAAGAACGCGATCCAACATGAAATTACTAGTGATTAGAGGAAAACCAATTTATTTACCTCCAGCGCGCTCAGTCAAAAATAAATACTAGTAATAATAGTTTCTATCTGCCTCCGTTTGTATCCGCTTACTTTTTCTTAACCATGCAACCGATTTTGATATGGTTTTCACTAATAGAAATAGCGATAAACGAGGAAGGTTTCTACGTATAATTTATAGATATTCAATAATAATGACTAAGAATTAATATTTTGACGACAAAACTGTAACTAAGTACTTTCATGCTGAGCACACTCATAATTTTCTTTATCAGTAAATGGCACCCGTGCGAATCCGGGCCAGATCGCTAGTTCAGTATAAGTGTCAAACTACAAAGCGAGTTACAGAGATTCTCGATTGAAAATCATATTCTGCGTTGCTTCTTTTCACAAAATGAGTGTTCATGTGTTTTGACACAAACTTATATCAATATAAACAGTTGGTAAAAACATCTAAGGCGGTTCTGAAAACATTCCCACAAAGCGTGTTTCAGCTGAACGGCTCGTTTCACTACGCGGCCTATTAGCCCCGCTGTGTTTCAACTGACAGACTCGCCCGACAAAATGGCCCGTGACATACGCTCTCTTAATTAGTATAAGTATCCGGCGGTATTCTTGTCTGGATATTATGTTTATTTATAGTTATTTTTGATGATTAAAAACTGAATAAGAATTTGTTGACAGGAGTTGTCGTTGTCATGGCTGAAATGCTTAATATATCCTTCAGATTTCACAGTGTTTTTAAACATTAGTCATCAAGTTTAGCAACAAGTTACAAGTGGGTACCAAAGTTATATTCTTAAACAGATACCTGCTTGAAACTTTCTCTAAGTCAAAAGTCAAAGTAAAAGTCTTTATTTTCATAGCATTCATAAAGAAAAAGTCAAAAGTCCAAGTTAAAAACTTTATTTCCATAGAATTCATAAAGAAATAACTTGGTCAATAATTCTCACAACTATCCACAGATTAATAAACTATTGAAACCGACAAACAGTTACTGGAAAAAATACTAATTTGACAAAAGACTGAGCAAGAACGAACGAATCGAATCAAATCATATCGAACACGATTCGATTTGTTGCAGACGATTTTTTTTTATCAAATTTGGCACCGTATTTCAACATTTCATTCATTGTTTTTATTAGCATAGCGCTTGAATACCTACTTGTAGTTATACTTATAGATCATGTTTTACACGTATAGTAAAAAACAATTTAGTGAAAGATTTTACATTACAGTTTAATTTTGTTTCGGCAAATGATATCGTTGTTCTTTGGGAATAAAGCTTCTAGATTAACTACTAACAATTTTTGAAATTGTCTATTGTAATCGTCAAAGAAAAATATTTTAATCGGTAAAGACATGATTTGGAAATGTCAGTAAGTTAATATTCAAAATATAAGGTCACGCACCCAACCCTCCCTCATAGAAAGAATAGACAAGAAACCCCCTATAGGGGTTACTTAAAATCCTTTCACCATAATATACTATCGAACCAGTGACTCGACTAGTAGTAGTAGTAGTAGTAGTGGGCAGTAGTACTGGACTGCTTAAGATATTACAAGATAATTTGTGTGTCGTGGAGCAGAGCGACATCAGATCGGTCTACCAACATAGCCGAAGCTTTCGAGTATAGTTGTCTACTTTGCCTTGCCGCAAAATAATCTCGTAGTAATCTGATAAAACAGTTGAAAATAGTCCTAACCGCATTCTCACGGAGCAGTAGGTATATTCACACGATAGTACATTTGGGCGCAGGCCGCAATCACGTACGCCCTTCTGGTTTTACGCCCCGTTGATCTTTGCCACTTCAATAAAAAAAAAAACACTTTTTTATAAAGAGTCTGAAATTACTATTTGCTTTTTTATTCTATTTTGTACGATACCGGTGAATGATCGCTCAATTGCTGGGAATTCTTTTTCCAAATCGTGGTTAAGTTACTATTAAGTAGGTCGTGACATTCTTTCTCTGTACGATTTCCTGAACACAATCACATATTGCTTTCAACACTTAATAGACGCACACTCTGTCCCTAATATTATGGTTTATGATACCCCGTTTTGCTAGTACCACAAATACAGGCTAGCAAGTAATAAAAAATCGAACAGGTGACCCTTGAGATTCGGTCCATCACTCAAACCACTACACCGAGGCCATCAGTTTTAAACGAAGGTTGAAGTAGGTTATTAAGAGCTACTAGTTATTGAATAACGAAATCTTATTAAACTGTCAAATGTCAAGTCTATTAGATTATAATTACACTGTGTGTCAGAATATTGTACAATAATAGGTTCGCCATTACACCGACGCAACTAAGACAATACCAACTTTAATTTATGCCATACTAATTGCTACTAATGAGACAATGTGCATTCCTGGCGTGGGCCCAGCGGCGTTAATGGCCGACTCATACATTTAACTCAATATTGCTGTTTAATTAATTATACAGTGTTTGGCACACGGTTGGACAAATAGGAATGGCGGAGAGGTCCGTCTGCTGTTTACTCGGCCCAAATAACCTGACTTTTACCCACGTTTATGGAGAGATAATTCTTCGTAATTTCCATAAATGTCGAAATTTACTGAAAATTTAAACTAAAATCTAAACAATTATAATGAAGAAATCTGTCTTTCATAATACCATTAGCGGCGCCATCAAAGTTGGCGCCAAAATACCGTAAACAAATCAGTGACGCTTGCACAAATCAATGGCGCTTCTAGCATTCCGAAATGAATTCGAGTTTCGGAACGAAATGCACGATTTCGAAAAAGGAACGCAATGGGAGAAAAAATGCTGAGCGAGAACAAAGTTTTTTTTCATTGCACGCGTGGAGTGCATCATTTAGTGCACCGTCCGTGACACCATAACGACCGATGGTTATCGCTGTTGGGAACTTACTATTGGGTGCGCTGTGGTGTGGTCTTCTATACAAATAAATAAAATTGGAGTGTCTGTTTGTAATATTAAAATAAGTGCATATGGATGTATACACGGTACATACACCAAAACAACATTTTTTTTAAATTTTTGCCTGTCTGTTTGTTCCGGCTAATCTCTGAAATGGCTGGACCGATTTTGACGGGACTTTCACTGGCAGATAGCTGATGTAACAAGGAGTAACTTAGGCTACTTTTCCGAGGGGTAAAATAGGGGTGCGTGATAAAACCGAATTCCACGCGGACGAAGTCGCGGGCAACAGCTAGTTAGTGAATACGCGCGGGTTGCGCGCACTAACAAACAATGTTGTCGCTTTTAGCTCGAGCCATTTATTATGAACGGCAAACTAAACACAGACAATTTAATTTTACTCGGAAAAATAATGTTTCTTTTTGAATTTTTCACATGTTTATGTTTTCAGATCGTTGCGTACCAAGTTAATCGTGAAAGGTGCTGAGATTAATAATATTTCTGGGAAACAACATGAAAAAAATTACAAACGTTAATCATACACAGACGTTAAAAACAAAATGACATAAGACAAAATTTAGTAATTTTTTTTAATGTATTAAAGATTAGGAACGAGCATATGGCCCAAATAGTGTTTTAAGTAACCTCTGCTCATAACAAGCCATACAAATTGAGTACTTCCCTACTAAGGAACATATAGACCCAAGTCACATTGTATGCGCTCGTAACTGTAAGACGTGACGGTGGAATGTCTCATGTGCCTGTAATTTCACCGGCAACTACACCTTTCAAACCGGAACACAGTAACGCGAAGTATCACAGCTTGGTGGCTTCCCGGACGAACTTGGCATAAGCTGCTACTAAAACTTATATCACACAGATCAGGTATTATTATTAGAAATAACGTGTATACCTACCTAAGTAACTTGCTTGACGTTACTTACACCTAAATTCCGTGCAACCCACAAGATGAAATTGCAGCCGCATGAGACGTAACATTCGTCTCGGGGTGATGGACGCAACGCAATGCGACTTGAGTCATCTCGTACTATGGAGAGGACTTGAGTGGTATTGCTGTTGTCTATGGGCGGCGGTTACCACTTAAGATCAGGTGGGCCGTCTGCTCGTTCCGTCACTTCAATGAAATAAAAAAAAACAAAAAAAAAGATGAAAAGTGGCCTATTTAGGTTTTGGGGGGAACTTAAATACTAATTACACTTAAGGTCACACCCAAAACCTATACAGGCCATATATACAGGGTTACAGGAAAAGTCGTGCTAGATCCGTTAAGGGCGTGGAGTACCCATCA